>CM035841.1:121850421-123050421 GCA_020510985.1 Pholidichthys leucotaenia
AAAGTCTTGTTCCATGGCCTCACCGAACTCCTCCCACACCCGGGTTTTTGCTTCAGCAACCACCCGAGCTGCACTCCGCTTGGCCTGCCGGTACACCTCAGCTGCTTCGGGAGTCCCACAAGCCAACCAAGCTTGATAGGACTCCTTCTTCAGCTAAATGGCCCCCCTCACCACTGGTGTCCACCACTTGGTTCGGGGGTTGCCACCACGAGATGCACCGACCACCTTGCGGCCGCAGCTCTGGGCCGCCGCTTCAACAACAGAGGTGGAGAACATGGCCCATTCAGACTCCATGTCTCCAGACTCCCTCGGAATGTGGTTGAAGTTCTTCCGGAGGTGGGAGTTGAAGACCTCCTGGACAGGGGCCTCAGCCAGACGCTCCCAGCACACCCTCACTATACGTTTGGGTCTACCAGGTCTGAATGGCTTCCTCCCCTGCCATCGGATCCAACTCACCACCAGGTGGTGATCAGTTGACAGCTCTGCACCTCTCTTTACTCGGGTGTCCAAGACATACGGTCGCAGGTCTGATGATACGATAACAAAATCGATCATCGGCCTGCGACCTAGGGTGTCCTGGTGCCAGGTGCACATATGGACACCCTTATGCTTGAACATGGTGTTCCTTATGGACAGACTGTGGTTAGCACAGAAGTCCAATAACTGAACACCACTCGGGTTCAGATCGGGCAGGCCGTTCCTCCCAATCACCCCCCTCCAGGTTTCACTGTCGTTGCCCACGTGCACATTGAAGTCCCCCAGTAGGACAATGGAGTCTCCAAGAGGAGCACCCTCCAGGACCCCAGTCACAGACTCCAAAAAGGGTGGGTACTCTGAAACATCATTTGGTGCATAGGCACAAATGATGGTCAGGACCTGTTTCCCAACCCAAAGGCGCAGGGAAGCAACCCTTTCGTCCACCGGGGAAAACTCCAATATAGAGGCAGCAAGGTGGGGCGATACAAGAATACCCACCCCTGCTCGTCGCCTCTTGCCCCAGGGCAACTCCATAAAAGGCCAAGCTCCAGCCCCTCTCCAGGAGACTGGTTCCGGAACCGGAGCTGTGTGTTGAGGTGAGGCCAACTATATCTAGCCGGTATCTCTCAACCTCGAACACCAGCTCAGGCTCCTTCCCCACCAGAGAGGTGACATTCCACGTACCAAAAGCCAGTTTAGAAAGCTTGGGATCAGTCCGCCAAGGTCTCCGCCTTTGACCGCTACCTGATCCACATAGCACCGGACCCCCATGATCCCTCCTGCAGGTGGTGAGCCCACTGGAGGGCGGACCCATGTAACTCCTTCAGGCTGAGCCCGGCTGGGTCCCATGGGTGGAAACCCGGCCACCAGACGCTAGCCTTCGAGCCCCTCCCCCAGGCCTGGCTCCAGAGTGGGGCCCCGGTAACCCCATACCGGGCGGGGTACACTGAATCCTTGATATACAATTCATGAGAGTCTGTTGGATCGTTCTTAGTCTGGCCTTTCACCCAGGACCAGTTTGTCTTGGGACAAACTGGTGCCCCAGTGATCCCAGGAGCTATGTTGTCCGGGGCAATTTGCCTCTGATAGGGTCTCCCAAGACAAAAGTAAAACCCAGCGCTACAAAAACAGCTTTGTCCCTGCTGCTGTCAAAGAGTTGAACAAGCTATAAAACTATATTGTACATATACAGTATTTACTTATTTTGTATGATGTCACTTGGGTTCTAAATATTTTATTGGGTTTTAGACCTTTGAGTTTTTTAACCTCTGACTAGTTTTTAACTTTTAACTTTAATATGACCCTTCTCTCTTACCTCTGGTTTCTCCCTCATCTCTTTGTCTTTTTATACCCTGTTTGATGGAGCCTTGAGTATTTTTATCATGTTTATAGTCAGCTTCATGTGTGCCTGTGTTTGTGTCTATGCTGAATGTAATTAGTGGTTTGTAAATATGGATGTCACCAGACTGCAAAACAAATCTACCTACGGGTACAAATAAAGTAACCTGAACCTGAACCCGAACCCTCCCTTAGTTATGCTGCTAATAGGTTTAGTCCGCCGGAGGACCTCCGATAGTGCACTGGGCCTCACTCCTTTTTTCACTCTCAATGAATTTTTTATTTATTTTTTTTTTGCTGGCCATTAACATAAGGTTCAGGTTCAGGTTACTTTATTTGTACCCGTAGGTAGATTTGTTTTGCAGTCTGGTGACATCCATATTTACAAACCACAATTATATTTAACCAACACAGGCACACATGAAACTGACTATAAACATGATAAAAATACTCAAGGCTCCATCAATCAGGATATAAAGACAACGAGATGAGAGAAAAACCAGAGATAAGAGAGAAGGGTCATATTAAAAAGTTAAAGACTAGTCAAAGAGGTTAAAAACTCAAAGGTCTAAAACCCAATAAAAGATTTAGAACCCAGATAAAAATCCTACAAAAATAGGTAAATATGAAATGGAGTTAATAAATAGGTAACTAAATTATATGCAATATATTGTTACAACTTGTTCAGCTCTTTGACAGCAGCAGGGACAAAGCTGTTTTTGTAGCGCTGGGTTTTACTTTTTGGGACAGCAAACCTCCGTCTTGAGGGAAGAAGCTGAAAGTGGCAGTGCAAAGGGTGGGAGTCATCATTTAAAATGGAGGTAGCAATCATCTGTACCTGTCTGGTGTACAAGGATGTCAGGCTCAGCTGTGACTCACCAAGCAAACAACTGGACCATCTAACTACCTGATCCAAGGATTTCCTCTGTTTCAGTTTTATCTGACCAAACCATGACACTAAAGAAAAGGATAGAACAGATTCAATAAAAGCCCAATAAAACATTGTCATTATGGTTTGGTCAATTTGGAAGCGTGCAAGTTTCCTTAAACAATGCAAATGTTGCTGACCCTTTTTGTACACCCTTTCACAGTTCTCTTCAAAGTTTAAATTACTATCAATAATCATCCCAAGATATTTGTAGGATTGTACACATTCAGTGGTCTTGTAGGGCCTTGGAGAAGTCAGATTATTTAGCATCTCAGACGGAGACAGTGAATAAGCATTGGAGAACAATGCCCAGGGGGTTCCTGACTAGATAGCAGGAAGGAGTCAAGGACATAGGGGGTTGAATGCAGTGTAATGTAAATGTCATGCTGTGTGATGAGAAATGCCATGAAACGTGTGAAGAGTGATTTGGGTAAAAGAGGAGAGTTTGCTGAAATGATTCAGTCTGTTCTGTGCTTGTGAGATGTGAAGTGTGTAATAAACCGTCTGTCCAAGAATCTGCCTCTTTATTCACACACTCCACACTGGTGACCCTAGACGAATTATGGAACACGAGGCAAGAACCCCGGAGCTGGCCCGGTCGGGAAACCCCAGCGACGCAGCAGCCATCCCACAGACAGCCCGGACTGGAACCCCCAGCAACGCGTGTGCGGTTTCAGTCAAGCTACCGGACTTTTGGCAGCACAACCCGTGCTCTTGGTTCCACCACACCGAGGCCCAGTTCGCCCTCCAGGGAGTAACGGCAGATGACACCAAGTTCTACCATGTGGTAGCAGCGCTGGACGCTCGCACAGCCCAGCAGGTAGCAAGCCTGCTCGATCAGCCTCCTGCCCGCAGCAAATACGAGGCACTCAAGGCTGCCCTGACCCGGCGCTACACGTTCTCGGAATGCGAGAGAGCGGAGAGGCTCCTGGGGCGGACCGAGTTAGGAGATGGTTCGGCCGTCGACCTGATGGAAAAGATGCTGGCGTTAATGGGCACGGATGACGGGCACTTTCTGTTTGTCCACCTTTTCCTCCGGAACCTTCCAACAGAGGCGAGAGCGGTTCTGGCCAATTCGCCGTTGCTGGCCGCGCATGACTACCGTGCGCTAGCCCAGGAGGCAGACTGGATCATCCTCACCACCAGGGCGATCACAGTCAACGCAGCGGCGGCGGAGCCATTCGAGACGACCAGAGGAGGCGAGTAGCCACCAACGGTAGCGGCAGCGGGGGCCAAGGAGCGCTAGAGAGACACGCTTTGCTTCTACCACCGCCGCTTCAGAGAGAACGCGCACAGATGTGTGCCACCGTGCCAGTTCAAGCGCTCGGGAAATGCCAAGGCCGGCAGTCGGTAGCAGCTGCGACTGCCGGTGAAGAGAACAAGCTGCTCTACGTGACGGACTCGCACTCGGGGAGACGCTTCCTCGTCGACACCGGAGCCCAGAAGAGCGTCATCCTGCCGTCCTACGCTGACCGGCTGGCAGGACCTAGCGGCCCCGGACTTGTAGCAGTAAATGGCTCAGAGATTAAGACATTCGGTGAGAGAACACTGGCCTTATCTCTACATGGCCGCTCGTACCAGTGGACTTTTATCATAGCAGCACTGTGTTGCCCGATCCTGGGCGCTGATTTTCTGTGTGCGCATGGTTTATTTGTGGATGTTGCTAATAGATGCCTGGTTAATGCACTGTCCTTTGAATCTCTCCCCTGTATAGCTCGAGGGACCCGGCCAACAGCATAAGCCAGCGTCACAGCTCCAGGTGGTAAGTTCCACGCACTGCTCACTCAGTTCCCAGCACTCATGGTCCCGACGTTTTCGGCGGCCATCGCTAAACACGGGGTGGAGCACTTTATCACCGCCACCGGGCCGCCCGTTTTTGCAAGACCTCGGCGCTTGGACGCAGCTAAACTGGCCATAGCGCGCGAGGAGTTCGCCAACCTGGAAAGGTTGGGCATCATTAGGCGATCGAACAGCCCATGGGCGTCCCCGCTACACATGGTCCCTAAGGCTGAGGGGTTGTGATGACTGTGCGGTGATTTCCGCTGGTTGAACAATGCCACAGCACACGACCGCTACCCGATTCCCCACATACAGGATTTTTCCATTCACCTCGCCGGAGCACGCATTTTTTCCAAAATAGACCTGGTCCGCGGTTACCACCAGGTCCCAGTGCGCGCAGAGGACATACCCAAAACAGCGGTAATAACTCCGTTCGGTTTATTCGAGTTCCTGCGCATGCCATTCGGGTTAAAAGGCGCGGCACAGACGTTCCAGCGCATGATGGATGCAGTGCTGCGCGATCTCCCGTTCATGTTAGTCTACCTGGACGATATCCTGGTAGCCAGTGTGTCCGAAGACTAACACGAAACCCACCTCCGGACGGTTTTCCGGAGGTTAGAGGAGCACGGGTTAATAATCAACCCGGCGAAATGCCAGTTCGGCGTGACGGAGATTGATTTTTTTTTTGGGGGTACCGTGTCTTTCCGGAAGGAGCGATCCGTTGTCTGACAAAGTGCGCGCCATAGCGGATTTTCCCCGGCCTCAGACGGTCAGGGCGCTGCAGGAATTTTGGGGGATGGTGAACTTTTATAACAGTTTCCTTCCCCGTGCGGCGCGGCTCATGCAACCATTGTACGCCGCGCTCAAGAGACAGAAACCCGCGGATGGGGTCGAATGGACCCCGGAGCGAGAGCGGGCGTTCTCGGAGGTTAAAGCAGCCCTGGCAAACGCCGCACTGCTGGCGCATCCGGACCCAGCGGCCCGGATAGCACTCACCACCGACGCTTCAGACGTGGCCATAGAGGCTGTCGTGGAGCAGCTGCTCGCCTTTTTCAGCAGAACTTTGCGCGACAGTGAACGTAAATACAGCGCGTTCGACAGGGAGTTGCTGGCTCTCCACCTGGCCATACGCCACTTCCAGTTCTGACTGGAAGGGCGCAGCTTCACCGCGTTTGTGGACCACAAGCCACTAATGTTCGCGATGGCCAAGGTTTCAGAAACATGGTTGGGCCGGCAGCAGACAGCTGGCCGCGATCTCAGAGTTTACTACCGATAATCATGTGTCGGGTAAACTGAATGTTGTGGCGGACTGCCTCTCGCACGCCGTGGTGGCCCCGGTCTACGTGGGGATAGATTACGCAGCCATGGCCACGGAGCAGATTAGCGATGCAGACGTGCGCGCACTCCAGTCTGGACCAACAGGGTTAAGGCTGGAGAGCAGGGTGCTGCAAAACGGCATGCCCCTCCCCCTAATCTGCGATGTCTCCACCGGACGGGAGTCGGTTCACACTCTGGCGCACCCAGGAGTGCGCGCGTCGGTCAAAATGGTGGGAGAGAAGTTTGTGTGGCCGAGCCTATGCAAACAAGTAAAAGAGTGGGCTGCAGCCTGCGTGGCGTGCCAACGAGCCAAGGTACACAGACACACGAAGGCTCCCTTGGAGCCGTTTCGGGTACCGGCTAAGAGGTTCGACCATGTTCACGTGGACCTCGTGGGCCCCCTCCCGCCATCACAGGGGTACACGCACCTCCTGACAGTGGTGGATCGCACCACGCGCTGGCCAGAAGCAGTCCCGCTGGCGACAACCACATCCGCTGACATAGCACGCACTTTTTTAACAGCATGGGTGGCACGTTTTGGAGTCCCTTTGGACATTACGTCCGACAGGGGCCCTCAATTTGTTTCCGACCTCTGGTCTGCGATGGCCTGCAGCCTGGGTGTTACAATTCATCGTACAACCCACAGGCCAATGGGTTATGCAAGCGTTTTCATAGATCACTGAAAGCAGCACTCAGGGCTTCACTGACGGATGCAAATTGGGTGGACAGGTTGCCGTGGGTTTTACTGGGGTTGCGCTCTGCGCCAAAAGAGGATTTGGAAGCTTCTCCGGCAGAGCTTGTTTTTGCGCAGCCCCTACAGCTGCCTGGGGAATTTCTGCCAGATAATCCCGCGCCGGACAGCTCCCCGTCTCAGCTTTTGCAGCGTAGCGCAAACACAGGCACACTGCCGGGCCCGGCCCACCACTGTTTTCTGCATGCTTTTGTGCCTAAAACTTTGAAGAACACGGAGTTCGTGTTCGTCAGACACGACGCCCACCGCCCTCCATTGCGCCCGCCCTATGATGGACCGTTCAGAGTGTTGGAAACAGGGGATAAGCATTTTTTGCTAGACTTGGGGGGGTAGGCGGGAGAAAATTGGCATAGACAGACTCAAACCCGCCTTTGTAGCGGCGGACGAGCAAGTGCTGTTGGCTAGGGCCCCTCGGCGTGGAAGACCCCCATGGAGAGCTCCCCAGGGAAATGATTCACCAGAGCAGCCACACGGACAAAGCGAAGTTTCCCCCCCCCCTCGCCACGGTCCACCCGCAGTCAGACACACTCCCAGCAGCCCCCCACCGGCACAGCAGCGCCACGAAGGTGGTAAACCCCAGTTATAGCAGATATGGGAGGAGACTTAAGCCGAAAGAGCGTGTGGACTAATGTTCTATCTAAGATGCTGGGGGTGGCGGGGGGGTATTACTCCTGTGTAATAAACCGTCTGTCCATGAATCTGCCTCTTTATTCACACACTCCACAGTCTGGCCTTTTAGTGCGGTGACTTTGTGCCTGGGAGTTTTCCTCCTAAAGTCAATAATCATATCTTTAGTTTTTGTCGTATTCACCTGCAGGTAGGAGTCCTCACACCAGTGAACAAAATCATCAACTACTGGGCTGTGGCCACTCTCACCATCCTGGAGGAGACTGACAATAACTGAATCATCAGCATACTTTATAATGTGTCTGTTGTCATGTCTGCTCCGACACATATTTGTGTACAGGATGAAGAGTAGTGGTGACAACACACACCCCTGAGGAGAGCCAGTAGAAGAGCACTTTTGGTCAGACAATGTACCATTGACCCTTACTCTCTGTGTCCTGTTGGTTAAGAAATCCAGAATCCAACCCACCAGATTATTGCTCAAATCAAATTGTTGCAGGAGTCTTTCAACTAATATATGAGGTTGGATTGTATTAAAGGTGGAGGAAAAGTCCACAAATAACAGCATGGCGTGTGTCCCATTAAAATCCAGATGTTTAAAAAGCATGTTAAACAGAGTGACAGTGGCGTCCTCCACTCCTTTGTGAGGCCTATATGCAAACTGCAAAGGATCCAATGCATGTTCAGTCTGCTTTAGGACCTCAGATCTGACCAGTTTTTCAAAAATTTTCATTAAAATTGAAGTCAAAGCAACTGGTCTAAAGTCGTTTACCGTTTTAGGACAGCTGGATTTTGGAACGGGAACAACCACGGCTTCTTTCCAGATCTTAGGCACATGTTGTGTCTGTAAGGACTTATTGAAAATGTAATGAAATACAGGACTCAGTTCATGTGCACAGGACTTTACCAAGCGCCCACATATATTATCAGGGCCCTGATTTTTGTTCACTTTTACAGCACAGAACTCCCTTTTAATATCCTGCACCTCAATATTAAAGTGTTGATTGTCTTTGAGTTTCTGTTTCAAATTTTGGGTTTCTGTGCTAAAATCAGAGGAATCAAAACGACCATAAAAACAAGTTAAGAGCATTAGCCAGCTCTGTGTCTGAATTAAAACCATCTAAAAACACACGATTACTGCGCTCTGTGCTCTGAAGGCCTGCAATAGTTTTCATACTGGCCCAGGCTGAACCAAGTTTCTTTGTTGCCATCTTGCTTTCCAATTCTGATTTATAATTGTGTTTTACTCTTAAAATTTCGGACTTCAGCTCTTTTGTGGCAACCTGTAGCTCAGAAACAGACCCCTGTTTAAAGGCAAGTGCTTTCCTCTGTAAGCAGGATTTAACTGATTTTGTAACCTATGGCTTGTTGTTGGGATATATTTTGACACGTTTACGTGGAATGATCATATTTTTACAGAAAGCCATGTATGAGCATGTGACGTCTACCAAAGAGTCCAGATCATCCCCGCAGGACAGTGTGAAAACCTCCCAGTCTGTACACCTAAAGCATTCCTGGTGGTAGTGCACTGAATCCTCTGTCCACACATCTATGTCTCTGGTCTTCACCTTGCCTCTTTTGAGAGCAGTTTTATATGTGGGCAGCAAATGTAGTGATCCTCAGTTGTGATCTGAGGATCCTAAAGGAGGAAGGGGAAGTGATTTATAGGCCCTCTCAATGGATCCATAGCAGAGGTCCAATGTCTTTTTTCGCCTGGTTGGGCAGGAGACATACTGATAAAAGTTTTTAAGTGTCTTCTTTAAAGAAACATGGTTAAAATCCCCAAGAATAAAGTTTGGAGCCTCTGTTTGGACATTGTTTGTTCTCTCCCATAGATTGAGTCCCCATCGTGCTGTTTGCTCTCAACATGTCTGTTCTTTTCATCTTCTCTGTCCCCTCACCCCCCAGCCAGTCGCAGCAGATGACTGCCCCTCCCTGAGCCTGGTTCTGCTAGAGGTTTCTTCCTGTTAAAAGGGAGTTTTTCCTCTCCACCGTCGCCAAGTGCTTGCTCACAGGGGATCGCCTGATTGATGGGGTTTTTCTACAGTTGAAAGTGCTATGAGATGACTGTTGTTGTGAAATGGCGCTATATAAATAAAGTTGAATTGAATCACGAGTGAAGATTTTGTGTTCTTTTTCCTTTTGGTGTACATTGTTGACATAATTTATGATTAGTACTTTAACCAATCATCCTTCCTCATTTAATAATGAAAGTGTATTGGGGCAAATTGAAGCTGGAATCTTTGTCAGTGCTGAACAGCAGCCACAGCACATTTTGGGAGATACTGACCCAGACAATAACTATTTTAATCATATTAATAATAAGTGTGTTTATTATGATGAACAACAATTAAGTGGAATTATGAATTTGAATCAGACATTGACAATAATACATATTAATAGTAGGAGTCGCTATGCAAACTTTGATAGTATTAAGGAGTTTTTAAATCAATTTAACACACCATTTAGGATTATTGCAATAAGTGAAACATGGATTAATGAAGAAAAAGATGTAAATTTTTAACTATATGGATATGAGATGTACACACAAAATAGGAAATGTAAAAGTGGTGGCGGGGTAAAATTAAAAATTAAATTAAATCACCCTTTATTGTCATTCAACTGTACAACCAATCATGTACAGTAGAACGAGATTGTTTTACCTATCTACTGTGTTAATCATATACACCCCAAGTGTAGAATCAGAGGGCCGCTGCCATGCAAGGCGCCGCCACAAATTTCCCTCCTCCATTCCATTATTGCTGAGCACCAAGCTGGAAGGCAGGAAGTTCCACTTTTATATGGTCTTCGGTATGACCCGGCCGGGATTTGAACCCCTGCCTCCCGGATGTGGGGCGGATGCTCTACCAACTGAGCCACCACTCCGGTAGCACTGTATGTTGATAGAAAATTAAAAAGTAAAAAAGTGGACAGCATGACACCAACAGTGAATGAAAGTATGGAATGTTTAACAATTGAGATTACAATGGAAAATAGAAAAAACATAATAGTAAGTTGTATATATAGAGCACCGGGATCTGATATGGAAAAATTTAGAAATGGGATGGAAAAGATGTATCCAAAAATAAGACAAAAAGATATCTTTATTTGTGGTGACTTTAATATAGATTTTATGAAAACAAACCAACTGAAGATTTCTTAGATACAATGTATAGCTTAACTTTATTTCCAAAGATTACAAAACCTACGAGAATAACGACACACTGTGCTACCCTGATAGACAACATTTTTACCAATATTATTGAATATAATATGGTGAGTGGTATACTAATAAATGATATTAGTGACCACCTGCCTGTACTGTATTTGTTTCTTTAGATGTTAATTATGGGGCTAATGAGAGTAAGAATAATAATAAACCATGTAAAAAGATTATCTATAAAAGAATATGAACAGAAGATAGAATCAGTGATTTAAAAAAAACACTTAATGTTACAGAATTGGGATGTCTATAGAGAGGAAAAAGCGGACTTGGCATATGATAAATTTATTGATATATTTAAATCATTATATGATAAAAACTGTCCAATTAAAGAAATTAATAAAAAACATATATACAAAAATTGCCCGTGGTTAACCAAGGGGCTACAAAATGCTTGTAAAAAGAAAAATTATCTCTATAAAAATTTCATTAAATTAAGAACTAAAGAATCTGAAAAAAGATATAAAACATAAAAATAAATTAACTGAAATAATATGAACTAATAAAAAATTATAGGAAAATGTTAAATGAAAATAAAAAATAATATAAAAGGAGTCTGGGATATATTAAATAAATTAAGGAAAAATGGAACTAAGAAAATGATATATCCAGAGTATTTTACTGATAATTGTGGTGATAATTATGATAAGAATATGGTAGTAAATAAAATGAATAATTTTTTTGTAAATGTTGGACCAGAGTTGGCAGCAAAAATTCCAAACCAAGGAAGAGACACCATGAGTGAGACGTTGATTGGAAATAACCCTCGGTCAATCATTCTTACAGCGGTGGATGAACTAGATGTAAAATCTGTTGTTGAAAAGTGTAAAAATAAATTATCTACTGATTGTGATGGTATTGATATGGCACTAGTAAAAAGAACTGTTGATGGCATATTAAAACCATTCACATATATTTGTAATCTATCATTTCAAACTTGCTCATTCCCGCAGAAAATGAAAATAGCAAAAGTAATACCATTATTCAAGCAAGGAAATCATCATCATCGGTGGTCACTCGTAGTCGAGTATGACTGTCCTCTCTCTTGGTCCTTGTGGGTCTTCAGGTGGGCATAGAGGCCAATTCTGGACCCGATTATTCTGCTGCAATGTGGGCAGGGGAATGTAATGGTGGTGGGTTTGGGTTGGTCCTGATTGTTGGTTGCTCTCTCCTTCCTGAGTCTGCGTTTGTCTTGTGCAGCATGATGGAGGTCAGCGTTGTACTGTGCGGCACCCTCAAGGACAATGTTTCTCCAGGTCACCCTATCGGTTGCCATATTTTCCCAAGCTTTTAGGTCTATGTGGCACTTCTTTAGGTTTGTTTTTATGTTGTCCTTAAATCTCTTCTTCTGGCCTCCTGGAGCCCGCTTCCCTTCAGCTAGCTGGGAGTACAGGACTTGTTTTGGGAGGCGAGAGTCAGGCATTCGGATAACATGGCCAGTCTATCTGAGCTGGTTTTGGGCAATGGTGGCAGTGATGGTGGCAAGGTTAGCCTCCTCCAAGACGCTGATGTTGGTGCGTCTATCCTCCCAACTAATCCTGAGGATTTTTTGGAGGCATCTCTGATGGTGTGCCTCAAGTGCCTTTAAGTGCCTGCTGTATTTTTTTTTTTTTCTCTCGGCGCCACACCAGTCGGCTGCCTTTTGCAACAGCGGCTCGATTCCGAGTCTTTTTCCCTTCCTCTCTCTTTTGATCCGTCTTTTTTTTTTCACCCCACTTATATCACGGACACACAGATCGTCCTAAATGTCTCCTGAGCCGGTGGACGGAGCCACTGTTTATAGCAGGATACGATACAGCAGAGAACAGCTGCTAGCATTCAACCGCCACCCGGTCCCATTGGAAAAACTCGACATACCGAGAGAACTGAGGCGAAAACGCCGCGGCTGCCGGGCTGGAGTAAGGCGGAGGACAAAAAATATAAGGTACAGACCCTCCCTTCCATCTGTTGTCATGGGAAATGTACGGTCGATACTGGGAAAGTTAGATGAGCTAGCGGCTATCTCCCGTTATGATAGCACATACCGGGAGTGCTCTCTCCTTTTGTTTACTGAGACGTGGCTAACTGAACTAGCAGCAGATGCTAACATTGAGCTGGAGGGTTTTCACATGATACGAGCTGACCGAACACCAGACAGTGGCAAGGCTAGGGGCGGTGGAGTGATAATGTATGTTAACAACAACTGGTGCAGACCGGGACATATCACTGTTAAACAACGACACTGCAGCAAAGACATTGAGTTGCTAGCTGTTAGCATGAGGCCTACATATCTCCCGAGAGAACACTCACACGTGATCTGCATTGTTGTTTATGCAAATCCGACGGCGAACGCTGGGACAGCACGTGACGTCATCCATTCAGTAACCAGCAGGCTGCAGACAGAACACCCAGATGCTCTTCTCCTCATCTCAGGCGATTTCAACCATGTTTCACTGTCTCCCATTCTACCCACGTTCACCCAGTATGTCACATGCCACACTAGAGACAATAAAACACTGGATTTATTCTACGCAAACACTAAGGAGGCGTACACCTCATCACAACTCCCCCCACTCGGGAGATCGGATCACAACTTGGTTCATCTCCGGCCGGTGTACAAACCCCTAGTGCACAGACAACCTCCGGCCATGCACACTGTGGAGTTATGGTCTGAGGAGACAATGGACACCCTAAAGGGCTGTTTTGAAGCCACCGCCTGGAAGCAGCTCTGCGATCCACATGGTGAGGACATCGATGGCCTCATTCACACCTTCACGGGCTACCTCAGCTTCTGTGTGGACAAATCCGTTCCCACCAAGACCATACGGCGTCACTCAAACAACAAACCCTGGATCAACCCTGAGATAAAAACACTTCTGAGAGAGAAGAAGAGGATCTTCAGGTCAGGGAACAGGGAGATGCTGAAGTCCGTACAGAGGGAGCTGAGGAGAAAGATCAGAGAAGGCAAGGACAGCTTCAGGAAGAAGATGGAGGACAAGCTGCAACAGAGCGACATCAGCGAGGTCTGGAGAAACCTCAAAACCATCTCGGGGCTCCAGAATACCTCCCCCCAGGCCACAGGGGGCAGGGAGTGGGCGAACAACCTGAATCTGTTTTTCAATAGATTTGACCAACCGCCCTCCCCCCTGACTGCACAACAACCACTGCTGCCTCTAAAGAAATCAAGTCCTGCTGCCCACTCCCCACTCCACCAACACCCCCCCACTCCCAACACACAGCCCCCCATCCTGACCCTGACCAGGACCCAGGTGAGGACGGAGCTGAGGAAGATCAAGGCGAGGAAGGCGCCGGGACCGGACGGCATCAGCGCAAAGCTCCTCAAGTCCTGTGCAGACCAGCTGTGTGGGATTGTGACGTATATCTTCAACATGAGCCTGAAACTGGGGAGGGTACCACAGCTGTGGAAAACATCTTGTGTGGTACCTGTACCAAAAACTTCCCACCCCAAAGACCTGAACAGCTACAGACCGGTGGCCTTGACGTCCCACTTGATGAAGACCCTGGAGAGACTGCTCCTTGCTCACCTCCGCCCCCTGGTGGAACCAGCGATGGATCCACTCCAGTTCGCCTACCAGCATGGCATTGGGGTGGAGGATGCGGTGATCTTCCTCCTTCACCGTTCTCTGTCCCACCTGGAGAAGCCCGGGAATATGGTGAGGATCATGTTCTTTGACTTCTCCAGTGCTTTCAACACCATCCAACCGATGATCCTGAAGGACAAGCTGCTGCGCGCAGGGGTGGACCAGCACCTGTCATCATGGATCCTGGACTACCTCACGAACCGGCCTCAGTTTGTGAGAACCCGGGACTGTGTGTCCGACACGATCATCAGTAGCACGGGGGCCCCCCAGGGAACGGTGCTGGCTCCCTTCCTGTTCACTCTTTATACTGCGGACTTCTCACACAACACAACACACTGCCATCTACAGAAGTTCTCTGATGACTCTGCGATCGTTGGCCTCATCTCCAATGGAGATGAAGCTGAGTACAGAGGGCTTATCCAGGACTTCGTGGACTGGTGCCATCGGAACTGCCTCCAGATCAACGCGAGGAAAACTAAGGAGCTGGTGGTGGACTGCCGCAGGCATGGGCAGCCCCTCACAGTACCAGTAAATATACAGGGAACAGACATCGAGATGGTGACATCCTATAAGTACCTGGGTATTCATCTGAACAATAAACTAGACTGGTCACACAATACTGATGCACTCTACAAGAAGGGACAGCGCAGGCTGTTCCTGCTGAGGAGACTCAGGTCTTTTGGTGTACAAGGGGCGCTGCTGAAGTCATTCTATGACACGGTGGTGGCATCAGCCATCACTTTTGGAGTGGTCTGCTGGGGCAGTGGCATTACTGCAGCCGATAGGAAGAGACTGAACAAACTGATTAAGAAAGCTAGCTCTGTCCTGGGGCAGCGCCTTGATCCGATGGAGGAGATAGGAGAGAGAAGGACGGTGGCTAAACTGTCATCTCTGCTGGAGTCCGAGTTCCACCCTATGCAGGACATACTGAATGCACTGAGGAGCTCATTTAGCAGCAGACTACATCATCCCAGGTGCACAACCGAGAGGTTTCGTAGGTCCTTCCTACCAACGGCTGTCAGACTGTACAACCTAAGCAGGGCTGCTCGCAGAGATAGCAAAAAGACGTAACAAACTAATAGTTTTTTGAATGCAAAAGATGCAATAGACTTACACAATGGTCCCCTCCGGCATACAACTAGGAACATACCGGTCGCTATGGAGGGTGAGAATATGTATGGGCACATAATCATACCATGTAGGATAACTAAGTAGACGGTTATGCTGTTTCATTCCATCTAGCAACAATGCTCTGCACTGTGTGTGTTTATATATTTACATATTTATTCCATCTAGCTACAATGCTCAGCACTGGGTGTGTTTATATATTTATATATCTACATATTATTCCATCTAGCTACATTGCTCCGCACTGTGTGTGTTTATATACTTGCATATTTATTCCACCTAGCTGCAATGCTCCGTACTGTGGGTGTTTATATATTTACATATTTATTCCATCTAGCTACAATGCTCTGCACTGTGTGTTCATATATTCATATATTTATTCCATCCAGCTACAATGCTCTGCACTGTGTGTCTGTGTGTGTGTGTATATATATATATTTTATAGTAATACGTACATATGTATATTAGCTGCTCTTGCTTGCTTGTTTTTTTTTTTTTTTTTTTTTTTTTTTTTTTTTTTTTTTTTTCTTGCCTTCTGATTGTTGCTCTGAGTGTTGCTATCCCTGTGCTGTTGCAATCCTGGAATTTCCCCGTTGTGGGACTAATAAAGGCTTATC
The DNA here is from genome assembly GCA_020510985.1 of Pholidichthys leucotaenia. Taxonomy (NCBI): domain Eukaryota; kingdom Metazoa; phylum Chordata; class Actinopteri; order Cichliformes; family Pholidichthyidae; genus Pholidichthys; species Pholidichthys leucotaenia. The sequence continues at coordinate 121,866,188 of CM035841.1, forward strand.
TTATCTTATCTTATGTAGTCCAGGCTTCTGATCCATACAGGAGAGTGGGGAGCATCACCACTTTATAAACCAGGATTTTGGTATTTGCTTGGAGATTGCGGTTCTCAAAGACTCTTCTCCTTAGCCTTGAGAAAGCCCCACTGGCACTGCTGAGGTGGTGGTGTATTTCATCATCGATGACGGCTTTTGATGAGAGGAGGCTGCCAAGATATAAGAAGTGGTCCACATTTTCCAGTCGGATGTTATCAGTGGAGATGTTTGGGGGTATAGCAAGTGTACTGCAGTTTGGTGATGGCTGGTGGAGTATTTGTGTCTTTTTTATATTGACGGCCAAACCGAGCTGTTTGTATGCTTTGGCAAAGGCAGACAAGATGCACTGAAGGTCCTCTTCTGAGAGGGCTACGAGAGCGTTGTCGTCTGCATACTGCAGCTCCATGATGGATATGGTGGTGGTTTGACCTTTAGCTCTAAATCGGTTGATGTTGAGAAGTTGACCGTCGATTCTGTACGTGATTTTGACTCCCGGGGGCAGATGTTGGTTCGTGAGATGGAGAATAGCAGCAATATAGATGGAGAATAGTGTTGGAGCGATGACACATCCCTGTTTGACTCCCGTGTCAACCCTGAAGGGTTTTGTTTCGTCTCCACTGCCACTGAGTACTGTGGCAGACATATTGTCATGCAGCAGTCTCAGTACCTGGATGTATTTTTCTGGGCAGCCAATCTTTGCCAGAACCAACCAACGGGCCTGACGGTTTACTGAGTCGAAGGCTTTGGTAAGGTCTATGAAGGCCATGTATAATGGTAGATTTTGTTCCCGGCATTTTTCTTGCAATTGGCGAGCAATGAAAATCATGTCTGTGGTGCCTCTGTTTGGGCGAAAACCACTCTGGGACTCGGGAAGAATGCTGTCTGACAGGGGGGTGAGTCTATTGGCCAAGACCCGGGCAAAGGCTTTCCCTATGGTGGGCAGGAGAGAAATGCCACGGTAATTCCCACAAACTGCCCTGTCCCCCTTTTTAAAGATGGAGACAATCAAGGCATCTCTGAGCTGTGCAGGGATTTCCTCTACTTCCCATATTTTCAGGAGCAGGGCATGGATGTGCTTCAGAAGATCAGGACCGCCTTTCTTCAGGACTTCTGCTGGGATGCTGTCAGGTCCAGCAGTCTTGTTGTTTCTCATCTTCCTGATGGCGTCCTGTACCTCATCCAAGCTAGGTGGTTTTCCCATGCTTTCCTCTATGAGCTGTTGAGGGAGTTGATCAAGGGCCTCCATCTCAGGAGTGGTGTCCCTGTTTAAGAGGTCCTTATAATGCTCTTTACACCTGTCTGCAATTGCCTCCTTGTCCTTCAGAAGCGAGAGCCCATCTTTGGAGCGAAGGGGGGTTAGGCAGTGGTGGCTGGGGCCATATACCGCTCTTGTGGCATCAAAGAATCCTCTCGTGTCTCTAGAGTCAACAAGCTGCTGGATCTCCAGGGCCTTCTTTGTCCACCACTGGTTCTTCAATTTCCTAACAAGTGTTTGTACGGCTGCCTTCGCTTTGGCATGGGCTGCTCTTTTAACCTTGCAGTGAATGTTGTTTTGCCAGGTGATAAAAGTTTGCCGCTTGATGTCGATGAGCTGTTAGATCTCACTGTCATTCTCGTCAAACCAGTCTTGATGTCTCCACTTTTTATGACCGAGGACGCTTTTGCAGGAGTCCACGATGGCAGTGGAAAGTGTGCTCCAGTGTTTTTCAGTATCCTCTGGGTACTGTTTGGGCAAAGCTGCCCTAAGAGTATCCTGCAGCTGTTGTTGGTAGATAATTAGATTAGATTATTTGTTTATTTGACAGGGACAGTGCAATAAACATAGACAATTAATCAAATGACAATCAATCTGATGTGTTGCACAGAGTGTATAGCTATTAGCTAATTTGCAACTCTTGTCCCTGGATGGGCTTTAGAAAGGAGAAACAAGTAAAAAGAAAAAAGGATAAGGAAAAGAAAAAATGAAAACAGAATAAACAATAACCACATACATCAATGCAGAAAAGATTATAAATACATTATAAATACACAATTATAAATATTATAAAGATTATAAATATTATAAATACACAATATAAAAACCTGACTCACATTTGCCTATTTCAGGCCTCCCTCCCTTCGTCACTCACTATAAACAAACACATTCATTCCTTCCCTTCATTCACTCTCACCCTGCAGACAATCATTTCATACATGGGTACATTCTTGTTTATTTTTCAGCCAGTTTTTAACCTTTTTAGTGAATGTTTTAAAGTCCGTTATTATTTTAATTTCATTTGGCATTGTGTTCCAGATGTGACTGCCCTTTATAGAGAAAGCTGTTTGTCCAAATGTGGTTCTGCGGTGGAATATTTTACAGTTATTGTTAACAGAACTCCTGGTGGCTCTGCTACTGTCCTGTCTTTGGATAAAACCAGCAAGTGGCTCAGGCACTGATTGATGGAAGCATTTGAAAATTAATTTCAGAAAACAGAGGTCAATGAAACTCTCAAAACTCAATAGATTGTATTTTTTTTTAAATATAACAGTGATGCCACCTAATGGGCTTTTTGTCCAAGATTTTTAGAGTTTGATTATATAATGAACCTATATGTTTTATTGTGGAAGGGGCTGCTTGAGCCCAGACTGGCAAACAGTATGATATATGAGAAAAAACCATAGAATGCATTTACAGTACAGCTGCTTCGTATGGTATGTAATATCTAATTAATTTAAAGCAGTTCAGATTTTTTTTTACTGTTTTAGAAATTTTCTTTATATGAAGATTAAATTTGAATTGAGGATCTAGTACAATGCCAAGGTATTTGAATTCTGTAACTAAACTGATGTTTTGATCATGTATATTAACTTTAAAATGTTGTAGGTTACATTTTTTGATTGAAAAGCACATTGAAACTGTTTTCTGAAGGTTCAGCAATAGATGGTTCTGGAAGAGCCACTCTTGGACATCAACCATACTTGTGGACAGTACATCTGCAGCCTGTGCTGGAGTCTTGGCAGCTGTGTAAATAACTGCATCATCTGCATAAAGTTGACATGTTGCAGCTGAGCAGTGTAGCGGCAAGTCATTAATAAAAATGCTGAAAAGTAAAGGACCAAGAATGGACCCTTGTGGGATACCCATACGGTTGTTTAAAAATGAGGATTTATCCTGGTGAACTTTTACACACTGTTCTCTATTCTGGAGATAAGATGCAAACCATTCTAATGTGTCTGGAGAGAAGTTAAAAGATACCATTTTGGATAAAAGCAAACTGTGGTTTACAGTATCGAAAGCCTTTTTGAGATCTAGAAAAACAGCCCCTACCACATTACCCCTGTCCAAGGACTGTTTGACATTTTCAATAAGGCAACAATTTGCTGTTTCTGTTGAGTATCCTGGTCTAAAACCAAATTGATGTGGATGAAGAAGTTGACTGTCTTGTAAATAGTCTATCAGCTGTGTAGCTACAACTTTTTCAAGAACCTTAGACAGGACTGGTAAAATAGAGATTGGGCAGTAATTGCATATATCGTCTTTACTGCCTGATTTATGAACTGGTATGACGACAGCTTTTTTCCAACCAGATGGAAATGTACTAGACTAGGAGTGTCCAACCATGTGCCATGGAGAGCCAAGACCCTGCAGGTTTTACCTCCAACCAGTGTCTTCAACAGCAGATTTCTGTGAACTTCTTCCCACTGATTGCTGATAAGTGAAAACACCTGCTGAAGAGACTGGGAAGAAGAGAAAACCTGCAGGGTCTTGGCTCTCCATGGCACCTGGTTGGACACCCCTGTACTAGACCTAATGGAGAGATTAATGAGATGAGTCAGTGGTTTGATTAATATTTTGCTGTGCGTTTTGAGAAAGAAAGTGCTCATATTGTAGATATCGTTAGTTTTTGAGTTTTACAGTGTTTTAACAATACCAGCAATTAACTCCTCATTTACCTCATCGATGTGAAAAGAATATGTTGAAAGTATTGATTTTGTGTTGTTGAGCACATTTGGCAGCACAAAGTTTTTTGTTAAGTCTTCCACAGAGTCCACAAAATATGAATTAAATTCATTTGCCAATGTAGCCTTGTCACTGATGGTCTTGCCATTGATTCTAAGTTCCTTTACCCCCTTCTGAACATTTTTTTTATTAGTTAAGTTATTTAAATGCCTCCATAGGGAACTGTTGTTACCCTTTGCATGATCTATCAGTTTATTGTAATAAGATACTTTTGATTTTCGCAGCTCTTGTACCACTTTATTTATTAAACTTTTGTATACAAGGTGATCATTTTGTAGTTTAGAGGTTAATGATGTTTTCAATGCAGAGTCTCGCCTCTTCATAAGTTTTCTTAATTCATTATTTAACCATGGTAGGTTAATCTTCTGTTGTCTACTTTTAATTTGCTTTGTAAATTTTTCTATAGACTTTGTAATTGTTGCAGTTATAAAATTACAACAATCATCTACTTCATATATTGACATGAGCTGCTCCCAATTTTGATTCTCTAAGTAATGTTCAAACTCCTCATTTTTTGATTTGGGAATAATAAAATTTAATTTGTCAATATCAGCTCCCCCAAAATACTGTAGTCGCTTTTTAGTAAGTTTTCTGACAGCAAGAACCATGTTATGATCTGAGAGACCAGTTACAAGATTATAGGTTCTGGTTATTCGTTCTGGTTTATTAGCAAATACCATGTCAATAAGTGTTCTAGATTGCTTGGTTATCCTGGTGGGTCCTTTGATCATTTGTTGGTAATTAAATTTAGTCATGAGGCTTTTCAGTTTCTGTTTGTCCTTTTTATCAGACCAGTTAATATTAAAGTCACCATAAAATATTGTTTTTCTGCTCCTCTCAAGTTGTTTAACCAGATCACTTAATTCATTATAAAAAGAAGAATTGTGTGATGGTGGGTTGTACAGTACTGCAATGTTGAAATTCATTACCGGTGAGAGACGTACATTAACAGCTAAACATTCAAGTGAAGTATTCAAATCAACCAATTGACATTTAAATTTCTCTTTGATGTAAATTAAAACACCTTCTCCCCTCCCTACCTGCCTGTCTTTTCTAAAACACTGATAGCCCACAATATCGATCATATTAGTGTCTATGTTCCTGTGTAGCCAGCTTTCTGAAAGACAAAGATAGTCCAGATTTGAGTCCAACAGCAACACCGAAATCTCATCTCTTTTGGGGATTATGCTCCGTATGTTTAAATGTCTGCCGAGGATCCCCTTTGGTTTAGCCTTTGTGTCCCAAAGAACTTGTGCATGATTAACAGTTTGGAAAAATAAATGTTGTTTTTGCTTTTGTACAGCTCAGTTTTCGGATCTCGCCTCATTTGCATTTTGTTTAACTGTTCCTGTTTCCAAAAGTTTGGACGTAGCACAGCTGTTTACAGCAGGATCAGATATGTGAGTCTGTTCAGTGCAATTCGACTCACCCGACTCGCTATGTTCAGCTGTACTGGGGCGAAGACCAGCATTATGCTGCTCCACCAGTTCAGATGTTAGCAGGGCCGTTGGCAGCAGCGGGCGATCAACCGGTTCAGATGTTAGCCAGGCTGTTGCTAGCAGCAGGCGATCAGCCAGTTCAGATGTTAGCAGTGCCGATGATAGCAGCGGGCGATCAGCCGATTCAGATGTTAGCAGGGCCGTTGATAGCAGCGGGCGACCAGCCGGTTCAGATGTTAGCATGGCCGTTGATAGCAGCGGGCGACCAGCCGGTTCAGATGTTAGCATGGCCGTTGATAGCAGCGGGCGACCAGCCGGTTCAGTTGTTAGCAGGGCCGTTGATAGCAGCGGGTGACCAGCCGGTTCAGATGCTAGCAGGGCCGTTGATAGCAGCGGGCGACCAGCCGGTTCAGATGTTAGTAGGGCCGTTGATAGCAGCGGGAGATGAGCCGGTTCAGATGTTAGCCGGGCCGTAGATAGCAACAACCAATCTGCCGGCTCAGATGTTTGTGCTAACCCAGTGGTCTGCTGTTTTAATAGTGGTAGGTCCAGGGTTAAGGTGAATATCCCCTGCCAGAAGTAGCAGTAGCAATACTACTTTAACTGTATAGCCTCTGCCATATTGTGATATTTGCTTAACAGCCATGTTTGCTTTGTTTTGGAAGCTTTTTCTCAGGCCTTTTGAAGACCAGATAGAGTACAGGGTGAAATGACCATGTCCATATCCATATAAATAAAACTTTTTAGCTTCACCTTAGTTGAGTTGGCCGGAAAACCCTTCTTGTTGCAGGTCCAGACACACAAACACAATAAGAAGAAGAAGTAGATAAGCAGAAAGTGGCTAGAAGTGGAGCCCATCAAACCACTCCTCACTCCGGTGGCAGCCATCTTGGTAATGTCGTCCAACAACACAATGTTAAGCTTTGGCCGGCTCTGTCCTTTCTGCAACCTTCTTTTCCGCATTAAGTGGATAGACATGATGGAGCGAATGAGGCGGTGGTCAGTCCAGCAGTCATCTGCACTGGTCATTGCTCTGGTGTTAAGGACATCGCGGCGGTCTTTGGAGCGGACTATGATGTAGTCAATGAGATGCCATAATTTGGAGCGGGGATGCATCCATGATGTTTTGAACTTGGTTTTCTGACGAAAAAGTGTGTTGGTGATGACCAGGTTGTGCTCTGAGCACTTGGTTAGCAGTAGTATGCCATTGGAGTTTGTGTTTCCAACCCCTTCTCTCCCCAGCGTGCCGCTCCATAGATGATGGTTTCGTCCCACTCTGGCATTAAAGTCTCCAAGCAGGATTAACTTATCCTCCTTTGGGACTTCAGATAGTATTTTGTCCAGGTCAGCATAGAAGGCCTCCTTTACTTCATCCTGTGCATCAAGCGTTGGGAGCGTAGGCACTAATAATGGTGGCCATTTGACTGCAGGCAAGCATCAGACGAATGGTCATTAGGCGCTCGTTGATGCCCACAGGGAGTTCATGGAGGTGGTTGATGAGGCAGTTCTTAATAGCAAATCCCACACCATGGATTTGTGGCTCATTTGCAGGCTTTCCCTTCCAAAAGAAAGTATACACCAAAAACATGTAGGTTTAGGGCGCTTGCGCACGCAGCGACCAGCAGCCAGTGGCTTGTCACCAGACTGCAAACCAAGTCTACCTACAGGTACAAATAAGTAACAAAAAAAAAAAAAAAAAAAAATACCCGCCTTTTTCCTCCTTCAGCTGACCTTCATCAGCCACTTGGGTCTCGGAGAGTGCTGCGATGTCGATACAGAACTTCCTTAGCTCTCTGAAGATGATGGCAGTTCGCCTTTCAGGTCGATCACTGGCTAGGTTGTCCATAAGGGTTCGCACATTCCAGGCTCCAATATGTAATTTTGTATGTTTCTGACCGCGTGGTGGTGATCCCTCTGGATGCGGTATTCCAGACAGGATTTTGTGAGGCAGGCTATGTTTGGGGTACCTTTTCTAGCCCCCTCCCCTACTGGGATGAGCAGAGTGGATCCTAAATAGGGCTGCTCAGTCATGAGTGCAGCTGCCGAGAAGCTCTTTCTGCCTCAGTCCAAGAGCTTAACGACTGTATCAAGCACCCATCACCTGTGTATCAGGTCGTGGCTAAGAACTCCCAGACTTCACTGTCCTGTCCCTGTTACCACTTCCTGATCGCCACAGGACGTTATCTTGTCCAAGATGTAAAGTGGATGGGCTCCCTTCGGGAGGACGCCTGCGCGTGACGTCTTTTATCGTGGGGAGACTGATGCATCTGCAGCCACCACACGGTCCTTGGCAGAGAGGGGCCTGAATCCAGTGGCATGGAATCCAAAACGACTGGAGACCACTCTCTGTTGCAGCCTTCATCTGCCTTCAGTGTCGTTGTGACTTATGGTGTCATCCTCCGCACACTCCTGCCGTTGAGGTCTTTGTTTCTTTCTTTGGATCGCTCTTGGTCTGGGACCTCCCCCTCGACCTTACCGCCATGGGTGACCCTACCAGGAGCCAATAGGCCCCCGACGGCCTCGCTCTCGAGATCATTGGAACACACAAAGTTCTCCACCGCGACAAGGTGGCGATCCATGGAGAACTCAAGCAAGGAAATAAACACCAATACACAAACTACAGACCAGTATCGCTTCTCCCACAATTTTCAAAGATTCTGGAAAAACTTTTCAACAACAGATTAGAAAACTTTTTAAATAAACACAATGTGCTTAATCAGAACCAATATGGATTTAGAGCCAAGAGTACAACATCGTTGGCGATAATGGAAGCAACAGAGGAAATAATAAATGCATTGGATCAAGGAAAATATGCAATTGGTGTATTTATAGATTTTAGAAAAGCATTTGATATAATAAATCATTCAATACTTCTTAATAAACTGCAAATGTATGGTATTAGGGGAATGGCTCTGAATTGGGTTACAAGTTATCTATCTGAGAGACAACAGTTTGTGAAGATGGAAGAATATCTGTCTGGGTGTATGGGAATTGCCTGTGGAGTCCCCGAGGGGTCAGTATTGGGCCCCAAATTATTTAACATATATATAAATGATATATTCCAAGTTTCTAAATTATTAAAAATAATATTATTTGCTGATGATACTAATATATTTTATTCTGGAAATAATTACTGTATAATCAACTAATCCATACTCTAAATAATAAATTAAATAAGCTTAAAAAATGGATGGATTGTAATAAATTATCACTAAATATAGATAAAATTAAGGTAATGATATCTGGTAATTGTAAAAATAAAGAAGATATACATATTCATATAAATAATGTGATTATTGAAAAAGTTAAGGAGATCAAGTTTTTGGGTGTAATACTAGATGATAAAATTAGTTGGAAACCACACATCAGATACATACAAAACAAAGTTGCAAAAAATATTGCAATTATAAATAAAATTAAGCAGGTCCTAGATTACAAATCACTTCATATCTTGTATTGCTCATTAGTACTTCCATACTTGACCTATTGTATAGAGGTCTGGGGTAACAATTATAGAAGTAAACTTAACCTGTTGCACTTCTGTGTACCGCGGGCGGGCACGTCTCTGTGTCCTAGGACGCACGAGGGCGTCCGAGTACGCACACTGTGTGTCCTAGGAGGCACTGAAAAAAAACCCACCTGCATTTCCGTTCTTCCACTACAGACACAGCCGCGAACAGAAAGCCAAAGGAGTGCTTTGATTGGTTTAGATGTGATTGACCTCTCATTCGACTAATAAGAGCCTTGAATTGGGTTTCTGAAACCTTGAAGAACCAATGACTGAAAACCTAGCAAGAAGGACCCGCCTACCAACGGCTGTGAATACAGCCAGCCAATTGAAGCACAGATGTTCGAAAGCTGTTTTGTGTAAGGCTGGGTGACACACAGGCGTTCGCCAGTCTTTTTTTCTAACTACTGTTCTTATTTGTTTTGAAAAATCGTTCGCCAAAACCGCAATCATGGAAGCGCAAAACCGCAATAATGGAATTATGGTTTGACCGGGTCGCGAGACCAGAACCAGGAGTCCGTAACAAGCGGACCAACGTCACGTTCGTCTGACAATGAGGAAGAGAAGTTCGCCAGCTACGCTGCTGTTGTGAACAGGTAAGTGTTATAAGCTAAATTATTCTTTATCCCTGAAAATTGTAATCAAAAATGACTTTTGACCGATTGGTAAATTACAACTGTGCGTCATCGCCACATGACGGACCGCGGCGCACGAACAATGTCCATCCTCTGTAGCGGCGGGGGGGGGGGAGAACCCCCCCACCACCACACACACACACACACACACACACACAGAGCCCTGAGTGTCACCTTTCATTAGAGCCCAAGATGAAGCTTCTATATTGAATCATTCAAAAGTTACAGATGTTTTTCCAAACTGTGCCATTTGGCACAATTTGGCACAGTTCAAAAATGCCTGGGAACAACCTGAGAACAAAGCTGTGTAATATATTCATTTTTTGTGGTATTGTTACAAAATTTTGACCTCAGCTGGATAACACTTGGTTCTACATTTCTGTTGCATTTTCCAGCCCGGATCTGAAGCTGTGTGTTATTTGCAAGCATTTGTATCCAAAAAAACACCCAGACAAAATTTATTTTCTTCAAGTTCACTATGTTTAGATGACTGTTACTCAGTGGCCGGAGCACTTAGAGAGATTATGACTGTTTTGCCAAAAAAATTCAAAGTGTTTTCTTTTAAATGAGACCAACCCCATGAAGATGCTGCAAAGGGTTGAAGAACAGCTTTTGATTTACTTTGGGCACATTATTTTTTAGCGTTTTTAGGGAAATTGACCAGAGTGCAAGGGGTTAAATATTAGGTCTCTAACTCCCAAGTCTCTACTAGTTCATGATCTATTAATTGATCATCAGATTGATTTAATATCCCTTACAGAGACTTGGCTAGGGCAAGATGATTATGTTGGTTTAAATGAATCAACTCCCTCTGGTTATCTTAGCTATCATAATCTCAGAAGTTCTGGTCGTGGAGGTGGAGTGGCGGCAGTTTTCCATTCTTAATTACTAGTTAATGTAAAGCAAAAATCATGTTTTAATTCCTTTGAGGGCCTGGTCCTCAGTATGGGGCATGTTGGCAATCCTAGCTTAAATCTAGGATCTCCAGGACTGGGGGAAGGGGAAGCAGCGGCACTGAGCAGCAGCACTGAGCAGCAGGATTAAATACTACCTGTTCAAGAGGTAATAGAACTTCAATTCTTCACCTGTGGCTAGTTCTGGACTTTTGGAGGTGTGCGGCGGCATGAAATAAGGCAGCGTGGTGAAGGTTTTAAGCAGGTTTATTAAATCACACCGCCGTCACAGAACTCCGTTCCAGCCCAAGTGTGAGCAGACTGGAGCGGGGTCCTCAGGCTCTCGTGAGGAGGGACACAGAGTGTGTGTGTCCAGCAGCAGCAGTTGAAGTGAGAGAGTGAGAGGCAGATTTACAGAATGGTGCAGCATATATACCCAACTACAAACAATACATCAAATACATTCACAGCAGTAGGTATGAGCATTTGCATATGAGAGGCACAGTCAGGACAGGATGCATGAACACAATGCATGAATGGCACATTAACATCACAATGCATGAATGGCACATTACATCACAGCAGTGCAGCGGAAAAAACCAGAAGTAGCGAGCTGACTGTCCTTAGTCTGTTGTGGGGGTTATTCCCAAACCGCCACAGCTCCCCCCCAGAGGGCTCGGCAGGGGGCCGAGACCTCGATAGTGCAGCTTGGCAGCGAGCAGGGAAAGCTCTGTGCAGGTGGAGGGGGAGGGGGGTAGTAAGTGCCGGCCGGAGACGGTGAAATCGTCTGAGCCGTGCAAAAATTGCTTGTGGATCCACGATGTCGAGGGGCTGTCCCGTTGAACGTGCGGAGATCGCAAGAAGAAAAATTAGTCACTGGCTCCTCTCGCGATTAAGTCCTGCAAGGATTAATAGCGGCCGTGAAGAAAAAAGGAAGCGGCGAGGATTAACAGCGGCCATGAAGAAAACAGGGGCGGCTGTAAGAAAAAAATAAAAGCAGAGGGACTTGGCGTGTAGACTTTAGGTGCGGGCACAACCTTAAAGCCTTCGGGGACCGCAGACTGCTGAATCTCCGTTGTGCGCCATGGCTAAGACCATAAAATCCAGTGAGCAAGCTGCGCGCGTGCCTCAGGTGTACGAGCAAGCCTGAAGGGCCAGTGTGCAGCGGCGAAGAAGGAAGGCGGTCAGTGGAGCCGTATGTGTCCTGTGCGTCCTCGTCCTCGTAACTCCCGGTGCGTGTGCCGGGGCTCTGTGCGTGGGTGGGCCAGCTGGGGAGGAGAACCAGGGTCAGGGTGCTTTATCATCCCTGTTCAATGTGTTGGAGCGGTGAAAGGAAATAGACGATCTTTGTCCCTCGAGCTCGTGCAGATGCATTGGAGTGGTGAGAGGGAGGAGACGATCTTTGTCACTCGCTCGGCCATGGTGCGTTCAGGTCCACGTGCTGCATTCTCCGTCGGCCATGGGTCGCCGTCGTGGAGAGGGGACGAGGTGCCTGCGCTCTCGTGTGGAGGAGCTGTGAGCGCGGCTGGTCCAACGTGGATGTGCCGATCTAGGCGTGCAGATCTCACCATGAAACGTTGCTCAGCTTTCCCGGTCGTGGGTGTTCTCCGGAGAGTTTCGCCTGGAAACTCTGCGTCGAGGTCTCCCTGAAGCAGAAGGGAGGGCAGATCAATCAGGCTGCCGCGTTCGCTTGTCGTCGGAGAATCACCGCCGGGTGCTGCGTTCGCTGGCAGCGTGTTCTTTTCAGCGTCGGGTCACCAGTGCAGCGGCATGAAATAAGGTGGCGTGTTGTAGGTTTTAAGCAGGTTTATTAAATCACACTGCCGTCACAGGACTCCGCTCCAGCCCAAGTGTGAGCAGACTGGAGCGGGGTCCTCAGGCTCTCGTGAGGAGGGACACAGAGTGTGTGTCCAGCAGCAGCAGTTGAAGTGAGAGAGTGAGAGGCAGATTTACAGAATGGTGCAGCATATATACCCAATTACAAACAATACATCAAAGACATTCACGGCAGTAGGTATGAGCATTTGCATATGAGAGGCACAGTCAGGACAGGATGAATGAACACAATGCATGAATGGCACATTAACATCACAATGCATGAATGGCACATTACATCACAGCAGTGCAGCGGAAAAAACCAGAAGTAGCGAGCTGACTGTCCTTAGTCTGTTGTGGGGGTTATTCCCAAACCGCCACAGGTGATCTGATTGACACTTTGCAGTGGATTGGTGGCTTGGGAAGATTCTGGTGGATTTAGAATTGGGCCTTTCTGCCTTAGAAGCAGACAGGCAGCCATTACTACTAGGCCTCACAGGTAGCCACCATCACCAGGCCAGCAGCCACGACCATCAGGCTCCACAGGTAGCCGCCACCACCAGGCTTCACAGGCAGTTCCCACCACCAGACTTCACAGGCAGTTACCACCACCAGGCCCTGCAGCCACCTCCATCAGGCTTCAGGCCTGGCACCGGGCCTTACACGCATTCCTGTTGTTGTTGCTGCTTGAATTTTTCATCAACACTGAAATACAGTGATCCCTCGCTACTTCGCGCTTCACCTTTCGCGCCCTCAGTGCATCGTGGATTTTTCAAAAATATTCATCAAAAATTCAAAATTGAGAAATAATGGGCGGGCGCTAGCAGAAGGCAGGGAGACTACATTAGACCATCAGGTATCAACACGGAGAGCCACACAACTCAAAAAATCCACCTCTCTGTTCGCTGTTCTCGTGTTGGCTCGGCTCGGAAATCTCGCAAGCTGATTGGCCGAGACGTTTCACCCCGCAAGCTGATTGGCCGAGACGTTTCACCCACCTCCTCTCCCTGCCGAGCGCCCTTGAAGGGAAGGAAGACCGCATTCATTGCTCTTTATCGCTCGTGTTACGTAGTCTCGCAGCGTGGAACTTTTTGCTGTTCTCTTGTGCCATTTTGTGCGAAATAGTCTTCCCGTCGAGCCACTACGCCACCTCCTGCAGCTTCTCCAGCTCTATCGGAAGCTGCCCTTGATGATGCTGCGCCTCTAGCACCTGACGATGAGGCGTCACCTGAGGAGCAGTAAAGCTCTCATTAACCTGTGAAGTAAATCATCTTCATCTTGAGTTACGTATCTTGTTATAAGAATAAAAGAGTTCTAAAAACATATTTATGTACACTTTATTTATATCTATGTATGTATGTACACGTACACACACACACGTATCATATGAGAGAGAGAGAGTGAGAGAATGAACGTACGTATTATTTATGGATGACATCATTAGGGGTGACGCTACTTCGCGGTTTTTCACTTTTCGCGGTCGGTTCTGGAACCCATTAACTGCGATAAGTGAGGGATCACTGTAGTCTTGGAAACAGACTTTTGTCTCCTTGTCCACTGCAAATTATTGCAAAACTGCAGCAAAATGCCACCTAAGCCAAAAGCAGAGGCCAAATCCGAGGAGGAATATGTGTCCCTCGCACAGGTAAATGACTTACTGCAACAGCAAAAAGAACTGTTTTCTGCATTGTTAAACCAACAACGGGAAACTTTCAAAAGCCTCATCAAAGTGATCATGGACTCAGCTAATGCAAGAGCGGACACAATGACAAGAGAGTTTCAGGACATTAAAACCAGTCTACAGTTCACTCAAAAAGACATAGATGACATAAAAGCCGATTTGTCTAAACAAGCAGACCGCAACAATGTGCTGCAATCAGATGTTTCTAAAGTGTGTGACAGTCTGTTGACTATCACCGACAAATTTGAATATCTGGAAAGATAATCCCGGAGAAATAATCTAGTCTTTGATGGTGTTGTGGAGGCACCAGGAGAGACCTTGGCCGACACGGAGGAGAAGATTAAAAATATTCTCATGGAGAAACTACAATTACCACCAGGGATCGAGATGGAGAGAGCCCACCGCACCAGGAAACCCGGAGGTGAAAGACCGAGGCCCATTGTGGTCAAGTTCCTGCAGCACAAGGACAGGATGACCATTCTTCAAAGAGCCAAGTCCCTCAAAGGAACAAAAATATTCATCAATGAGGACTTCACTGATTTGGTAAGAAGGAAGAGAAAAGAATTAATGCAAGAGCTGAAAGCTGCAAGAGCACGGGGGGACATAGCCTACTTAAGGTATGACAGACTCATTATTCACCCACGCCATCCCCGTAACAGTACACCAAAATCAATGGAGCCAAAAATCACCAGAAATGATTGACATTTCATTATCAACTTAGAGATATAAACTGTGCATTTGTTTCCATTGACTGGAATAATTAAGATGCAAACTTTTATAGGAAACAACCTCATTTTTAAAGGGAACGAATATACTGAGCATAAGCCACACAGTGTTGAATATGAAACCGATCCTGAAAATCACTTTTTCAACAGTATAAAACATCAGTGTAAATACTTTAGCTCAGACCAACTAAAAAATACAATTTCTGACCAATCATTGTCAATAATACACTTAAATAGTAGAAGTCTCAACATGAATTTTTCCAAAATCCAGGACAGTTTGTTGCAATATAACAATTTTTTCTGCTGTTGCAATTTCTGAGACTTGGGTAAAAAATGACCAACTTCATACAGTGCAAATGAGAGGCTATGATTTATATACCACAAGCAGGTCAAAAAAAAAGGGGTGGTGGTGTTGCTTTATATATCAGGTCCTGCTATCAAAGCCAAGTTGTAAATAATATGTCTTTTGAAATGGAAAACATCATGGAGTGTGTAACTGGAATTAATCACAACTACAAAAAACATCATAATAAGTTGCATTTATAGAGCACCGGGTACCAATATTGAGATTTTCAAAGAAAAATTGTCTGAGCTTTTCAGTGCAGTTGGTAATAAGAAGCTGGTATTTATTTGTGGAGACTTCAGTATTGACTTATTAAATTCAAATGATCATATCCAAATAAGTGAATTCATAAATTCCATGTTTTGTGTGGGTTTCTACCCTTCAATAACATACCCCACTAGAATAACAACACATTCAGCAACGCTTATTGATAACATTTTCACAAATGTCACCGAAGGGAATGTAACTGTTGGCCTTATTATCAATGATGTGACAGACCATCTGCCTGTTTTTGTTTCTTCACATACCGGTGTAACACAGAACGTTGAAATAGATAAGGTTTTTAACCTCTTGCACTCCGGGATATCGCGGGCGGTCACGTCTCTGCGTCCTACTGCGTCTCAGTGCGCACTGAAAAAAAAAAGCTGCATTTCCGTTCTTCCAGTACAGACACAGCCGCGAACAGAAAGCCAAAGGAGTGTTTTGATTGGTTTAGATTTGACTGACCTCTCATTCGACAAATAAGAGCCTTGAATTGGGTTTCTGAAACCTTGAAGAACCAATGACTGAAAACCTAGCAAGAAGGGCCTGCCTACCAATGACTGCGAATACAACGAGCCAATTGAAGCAGAGAAGTTCGACGATTGAAACGCATGCGTCCCGTGCGTAAAATCTGTTTTGTGTAAGCCGCTGGGTGACACACATTGAGACCTGTGTGTAACGGTAGTGTTTGCCAGTCTTTTTTTATTACTACTGTTCTTATTTGTTTTGAAAAATCGTTTGCCAAAACCGCAATCATGGAAGCGCAAAACCGCAATAATGGAATCATGGTTTGACTGGGTCGGGTGACCAGAACCACGAGTCCATAATAAGCGGACCAGCTTGATGTTCGTCTGACAATGAAGAACAGATGTTCGCCAACGACACTGCTGTTGTGGACAGGTAAGTGTTATAAGCTAAATTATTCTTTAATAAAAATGACTTTTGACCGATCGGTAATTACAACGGTGCGTCATAGCCACATGACAGACCGTTTTTTGTGCACCGAGCTCCTCTGTAGCGGGGGGTGGGGTGGGGGGTGGAGTTGTTATCCTCTACATTGCAGATATTTTAGTATTATTTTTATTGCACTGTAGGTTATTTTTTCTTGTAAAAAAAAAAAGGCCACACATTTTTTACGTGGCATGCTTCTTTGTGTCTGGGGGGCTTGTTCGTTCATTCATTCATTCATGAATGAATAAACCCCCCCCCCCACACACACACACACACAGCCCTGAGTGTCACCTTTCATTAGAGCCCAAGATGGAGCTTTTATGTTTCAGCATTCAAAAGTTAGAGACGTTTTTCCAAACTGTGCCATTTGGCACAATTTGGCACAGTTCAAAAACGCCTGGGAACAACCTGACAAAAAAAAGCTGTGTAATATATTCTTTTTTTGTGGTATTGTTACAAAATTTTGACCTGAGCTTGATAACACTTGGTTCTACATTTCTGTTGCATTTTCCAGCCAGTATCTGACAGCTGTGTGTTATTTGCAAGCATTTGTATCTAAAAAAACACCCAGGCGAACTTTATTTTCTTCAGATTAAGTATGTTTAGATGACTGTTACTCAGTGACAGGAGCACTTAGAGAGATTATGACTGTTTTGCCAAAAAAATTCAAAGTGTTTTCTTTTAAATGAGACCAACTCCATGAAGATGCTGCAAAGGGTTGAAGAACAGCTTCTGATTTACTTTGGGTATGTTATTTTTAGGCGTTTTTAGGGAAATTGACCAGAGTGCAAGGGGTTAAATGACTTGTAACAGAAACCGCAATCAACAATCTTAGAAATGATTTAAAAATACAAGACTGGAGCGGTGTTTATGTTGACAACATTGATACAGCATATGGAGAATTTGTCTCTATTTTATCACAACAATATAATAAACACTGCCCTCTAGTGGTAAAGGAAGCTAAAGTTAAATACAGAGATAAGCCTTGGATCACCAAGGGCCTGCAAAATGCTTGTAAAAAGAAAAACTTGTTATACAAAAAGTTTCTGAAATTAAGAACTGTGGAAGCAGAAAAGAAATACAAGACTTATAAAAATAAACTCAGTATTGTAAGATCGAGTAAAAAAACATATTACAGTAAATTATTGGAAAATAACAAAACTAATATATGTAATATATGGAAGGTGTTAAATAATATAACAAAGAAAGAAAAACTAAATTCCAACCACATCCATCCATCCATCCATCTTCTACCGCTTTTCCGGAGGTCCGGGTCGCGAAGGCAGCAGTTCAAGCAGAGAAGCCCAGACTTCCCTTTCCCCCGCCACCTGCTCCAGCTCTCCAGAGAGGACACCAAGGCGTTCCCAGACCAGCTGGGAGACATAGTCTCTCCACCGAGTCCTGGGCCTGCCCCGGGGTCTCCTCCCAGTGGGATGTGCCTGAAACACCTCAAGTGGGAGGCGTCCAGGAGGCATCCTAATCAGATGCCCATACCACCTCAACTGACTCCTTTCAGTGTGGAGGAGCAGCGGTTCTACTCTGAGCCTCTCCCGGATGACTGAGCTTCTCACCCTATCTCTGAGGGTGAGTCCAGCAATCCTACGGAGAAAGCTCATTTCAGCCGCTTGTATCCGCGATCTCGTTCTTTCGGTCATTACCCAAAGCTCGTGACCATAGGTGAGAGTAGGAACGTAGATTTACTGGTAAATCGACAGCTTTGCCTTAGAACTAAGCTCCCTCTTCACCACAACAGACCGGTACAACGTCCGCATCACTGCAGATGCTGCTCCAATCCGTCTGTCGATCTCTCGCTCCATTTTCCCCTCACTTGTGAACAAGACCCCAAGATACTTAAACTCCTCCACTTGGAGCAGGAGCCTGTCCCCAACCCAGAGAGGACAATCCACCTTTTTCCGGCTGAGGACCATGGACTCGGACTTGGAGGTGCTGATTCTCATCCCAGCCGCTTCACACTCAGCGGCAAACCGTCCCAGCAAGAGCTGTAGGTCATTGCTGGATGAAGCCAACAGGACAACATCATCTGCAAACAACAGAGATGAGATCTTGTGGTCACCAAGCAAGACACCCTCCATTCCCTGGCTGCGCCTAGAAATCCTGTCCATAAAAATTATGAACAGGATCGGTGACAAAGGGCAGCCCTGGCGGAGTCCAACTCTCACTGGGAATGAGTCCGACCGAGTGTTGGCAATATGAACCAAACTCTCACAACGGTCATACAGAGAACGAATAGCTCGTAACAACAAGCCCGATACCCCATACTCCCGAAGCACCCCCCACAAAAATCCACGAGGGACGCGGTCAAATGCCTTCTCCAAGTCCACAAAACACATGTAAACTGGTTGGGCAAACTCCCACGAACCCTCAAGGATTTTCGAGAGGGTAAAGAGCTGGTCCGATGTACCACGGCCAGGACGAAAACCACATTGCTCCTCCTGAATCCGAGGTTCTACCAACGGCCGGACTCTCCTCTCCAGTACCTTGGCATAGACCTTCCCAGGGAGGCTGAGTAGTGTGATCCCTCTAAAGTTGGCGCACACCCGCCGGTCC
The DNA here is from genome assembly GCA_020510985.1 of Pholidichthys leucotaenia. Classification (NCBI taxonomy): domain Eukaryota; kingdom Metazoa; phylum Chordata; class Actinopteri; order Cichliformes; family Pholidichthyidae; genus Pholidichthys; species Pholidichthys leucotaenia. The sequence goes on from CM035841.1 coordinate 121,885,037, forward strand.
CCTTTTTTGAAGAGAGGAACCACCACCCCGGTTTGCCATGCCAAAGGCACTGCCCCCGACCTCCACGCAATGTTGCAGAGGCGTGTCAACCATGACAGCCCAACAACATCCAGGGCCTTGAGGTACTCATGGCGAATCTCGTCCATCCCCGGGGCCCGGCCACCAAGGAGGTTTTTAACCACCCTGGCAACCTCAGCCCCTGTGATAGGCGAGTCATCCCCCTCGTCCCCAAACCTTGCTTCCTCCGTGGAAGGCGTATCAGTGGGATTGAGGAGATCCTCAAAGTATTCCTTCCACCGCCCGACGATATCCCCAGTCGAAGTCAACAGTGTCCCATCCGCACCATACACAGTGTGGACAGGGAGCTGCTTTCCCCTCCTGAGCCGCCGGACAGTTTGCCAGAATCTCTTCGAGGCCGACCGAAAGTCTTGTTCCATGGCCTCACTGAACTCCTCCCAAACCCGGGTTTTTGCTTCAGCAACCACCCTAGCTGCACTCCGTTTGGCCTGCCGGTACACCTCGGCGGCTTCGGGAGTCCCACAAGCCAACCAAGCTTGATAGGACTCCTTCTTCAGCTTAATGGCCCCCCTCACCACTGGTGTCCACCACTTGGTTCGGGGGTTGCCACCATGAGATGCACCGACCACCTTGCGGCCGCAGCTCTGGGCCGCCGCTTCAACAACAGAGGTGGAGAACATGGCCCATTCAGATTCCATGTCTCCAGACTCCCTCGGAATGTGGTTGAAGTTCTTCCGGAGGTGGGAGTTGAAGACCTCCCGGACAGGGGCCTCAGCTAGACGCTCCCAGCACACCCTCACTATACGTTTGGGTCTACCAGGTCTGAATGGCTTCCTCCCCTGCCATCGGATCCAACTCACCACCAGGTGGTGATCAGTTGACAGCTCTGCACCTCTCTTTACTCGGGTGTCCAAGACATACGGTCGCAGGTCTGATGACACGATAACAAAATCGATCATCGACCTGCGACCTAGGGTGTCCTGGTGCCAGGTGCACATATGGACACCCTTATGCTTGAACATGGTGTTCGTTATGGACAGACTGTGGTTAGCACAGAAGTCCAATAACTGAACACCACTCGGGTTCAGATCGGGCAGGCCGTTCCTCCCAATCACCCCCCTCCAGGTTTCACTGTCGTTGCCCACGTGCGCATTGAAGTCCCCCAGTAGGACAATGGAGTCTCCAAGAGGAGCACCCTCCAGCATCCCAGTCACAGACTCCAAAAAGGGTGGGTACTCTGAAACATCATTTGGTGCATAGGCACAAATGATGGTCAGGACCCGTTTCCCAACCCGAAGGCGCAGGGAAGCAACCCATTCGTCCACCGGGGAAAACTCCAATATAGAGGCAGCAAGGTGGGGGGATATAAGAATACCCACCCCTGCTCGTTGCCTCTCGCCCGGGGCAACTCCAGAAAAGGCCAAGCTCCAGCCCCTCTCCAGGAGACTGGTTCCGGAACCAGAGCTGTATGTTGAGGTTAGGCCGACTGCATCTAGCCGGTATCTCTCAACCTCATGCACCAGCTCAGGCTCCTTCCCCACCAGAGAGGTGACATTCCACGTACCAAAAGCCAGTTTAGAAAGCTTGGGATCAGTCCGCCAAGGTCTCCGCCTTTGGCCGCCACCTAATCCACATAGCACCGGACCCCCATGATCCCTCCTGCAGGTGGTGAGCCCACTGGAGGGCGGACCCATGTAACTCCTTTGGGCTAAGCCCGGTCGGGTCCCATGGGTGGAAACCCGGCCACCAGACGCTAGCCTTCGAGCCCCTCCCCCAGGCCTGGCTCCAGGGTGGGGCCCCGGTAACCCCATACCGGGCGGGGTACACTGAATCCTTGATATACGATTTATCATGAGAGTCTGTTGGATCGTTCTTAGTCTGGCCCTTCACCCTATCAGAGGCAAATTGTCCCGGACAACATAGCTCCTGGGATCACTGGGGCATGCACCCCCCCCCCCCCACGATAAGGTGACGATCCATGAGGGGGAGGGGGATCCAACCACATCTCTTATTTAAATTCAGAAAATGGAATAATCAATGAAAATAGCTTGATCTCCAACATGTTTAATGAATATTTTGTTAGTATAGGAAAAAAGATCGCCAACTCCACTGTGTCATCAGCAAATACAAGTGGCGCTGACAGTGTCGTCAACATAAGTGCTTACTCAATGTTTATGAAAGAAACAGATGAAAAAGAAATTCTTGACATTGTTAACAAATTCAAAGACAACTGTAATGATTTCAGTATGTTCTTGGTTAAATGTATAATTGATTGTATTGTTAACCCTCGTCCTACCAACATATTTTACATACAAATAGTACCAACTGGGGTCCGTTTGGACCCCACACAAAATTTAACTGTTAATTGGATTATTAAGCAATACCAAAGTATTTTTTTCACTTAAAATGTTTTATTTGGTTAAAACAAAGAGTTGTCCTTGAAACATGATCCAAAAATCCCGGAATGGGGCTAGTTTGTCGGTTGCCTGCCTTTCAGCACGAGTAGCCCGGTTGTAATGTGTTTTTCAACCAGTGTGTCCTGGTGCGTTAAGGTTTTTGTGGGAAATTATCTAATTTCACTTCTTAATTGGTACAAGAAATGCAAATACTTTGCCATTGTTGTGCATGTGTTCTGTAGGGCCTACAGAATACAATGCTACATGCTACATGTATGTAGCATACTACATGCTAGCATGTACTACATGTATGTAGCATGTAGTACATACTAGCATGTAGCATGCTACATGCTAGTATACAATGCTACTTTGCTACAATGGCAAAGTATTTGCATATTTGCATGGCAAAATCTACCTCGTTGAGCCATCATTCACTGAAATATAACACAAAATTCATACATTTAATATCATTAACATCATATTTTTCCCTGGGGTCCGATTGGACCCCAATGAAAAATCTGAACTGACAGTACAGAAGAAAACTGTATTTTAAATCAGATTTATTTTTTGTGATTCACAGATGATGACAAACAAAGTCAGAAAGCATGATAGCTGTGATCGATAATATGTCCGTGTTGTGCATAAGAACATATGTGTGGGGTCAATTGGGACCCCACTCGGTAGGATCAGGGTTAAACACTTCACTTACATATGCAACATGTCACTTACTGCTGGTAAATTTCCAAAGAAAATGAAAATAGCAAGAGTTGTTCCTCTGTATAAGACTGGTGACAAACACTCATTGTCAAACTACAGACCCATCTGCTTGTTACCTCAGTTCTCCAAAATACTGGAAAAAATATTTAAGAGACTAAATGATTTCATTGATAAGCACAATATACTCTGTGAACAACAGTATGGATTCAGGAAGAACCGGACCACCTCACTGGCACTCATGGACGTTGTTGAACAGATTACGGATGCAACAAATAGAAGAGAATACACAGTGGGAATATTTCTGGACTTGCAAAAGGCATTTGATACAGTTGACCATAAATTACTCCTCAGTAAATTCCATAAGTATGGCATCAGAGGAATTGCTTTTGACTGGTTACACAGCTATTTAGAAGACAGATATCAATATGTTCATGTGAATAATACAGACTCTGAGTTGCTGAAGATGACGTGTGGGGTACCACAGGGTTCTGTGCTTGGTCCACTAAATTGCTAAATTGCTCAAGTGTATTTTATTTGCAGATGACAACTTTTTTTTGTAGTAGAGAAAATCTTAAGCAGCTTCTGGATTCAGTAGAAAATGAACTTAAACAAATCAATCAATGGTTCACTGCCAATAAATTATCTATTCACCTTGGAAAAACAAAATGTATTGTAGCGAACTCAATATGAGCACCCTACTTGGCTTGCCAAGTGGGTTGACCCTATTGGCGACACAGGTAGGGTGCAGGACTCCAGAGCGGGAGGCGTGAGTTCGAATCTCCCGGTGGGACGTCGCCATGTCGAGCAGCACGTTACACTGGTGTCAGAAGTGGGATCTCCTGTCCAAAGCAGTAATGGGGCGCTGACATCGGGACGATGTCGAGAACCAGAGGGGAGTAGTGTAGCGAACTCAATATGAGCACCCTACTTGGCTTGCCAAGTGGGTTGACCCTATTGGCGACACAGGTAGGGTGCGGGACTCCGGAGCGGGAGGCGTGAGTTCGAATCCCCCGGTGGGACGTCGCCATGTCGAGCAGCACGTTACAGTATAATATTTGGAAACCGCAAATTGTATAATCACAGAAAAATTAAAATAAACAATGTTGAAATTGACACAGTTTTCGAAACCAAGTTCCTAGGGGTCGTTGTTGATAACAAACTAAACGAAATCACACATAAATTATATCAAAACTAAAATGTCTAAATCCATTGCCATACTGTATAAAGTTAAGGATCTCCTGTGTCAGAAATCTCTTTGCATTTTATATAATTCACTGATGGTTCCTTTTATTTTTTATATACACTACCGTTCAAAAGTTAGGGGTCACCCAGACAATTATTTTGTGTTTTCCATGAAAAGTCACACCACCATGAGTTGTAAAATGAATAGAAAATATAGTCAAGACATTGACAAGGTTAGAAATAATGATTTGTATTTGAAATAATAATTTTTTCCTTCAAACTTTGCTTTCGTCAAAGAATCCTCCATTTGCAGCAATTACAGCATTGCAGACCTAACATGATTGCACGAGGGTTTTCTAATCATCCATTAGCCTTCTGACGCAATGAGCAAACACATTGTGCCATTAGAACACTGGAGTGATAGTTGCTGGAAATGGGCCTCTATACACCTATCTAGATATTGCAACAAAAACCAGACATTTGCAGCTAGAATAGCCATTTACCACATTAGCAATGTATAGAGTGTATTTCTGATTAGTTTAAAGTTATCTTCATTGAAAAAAAGTGCTTTTCTTTCAAAAATAAGGAAATTTCTAAGTGACGCCAAACTTTTGAACGGTAGTGTATATATATATATATATATATACAGTATATATATATATATATATATATGTTTATTGAGCTTTTGAGGTCCACAAGCAATACAGAAAAAGCAAACAGCAAGAAACGACAGAGAACCCTCTTTTTCAGCCCCCACACTCCCACCCCATCATCCCATCTCCACATACAAAAAAACAAAACAAAACAAAATAATAATTAAAAAAAAAATAATAATAATAATAAATACCACAATACAATACAAATTTGTCAGAAGCAGAAGAATTGCATCCTGAAAACACAATCGGAAATAATGGTGGTCTATTTGGTAATGCACTTTGACCTCTCAGTCCAAGCAAGACCATAGAGGCCACTCCGGAGGGCCTGGGCGCCATCTCCTCCTATATAACTCAAAAAGGGGTCCCATATATCCAAAAAATTAAAAGGTTTGTCTTTGAACCAGAAGCTAATAGCTTCTAATGGGATAAGTTCCATCACACCACGAATCCAATGTGTAACTGTAGGAGCAGAGTCTGAGATCCATAAAAGAAGAATACATCTTCTTGCACAAAAGAGAAGCACCTGCAACAATTTGAGTGTGGAGGAGTGAAGATTCAGTGGGGTAGGATTTACTCCTAGAATGCAGCTAAGAGGAGTGAGGGCTAGATTTTTCTTGAATATAATATCAATTTCTTTACAAATTTTTACCCAGAAGTCATTAATAGGAGGACATTTAAATAAACAATGAAAATATGAACCTTCAAAAATTTTACACTTATTACAAAGTTTTGAAAATAGAGGGTTAAACTTATTGCATTTCACTGGAGTAATATGAAGCCTGTATATGAGTAGCATAAAAGAGGGCCACTACACTGTTATACTAAATAAGACAATACAATGGAGAAACAGGGTGTAACCAAAATAATCTCATATAATGTAAAAGGGATCCTGAATCCAGTTAAAAGATCCAATATTCTAGGCAAAATGAAAAAAGACAAAGCAGGAATAATATTTTTACAGGAAACCCACCTAACAGACTTGGAGCACACTAAACTTAATAGACAAGGATTTAAACTGATCTCTTCATCTTCATATAAGTCAGGGAGGAGGAGGGGGGTAGCGACATTGATCTCAACCAAAATTATATTTGAAAGAAATTCAGAACGCAAAGATAAAGAAGGGAGATTTAGCATGGTACTGGGTCGGCTAGAGAGAGAAGATATCACCCTGCTGACTGTATATGCACCTCCAGGGGCTAACTGGAAATTTTATAAAAATGTATTTGACCTAATGATAACTAAAGCCCAAGGTTTAGTGATATGTGGTGGAGACTTCAATCTAAGGCTGAATCCATACTGGGTTGCATCAGGTAATTCTCCACATCAAAATAACACTCAAAGTAGAAAAACTCAGATGCTACTAAAAGAAATGGGAATCTGTGACGTGTGGAGGGAATTCAACCCAGTGTAAAAGATTACACATTTTACTCAGCACCACATTCATCATACTCAAGGACTGACTATTTTTTTATGTTTAATAGAGACATTGGAAGAGTAAAAACATGTAAAATAGAACTGATGGATCTCTCTGACCACAGTCCGATCTATATGGACTTAAATATCCAAAAATACACAAATAATACATTTTCTTGGAGGTTAAATTCAAATGTGCTGAAAGGACCACTAAAAGACGAATTGGAATCAGATATTCTCAGATATTTGGAAGAAAATGATAATGGAGAAGTACAGTATCCCCTTTAATACTGTGGGACGCATGCAAAGCTGTAATAAGGGGAAAGATTATTGCAAAACTGGCACTCCAAAAGAAATTGAGACAAGAAAAACTAATCACATTAGAGTCAGAACTTAAGAAACTGGAAAAAGAGCACAAAGACAACACTCATTCTAATGACTCGCTCAAAATTAAGGAAATTAAAAAACAAATGAGATCTTGTGGGCACATATGTGAGTTCCATATGCTTCACATGCTTATTACTGTATGCTTATTGTTTACTGCACGTCTCCGAGGAACAACAGGTCTGAACCTCCTAGGGGTAACAGGAGGACGCGAAGTCTGGCCTTTTGTATGAAGAGAGATGGCCGTGAGGGATTTCCTGACCACCAGGATTTCAGGTGGAGACAGACAGAAGACCTGAAGGGGGGTGCATTGTGTTTTGGGATGTAAAGACAATGTGACTGTGTGCTTTGATGTCCTGGGTATAAAAGGGACAGAGGTGGGGGCATGCTTCCTCTTTCCCGTTTTGGATGTTGGAGAATGTGGTGTTGAATAAAACTGATCTTGAGAAATAAAATCAGTCTCGTCTTTCCACACAATCTCCACACTGGTGACCCTACGACGTATCATGAGTGGAGACGAATCTCCCGAGCTAGACTCGCCAGGAGCTGGCCAAACGAACGCAGCCACAGTCCAACTACCAGACTTCTGGCCAACCAGTCCGCGCTCCTGGTTTAGCGCAGTCGAGGCACAGTTCCACCTCCGGAGGATTTCGGTAGACGCCACGAAGTTCTACCACGTGGTTGCAAAGCTGGACAACCACACAGCCCAGCGAGTGGAGGTTCTGATCAACCACCCACCGGACAGCGACAAGTACAGCACGCTGAAGGCTGCACTCATTCGTTGCTTCACCCTCTCGGTGCAGGAGTGGGCAGAGAGGCTCCTGGCGCTGACTGACTTTGAGGGCGACAGATCTGCAGACCTGATAGGGAAGATGTTGGGTTTGAGAGACTCCGAAGATGATAACTTCATTTTCACCCACCTTTTCCTCAGAACCCTACCGTCAGAGGTGAGAGTGACCCTGGCCAATTCACCACTGCTGGCCCGAAAAGACTACCACGAGCTGGGCCAGGAGGTGCAACGACTCGTCGACGCCAGTAAACGGCGCGCGGCCGCGGCTGCGGCAGTGGGTCCAAGCGCAACGTCCGGAGACGGCAGGGGGCCAGAGGCTGCAGCACCAGACTCACCGACGACGGCGGCAGCAGGGGCCGGGAAACACGGAGCAGACGACAGCCTTTGCTTCTACCATCGCCGCTTTAAGCGCTCGGGAAACGCCAAGACCGGGGGTCGTTAGCAGCTGCGGCCCTTGGAGAGGAGAACAAGCTGCTCTACTTGAAGGATGCGAACTCGGGGAGGCATTTCCTCGTGGACACGGGCTCCCAGTTGAGTTTCATCACCCCTTCCTACGCTGACCGACTGGCGCCTTCCAGTGATCCCCGGGTGTCAGCAGCGAACGGCTCGGCGATTAAGACCTTCGGTGAGAGGACTCTGCTTCTGTCTTTACACGGCCACACTTTCGAGTGGACTTTCGTCATAGCGACAGTCAATTTCAACATGTTAGGGTCTGATTTTTTGTGCTCACATAGTTTGTTGGTCGATCTTGCTAACAGACGCCTGGTTAATGCACTCTCTTTTTCTTCTATCCCCTGTACAGCTCGAGTGGCCCCGCCAACAGCACAAGCCAACGTCACAGCGGCAGGTGGTAAGTTCCACACACTCCTCACTCAGTTCCCAGCACTCACGGTTCCAATATTTTCAGCGGCCGTGGCTAAACACGGGGTGGAACATTTTATTACTACCACCGGACCGCCCGTTTTTGCAAAGGCTCGGCGCTTGGATTCAGCTAAACTGACCATAGCGCGCGAGGAGTTCGCCAACCTGGAAAAGCTGGGCATCATCCGGCGTTCGAAAAGCCCTTGGGCTTCATCGCTTCACATGGTCCCTAAAGCTGATGGCTCGTGGCGGCCTTGCGGTGATTTCCACAGGCTGAACAACGCTACAGCGCACAACCGCTACCCGATCCCGCACATCCAAGATTTTTCAGTTCATTTGGCGGGAGTGCGCATTTTTTCTAAAATAGACTTGGTACGCGGTTACCACCAGGTCCCAGTGCGCGCTGAGGACATACCCAAAACAGCGGTAATAACTCCTTTCGGGCTTTTCGAGTTTTTGCGCATGCCGTTTGGGCTTAAAGGCGCGGCGCAGACGTTCCAACGCATGATGGACGCGGTTTTGTGCAATCTCCCTTTCGTGTTCGTCTACCTGGACGACATATTGGTAGCCAGCGCGTCCGAAGACGAGCACGAAAACCACCTCACGGCAATTTTCCGGAGGTTGGCAGAGCACGGGTTAATAATTAACCCGGCGAAGTGTCAGTTCGGGGTGACGCAGATTGATTTTTTTGGGGCATCGCGTCTCACCAGAGGGAGCGGTCCCTCTGCCTGAAAAAGTGCGCGCAGTAACAAATTTTCCCCAGCCACAAACGGTCAAAGCGTTACAGGAGTTTTTGGGGATGGTAAATTTTTATAACCGTTTCCTCCCCCACGCAGCACAGCTCATGCAACCATTGTATGCTGCACTAAAAAAACAAAAACCCACAAATAAAGTTGAATGGTCTCCGGAGCGAGAGCGCGCATTTTCCGAAGTCAAAACAGCCCTGGCAAACGCTGCGTTGTTAGCGCATCCAGTCCCAGCGGCCCGAATGGCGCTCACTACTGACGCGTCAGATGTGGCCATAGGGGCGGTCGTGGAACAGTTTGTAGCGGGAGCCTGGCAACCGCTCGCCTTTTTCAGTAAGACCCTGCGCGACAGCGAACGGAAATACAGCGCATTCGACAGGGAGTTGTTAGCTCTCCACTTGGCCATTTGCCACTTCCAGTTCTGGCTGGAAGGACACCGTTTAACTGTGTTCGTTGACCACAAGCCGCTGACTTTCGCGATGGCCAAGATCTCAGAACCTTGGTCGGGTCGGCAGCAGAGACAGCTGGCCGCGATATCGGAGTTTACCACCGATATCCAACACGTGGCGGGTAAACTTAATGTAGTGGCGGACTGCCTCTCGCGCGCCGTGGGGGTTCCAGCCTGCGTGGAGGTGGATCCTGCAGCCATGGCCACGGAGCAGCTTAGCGACGCGGAAGTGCACGCAGCCCCGGTCCGCGTGGGGATAGATTATGCAGCCATGGCCGCGGAGCAGGTTAGCGACGCGGATGTGCGCGCTCCAGTCTGGACCAACAGGGTTAAGGCTGGAGAGCAGGGTGCTACAAGACGGTATGCCCCCCCTAATCTGCGACGTCTCCACTGGGCGGCCGCGTCCGGTGGTCCCAGCCGCGTGGCGCCGCTGCATTTTTGACTCGATCCATTCTCTGGCGCACCCAGGAGTGTGCGCGTCGGTCAAAATGGTAGGAGAGAAATTTGTATGGCCGAGCCTGCGCAAACAAGTTAGAGAGTGGGCGGCAGCCTGCACGGCCTGCCAGCGGGCCAAGGTTCATAGACACACGAGAGCTCCATTGGAGCCGTTTCACATCCCAGCTAAAAGGTTTGATCATGTCCACGTGGACCTCGTAGGCCCCCTCCCGCCCTCACAAGGGTGCACACATCTTCTGACAATGGTTGACCGCACCACGCGCTGGCCGGAAGTGGTCCCACTGTCATCAACCACAGCCGAGGAGGTGGCGCACACGTTTTTAACAGCTTGGGTAGCGCGTTTTGGAGTCCCGTCAGACATTACGTCTGACAGAGGCCCGCAATTTGTTTCCGAACTTTGGTCAGCGATGGCCCGCAGCCTGGGGGCAACGATCCACCGCATGACTGCTTACAACCCGCAGGCTAACGGGTTATGCGAACATTTTCACAGGTCATTAAAGGCGGCTCTCAGAGCGTCGCTTACGGATCCAAATTGGGTGGATAAGTTACCATGGGTTTTATTGGGGTTGCGTTCTGCACCTAAAGAGGATTTAGAAGCCTCCCCAGCTGAGCTAGTGTTCGCACAGCCACTTCGGCTGCCCGGGGAATTTCTCCCGGATAATCCAGCGCCAGACTGCTCCCCGGCTCAGCGGTTACAGAATGGCATGGGCCCGAGCACACTACCTGGCCCCGTTCATCACAGTTTTCCGCGTGTTTTTGTGCCTAAGGCTTTAAAAAATGCGGACTTTGTTTTTGTCAGACATGATGCCCATCGTTCGCCATTACGCCCACCTTATGACGGACCATATAGAGTGCTGGAAACAGGGGATAAGCATTTTTTGCTAGATTTGGGGGGCAGAAAGGAAAGGATTGGCATTAACAGACTCAAACCCGCTTTTGTGGTAGCTGACGAAATTGTGCAGTTGGCGAAGGCTCCTCGGCGTGGCAGACCCCCTAGAGAGCATTCCCCAGAACACCCACAGAGGTTGACTAACAATTCTCATCCCCAGGCAGCAGATCCACAGCGGGAAGACGCCGTGGAAGTGGTACAGCCCTCTTTCAGCAAATACGGGAGAAGGTTGAGACCTAAGCGGCACTTGGACTGATATGTAGTGATTTTAGTATGACATGCAATCTGTGGTTGTGTTGTTCCATCTTAGACGTTTGGGGGGGTCATGTGGGCACATATGTGAGTTCCATATGCTTCACATGCTTATTACTGTATGCTTATTGTTTACTGCACGTCTCAGAGGAACAAAAGGTCTGAACCTCCTAGGGGTAACAGGAGGACGCGAAGTCTGGCCTTTTGTATGAAGAGAGATGGCCGTGACGGATTTCCTGACCACCAGGATTTCAGGTGAAGACAGACAGAAGACCTGAAGGGGGGTGCATTGTGTTTTGGGATGTAAAGACAATGTGACAGGGACTGCTACAGGGAGGTTAAATACCGGTTTAACAGAGAGCTGAAGAGGGCTAAATCTGTGTACTCAGAGAGACTCCAGCAGCAGTTCACTGCTAATGATTCGGCTTCCGTGTGGAGAGGACTGAGGCAAATCACCAACTATCGACCTAAGGCTCCTAAAGGTCAGGATGACAAAGCCCTTTGTCAGAGACTGTCCCAACACTATGCCCGTTTTGACACCTCGTCATCTGTGTCCAACTCCCCCCCTCCCTCCAGCTCCACAGCCTCCACATTCCCTACTTCATTTAAGGCACCCCCCCCCCTCCTCCCCCCCTCCCCTTATCATCAGTGAGCAGGATGTGCTCAAACAGTTCTCCAGACTGAACCCGCGCAAGGCCCCCGGCCCAGACGGCGTGTCTCCCTCCACCCTGAGACTCTGTGCGAAACAGCTGGCTCCTGTATTCACAGACATTTTTAACACCTCCCTTAAGTTATGCCACGTGCCATCCTGCCTCAAATCCTCCACCATCATCCCTGTCCCCAAGAAGCCACGGATCACTGGACTTAATGACTACAGACCTGTAGCGCTCACCTCTGTAGTCATGAAGTCCTTTGAGCGCCTGGTCCTGTCCCACCTCAAGTCCATCACCACCCCTCTCCTGGACCCGCTGCAGTTTGCCTACCGAGCCAACAGGTCTGTAGACGATGCAGTCAACCTGGCCCTCCACTCCATCCTGCAGCACCTGGACTCCCCGGGAACCTACGCCAGGATCCTGTTTGTGGACTTCAGCTCCGCATTCAACACCATCCGCCCCGCTCTGCTCCGGGACAAGCTGTCCCTGCTCAACGTGCCTGACTCCCTCTGCAGGTGGATCATCGACTTCCTGACGGACCGGAGGCAGCATGTGCGGCTGGGAAAGACTGTCTCAGACTATACTAGCATCAGCACCGGATCACCCCAGGGCTGTGTACTTTCCCCCCTACTCTTCTCCCTTTACACCAACTCCTGCACCTCCAGCCACCAGTCTGTCAAGTTGATCAAGTTTGCGGACGACACCACCCTCATCGGGCTCATCTCCAACGGCGACGAGTCCGCCTACAGGAGAGAGGTGGCCCAGCTGGCGTCCTGGTGCAGCAATAACAACCTGCAGCTGAACGCTCTGAAGACAGTGGAGATGATTGTAGACTTCAGGAAAGTCACTACTCCTCTGCCCCCCCTCACCCTCTCAGGCTCTCCCATCACCACTGCTGATTCCTTCCGCTTCCTAGGCACTACCATCACCAGGGACCTCAAATGGGAGCTGACCATCAGCTCACTCATCAAAAAAGCCCAGCAGAGGATGTTCTTCCTGCGGCAGCTGAGGAAGCTCAAGCTACCCACCAAGATGTTAGTGCAGTTCTACACAGCCATCATCGAGTCCATCCTCACCACCTCCATAACCGTGTGGTACGCAGGAGCCACTGCCAGGGACAGACTAAGGCTGCAGCGCGTCGTGCGCACTGCTGAGAAGGTGATCGGCTGCAAGCTCCCATCTCTCCAGGATCTGTACATCTCCAGGACCCGGAGGCGTGCTGGCCGGATCATAGCCGATCCCTCACACCCTGGTCACGTACTGTTTGCCCCCCTCCCCTCTGGTAGAAGACTTCGGTCCATCCAGACTAAAACCTCCCGTCACATGAACAGCTTCTTCCCCTCTGCCATTAGACTGCTGAACACTAAGTGACTCTCGTGCACCATGTACAGCAGCTCAACCAGACTCATGTCAATCATCACTGTTTTCTTCCTGCATTACCGACTGCACTATATAGTTCTCCACAGTATCTGCTGCTGGCTAATATATATTTTAACTGTTGACCAGTATCACTTAATCTTATCCTACACTTTATTACATGTATAGTTTATTTCTCTTATCTTATCATGTTTAATGTTGCAGCATTGTACCGAGACAAATTCCTAGTTTGTGTACTACATGAACAATGGCAATAAACCTGATTCTGATTCTGATTCTGATTCTGACTGTGTGCTTTGATGTCCTGGGTATAAAAGGGACAGAGGTGGGGGCATGCTTCCTCTTTCCCTTTTTGGATGTTGGAGAATGTGGTGTTGAATAAAACTGATCTTGAGAAATAAAATCAGTCTCGTCTTTCCACACAATCTACACAATAGAAATCCAGAAGAAACTTACATTTCTGAAACAAAAATACTATGAAACAGGTAGCAAATCGGCAAAATTACTAGCCTATAAATTGAGGAAACAACAAATGGAGAGAGCAATCTACAAAATCAGAAACCCAGTATCAAAGGAATTAAAATTTAGAATTCAGGAAATTCTTAAAAGCTTCGAGAATTACTACAAGAACTTGTACTCCCTCAAAAAACACAAAAACGCATCCGAAGCCTTCCTAAATACATTAAATCTTCTCCAACTTACTGAGTCACAAAATAAAAAACTACTGTCAGAAATACAACCTAAAGAATTAGAAAAAGCAATTATGAAACTTAAAGCTAACAAATCCCCAGGAGCAGATGGCTATACAGCAGAGTGGTACAAAACCTTTAAACAGCAGCTATCTCCTCTCCTCCTGAAAACATTTAACTATGTCCTCCACACAGGGGAAATCCCCCCTCCTGGAGAGAAGGGGTCATTGCAGTCATACCTAAACCTGAAAAGGATAAACTAGACTGCTCCAACTATAGACCAATCAGTGTGTTAAATCAGGACTATAAACTTTTTACCGCTATTCTTGCCAAAAGATTAGAAAATATACTGACAGAATTAATTCATTTAGACCAAACAGGTTTTATAAGACAAAGACAGACACAAGATAACATTAGACGCACTTTACACATAATTCATCATATAAAAAAAATTATAATTTAAATGCAGCCATATTGGGATTAGATGCTGAAAAAGCATTTGATTCGGTTGACTCGTCTTTCCTATATAGAATCTTATCCAGTTTCAATTTTTGTAACAACTTCATTAGAACTATCCAGGCATTATATAAAAAACCAACAGCTAAAATAAGGATTAACAGTAAATTATCATCATCTTTTGAACTGGAAAGAGGATATCGTCAGGGCTGCCCCTTGTCTCCACTGCTCTTTGCAATCTTCATAGAACCTCTGAGCCAATGGATAGACAGAATCAAAAAATTCAAGGTATTACACTTGGTCAGAAGGAACATAAAATAGCACTCTTTGCTGATGACATTTTAATATACCTGGGGCAGCCAGACACCTCTTTTCCAGAACTAATCTCAGTTTTTTCAGAGTATGGAGAGTTATCGGGGTATGAATTAAACATGCATAAAACCCAAATTTTAACATTCAACTATGACCCAAATCAATATTTACTAAGCAAATTCCAAACTAACTGGGAGATGGAATCTATGAAATATCTGGGGGTCAATATCCCGAAACAACTCAACAAAATTATAACACTAAACTATGATCCACTGATGGCAAAAATAAAATCTGATCTAGCAAGATGGAATATGATACCATTCTTGGGTACTGCACAAAGAATTGAAGCAGTCAAAATGAATATACTTCCACGTCTTCTATACCTTTTCCAAACAATACCGGTAGAAGCTCCCAAAAAAACATGGCAAGAACTGGACAGAAGGATCTCAAGATTCATATGGCAGGGCAAGAGACCTAGAATCAGATACAGAACCCTACAGCTAAACAAAGACAAAGGTGGGCTCGCACTGCCAAATATCAGGGACTGTTTTAAAGCCGCGCAAATTAAAACTTTAGTAGAGATATGTAACCCAGACTACACTGCACAATGGAAGGAGATAGAATGCCAAATAGCAAGTGACATTCCCCTACAGGCGATAATAGGGAACAATGCCTTACCTAAACTTTTGAATAACACTAACCCGTGGATAGAGACCCCGCTAAAAATTTGGTTTAAAATAGTCAGAATCAAACTAAAGAACCCTATCGATTATTGCAATGGATTTCCTATGATCAGGACTTTACTCCTAATAAAACAGACACTAGATTTAAAAAGTGGAAAGAGAACGGTCTGATAAAATATTACGATTTGTTTAAAGGGCAAACTTTAAGAAGTTTTGAAGATTTGAAAAAAACAAGGTCTAGTAAATCAAGACCTTTACAGGTTCTTTCAGCTTAGACACCACATAAACAAAATACTTAAAAAGGAGGATTTGGAAAGGGCCCATTCAGGTGTTCTGAAGGTTTTCTTAATGGCATATAAAGGGATCCCAGGGATCAGATACGTTTCTAAAATATACCAAGGTCTTCAAGACTTAAAAGGAGACAACACATCATATATAAAAGAGAGATGGGAAAAGGAGGGGAATTTCACTTTACAACTGGAAATATGGGAAAAGCTAAATAAACAACAATGGAAAAGTACTTCATCCCTGCTGTGGAGAGAATTTGGATGGAAAAATTTGGTAAGACTTTTCAGAACACCTGCACAAAACAAATTTACCCGTAAAGGGTTGAATTGTTGGCGCTTGTGTGGTGAAAAGACTGCAAATCATTTTCATGTGTTTTGGTCATGCCCAGTTATCCACCAATATTGGACCAATGTACAGACAATATTGGGGAAAATATTCAAAGTAACAGTTCCCTTTTCTTTTGTAACTTTGTATTTGGGTTTACTACCGGAATCACTGGAAAGACGAGGAGAAAAATACTTATTCACTGTTTTAATATTGGCAAGTAAAAAAGCTCTAACAAAAAAATGGATGTTGAAAGACTGTCCTACACCTGAAGATTGGATTAACGTGATTCAGGACATTTATTTGATGGAAAAGTTGACATTTGCACTGAGACAGGACATGGATGGGTTCTTGAACTTCTGGCAACCCTGGAATGCATATGTGTCTTCCATCAGATCTAATCTTTGACAAACACCATTTCAGTAATGGCACCTTTGTTCCAGCGCTACTCAGATCCTCTTTTATTTTTCTGCTCTTTTTTTTTTGTAATTTCTTTTTCTTTCACTTAAAAAAAGGGTGTTGTAATATTTTTTTTCCAATGTTGTCAAAAAACAAAAAAGGGGGAATATGTGATGAAAATGTAAACAACGCAATGCTGTAATGACATGTATGCCCTTTACAAAAACTTAAATAAATAAATTAATTTAAAAAAAAAACTCTTCAGTTGATCCAAAATGCTGCTGCAAGAGTTTTAACAGGTACTAGAAAGAGAGATCATATCTTTCCAGTTCTGAACTCCCTTCATTTGCTTCCCATAGAGTTTAGAATTAAGTTTAAAATCCTTCTTCTCACTTACAAAGCTCTTAATAATCAGGCCCCCATATATATAAAAGATCTGATATTACCCTATCATCCTAACAGAGCACTACACTCCCAAAATTCTGGATTACTTGTAATACCTAGAATCTCCAAAAGTACAATGGGAGGCAGAGCCTTCTGCTATCAAGCTCCTTTCCTGTGGAACCAGTTACCAATCTGGGTTCGGGAGTCAGACTCAATCTCTGTTTTTAAGAATAGGGTCAAAACCTTCCTCTTCAATATAGCCTACAATTAGGGAGGGATCTTGTGTCTCTTAACCCCCCCCCCCCTTTGTTTTGCTGTTAATAGATTTAGACTGCCGGGTGACCTCCAATAATGTACTTGGCTTCTCTCCATTAATGTTTGCTCTCTTTATGTCTGTCTCTTTATGTCTGCCCCTCCCTGAGCCTGGTTCTGCTAGAGGTTTCTTCCTGTTAAATGGGAGTTTTTTTCTCTCCACGTCACAAAGTGCTTGCTCACAGGGGATCGTCTGATTACTGGGGTCTTTCTGCAATTGTGGGGTTTTCCTTACATTTGAAAGTGCTATGAAATGACTATTGTTGTGATATAGTGCTATATAAATAAAGTTGAATTGAACTGAATACTAGTTCCACCCATGAAACCACTACCGAACCTGTGTATATAACTATGGGCTATTTGTTATTTTTACTTTTATTTTTATTTCAGTCACATGATCAATCATGTTGTAGAAGATGCCTTACAAACGAGACTGAGTTTATTTCTCAGGAAAGCTTTATTGGAAGTCACATCTTCTATCATCAAAGTTCTCAGCAGAAAAGAGACAGAACCAACTTTCCTCACAGCTTTTATAACCCAGAGATACTAAACCCCCACATCAAGTATCTCACACCTTCACCCCACAGAAGTTTAGTAAACACATGAACCCACAGTCACATATAGCCACCGAGACTTGCTGGTGCCTCTGTTCCCTTCTCCACCTCGGGGCTCCTGTTGGGACATTGTCTCTGACCTCCGTCTTCCCCCAGCACCCACCT
Source organism: Pholidichthys leucotaenia (assembly GCA_020510985.1). Classification (NCBI taxonomy): domain Eukaryota; kingdom Metazoa; phylum Chordata; class Actinopteri; order Cichliformes; family Pholidichthyidae; genus Pholidichthys; species Pholidichthys leucotaenia. Next base: position 121,902,841 of record CM035841.1, read on the forward strand.
CCTAGCCGAGGTCCCTGCTGGGGCATTGTTCCTTTGGACGTTTGATCTGTAGGGTCTGCACCGTCATGCCTACTGGATGCATGTGGGGGAGAATGCGTACCATACAAGCATGCCATATATGTGCCTTAAATATGCACCATAATGTGTTCTTTAACTGTTTTATTTCAAATTCTTCTCACTTACTTTATTGCACAGTAGCCTGGTGGAGCACCCACAGTTTCGTTGTGCTGTACAACTGTACAATGACAATAAAGCCTATTCTATTCTATAAGCACCGCCTCAATCTTAGTGTTAAAGTTTTAAAAAAAACTTTTAATAACAAAATATTGCTCAAGTGTAAAATGATGCACTACAATGGGTTTCAACTTGTAAATGTGTCATGTTATAGTACTGCATGAGTTTACTGAGTAAGATTGCATGAGTAAGATCTGAACAGCTACAGACCAGTGGCCCTGACGTCCCACATGATGAAGACCCTGGAGAGACTGCTCCTTGCTCACCTCCGCCCCCTGGTGGGACCAGCGATGGATCCACTCCAGTTCGCCTACCAGCATAGCATTGGGGTGGAGGATGCAGTGATCTTCCTTCTTCACCGTTCTCTGTCCCACCTGGAGAAGCCCGGGAATGCGGTGAGGATCATGTTCTTTGACTTCTCCAGTGCTTTCAATACCATCCAACCGATGATCCTGAAGGACAAGCTGCTGTGTGCAGGGGTGGACCAGCACCTGTCATCATGGATCCTGGACTACCTCACAAACCGGCCACAGTTTGTGAGAACCCAGGACTGTGTGTCCGACACGATCATCGGTAGCACGGGGAAGGGAACGGTTTTGGCTCCCTTCCTGTTCACCCTTTATCACCCTTTATCCAGTTCATTTCTGTTTAAAACTCAGTTTAGAGCTAGCGTTTTGAGCTGTTTTTTTTTTTTTTGTTACTACCGCTAGAGAATAAACCTGCTTGTGCGAAAAAAGAGAATTTGCCATTCTCATAACTTAATATTGTAGTGGCTGGTGAAGCAATCAGGCCCCTCATGCTCAGGGAGAACAAAGGGATTTCTCCCACGTTTTTTTTTTCCCTACGATCACAATCAACGATCATCGGCCGGGATCATGGGACCAAAGAAAGCTCAGCAGACTGAGGAGGTGGATGAAATTAAAAAAGCGCAGGATTTCTTGGCGGAAGAGATTTCTGCTGTTAAGCTGCAGCAAAGAAACATTCTGGACCTGGTCGAGGAGGTGAAAGCGCTGCGGATCCAGAATGCTGAGAAGGAAAAGAGGCTGGCGTATCTGGAGAGCAGAGTGTCGGAACTGGAGCAGAACACTCGGGTGAACGACGTGATCATCACGGGGATCCACATTAAACCACGATCATACACGCGAGCGGTGGCCGCGGACAGCAGTGGAAGTGAGCTGGAAGATGAATCCACGGAGCAACAAGTGGTGGCCTTCATGCAGTCCAAAGGAATTCAGCTAGACTGCAACACCATAGAGACCTGCCACCCTCTGCCCAGGAAAAACGGCGACAAACCGGCTGTGATCATGAGGTTTGTGAACAGAAAGCACAAGACTGCGCTGTTAAAACAAGGTAGGAAACTGAAAGGAACGAACATTTACATAAACGAGCACCTCACGAAGGAAAACGCAGAAATAGCCAGAAAAGCAAGATACATGAAAAAGCAGAAAAAGATTCAAAACACCTGGACATCAAACTGTAAAATATACATCAAATTAAACGGATCACCTGAAGAAGCCAAGGTCATTAACATCCGTAATACTATGGAACTGGACAAATATCAATGAATATTGGATCCTGGGTTCAATCCCAGCCCCCGACCAACAGTGATCTGTGTGGAGTTTGCATGTTCTCCCCGTGTCTGCGTGGGTTTACTCCGGGATTTCTCCGGTTTCCTCCCACATGCCAAAAACATGCAAGTTAGGTTAATTGGCATCAAACTGGGGATTCTAAATTGTCCTTAGGTATGACTGTGAGAGTGAATGGTTGTCTGTCTCTCTGTGTTGGCCCTGCGATGGACTGGCGATCTGTCCAGGGTGTACCCTGCCTCTCGCCCAAAGATGCTGGGATAGGCTCCAGCCCCCCCGCGACCCGAAAAGGATTAAGCGGAAGAAGATGAATGAATGAATGAATGAATTATGAACTGGAGTCACAGCAACAATCAGACAACTGTAGGACACTGAAGGATTATACTCATCTGCTACAAGACATTTAACAACATGAAACAAAAGATCAACAAACAGGAACAACAGGAACTGAAAGTTTTTGAATATACAGATCACAACCCACAGGACGTAGAATATAACATAGACCCTGATAATAATTTATTTAGCTCCATCAATAATAACTGTAGTTACTACACGGATGAACAGTTTAACACAATGGTCACATCTGATTTCAATATTTCTATGATCCACTTCAACAGCAGACGTCTCTAGGACAACTTTAATAACATTAAAGATTATTTACATCAGTTTAAAGAGCCATTCAATATTGTGGCAATATCAGAGACGTGGCTCAGTGAAGAGAAAGGAGTGGATTTTACCATGGATGGCTATGAATTAAATTACATAAATAGAAAAGTGAAAAAAGGAGGAGGAATTGCAATTTATGTTGACAAGAGCTTGAAATACAAGGTTGTTGAAAATCTGTCAGTAACTGTGGATGATTTATTTGAATGTATTACAATAGAAATCTGTCTGGACAATGTGAAAAATGTAGTAGTGAGCTGTGTATATAGAACACCTGGATCAAACATTGACTTATTTAAGGACTGGATGGAAAAAATGTATGCAAAATGTACTCATAAAGTTATGTTCATCAGTGGGGATTTCAATATAGATCTGATGAACTCAAAACAACATAGTTTGACAGAAGAATTTATCAACACAATGTACAGTATGGGCTTACATCCAACAATTACCGGACCTAGCGGAATCACGTCACACAGTGCCACACTAATAGATAACATATTCACAAACATTATGGAAAATAATATCAGGAGTGGGCTTTTATTGAATGATATCAGTGACCACCTGCCGATTTTTGTTGTCTATCAATGTGATTATAGGAAGAAAAAGTATACCAAAAATATTAAATATAAAAGAATAAGAACTGAAGAATCAATGTATTTACTGACAAAGGAATTATTAATACAAGATTGGAAGATAGTTTATGATGAAAATGACATAAATAAAGCATATGATAATTTTTTACAAATATTTCAATCATTGTACAATAAAAACTGTCCTATAAAACAATACAGTGACAGACAACAACAACAAAAAAATATTCCTTGGGTCACCAAGGGGTTAATAAATGCATGTAAAAAGAAGAATACATTATATAAACAATTCATTAAATGCAGAAAGGTGGAAGCTGAGAGCAAATATAAAAGAGATAAAAATAAGCTTACTAATATAATGAGGATCTGTAAGAAAGAATATTACAACAGAATATTAGAGGATAACAAAAATAACTTAAGAGGAATATGGCAAGTACTCAATGGGATTATTAGTAATCGACCTAAGAATGCTAATTATCCAGAATATTTTATTGAAAATGGCAATTTGATAAATAATATGGAGGATGTGGTCAGTGGTTTCAATAAATTTTTTGTAAACGTTGGTCCAGAATTAGCAAAATCAATAGTGACACCAGAAACAAACAACAGTGGTTCTGTGAATGAAATAGAAGATAGAAATCCAAACACAATCTTTCTGGGTGCAGTTACTGAAAAGGAAATTATCGAGACTGTGAGTAAATTTAAGAACAAAAAAATCAATGGACTGGAATGAAATTGACATGACAATAGTGAAAAAAGTAATTGAAGGAACTGTTAAGCCACTCATCCACATCTGTAACCTGTCATTTCAAACTGGAACATTTCCAGACAAAATGAAAATAGCAAAAGTAATACCTCTATACAAAACAGGAGACAGTCATTGTTTCACAAATTACAGGCCAGTCTCTTTACTCTCACAATTCTCCAAAATACTTGAAAAAATCTTCACTAAGAGACTGGATGATTTCATTGAAAAACACAACCTCCTTACAGATAGCCAGTATGGTTTTAGAGCAGATAAATCTACATCTTTGGCACTGATCGAACTTATAGAAGAAATTACTAGTTGTATAGATAAAAAAAAAGGTTGCTGTAGGAGTATTTATAGATTTAAAGAAAAATTTTGACACCATTGACCACAGAATACTACTAAGAAAACTGGAAAGGTATGGGATAAGAGGGGTAGGACTGAGTTGGGTGGAAAGTTTTTTAAGTAACAGACAACAATTTGTACAAATTGGTGAACACAAATCACCCTTCATGGACATCACTTGTGGTGTGCCCCAGGGGTCAGTTTTGGGACCCAAACTCTTTATTTTGTATGTAAATGACATATGCCAAGTATCAAAAATTCTGAAATTTGTTTTATTTGCGGATGACACAAATATCCTGTCTGGGAGGTCTTCAACTCCTACCTCCGGAAGAACTTCAACCACATTCCGAGGGAGTCTGGAGACATGGAGTCTGAATGGGCCATGTTCTCCACCTCTGTTGTTGAAGCGGCGGCCCAGAGCTGCGGCCGCAAGGTGGTCGGTGCATCTCGTGGTGGCAACCCCCGAACCAAGTGGTGGACACCAGTGGTGAGGGGGGCCATTAAGCTGAAGAAGGAGTCCTATCAAGCTTGGTTGGCTTGTGGGACTCCCGAAGCAGCTGAGGTGTACCGGCAGGCCAAGCGGAGTGCAGCTCGGGTGGTTGCTAAAGCAAAAACCCGGGTATGGGAGGAGTTCGGTGAGGCCATGGAACAAGACTTTCGGTCGGCTTCAAAGAGATTCTGGCAAACTGTTCGGCGGCTCAGGAGGGGAAAGCAGCTCCCCGTCCACACTGTGTATGGTGCGGATGGGACACTGTTGACTTCAACTGGGGATATCGTCGGGTGGTGGAAGGAATACTTCGAGGATCTCCTCAATCCCACTGACACGCCTTCCACAGAGGAAGCAGGGTTTGGGGACGAGGGGGATGACTCACCTATCACAGGGGCTGAGGTCGCCAAGGTGGTTAAAAATCTCCTTGGTGGCCGGGCCCCGGGGGTGGACGAGATTCGCCCCGAGTACCTCAAGGCCCTGGATGTCGTTGGGTTGTCATGGTTGACACGCCTCTGCAACATTGCGTGGAGGTCGGGGGCAGTGCCTTTGGCATGGCAAACCAGGGTGGTGGTTCCTCTCTTCAAAAAAGGGAACCGGAGGGTGTGCTCCAACTTTAGAGGGATCACACTCCTCAGCCTCCCTGGGAAGGTCTATGCCAAGGTACTGGAGAGGAGAGTCCGGCCGTTGGTCGAACCTCGGATTCAGGAGGAGCAATGTGGTTTTCGTCCTGGCCGTGGCACATCGGACCAGCTCTTTACCCTCTCGAGAATTCTTGAGGGTTCGTGGGAGTTTGCCCAACCAGTTTACATGTGTTTTGTGGACTTGGAGAAGGCATTTGACCGCGTCCCTCGTGGATTTTTGTGGGGCGTGCTTCGGGAGTATGGGGTATCGGGCTTGTTGTTACGAGCTATTCGGTCTCTGTACGACCGTTGTGAGAGTTTAGTTCGTATTGCCAACACTCGGTCGGAGTCATTCCCAGTGAGAGTTGGACTCCGCCAGGGCTGCCCTTTGTCACCAATCCTGTTCATAATTTTTATGGACAGGATTTCTAGGCGCAGCCAGGGAATGGAGGGTGTCATGCTTGGTGACCACAGGATCTCATCTCTGTTGTTTGCAGATGATGTTGTCCTGTTGGCTTCATCCAGCAATGACCTACAGCTCTTGCTGGGACAGTTTGCCGCTGAGTGTGAAGCGGCTGGGATGAGAATCAGCACCTCCAAGTCCGAGTCCATGGTCCTCAGCCGGAAAAAGGTGGATTGTCCTCTCCGGGTTGGGGACAGGCTCCTGCCCCAAGTGGAGGAGTTTAAGTATCTTGGGGTCTTGTTCACGAGTGAGGGGAAAATGGAGCGAGAGATCGACAGACGGATTGGAGCAGCATCTGCAGTGATGCGGACGTTGTACCGATCTGTTGTGGTGAAGAGGGAGCTTAGTTCTAAGGCAAAGCTGTCGATTTACCAGTCAATCTACGTTCCTACTCTCACCTATGGTCACGAGCTTTGGGTAATGACCGAAAGAACGAGATCACGGATACAAGCGGCTGAAATGAGCTTTCTCCGTAGGATTGCTGGACTCACCCTCAGAGATAGGGTGAGGAGCTCAGTCATCCGGGAGAGGCTCAGAGTAGAACCGCTGCTCCTCTACATTGAAAGGAGTCAGTTGATGTGGTATGGGCATCTGATTAGGATGCCTCCTGGACGCCTCCCACTTGAGGTGTTTCAGGCATGTCCCACTGGGAGGAGACCCCGGGGCAGACCCAGGACTCGGTGGAGAGACTATGTCTCCCAGCTGGTCTGGGAACGCCTTGGTATCCCCTCTGAAGAGCTGGAGCAGGTGGCTGGGGAGAGGGAAGTCTGGGCTTCTCTGCTTGAACTGCTGCCTCTGCGACCCGGACCTCCGGAAAAGTGGTAGAAGATGGATGGATGGATGGATGGATGGATGGATGGATGGACAAATATCCTTTGCACTGGTGAGAATTTGCAGCAGGTTTTAGAGGTGGTCACAACTGAAATGAAAAAGTTAAAGCAGTGGTTCAACAAAAATAAATTATCTCTAAAACTAAAAAAAAACAAAGATTATGTTGTTTGGAAATTATAAAATAAATCATGAAATAATGGTAACGATAGATGATATCAGAATAGAAACAGTACAGGAAAATAAGTTTCTGGGGGTGACGCTAGACAATAAAATCTGCTGGAAACCTCACATCAGTCACATCCGGGCCAAGTTAGCAAAATGTATAGGCATACTGGGGAAGACAAGACACATCTTGGACTATAAATCATTGGTCTTACTGTACAATTCACTGTTTTTACCTTATCTTAACTACTGTGTAGAAGTCTGGGGAAACACCTACAAGACCAACCTACAGTCAATATGCACATTACAAAATAGAGCTATAAGGATAATAAACAATGTGTGGAGCCCATAGTTATAACCTACTGTATGTAACTCACATGTGGCTGGCTGAATTCACTGAATTCAGCCAAGAGAGACTTTGAGCTAGTCATGTGTATTGACTTCACACCTCAAGAGGAAGACATGTCTGCACCCCCTGGGGACTCAGGAGAGAGGAGAAGATTACCCGGCCTGACCTTTGGGGGTCGGAAAGGAGAACAGAAGGACTCTGGGTGTTCTATTAGAGATGAAAGGATGTAGCTGAGTATTGTGACTTTTGTGTGTGATGTATTGTTAGAAGATGAATGTATAAATGTATGTGTGTGACTGCGTCCTGTCTCTTTTCACTCCGATCGAGAGAGGACGTAGGATGAATGGGGAATTAAAGCAGTTACTGGAAAAATCATCCAGTCTCCTCAATTCTTGACTCCTACAAATGTAGGATATAGAGACCATACCAATTCGTTGTTTTTAAAGTCACATGTCATAAAGTTCATCGATTTAGTTAAATTTAAGACAGCACAAGTAATGTACAGGGCAATTAATAATCAACTCCCAACTAATATACAAAAATTATTTAAAAAAAGAGACAATGATCATAATTTCAGAGGAGACTTAAACTTTACAAAACCCAAGATACGAACAACCAAGAAAAGTCTGTGCATATCTGTCTGCGGGGTGGATTTGTGGAACAGTCTGGAGCCGGAACTGAAACTATGTACAAACAGAAATCAATTCAAAAAGAGGTATAAACATTATTTGCTGAAAGGATATATGTTAGAAGGGTAGTATTTATATGTTCGATTCACTATGCTCACTCTGGGACATTATGGGACACTATGGAGTGGTGGGTGGGACAGCACTGTGTACTGTATATCTGTATTGTTTGAGGCTGGTTTTGATGTATGGACATCAATGTATGTTAGGATGGATGGGTGTTAATGTTGATTTGTAAAAAATACAGTAAATTGTTTACTTGGGGTCTTAAAGGTGGTAATTTGTATATAATTCACATGGGTGTATTTATGGAAAAGAGGAGATGGAATTAATAAGTGTTCACTTCTTCCTTCTCCCTTTCGAACAGTGTATACTGTTACTTTATTGCATTTGTCATTTGTTTTGTTTTTGTTATACTTTTTTGTTCGAAATAAAGTACCGTATCTATCTATCTATCTATCTATCTATCTATCTATCTATCTATCTATCTATACTGCGGACTTCTCACACAACACAACACACTGCCATCTACAGAAGTTCTCTGACGACTCTGCGATCGTTGGCCTCATCTCCAACGGAGATGAAGCTGAGTACAGAGGGCTTATCCAGGACTTTGTAGACTGGTGCCATCGGAACTGCCTCCAGATCAACGTGAGGAAAACTAAGGAGCTGGTGGTGGACTGCCGCAGGCAAAGACAACCCCTCACAGCACCAGTAAATATACAGGGAACAGACATTGAGATGGTGACATCCTACAAGTACCTGGGTGTTCATCTGAACAATAAACTAGACTGGTCACACAATACTGACGTACTCTACAAGAAGGGACAGCGCAGGCTGTTCCTACTGAGGAGACTCAGGTCTTTTGGTGTACAAGGGGCGCTGCTGAAGTCATTCTATGACACGGTGGTGGCATCAGCCATCACTTTTGCATACCTGCCAACTTTTTAAACCTGAAAAGCCTAGTAGCTAGCCGGGGTCCAGGGGCCGATGCTAATGCTAATGCTAATGCTAATGCTAATAATAATAATACTAATATTTGCCAAACAAATATTAGCATTAAATCTAGTTAAATGTAGCTAACAACCTCATATTTCTTCAACTTTCAAACCTAAAAAGCCTAGTAGCTAACCGGGGTCCAGGGGCCGCAGGCCCTGGTAGGTCCAGGACAAAGTCCTGGTGGGGGGTTCAGGGGGGCAAAGCCCCCCGACGCCAAACAAATATTAGCATTAAATCAAGTTAGAATGTAGCTAACAACCTCATATTTCTTCAACTTTCAAACCTTGAAAAGCCTAGTAGCTAGCCGGGGTCCAGGGGCCGCAGTGTCAAATATTAGCATTTGACATAGATGTCACATATTAATTATATTAAAGGTAAAATATCTAAATCAAATGCAATACTACACAGAGCGAAATATTTGCTGAATCAACCCACATTATATACCTTGTATCATTCATTAATACTCCCATACATGACATATTGTACTGAAGTATGGGGAAATACATATAAAACAAACATACATCCAGTCTTTATGCTTCAGAAGAGAGCTATTAGAATAATAAACAAAGCTGCTTACAGGGAACCAACAAACCCACTTTTTCTTAAATTAAAAGCTCTCAAGTTGAAAGATCTGGTTGACTTTCAAATTCAAATTCAAATGTTTATTTCAAACTCAGGGTTCATATTAAGAGCAAAACTAAAACGAGTAGAAAATAGATAAATAAATAAAAGTATATACAGATCAGCAGACACTCGGCGCTCTTATAACAAAAATAACATGCAATAATGGGCTCAGTATAAAATGGAACGCCACCACTTCCAAATGCTGGAATGAAGTGTGAGTGACGAGTTGACAATTGCTGATATAAGATGATTGTTACATGCCAGCAACCTTCTCATAAAACTGTAAACATTCTTACGTAACAATTCACCAAAAGACGGAATGTTCACAGACACAAACATCTTGCTTGCACTCGACCTTCGTGGTACATCTAACAACCTTCTTAGGGAGTTATTATATGCAATGCGGATTTTGTTCCTAACAGCAACATTGCTATTAAACCATAAAGGCGAGCAGTACACTGAGGTACAGAAGGTCTTGAACAACATACATTTGACATCAGGGGAACATCTATGGAAATTTCTCAACAGTAAATTTGTTTGAGCATACAGTTTCCTGAGATGCCTGTTACAGTCAACATTGGTCTTATCAGTTTCAATCCACACACCTAGGTATTTGACTTTTTCAACAAAGTTCAAGCTATTACCACAAAGTGGCATAACAGGATTCGACGTATTGACACCCTTTGGTTTGAAAGCCATACACATAGATTTAGTACAGTTGAACAAGATGTCATTTTTTTCACCAAATTTTTCACATACCGAAAGGAGATGTTGCATCGCTGCAGTAGACAAACTTAACAGAGGTCATCAGCGTAGAAAATGTGATTTAACAGTGCACCGTTAAAGGAGCCGCCCACATTAGTATTGTTCAACAGTACACTGAGATCATCAACATAGACATTAAACAAGGGTGACAGTATACCACCTTGTTTAACACCGTTGGTCACATGAAATTTGGATGAGGTGACATTGCCCCATCTAACAACCATAGACTGCCTTCTGTACCAGTATAACAGGATGCTAACAATGTAAATAGGAATACCTCGATCGATCAATTTTCTGAACAAACACCAGTGGTTAATCCTGTCAAAAGCTTTGCTAGCATCTAGGAACGTAGCATAGACACTAGTGGAATGGCTTCTGAAGTAGTCAACAAATTCATGGAGTAGGTAAACAGCCTTGTCAGTTGAAAGAGCTGATTTGAAACCAAACTGATTGTCGTTTGTCCACAGATAATCTTCAATTCTGTTCAGGAGTAAACCCTCTAACAGTTTAGATATAACATTTGCAATAGCTATAGGTCTGTAGTTGTTCATATCAGAAAGACTGGCACACTTGTTTTTCACCAAAGGAACAATAACAGAGTCCATCAACATATCTGGCATGTAACCATGAACAAACATACAGTTAAAACACAATGACAACAGAATACACAAATTGAAATCAGCGTTGATGAGGCATTCACTGGTGAGACAGTCAGGGCCAGCTGATTTGCCTTTCTTGAGAACTTTGAACAGTGAATCAACTTCAACAGGAGTAACAGCAGAAATATCAGAGGCATCAAACATGTCGTTATACAGACGAATATCATGCATAACAGAATCCTTCATTGAAACATTCTTGACTGAGTTGAAAATAGCTTCATATTGACATTTCCACTTTTCAGCAATATTAACGTCACCAGTCACACCATCAATAGTGTTTGATCTGACAGACCGGTGGGAGCTCATAGCCTTCATTTGTTTCCAGAATTCTACCATGTTCAGATCACTCATGTGATTAGCTAGCTGGTCACATTTGATACTTTCTTCATTGCGCCTGCATGCTCGTAGAGCATATTTGAACCTAGCCCTGCAATTTTTCATGTTTTCAAATATTGGACCAGAACGTGGTTTGCTATTACTCCTCCACCAAAAAAGCATCCCGAGCAGCTGTGTGAGCCTCGCTAACGACATCATTCCAGCCTGGGACGTTATAATGGGTGGCCACACTGTGACTAGGAATGCATTCACTCACACAGTAATTTAAAGCATCAATAATATCACTGTAGAACCTGTCGATATCGTCCCTGTGTGCCGCACAATTGCGGTTGTGACACCTGATTTTTAAAACTGCAGTAATAATGTTTAAAGATAAGAATCTATCACTGCCCGCAAATATCCAAAAGTTGTTCCAAATAAGGGAGAAACAATATCATTTCAGAGGAACGTGTATATTTCAAAAACCTTCAGTGAGAACTACCACCAAGCAACACTGTGTTTCAGTGCAAGGAGTCAGATTATGGAACGATTTTGGACCTGAATTAAAATCATGTACAACGCTTGGACAATTTAAACAATAACTAAAGGAAGAAATACTCCAAACATATATACAAGATGACATGTAAAATCACATAAGGATTGTCATATCCAGTCTGTGTTGTGTTGTTACTTAGCTTTTTTTGGTCACATTTTGTCTTAGCTTTGTTCTGAATTGTAATCGCTCTTGTTTTGTTTTTCTTTTGAATTCTTGGATGGAATATGGGTGGGCAATATAAACTGCGGCTTCAGCCATCACCCATTTCAGATAACTTATGTTGAACTGTATAATCAGAGGAGTTCGACCCGCTCCAGTTTGCATATCGTTCAAACCGCTCCACGGAGGATGCTATAGTCACCACCCTACACTCTGTCATCACCCACCTGGACCAGAAAGACACCTACGCCAGACTCCTGTACATTGATTTCAGTTCAGCATTCAACACCATTATTCCCCAGAGATTGATGGAGAAATTACTCCTTCTCGGTCTGAACACCGCCACATGTCTCTGGATCCTGGATTTTCTGACTGAGAGACCTCAGTCTGTCCGGGTTGGAAACAACATCTCCAAGTCTGTCACGCTGAGTACCGGATCCCCTCAAGGCTGTGTACTCAGTCCACTGTTGTTTACACTTCTAACACATGACTGTGTATCCAGACACGAGGGGAACCAGATTATTAAGTTTGCAGATGACACCACGGTGGTGGGACTTATCCAGAGGGATGAGGAATCAATGTACAGGGAAGAAGTGAGAGACCTGGAGGGCTGGTGCAGGGAGAACAATCTGGTGCTCAACGTGGACAAAACGAAGGAGATGATTATCGACTTCCGGCGGTCGCAGCCTGAGCACGCCCCCCTCAGCATCGGCGGCCGTTTAGTGGAGAGAGTGGAGAACATCAAGTTCCTCGGAGTGCAGATCTCGCAGGACCTGACCTGGAGCAAGAATTCCTTGGAGATCAGGAAGCGGGCTCAGCAGAGACTGCACTTCTTGAGGAAACTCAAACAGGCCTCTCTCCCCATCTGCATCCTCAGGACCTTCTACAGAGGTGTGGTGGAGAGTGTTCTGACGTACTGCATTGCTACATGGTACTCCAGCTGCAGTATGTCAGACAAAAAAGCCCTGCAGAGGATAGTCAAGGGGGCGGAGAGGGTAATTGGAGTCTCCCTCCCCTCTGTCCAAGAACTTTTTCAGAACCGTTGTAGGAGCAGGGCACTAAACATTGTCAAGGACCGTTCTCACCCTCTGCATAAACACTTTGAACTTCTTCCATCTGGTAAACGATTCCGGAGCATCGGAGGCAGAACCACCAGACTGATCAACAGCTTCCTTCCACAAGCTGTCAGGATGCTGAACAGTTGACCCGGAATCTCTCATACACACTACTGCACCTACGGACATTTTGTATATTATAGTTAGTTATTCTTTTTTTTCCCCAAGTATGTCTCAGGGATGTGTGAATGGATGGGGGGGTGGGGGTGGGGGGGAGCTATGTGGGAATGTGTCTTAAATCATGCTGCTTCTTATATGGATGCCGAGAGAAACGCAATTTCATCTTGCCTGCACTACAGTTGTATGTACAGCAATATGACAATAAAGTTTGATTTGATTTGATTTGAGTTATTGTTTAATTTGACCTTGTTGGATTTTTTCACCTTTGTTATATTATTCTGTTTCTTTTTAATCTTTACTTTTAATCTATCCGAAATAAAGATTCATTCATTCATTAAATTTGCATTCAAAAGACTATCTTAACACTGCATAGAACTTTGAATAGGCCAGATGTGATGTATTATGAATACTAGAAAAGCACTCGGAGAGCGCAGACCTCCGCCAAGCGCCACAGTTCCCCCCATACAGTGTCTAACATCATAAATAAAACATTGAAAATGGCCCTATCTCTAAATGTTAAAAAAAAAAAAAAAAGAATCCTTTAAAAAATTCCTGGATCCAGACGGTGATCCGGATCACCACCAAAATCTACTCGTCTGTAGGATACCCCATTTCTGACAATCTGTGAAAATTTCATGAAAATCCGTCCATTGTAGAAGAGCTTGGAATAACGAGGCGATGTGATTTATAAACCAAAGTTTATTATCAGCTTCGCTCCTCTAACAAGTCTCATCTCAGTGCAGAAACAGAATAAGAGAGCGAACACATTCAGCTCTACATACTTATACCTACACATAACAAAAGACATGCATATCAAAGCTGACATCCCGCATTATCTTAATCCCCTCTCCTTTGTCTTCGTACTCCTCCACCTGACCCTGGGTGGTCAGGGCGATCGATCTGGTCTCCACCGCAGCGCCTCGGATGCTCTTTGATCTTCGCTGGCGGTTGAGACCTCTTGTCCTGTTCTGAGGTGTGAAGTCGTTGTACATATGTAATCACCAAACATTCTCACATGCTTATACATATGTAGGTTATGGGATATATGATTAATATAAACCACAGCCCCCCCAAACGACTAAGAAAAGGACAATAATAAAAAAAATTCACAGTTTAAGATAATTACTATGACATACTAACTGCTAAACCTCTTGACAAGGAAGAAACTTTCCAGCAGCTATGCTCCTGTAGAGAATTCAGTGGTAATCATAACAGCGTAGTAATATCACAAGTCAGTCTTAAACTGTCACAGCACAATTAGTGAACAACTTTTGAGTAGTTTGCATCAGTCCCTGTGCCGTCTGGGTTTTAATCTTCTCCCGAATCTGCTGTGGGTCCGCTTGGGCATCCTGGTGGGACCTTCCTGTAAGGAATCTGCAGCTTGGGGAGGAGAGTGACTATCTGTTCCCTGCAGGGGGGCTGAGTCTTTTCTCTTGGGGGGTCTACCCCGCCGAGGTGCTCTCGCCAATCGTGCAGGTTCGTCTCTCAACAAGAAGGCAGGTTTAAGTCTGTCAATGCTGACTGTTTCTTTTCTGTCCCCTAAATCAAGCACAAAATGCTTATCACCAGGTTCCAGCACTCTGAATGGTCCATCGTATGGTGGACGGAGGGTAGATTTTAAAGCTTCATGCCTAACAAAAACGAAGTCGGCGTTTTTTAAAGCTTGGGGGACAAAAACACGTGGAAAAGAGTGGTGTGCCGGTCCGGGGAGAGTGTCCGGTCCGCTGCTGCCTGAAAGCCTCATGGCTGGGAGATGCCCAGGCTCTGGGTTCTCTGGTAAAAATTCACCTGGGAGTCTGAGAGGTTGTGCAAAAACTAATTCTGCTGGGGAGGCGTCTAGATCCTCTTTAGACGCAGCACGCAACCCCAATAAAACCCAGGGGAGTTTATTTACCCAATTTGTATCCGTTAGTGAGGCCCTGAGGGTGGCCTTTAAAGATCTGTGAAAGCGCTCGCATAACCCATTAGCCTGAGGGTGATAAGCGGTGGTGCGGTGAATTGTCGCCCCTAAGCTGCTGGCCGTGGCTGACCAAAGCTCTGAGACAAATTGAGGCCCCCTATCGGACGTGATGTCCGATGGGACGCCGAAACGCGCCACCCAGTTTGTCAAAAATACGCGAGCGACTTCCGCCGCTGTGGTTGACGCCAGAGGGACCGCCTCAGGCCAGCACGTAGTACGATCTATCATTGTTAACAGGTGTGTGAAACCCTGAGACGAGGGTAGTGGTCCCACGAGGTCGACATGAACATGGTCGAACCTTCTAGCTGGGATTCGAAAAGGCTCTAGAGGGGCTTTTGTGTGTTTGTGTATTTTGGCGCGCTGACAAGACATGCAAGTTTTTGCCCATTCCTTTACATTTTTGCGCAGGCTGGGCCACACAAACTTTTCGGCGACCATTTTAACCTCTTGCACTCCGGGCAATTTTCCTAAAAATGCCAAAAAATAACGTGCCCAAAGTAAATCGAAAGTTGTTCTTCAACCCTTTGCAGCATCTTCATGGGGTTGGTCTCATTTAAAAGAAAACACTTTGAATTTTTTGCCAAAAAAAACCATAATCTCTCTACGTGCTCCCACTGAGTTACAGTCATCTAAACATACTGAACTTGAAAAAAAATTTGGACACAGTGTTTTTTTGGATACAAATGCTTGTAAATAACACACAGCTGTCCGATCCGGCTGGAAAATGCAACAGAAATGTAGAACCAAGTGTTATCCAGCTGAGATCCAAATTTGGTAACAATACTACAAAAAATGAATATTTTACACAGCTTTGTTCTCAGGCTGTTCCCAGGCGTTTTGGAACTGTGCCAAATTGTGCCAAATGGCACAGTTTGGAAAAACGTCTGTAACTTTTGAATAATTCAATGTAGAAGCTTCATTTTAGGCTCAAAGGAAAGGTCACACTCAGGGCTGTGTCTGTGTGTGTGTGTGGGGGGGGGTCGCCCCCCCCCCGCTACCAAGGACAGAGTTCGGCCCTCGCTACATGACAGATTACACTCGTTGCATGTTTCCACAGCAACGCTGTCACAGCGGCCCCCCCCCCCCCCTCGCTACTGTGTGTGTGTGTGGGGGGGGGTTGTCCCCCCCGCCGCTTGCTACAGAGGATGGACTTCAGCCATCGCTACACAACGGATTAGCCTTATGTGGTGATGTAGGACAGCAGTGCAGTCACCGCGCCCCCCCCCCCCCACTCGCTGCAGAAGAATAGCGGGGGTGGGGGGGCGTTCACAGCCTGTACACTGCAAGCAACCCCTTGTACCGCGGCGCACGAACTTCAGACTCCGTGAACCGCACAGCTGTAATTTACTGATCGGTCAAAAGTAATTTTGGATTACAATTTTCAGGGATAGAGAATAATTTAGCTTATAACACCTTACCTCTTCACAGCGGAGTCTTGGCGAACTTGTCTTCCTCATTGTCAGACGAACGCGACGCTGGTCCGCTCTGCTTCTGGTCTCGCGACTCGATCAAAACATAATTCCATTATTGCGGTTTTGTGCTTCCATGATTGCGGTTTTTGGTGAACAATTTTTCAAAACAAATAACAGTAGTAATTAAAAAAAGACTGGCGAAGGCGTGTGTGTCACTCAGCCTTCGTCGTCAGCCTCCACCGGTCTATGATGACCATGGAAGAAAATCATAACGTCTACTCTGCTGGAACCAATACAAAATAAGCACCGCCTGTGGCTGAACATGCCGATGCACGAATGGCACTCCCTGTCACACAGGTTGCATTTGTGGATGGTCTCCATGCTGCTGGGTCTGTGGGGCTCTTCCTGTGTCCTTTTTTGATCCGCTCCAGCAGTCAGTCTTCACCCAGCCTTAAAAAAAAACAGCTAACGAACTTCTCTGCTTCAATTGGCTCACTGCATTCAAAGCGTTGGGAGGTGGGTCCTCCTTCCTTGGTTTTCATTCATTGGTTCTTCAAGGTTTCAGAAACCCAATTCAAGGCTCTTATTAGTCGAATGAGAGGTCAATCAGATGAACTAATCTGTTCGCGGCTGTGTTTGCAGATTTTTTTTTCAGTGGCGCTTGGAGGCCACACCACCTACACCACCACCATCAATATCCTTATAATGCGTCATGCCCACGAGGGCGCACGAGGGCGCTCTCGTGCGCCCTCGTGCACCCTAGGACGCAGAGACTTGCCCGCCCGCGGAACAACGGAATGCAAGAGGTTAACCGAGGCGTGCACACCTGGGTGCGCGAGGGAGTGAATTGAGTCGAAAATACGGCGGCGCCATGCAGCTGGGACTACCGGGCGAGGTCGGCCGGTTGAAACGTCGCAGATTGGGGGGGTACACCGTTGCGTAAACCCCTTTCCTCCAGCCTTAACCCTGTTGGTCCAGACAGGAGTGCGCGCACGTCCGCGTCACTGCTTTGTTCCTCTGCCATGGCTGCGTAATCTATCCCTATGTGAACTGGGGCCGCGTACATGTCCACGTTGGCGAAGAGTTCTGCGGCTGAGGTAGTATAATCTGTCTCCTCGCGCTCTGGCGATGTCACAGCACGAGAGAGGCAGTCTGCTACCATGTTAAATTTGCCTGCCACATGTCGAATGTCTGTGGTGAACTCTGAAATTGCAGCTAGCTGTCTTTGTTGCCTGCCTGACCATGGTTCTGAAATTTTAGCCATCGCAAAGGTGAGCGGTTTGTGGTCTACAAAAGCTGTGAAATGCCGCCCTTCTAACCAGAACTGGAAGTGGCGGATGGATAAATGAAGCACTAGCAGCTCCCTGTCAAAAGTGCTGTATTTACGCTCCGTTTGGTTTAACGATTTGCTGAAAAACGCCAAAGGTTGCCAGGTTCCGCCATTGTGTTGTTCCACAACTGCCCCTATGGCCAGGTCTGAAGCGTCTGTGGTTAGCGCGATGCAGGCCGAGGGATCAGGGTGAACCAACAATGTGGCGTTCGCTAGAGCACTTTTTTTTTTCCACAATATCTTTATTGAACCTTTTTTTTTTTTTAACAAACATGATACAAACAATCAAACACTAACACTAAAGTACTACAAAAAAAAAAAAAAATGCACTAAAAACACCAACAACCACCAACAAAATCAAATCTTCAACAATGCTCCTCTGTTTAGTCTAGACAATCCAATACATAAGTATACATATTATGTTCACCAGTTTGGAATTTACAAGGTCCACACACATCATTCACCTTCTTCTTCAAAAGTTATGTTTAAATTTTTTACATAATCAATAAAAGGTCTCCATATATTCTCAAACACAATTTCCTTTGATTTCAGTATATATGTTATTCTTTCTAATGGAAGGTTTGTTAACATCTGTCTTAACCACTGAGTCACATCTGGTCTATGAGTCTTTTTCCATAATAGTGCAATACATTTTTTGGCATTAAGCAAACTGAGGTCTATGAATGTTCTTTCACTTTTATTAAAATTATGCTTTTCTGGGTACAGACCCAACAAAAACAATTTAGGATTCAATATGATTTGTTTTGAGATTATTTTTTCAATTGTTACCCTCACCTCTTCCCAAAACATTCTTATTAATCTACATTCCCATACACAATGAAATAGAGTTCCTTTACTTTCCATGCATTTTGTGCATGTATCTGGTATATTTTTGTTATATTTATTTAACTCCTCCGGTGTAACATACATCCGCATTAACCATTTGAAATGTATCAATTTAAGGCGTACATTTATTGATTTGGTTTGAGCTTCTGTACAAGCCAATTCCCATTGTTCCTCTGAAATTTCAGTTTGCAGATCTTCTTTCCAGTAGTTTAATCTTTTCAGTGAATTTTCACTTGAAGATAGTGTCAATGAGTTATAAAACTCTGAAATAATACCCTTTCTTTTACTATCTTTCATCATCATTTTTTCCAAGGATGAATAAATAGGTCGAGTGAGAGCTTTATTTTGATTTGATCGAATAAAGTTTCTAAGTTGAAGATATTTAAAAAAATGTGTTCTATTGAGATTAAATTTGATCCTCAGCTCTTCAAAAGACATTATGTTGTCTGCACATGGCAAATATAAATCCTGAATCTTTTGTATCCCTTTTAAATTCCATACTTTAAATACAGCGTCCGCTCTCCCTGGTTTAAAATATTGATTACCCCATATTGGACTAAATTGTGACAATAACTGTGGTTCTTTTAAATAGTTTTTAGCTTCACACCATATTTTGATCATATGCTTTACAAATGGATTTTTAACTTGTTTTTGTAATTTTTTTGCCGAATCTGAGTATATGAATATGGGAAGAGGTAAAAGTAAATTGTATGATTCCATTTCAGTCCAGTGAGGGAGATCATTTGATGAAAAATAATATGTCATAGACCTCAGTTGTGCCGACCAATAATACAACATAAAATTTGGACATTTCAGACCTCCACGATCAAATGGTAAATATAATAAAGACAGACGTAATCTAGCCCTCCTGTTGTTCCATATAAATTCCACTAACTTTTTTTTTATTCTTGAGAATAAATCTAAAGGTGGTGATAAGGGAATGTATTGAAATAAATAAAGTATTTTAGGTAAAATATTACTTTTAAGTATATTGATTCTCCCGATCATTGACATTGGTAGTGACATCCATCTCTGAGTTAACTCATTGATATCTGTCATTAAGGCTTCATAGTTGACACTGGCGACTGATTCTAGCTTAGGCACAATTTGGATTCCTAAATATTTAAACTGATTTACAACATTGAATTGATTTACCTCAGGGTCTGGGTAATTTCTCTGGGTCTCATTTAGCATTAATATTGAAGATTTAGTTTTATTTATTTTATATCCTGATATTTCCCCAAAATTCTTTATTAAATTCAACAAGGTTGGAATTGATTTTTTTAGATTCGCCATAAACAAAATTATGTCATCGGCGTACAGGGAGATTTTATGTTCTGTTGGTCCAACTTTAATTCCATATATTTGTGAATGTAAACGTATCGCTATCGCTAAAGGTTCAATTGCCATAGTAAACAGTAAAGGTGAAAGTGGACAGCCTTGTCGACATCCTCTATTGATTTTTATTGGTTTTGAAATATTGTTATTTGTTAGGATTTCTGCTGTAGCATTATTGTATATTATTTGAACCCATTTTATGAAATTATTTCCAAGTCCAAACCTTTGTAGGACTTCAAAAAGAAAGGGCCATTCAACTCTATCAAAGGCCTTTTCGGCGTCCAGTGATAGGAGAGCTGTATCTGGTGCTTCTTTATTAGAATAAATAATATTAAATAGTCTTCTTACATTATGGAAGCCTTGTCTTCCCTTTATAAAGCCATTCTGATCTCGATTAATAATATTTGGTAAAATTTCTTGTATTCGTCTTGCTAAAATTTTACAGATTATCTTAAGGTCGGCGTTTAATAGGCTTATTGGTCTCATATTTTCACATTTATTAGAGGGCTTACCTGGTTTTGGCAGCAGTATAATTAAGGCATTATTTATGTATGATGGTAAATTATTATTTTGAAATGCTTCTAAAACCATTTCCAAAAAAGGTTTTATTAATTTATTCTTAAATTTTTTATAAAGGTCAACTGGAAGACCATCTGGTCCTGCACTTTTTCCTGATTTCATATTATCAATGGCTAGCCCAACTTCTTCTTGACTAATTTTAGACTCCAATATCTCCCTGTTTTCATTTGGAATACACGGTATAGATAGTTCGTTCAAAAACCCATTTAGTTTTGTTAAATCAAATTCATTTTTAGTATCATATAATTTTTCATAGTAATCTCTAAAGGCTCTGTTAATTTCTAAAGGATCTATAACTACCTGTCCGTTACTTATAATACTAGTAATTGGTGTTTTAATTTCTAATTGTTTAATCTGCCATGCCAATAATTTTCCTGATTTTTCACCTTGTTCATAAAAAGATTGTTTCAATCTTACAAGACTCGAGGCAGCTCTATTCGCTGATTTTTTGTCGTATTCAGCTCTCAAAATCAGTAATTCATTCTCCAACCTTGGATCACTTCCTGCATACACTTTTTCCTGAAGACTTTTCATTTTATGTTCCAATTTAGCTCTCTCCTCTCGAGTCTTCTTAGATTTTGATCCTGTATAACTAATAATATGTCCCCTAATAAAAGCTTTGAAAGCCTCCCACTTTACACATGCTGATGTTTGTGTAGTATTGATGTCAAAGTACTCGTCTATCTGTTTTTCTATATACTTGACAAATTCCTCATCCTGAAGCCATTTATGCTGAAATTGCCATCTACCTGATTCCTTTGTCAATTTTTTATCTACATATATTAGACAACAGGGTGCATGATCAGAGATCACGATGTTATCATAAAAGCAGTTTTGAATCTTGGATCTTAATTCTGTGGAAATCAAAAAATAATCAATACGTGAGAATGTCTTGTAGGTACTGGAATAACAAGAATAGGCTTTAACTTGTGGTTTCATTTCTCTCCATATATCTAACAATCTCAATTCTTTCATAAAATGATTAATAGTCATCCTACATCCATTGTGCGTACAATCCAGTCCTGTTGATCTATCTATACCTGGATTCAATGTACAATTAAAATCCCCTGCTATTATATGTTGCCCTGTAAGTGATGATAAAATAAGAAATAAATTAGCAAAGAACTTTTGATCATCTATATTGGGACTATATAAGTTCACAAGATTTATATTTTCTAATAGCAAAGAACCTTGAATGTTTACATATCTTCCAAGTTTGTCTCCAATTACATTTTTCACTTGAAAAGGAACTGATTTATGTATGAGAGTCATAACTCCCCTGGCCCGGGATGAGAATGATGAGGTGAATACACTTCCTTGCCATCTACTCCTAATTCTTTTTATATCCTCCTCTATTAGATGAGTTTCTTGCTAAAACACAATTTTTGAACCCATGTCTTTTATTTTATTCATAATTTGTTTAAGTTTTTTTAAATTTTGTAGACCTCTGCAATTCCATGAAGTTAAATTAAGATTAACACTTTGGTTTATGATCAATAGAGAGTTTGGGATTACCTTGCAGTGTAAACATGCTCATACAGAGAAGCAAAAACATGAGTGGTTGAACATTCATCCTACAAACTACACACAAACAAATTCCCCCTTCCCACACTTGTGGCGAACCCCCCAAAATCAAAAGAAAAATTCCGTCTCCCGATATAGCCATCGACCGTTCCACACCCACGGGGAACAGCCTAAGCCACTCCTTCTTCATCCTCCCAATCACCCTAACTCTACTGCTTTTAATGACGTAACATTAACTCTCCTCTGTAGTTTTCCAACTTAACTCCAAAATTTTTAACAACTTTGTACATCATAGTTTTTTTTTGTTTGTTTTGTTTTTTGTTTTTTTTTAATATATAATACAATCTATATTTTGTAAACTTGCTATTTACTTCAAGTCAGTCAGATGCCTGTGCAAATGCTTAAATATTCTACCTTATATTTTGTTCATGCTTAGCTCCCACCAGTCTCTTCTTCTTCTTTGATCTTCTTGATGAACTCCTGCTCCTCCTCTGGGGTCTTGAAGATGTGGGTTCTGCCCTCATACGTGGTCAGCAGTCTCGCAGGATAGATTACACCATGACGAATCCCAAGGTTGCGCAGCTCCTTACGTATGGGATCAAACTGCTTCCTCAATTGTTGGATTCCTGTGGCCAAATCTGGGTAGAACCGCACCTGCTGATCCTGGTGTTTAATCTCTCCTTTAGCTCGTGCAGCGTTGAAGATCTTCATCCTGTCTCTGTTGCTAAGAAACTTCATAATTAAGGTCCTCGGCGGTCCCTTATCTCTCCGTGGGCCAATACGATGTGCTTTTTCCAGAACCACTGCTGATTGCAACTCCTCGCTGCCCAGCACCTCCGGAATCCACTTTTCCAGAAAGGAATATACGTCCCGACCTTCTGATTCCTCTGGAAGACCCACCAGCCTCAAATTATTCTGTCTCGACCGAGATTCCAAATCCAAAATATTATCTTCTAGACATTTATTTTTTTTTTCCAAAGTGCGCACCTTTAATTGAAGACGGGTGATGTCATCTTCAGCACTAGCGAGACGGAGCTCCATCTGCGCCGTTCGTTCTACACAGTCACCCAATTCCTTTCTTATTCCTCCCAACGCTGTCATAATCCCATCAAATCTAGAGGAAAAGTCCGCTCTCATTGAACTCATGGCAGCCATCAGCGCATCTGCGCCGCTCCCCGCAGATATCGCACCGTTGCCAGCCTCCTCCGCCATATATGGAGTTTTGTTTGCTGCGTCACAGACCTGAAAGTCCGTTAATTTGGACTGTTTCGGCGGCTCGCTTTTTCCTTTACCTGGTTTACCAGCCTTAGGCTTCGCCGACATATCCTCGCCCAAACGCTGGGATACGTTCTGTCCCAAATGAGAGAGTTATTTGCCGATTTTTTTCTCCAGGAGCAGGGCAGAGTGAGACACGTCCGTCTTACGTGGCAGCCATAACCGGAACCCGCTAGAGCACTTTTTACTTCCGCGAAGGCGCATTCGCGCTCCGGGGTCCATTCGACCGCGTTGGAAGGCTTTTGTTTTCTGAGCGTGGTATACAGGGGCTGCATGAGTTGAGCTGCGCGGGGGAGGAAACGGTTGTAAAAATTAACCATTCCCAAAAATTCTTGCAGCGATTTGACCGTTTGCGGTCGTGGAAAATTTTTTACTGCGCGAACTTTGTCTGGCAATGGGACTGCCCCCTCTGGTGAAACTCTGTGTCCCAAAAAATCAATTTGTGACACGCCGAATTTGCATTTGGCTGGATTGATTATTAACCCGTGCTCTTCTAGTCTCTGAAAAACCGTAGTGAGGTGTTGTTCGTGTTCTTCCTCCGACGAGCTGGCTACCAGCATATCGTCGAGGTAGACGAACACGAAAGGGAGATCGCGTAATACCGCGTCCATCATCCGCTGAAAGGTTTGAGCAGCGCCTTTGAGGCCAAACGGCATCCGCAAAAATTCAAAAAGACCGAAAGGGGTTATTACAGCCGTTTTAGGAATGTCTTCCGCTCGAATGGGGACTTGGTGATAGCCGCGGACCAGGTCTATTTTAGAAAAAATGCGCGCACCCGCCAAATGTAGTGAGAAATCTTGGATGTGAGGAATTGGTAGTGGTCATGCGCTGTCGCATTGTTTAATCTGCGGTAATCGCTGCACGGTCTCCAAGAACCGTCGGTTTTCGGGACCATGTGGAGTGGCGATGCCCAGGGGCTTTTCGAGCGTCTAATAATGCCTAATTTTTCCAGGGTGGCAAACTCGTCCCGTGCTATGGCGAGCTTGGTCGCGTCTAATCGCCGAGCTTTGGCGAACATGGGTGGGCCTGTTGTGGGAATGAAGTGTTCAACCCCGTGTTTCGCTACTGTTGCTGAAAATTTTGGAACTGTGAGTGCTGGAAATTGGGTGAGGAGTTGGTCAAACTTACCTCCTGCTGTTGTGACGCCAGCCTGCACGGGTGGTGGAGAAACTCGAGCTGAGCAGGGAATAGAATAAAATGACAGTGCATTAACCAAGCGTCTATTTG
Source organism: Pholidichthys leucotaenia (assembly GCA_020510985.1). Classification (NCBI taxonomy): domain Eukaryota; kingdom Metazoa; phylum Chordata; class Actinopteri; order Cichliformes; family Pholidichthyidae; genus Pholidichthys; species Pholidichthys leucotaenia. Next base: position 121,927,414 of record CM035841.1, read on the forward strand.
CTAGATCAACTAACAACCCATGTGCACACAAAAAATCAGCACCCAACATGTTAAAGCTGACCGCCGCTACAAAAAAAGTCCATCTATAGTTGCGGCCGTGAATGCAAAGAGGCAGGCTCCTTTCACAGTAAGTGTCGACGATGGAGCCGTTGGCTGCCATTGCCCCATTTCCCCGGGGACCCATGGCCCGATCTGCATGGGAAGGGGTGATAAAGCTCATTTGAGCTCCGGTGTCGATCAGGAACTGTCTCCCGGTGTGTCCGTCAGTCACATAAAGAAGTTTATTTTTTTCGCCGAGAACCGCAGCCGTTAACGGTTCTCGGTTTTGGCGTTTTCCCGAACTTTTGAACTTGCAGGGGGGAACGCATTTGTACGCCCCCTCGGTGAAACGGTGGTGGTAATAGCAGATGTCGTTCCGCCCGCTGCGTCTTGGTCGTGTTGCCGCCATGGTGGGCGGGCTCTGCTCGGTTGTCTGTCGTTCTCCGCTGCTCTGGGCATCTGCGGATGCTGCTGTGGCCACCTGTTCCCTGCAGGCGTTGGTGAGTCGCTGTGCTTCTCGGGCCAGCGCACGGAAGTCCTGCTGGGTGCTGCACCGCATGTTGATCAGCGTCCCTCTCATGTGTGGCGGCAGAGTGCTGAGGAAGATGTGTTGGAAGAGGAAGTTGTCGTTGTCCTCTTCCTTGAGCTGCAGCATGTCCTCCATGAGGGCCTTGGGTCTGCATCCTCTGTGGCCGTAGATCGCTAGGATCCTCTCTGCTCTCTCCTCGGCTGAGGGGACGAAGTTCTCGACGATGGTCGCCTTCAGCTCTCTGTATTTGTCGTGGGCGGGCGGCTGTCGGATTATGCTCCGCGCGCATCTTGACGTGGCAGCGTCGAGTTTGGCGACGATGTGATAAAATTTCGTCTCATCCGCCGTTATGCCCGCCAGTGCAAACTGAGCCTCAGCTTGCTGGAACCACGAGCTCGGGTCTTCTTGCCAGAATTCTGGCAGCTTGACGGTGATGACGCTTGTGTGGGCCGTCCTTGATGTGTCCGCCGGGTGAGAGCGCCTTTCTTCTGCTCTCACGGTGGGGCTGGGGATGGTGCTTGGTTGAGCCCTCTCTTCTGCCGTGGGGGAACGTCTTCCATCCGTTCCCCTGTCTGCATAGGCGCCGGCGCTTGCCTGGGTCGCCTCCGATGAGTCAATCGCGGGAGAATGTCTCTGTTCCATCCTCACGTCTGGTCACCAGTGTAGAAGAGCTTGGAATAACGAGGCGATGTGATTTATAAACCAAAGTTTATTATCAGCTTCGCTCCTCTAACAAGTCTCATCTCAGTGCAGAAACAGAATAAGAGAGCGAACACATTCAGCTCTACATACTTATACCTACACATAACAAAAGACATGCATATCAAAGCTGACATCCCGTATTATCTTAATTCCCCCTCCTTTGTCTTCGTACTCCTCCACCTGACCCTGGGTGGTCAGGGCGATCGATCTGGTCTCCACTGCAGCGCCTCGGATGCTCTTTGATCTTCGCTGGCGGTTGAGACCTCTTGTCCTGTTCTGAGGTGTGAAGTCGTTGTACATATGTAATCACCAAACATTCTCACATGCTTATACATATGTAGGTTATGGGATATATGATTAATATAAACCACATCCATAACTTATTGAGTTATCTTGCTAACAAACAAACGGACAAACCAACGCTGATGATCACATAACCTCCTTGGCGGAGGTAACTAGAAGACTAGAAATATCAGCAGGGTATACTAGCACTGTATAACAGACACGTGCGTAAAAGATGGCAAAATCGCTCTGATATTTTATGTGTTTACATGATACACCAAGCATGACAAGGCTTGCAATTACACAGCACATGTTCTTCAGAATCTTAGGCATTATATAAAATGTGTTCTCCCTTTAGATGTCGAATCCATGGTCCATTTGCCAGGGTTGAAGTGCAGTCGTGCGAACGTCTGCAGCAGTTTACATTGTGTTTACATCTCGCCATGTACGCACGCCTCTCCAGGATTTCGCGCGAGAATAGAAACCTCAATACCGTCAATAGCGATAGCGTTAGCTTAGCAAACGCTTCAGGTAAAGCATAGCAGCGAACCACGAAAAGAAACGCTACTCAGTTTACTCACAGAGCCCGGTGAAAGGCGAATAAAGGGGTATTTCTACTTCAAAGACTGGTTCAACCAAGGTGGAAATTCAGCCTGTGCATGTGTGTCACAAATGTTGATCTGATATTCACTGTTGGTTAGTTATTTTAGTGGCAAAATCAGCAACTTTGTCTCAGCACTGAAAAAGTGTGACCATCCCGGCCGCCATCACGTGTTGCTATGTTCTAAATTTAGATACGATTCCTAGCGATCTCGTGTTTGGAATTGCTTTTGTGTTTTTTTTTACGATTTAAAATTTTTGACTGAATTTTTAGTGAAAAACCGTAATTTTGATTAATAAAGCCGTAACCCGGAATGGGGTCTTGAAAACCGTAACCATTACGGCAAAACCGGAGTAGTTGGCAGGTATGCTTTTGGAGTGGTCTGCTGGGGCAGTGGCATTACAGCAGCCGATAGGAAGAGACTGAACAAACTGATCAAGAAAGCTTACTCTGTCCTGGGGCAGTGCCTTGGCCCAGTGGAGGAGACAGGAGAGAGAAGGATGGTGGCTAAGCTGCCATCTCTGCTGAGTCCGATTCCTACTCTATGCAGGACATACTGAACGCACTGAGGAGCTCATTTAGCAGTAGGCTACATCATCCTAGGTGCGCAACCGAGAGGTTGTCAGACTTTATAACCTAAGCAGAGCTGCTCACAGAGATAGTAAAAAAAAAAATCGCTACGACCTAATAGTATTGAATGCAAAAGACGCAACAAACTTACACAAAATGGTCCCCCTCCAGTATACAACTGGGACAAGATCAGTCGCTACAAAGGTTGACAATATGTATGGGTACATATTCATACTATGTGGGGTAACTAAATAGACTGTTATGCTGTTTATTCCATCTAGCTACAATGCTCCGCACTGTGTATATATATTATGTATATATTTATATTAGATTAGATTAGATTCAACTTTATTGTCATTACACATGTATGAATACAAGGTAACGAAACACAGTTTAGCATCCAATCAGAAGTGCAAAGGACAGCAGTGCAGTATATACGGTAATTAACAGTATGTGCAATTTAAACAAATATATGCAAATATATGCAGCAGTGCAGAAAGTTAAGAATACTGTTATGTGCAAATAATGTACAATAAGTTAGATGCGCAGTTATGTACAGGTGAGGATGGTAAGAGATGATGGTAAGAGAGTCAGCGGGGAACTAAGTTCAATAACGTGACAGCTGTTGGAAAGAAACTGTTCCTAAACCTGCTGGTTCTAGTCCGAAGGCTTCTGAAACGACTTCTGGAGGGGAGAAGCTGGAACAGCCCATGAGCAGGATGGTTGGAGTCCTTAAGAATGCTGCGTGCCCGGCGCAGACATCTTCTCCTGTAGACGTCCTCTATAACTGGAAGTGGAGTCCCTGTGATGCGTTGGGCGGTTTTCACCACCCGCTGCAGCGCCTTACGGTCAGTGACAGAGCAGCTCCTATACCAGACTATGACACAGTTGGTCAGGGTACTCTCTATCACGCAGCGGTAGAAGTTGCCCAGGATGTCAGTTGACAGATGGTTCTTCTTCAGTGTCCTCAAGAAGAAGAGGCGCTGATGAGCCTTCTTGATCAGGCTGGTGGTGTTAACTGACCAGGACAGGTCCTCCGAGATGTGGGTCCCCAGGAATTTGAAGCTGGGGACACGTTCAACAGCTATGCCATTGATATGGATGGGGTCATGTGTCTCTCCCCTCTCCTTCCTGTAGTCCACTATGAGCTCCTTGGTTTTGCTGGTGTTAAGGAGCAGGTTATTGTCAGCGCACCAAGTAGCCAAGTGCTCAACCTCTGCCCTGTAATCTGACTCATCGTTGTCCCTGATGAGTCCAATCACCGTGGTGTCATCTGCGAACTTTATGATGGAATTGGATCCATACATAGGCCTGCAGTCATGGGTGAAGAGGGAGTAGAGGAATGGGCTGAGCACACAGCCCTGTGGTACACCAGTGTTGAGTGTGATGACGGAAGAACGGTTGGGGCCTGACCTAACATGCTGGGGTCTGTTGGTCAGAAAATCCATGATCCAGTTGCAGGTGGAGGTACTGATTCCCAGGTCCCCAAGTTTAGTGAGCAACTTGGAGGGGATAACTGTGTTGAATGCTGAGCTGAAGTCAACAAACAGCATTCTTGCGTAGGTGTTCTTGTCATCCAGGTGTGAGAGTACATAGTGCAGCGCTGTAGAAACCGCATCCTCTGTACTCCTGTTGCTCCGGTAGCAAACTGGTGAGGGTCCAGTGTAGGGGGCAGGCATTTTTTGAGCTGTGCCAAGACCAGTCGCTCAAAGCACTTCATGACTATGGGCGTCAGTGCCACAGGGCGATAGTCATTTAGGCACGATGGTGTTGAATGTTTCGGCACTGGTACTATTGAAGTGGTCTTGAAGCACGCTGGTACCACGGCCTGGGCCAGGGACAGGTTGAAGATGTCTGTGAAGACCCCTGCCAGCTGCTCAGCGCATGCCCTCAGCACACACCCAGGAATGCTGTCAGGGCCAGCAGCCTTACGTATGTTGACATGACTCAGTGCGTTACGGACGTCGGTGTGGGTGAGTGTGAGGTGGTGGAGGTCGTCAGAGGGTGGGAAATTGATGTTCTTTTCGTTATTGTCCTTGTCAAAACGAGCATAGAAGTCATTTAGCTCATTGAGAAAGGGCACAGTCATGGCTATAGGTATGGAGTTGCTGGGCTTATAATCAGAGATAGCTTGAATGCCCTGCCACATGCGTCGGGGGTCAGAGTCCCCAAAATGTTCCTCCACCTTCAGCTTGTAGCTGTGCTTGGCCTTCTTGATGCCCCTCTTCAGATCTGCCCTGGATGAACTGTAGGCCTGTGCATCACCAGATCTAAAGGCATTGTTACGTGCCTTTAGCAGAAGCCGCACTTCTCTGTTCATCCACGGCTTCTGATTTGGGTACGTGGTGATCTGTCTTTCCGTGGTGACACTGTCAATAGTGGTGTTGATATGGTCCAGGACTGAGTGGGTGTAAGAGTCGATGTTTATGTGGGAGCCACAGGTAGCCTGAGAGGTGAACATACTCCAGTCTGTGTTCCTAAACTTCTCCTGGAGTACAGAGTCAACCCCCTCTGGCCACACTTTGATGGTCCTCACTGATGGCTTCACCCGGTTGATGAGCGGTACATACTTGGGGGTAAGGAACAAAGATAAGTGATCAGACTGACCAAGGTGGGGGAGGGGAGTTGCTGTGTAGGCTCCCACAATATTGGTGTAAACATGGTCCAATGTTTTGTCCCCTCTTGTGTGACAGGAGACATGCTGGTAGAATTTAGGAAGCACTGTCTTGAGGTTAGAGTGGTTAAAATCACCCGCCACAATAAATGCTGCCTCTGGGTGTGCAGTTTGTTGTTTGCTAATAGCTGCATGCGGTTCTTTCATAGCAAGCTTAGCATTAGCATCCGGAGAAATGTAAGCGGCTTTTATGATGGTACAAGTGAACTCGCGTGGCAGATAGAAAGGTCTACATTTTACCATGAGAAACTCCAGGTTAGCTGAGCAGTGTCTCTCAACAGTGACAGAGTTCGTGCACCAAGCCTTGTTAATATAAATGCACAATCCCCCACCTCTGGTCTTACCGGAGTCATCTGCTGCTCTGTCTGCCCGGAGAGTGTGTAGGCCGGCTAGCTCAATAGCATTGTCGGGTATTCCACTGTGTAGCCATGTTTCCATGAAAATCATGATATTGCAGTTCATAAGTCTCTTATTGTTGGTGATCCGAAGCCGTAGTTCACTCATTTTGTTCGCCAGTGACCGTACATTAGCGAGGAAAATACTGGGTAGAGAAAGCCGGTATGGTGTTAGCTTTAGCTTAGCTCTTAGCCCACCGTGCTTCCCCCGCCTTTGTTTACGGTCTCTACGCCGCCTGCGAGCACTTCCGGTCGGCCGGGAAGCCTGCCGAGTGTCGGGTGTTCTCCGGAGCTCAGGGATAAGACGTAGGCTGCTGATAAAAAGATCGTTATCGTTATTTTGTAATCCAATGTCCAAAAGCTCATTTCGGGTGTAAGATGTGAAAGCAAAGCTGTTCCTTATATTATATATGTTATGTTATATATATATTTATATATTTATGTGTACATATGTATATTCACTGCTCTTATTTTCTTATCTTCTAAATTATTGCTCTGAGTGTTGCTATCCCTGTGCTGTTGCATCCATCCATCTTCCATCTTCTATCGCTTTTCCGGAGGTCCGGGTCACGGAGGCAGCAGTTCAAGCAGAGAAGCCCAGACTGATTTCACTTCCACCCTCCCAAGAGAGTAGACGCTTTTTTCTTCTCTCCTGCTCTGACTTTTTCCTCCCCTCCTAACTACTGGATCCCAGCTTGCTGTTGTCTGTCTGCGTCCAACTGCGACCGCCGAAAAGAAATTATGGAGTTAATAAGCTGGGCTTTGAACACAATTGACACTATTTTTTCAACAAGGAAAAGTGCTCCGGGGGAAGCTGTCTGCCCCGCTGGAACGGCTCCAGTGGGCTATTTATGTGACACAGGTAATTGGAAAATGCTGTGTCTCTCTAATCTCTCTATCGAAGATATTGAAGATTTGTTTATCTTCGTAATCTTGGTGATTGGGATAATTCTGATTGGGACGGGAATTGTCTTGGTTTACCGCAAATTGCTGAAGATGGATTCAACCTATCAAAATGCTGGCCAGGCGAGGTGCATCCAACAAATTGAAAAACTGGAGAAGACCCTGATAGCGACTACTGGAGAACTGTCTCGTAAGGTGGATTACATCATGGGTTCGCTCAGGTCTTTCCACGACGAATTCAAAGCTGCGCAATGAAGGATTAATGTACTGAATCTACAGAAGAAATACAAGTCTTCTCTGTGATCAGTCCTATTTGGCATTATTATTCCCCATGAAAATTCCTCCTGGCTGTCTGCAGACTGTGTTTTTTCAAAATCATGAGCACAAGGCCTTGGACAGCCAGCTGCAGCGCCAGATAAGACTGGCGCCAGACAGACAAAACATCTTCTGCCAAGGGTCCTTGGGTCTCTCTTATTATCATCAACACTGCTCAACACCGCACACACATTGATCCATGAACTGAATAAAGATAACACTGCTCTCTTGTGTCCTGTGAATTCTGTGTGTAGCGAATATATGTGCATGAGCTTTTTTTTCCTTGAACTCTTAATATTGATTAAGTATGTAACCAGTATTTTGAATCAATGATTTTTTTGCTCCTTCCTATTGTATCATCTTTATGCGACCTGTACCCTCCTGCTGATAGGCGCGTTGCAGATGCGCCGCGGCACGGAAATGCAGGTTCATTACTGTGTCAAGTCAAATTCTCTCGTATGTTATCAGTGATCTGTTAATGTACTTGGCAATAAATCTTTTTCTGATTCTGATTCTGATTCTGACTTCCCTCCCCAGCCACCTGCTCCAGCTCTTCAGAGGGGATACCAAGGCGTTCCCAGACCAGCTGGGAGACATAGTCTCTCCACCGAGTCCTGGGTCTGCCAATTACAATTACATAATTTCTGTTTACAGAGAAAGATCCTTTGATGAAAGGGGGAAAATTATGGTTTTGACTTTTACTTTGAAACTCCTACCAGATGTGACTCCTAGCTAGCCATAGGCTACTTCCGATTAGCTTCTCCAACGGCAGCAGGATCCAGAATCTTCGTCAGAGTCTCGGTTCTGTGGCCAGAGCAGAGGTGGACCGAGACCAGAATCGGCTGATATGGATTTAAAATCTGAAATGGAGCCGAGAAGAGAAGGTTAGTTTGCTTCCTGTTACCATGGAAACACCAGAATTGCCAACTTTTCAGAAAAGCTTGGCGTGAGATTTAGAGGGAATTGTTCACGGAGGAGACTGGGGTGGTGGGGTGGAGAGAGTGCGCACATGTCACTCACTGTTGCCAGATGGGAAATGTTGATGGCTGTGTTCGGAATGTTCACTCCCTCCCTACTCGCTATATAGTGAATTTAGGTATAGTGGACTATATAGTAAACTCAACATAACAATAAAATTTACACATATGACTGGGCTTGTTTTCGCGGCGCAGTTAAAGACGTCATTATTGCGAGACAGTAAAACGTAACAGACTAACGATGGTAAAAAAATGAATACCTGCATGGAATTTGTAGTAAAGATGTATTAAATCGTTTTTGCTGAATTAATAAATATTTATACCTTAAGCTAGTTTTATGTTGTGATGTGAAGCTCTCCTCTCACTGCTCTGTTTGCTGCGCATTGCATTATGGGATATATTGGCTAACGTAAGGCACTTTTCCACTTGGAACCCAAAGGCCTCGTTTGGCCTTGGACCGAACAGTCCTGTTCCGGCACTGGTGGTTTTCCACAGCACAAGGCTCACTGTAGTATGGGTGGGAGAAGGAGGGAGTTGGAGGCGGGGTTTTGAGGGAGTTGGAGGCGGTGCTACACTCCCCTTGAGGCTGTGCCATTTTCCCTGGACCAGTTAGTAGTCCAAGAGCTATTTAATATCATTTTGGTGGTGAGGCTGCTATGTATTATTATGCATTACTCATCTCATGTAACCTTGTGCCATTGCAATGACGCAATTTTTTCGTATATTTAATGTGGACGTGTGGATCTTTAATATCACAGTTACAAGTACTGGGACAGCCATCTAATAAAAAATATCTTACAAAATTACAAGTCCACATTTTCTTTAAAGTGTACTTGTTAATGCTGAGTACAGAATTGGGTGAGGCGCACCAAAACAGTTGTTGCTGTACACCCCACACTCACCCGTCCTTACAATGGCTAAGTTGAATATTTTGTGCAGATAAAACCATTACCTGGGTTGGCAATATGAACATTTCCAAATACAGAACTTAAAATATTAGGTGTCCCTGTTGTTGCACATGGATATAAAGCTTGGTCAGTAGTGGCTGGCTTTTAATGTATGTGTCGGCAGTTATTGGACTCCATAACACACTGCAATGACAAATTTTTCCCAACCTTTTTAAGGGTTTTAAGACAGTGTAAAACTTAGTAGTAACAGACAACACATGATGTCAACAGTCACGGGTTTATTCAACGTTATTAACACTGGTCATTGATTAATGTACAGTATATACATAATAATGGTTGGGAAAACGGGTCACACACGCCGTGCGAGGGTTTCAAAGACTGCCATGAGAGTGTTATTGAGGGCAGCATTCTGCGCAATTTCCTCCCTTCGTACAGCAACTTCGGCTTCCCTGGACTGACGGACCTCATCCACAAGCAGTGAATTGAGTTCCAACTGTTGCCGCTGGAGCTCCCTCTGCTCACGTTGATGTTCCCGCTGAAGCTCCATCTGTTCACGGTGCTGTTCCCTTTCTGCTTCTTGCATCAATGCAAAAATAGTTGAAAGGTCTTGTTTTGTGTTGCTCCGCTTCCTCTTACCTACAAGACAGAAATGTGAGCTGGTGTCAGTAAAATCAACCTCAAACCATGTAGCAGTACATCCCCAAAAATTAATACAAAAGTTAAATATTTTTGGACACATGTTAGAAAGTGAGACCCATATATTATACAGAATCATTAATCAGACAGTGAAGTATTGTTACATTTTAATCATTTATTGGCTCACAGCGCATGAATATCCAAAATTACTTTTCTCGAAAAATCGATGGTTATGTTAAAAATAGATATTAAAAAAAGAGGAGTGTTCTCAAAAGTATGAGGATTTATGGAGAAACGGATTTCATTTTCCAGCTGGAGGAGTGACCATCGCCCCACAGTGCCTAAACAATCAAAACCTGGTGTAATGGACAAGGCATCACTGTGTTTGATTTGGCCAGGAAACTCTCCTGACATAAAACCCATATGGATTGTCAAGATTATGACAGATACCATCTTATATGACTTTCACTGTCTTTTGTGAGTCACAAAAAACACACTGTACCATGACATTGCAGTTATTTTGAGATGTACCTGTACACGGGACACACACTGGTGAAAGGCAAGTGCTAGGTTTGAAAAAATTACTTTTTTTATGAGTATCACAACTGTGTATTTGTACAATACATTTAGTAAAAGCTGGGTTTATGTTTCAAATGCCTAGCTTTTTATGGTGGTCAAAAAATTCTAGAGGTGACCCAAATTCTATGGTGGAGAGACCCAGCTGGTCTATCATCTCTGAAGAGCTGGAGCAGGTGGCTGGGGAGAGGGGAGTCTGGGCTTCTCTGCTTGAACTGCTGCCTCCGTGACGCGGAGAAGCGGTAGAAGATGGATGGATGGAAAAAATTCTGAATGCATTTATACAGTGGGCTCAACTGAATCATGAAAATGAAGCACGCTGACTTTCAAATAATGAGTTTTGTGCTACAACAGCTCATTAGCTTTTCCATGCCTGTGATTAAATATGCAATTGCATTGCTGGACTTTTTTGATGTGCTTTACATGAAACAATAAACAGTACCGTGAGTATTACATTATTACAATATAATATAATTATATTATTTGACTATTGGGCTTTACCTGTGCGTGAAAGTGTTGACGGAGATGTGCCAAACTGTGAGCGAGCTGGACTTGGTTCTGGTGCCAGATGATCTAGATCCGTAGCAGGAGAAGCCGGGTGCTCGTATCGCGGGAGGTGGGCTCCGTCTGTGATCCTTTATGGATCGGTATGAAAGTGCAACATGTAAAAAAAAACAAAAAAAAAAACAACTTTTAACCAGCATTACAACTAACTATTTCATCAGATATTGTCAACACAAAAAACAACATACAAGGACGGACATAGCATTAAGCTAGGTCATCGTTTAAACATGATTAAGTTTTCGTCTGTCCTAAGTGAACTTTCCACTGTTGGAAAAAATAACATAAAGCATGAATATCACATCACTCACCGTCCTGTATATCACAATATCACGGCTTCAACTGCTGAAGTTGGGTGCGTCGCGGCTGCACATTCAATTCAATTCGGGTGGCTGGGTCTAATTCCCGGTGCGTCTCCGTGTAATTTCTGGTGCGTCTGTTTGTGCGCCCCACTGCAAGCTCAGTCTGCTTCCCTCTGCATTCTCTCATCAGCCGAAACGCACAGGAAACTCTGCTGGACTGCGGTGTTGGATTTCTGCTGTTTTCTGTGAAGCCATTCTCTCGTTGTGGTTTATAATATAACTTGTTCGCGGGCTCACTGACGAAAAATTGCAAATGGCGACCAGCAAGCGATTCTGGAAAGTCAGTGTAACGCCCACGTAACGCCCACTCTCATGACGCTATGCACAGACCAATGAATGACCAGCAGTGGCGTGACGAAACGGGGCCGGGAGCCTTCGGACCTGCTTTTTACGGTGCCGAAAAAAGTGTCAGTTAAACTGGAACTGTTCCGAAAAAGGGAACTGTGAGGCCTTTTGGTTCCGAGTGGGAAACCGGACAATGGAGGCCGATCGGGGCCAAACGGGGCCTTTGGGTTCCAAGTGGAAAAGCGCCTGTAGTGACCATCTGTTGTACACCATCCATCCAGCCATCTTCTTCCGCTTAATCCTTTTCGGGTTGCGGGGGTGCTGGAGCCTATCCCAGCATCTTTGGGCGAGAGACAGGGTGCACCCTGGACAGATCACCCGTCCATCGCAGGGCCAACACAGAGAGACAGACAACCATTCACTCTCACAGTCATACCTAAGGACAATTTAGAATCCCCAGTTTTGATGCCAATTAACCTAACTTGCAGTAGTGACCATCCGTTGTACACCACTTTTCAAAATGCATTGTGGAATATTTTGAGTGCACTATATAGTGAATGCAGGGATGAGAATCCTCCGCGGATCCGAGGAATTCCTCGGATTTGATCATGTCTAGGGTCATTCTCGTGAATCGTCTAAATTCGAGGAGAAAATTTTGGGGTGGGGTGGGGGGTCTTATGAGCGGCGAGTCGTATTTTCAGTCGGCTGCTCAAATCCACCGTGCGGAACGCGCTACCCAGCGAGATCAGTAATGTAATGTAACAAGGCCACTGATTGGCTGATACTTAATGAAGCAACCAATCGACGATTTTGTTATTCCTTTGTCATATCCCACACGCGGAGCGAAATGCAAATGGTGGACAATTCAGTCAACCGAGTTTTCCCGATTTTGTGAAAATGGTGAACCTAAAACTCATGAAAGACAACAAAGCAAGAAGACAAAGGGATAAGGAACAAGTTTAGTTGGGAATGGCTCGGAAAAAAAACAGAAACATCTCAAAATTGAAATGAAAATTGTAGCCTTGTAGCCACATGAAAATTGTGGCTACAAGGAGATCGAATTAGTCACTCGTGCTGTGTTCAAAACGATCGATGGACACGGTTAAATTCAGATGCCAGTCAAAGTTCATCACAATCAGCCCCGATTACAGCAATTAGTGATCGTTAGACACATTCCGAGGTAAGATTTTTTTCTCGTTATAAGTAATGTACTTGAGAATTTTCGCGTAATGAATTTGTTATGAAATGGCATGTGTAAGTTGTGACGTCATGCCTGTTTTGAAACACTTGATAATTTGAAACACTAATTAAACATCTTTTAGGTTTTACTTACTTTCTTAGATTATCTTTCAAATATTAAAATATACTAATATGCAACTTTTTATATTCCTAGTAACACTAACAAATGCACACATTAATAAATCAAAATGTTTGCAGAATGTCAGTATATTTTAATAAATGGGTGATGGACTTGGTGATGGAATTTTGTTAATATTTATAATTTATTTTACTTTGTTAAATTATTTTGTCTGTTCTAGAACTATGTAAATGTAATTCTGTGTCAGTTCTAGGGGCGGCAGTTTAGGGGGTGGCTGTGGCGCAGGTGTAGTGTGACCGACTACTGATCAGAGGGTCATGGGTTCGATTCCCACTCTGTCTGAAGTCTGCATGTCAAAGTGTCCTTGAGCAAGACACTGAACCCCCAGTTGCTCCTGGTGGCCAGGCTAGCGCCTGTGTGTGTATGGCGGCTCTGCCGCCATCAGTGTGTGAATGGGTGGATAGCAGGATCTGTAAAGCGCTTTGGTCATCCAGAGATGAGAAAAAGCGCTATATAAGTGAACGCCATTTACCATTCTAAACATATTAAATAGTAGTAAAATATAATTTAGTATTATTACATCAACATACCATTCAGATATCATAAATTTACACGTGATGCAGCAGCAGATTAAAAAGGTAAACTATAAATGCATTTGTACTTACTTCTAACTTTAAATATAAGACCACATTTGAGCATTCTAAAACACCAGATTTCGTTAGCTTCTGGGGGGCATTGCCCCCCAGACCCCCCACCAAGGCTTCGTCTTGGATCCGGGTTAGGGGACACAGGCCTAACTAAGACCCCGGGCTTAGTTTCCTCTTTTTTTCCCAAACCCCATTCTCATCCCTGTGAATGAAATTTTCAATGAAGATTTTGAAAAGCACTACAAAATGGCTGATTCACTATATGGGGAGCGAGTGAACATTTCGAACATCAGAATCAGATTTATTGCCATTGTTTATGTAGTACACAAACTAGGAATTTGTCTCGGTGCAATGCTGCAGCATTAAACATGATAAAATAAAAGAAATAAACTATACATGCAATAAAGTGTAGAAAGAATGAGTAATACTAGTCAGCAGTTTTAAATATATTAGCGAGCAGCAGATATTGTGGAGAACCATATAGTGCAGTCGGTAATGCAAAAAGAAAACAGTGATGATTGACATGAGTCTGGTTGAGCTGCTGTACATAGTGCACGGGAGTCAATAAGTCACTTAGTGTTCAGCAGTCTGATGGCAGAGGGGAAGAAGCTGTTCATGTGACGGGAGGTTTTAGTCTGAATGGACCGAAGTCTTCTACCTGAGGGGAGGGGGGCAAACAGTACGTGACCAGGGTGTGAAGGATCGGCTATGATCTGGCCAGCACGCCTCCGGGTCCTGGAGATGTACAGATCCTGGAGAGATGGGAGCTTGCAGCCGATCACCTTCTCAGCAGTGCGCACGACGCGCTGCAGCCTTAGTCTGTCCCTGGCAGTGGCTCCTGCGTACCACACGGTTATGGAGGTGGTGAGGATGGACTCGATGATGGCTGTGTAGAACTGCACTAACATCTTGGTGGGTAGCTTGAGCTTCCTCAGCTGCCGCAGGAAGAACATCCTCTGCTGGGCCTTTTTGATGAGGAAACTGATGGTCGGCTCCCACTTGAGATCCCTGGTGATGGTGGTGCCTAGGAAGCAGAAGGAATCTGCAGTGGTGATGGGAGAGCCTGTGAGGGTGAGGGGGGGCAGAGGGGTTGTGACTTTCCTGAAGTCCACAATCATCTCCACTGTCTTCAGAGCGTTCAGCTGCAGGTTGTTGTTGTTGCACCAGGACGCCAGCTGGGCCACCTCTCTCCTGTAGGCGGACTCGTCGCCGTTGGAGATGAGCCCGATGAGGGTGGTGTCGTCTGCAAACTTGATCAACTTGACAGACTGGTGGCTGGAGGTGCAGGAGTTGGTATAAAGGGGGGAAAGTACACAGCCCTGGGGTGATCCGGTGCTGATGCTAACAGAGTCTGAGACAGTCTTTCCCAGCCGCACATGCTGCCTCCAGTCCGTCAGGAAGTCGGTGATCCACCTGCAGAGGGAGTCAGGCACGTTGAGCAGGGACAGCTTGTCCCGGAGCAGAGCGGGGCGGATGGTGTTGAATGCAGTCCACAAACAGGATCCTGGCGTAGGTTCCCGGGGAGTCCAGGTGCTGCAGGATGGAGTGGAGGGCCAGGTTGACTGCGTCGTCTACAGACCTGTTGGCTCGGTAGGCAAACTGCAGCGGGTCCAGGAGGGGAGTGGTGATGGACTTGAGGTGGGGCAGGACCAGGCGCTCAAAGGACTTCATGACTACAGAGGTGAGCGCTACAGGTCTGTAGTCGTTAAGTCCAGTGATCTGTGGCTTCTTGGGGACAGGGATGATGGTGGAGGATTTGAGGCAGGTCGGCACGTGGCATAGCTTAAGGGAGGTGTTAAAAATGTCTGTGAAGACAGGAGCCAGCTCTTTCGCACAGTGTCTCAGGGTGGAGGGAGACACGCCCTCCGGACCGGGGGCCTTGCGTGGGTTCAGTCTGGAGAACTGTCTGAGCACGTCCTGCTCACTGATGACAAGGGCGGGGGGGGGGGGGGGCGCCTTTGATGAAGTAGGGACCGTTGAGGCAGTGGAGCTGGGGGGAGGGGGGGAGTTTGACACAGCTGACGAGGTGTCAAAACGGGCATAGTGTTTTGACACCTCGTCAGCTGTGTCCAACTCCCCCCCTCATGGCAGAAGTATTGTACCAGGGGCTTAAAATTATCGTATTTTGAGGAAAGTTATTGTACACTCCCAGTTTTCATTCTGACGTGGCTCAGGACCATCTGCTTCAGTAATGCATTATCACAGGTCATGCATATTACAGCCTATAATGCAGTTTTACCTTTAAATAATCTGACAGATTGGTTGAAAAAAGCGCCTCTACCTGTGTGGAGTACAGGATAAGCCCCTGGCCTGCACTGAACAGCCTAGAATATCAGTCATAATTAACTATCTTCTATATGGCTTCTGTTGAATCATCATGTAGCAAGGTCTTGCCTCATAAATATTTTGAGATGCACTCATTTTATAAATTGGGAATAAACAATTAGTCCACCTAAACTACTGCTGAAATGCCTCTGATAGTTGTGATGATGATGATCCTTTATTGTCATTTTCATGTAAACACCAAAATGAAATACTACAATTTAATTGAAGCAGAAACCTGTTTCACAGTTTTATTTAGAACCACAATCTGGTGACATTTTTGCACAAACATTTGCACATTGCAGCAGCAACAGAAAGCTTTAGTGCTAATGCCAACAACAGGTTTGAACCACCCAGTAAAACTGGGGCCTGTTTCCCCCCCATTCATTTCTTAACCTGCTGGTAATGTTGCTTACTTGTTGAGTCTGCCGTGCCTGCATTAGTGCTGTAACGTACGCGAACGATTCAGTTGAGTGTACTAGTTTTTATTTGTGAATGGACTGTACTGAATCACTCACCAGAACTGTAGTGAAAGCCAGGGTCACCAGCTGAATCCCCTGCCTGAGCAGCAAATGAGCCCCGCCCACTCTGTTCAGCCGATTCTCATGGTAGACAGTTGGAGCTCCTCTACAGCACTGAGTGATTTGGTGTACCACTATTTCTCACGGATCTTTTTAGCTTAACTAGGTATGTTTCAGTGAACTGTGGATCCCATCAGTAGCCTCCATCCCAGGCCACCTCTCTGCTCCCACCACCGAAGCTTCTGTCTCCTTACACGCAGCCCGCACGTGTCAGACGATGCGTAAAAACAAACGTAGTATGTATGCGCACTTTGTGCAGGATCTGTATCCTGGCTGTGTTTGCTAATGTATTAACTTAGCCACGTAATGAAGGAGTCAGTTTTTTTTTTTTTTTGATTTTGTATACTTTTTGATCCCCAGAGGGGAAATTGAGGGCACCTGGATGGATGAAGCGGCCACGGTACGGTGCTATCCCTTAACCATTCACACACACATTCACACCTAGGGCCACTTTAGAGTCTCCAGTTAACCTAACCTGCATGTTTTTGGCCTGTGGGAGGAAACCGGAGAAATCCCGGAGTAAACCCACGCAGATACAGGGAGAACATGCAAACTCCACACAGATCACTGTTGGTCAGGGGCTGGGATCGAACCAGGGATCCCATGGCCAAGGGTGAGTTGCTGTGCTGCCGCAGTGCTAACCACTGCGCTACCGTACCGCTGTACATTATTGGATTTTTGACATTTTCGATCGCGCATCATACAGAGGGCAAAATTATTGTACAAATACGATAATTATTGTACATCTGGCAACACTGATGCTACTGATCTGTATACAGTAGAAAACACTGGATCAAACACACACCTTAAAACCATCTCTGGGCTCCAGAATACCTCCCCCCAGGCCACGGGGGGCAGGGAGTGGGCGAACAATCTGAACCTGTTTTTTTTTTCCACAATATCTTTATTGAACCTTTTTTTTTTTTTAACAAACATGATACAAACAATCAAACACTAACACTAAGGTACTACAAAAAAAAAAATGCACTAAAAACACCAACAACCACCAACAAAATCAAGTCTTCAACAATGCTCCTCTGTTTAGTCTAGACAATCCAATACATAAGTATACATATTATGTTCACCAGTTTGGAATTTACAAGGTCCACACACATCATTCACCTTCTTCTTCAAGAGTTATGTTTAAATTTTTTACATAATCAATAAAAGGTCTCCATATATTCTCAAACACAATTTCCTTTGATTTTAGTATATATGTTATTCTTTCTAATGGAAGGTTTGTTAACATCTGTCTTAACCACTGAGTCACATCTGGTCTATGAGTCTTTTTCCATAATAGTGCAATACATTTTTTGGCATTAAGCAAACTGAGGTCTATGAATGTTCTTTCACTTTTATTAAAATTATGCTTTTCTGGGTACAGACCCAACAAAAACAGTTTAGGATTCAATATGATTTGTTTTGAGATTATTTTTTCAATTGTTACCCTCACCTCTTCCCAAAACATTCTTATTAATCTACATTCCCATAAACAATGAAATAGGGTTCCTTTACTTTCCATGCATTTTGTGCATGTATCTGGTATATTTTTGTTATATCTATTTAACTCCTCCGGTGTAACATACATCCGCATTAACCATTTGAAATGTATCAATTTAAGGCGTGCATTTATTGATTTGGTTTGAGCTTCTGTACAAGCCAATTCCCATTGTTCCTCTGAAATTTCAATTTGCAGATCTTCTTTCCAGTAGTTTAATCTTTTCAGTGAATTTTCACTTGAAGATAGTGTCAGTGAGTTATAAAACTCTGAAATAATACCCTTTCTTTTACTATCTTTCATCATCATTTTTTCCAAGGATGAATAAATAGGTCGAGTGAGAGCTTTATTTTGATTTGATCGAATAAAGTTTCTAAGTTGAAGATATTTAAAAAAATGTGTTCTATTGAGATTAAATTTGATCCTCAGCTCTTCAAAAGACATTATGTTGTCTGCACATGGCAAATATAAATCCTGAATCTTTTGTATCCCTTTTAAATTCCATACTTTAAATACAGCGTCCGCTCTCCCTGGTTTAAAATATTGATTACCCCATATTGGACTAAATTGTGACAATAACTGTGGTTCTTTTAAATAGTTTTTAGCTTCACACCATATTTTGATCATATGCTTTACAAATGGATTTTTAACTTGTTTTTGTAATTTTTTTGCCGAATCTGAGTATATGAATATGGGAAGAGGTAAAGGTAAATTGTATGATTCCATTTCAGTCCAGTGAGGGAGATCATTTGATGAAAAATAATATGTCATAGACCTCAGTTGTGCCGACCAATAATACAACATAAAATTTGGACATTTCAGACCTCCACGATCAAATGGTAAATATAATAAAGACAAACGTAATCTAGCCCTCCTGTTGTTCCATATAAATTCCACTAACTTTTTTTTTATTCTTGAGAATAGATCTAAAGGTGGTGATAAGGGAATGTATTGAAATAAATAAAGTATTTTAGGTAAAATATTACTTTTAAGTATATTGATTCTCCCGATCATCGACATTGGTAGTGACATCCATCTCTGAGTTAACTCATTGATATCTGACATTAAGGCTTCATAGTTGACACTGGCGACTGATTCTAGCGTAGGCATAATTTGGATTCCTAAATATTTAAACTGATTTACAACATTGAATTGATTTACCTCAGGGGCTGGGTAATTTCTCTGGGTCTCATTTAGCATTAATATTGAAGATTTAGTTTTATTTATTTTATATCCTGATATTTCCCCAAAATTCTTTATTAAATTCAACAAGGTTGGAATTGATTTTTTTAGATTCGACATAAACAAAATTATGTCATCGGCATACAGGGAGATTTTATGTTCTGTTGGTCCAACTTTAATTCCATATATTTGTGAATGTAAACGTATCGCTATCGCTAAAGGTTCAATTGCCATAGTAAACAGTAAAGGTGAAAGTGGACAGCCTTGTCGACATCCTCTATTGATTTTTATTGGTTTTGAAATATTGTTATTTGTTAGGATTTCTGCTGTAGCATTATTGTATATTATTTGAACCCATTTTATGAAATTATTTCCAAGTCCAAACCTTTGTAGGACTTCAAAAAGAAAGGGCCATTCAACTCTATCAAAGGCCTTTTCGGCGTCCAGTGATAGGAGAGCTGTATCCGGTGCTTCTTTATTAAAATAAATAATATTAAATAGTCTTCTTACATTATGGAAGCCTTGTCTACCCTTTATAAAGCCATTCTGATCTCGATTAATAATATTTGGTAAAATTTCTTGTATTCGTCTTGCTAAAATTTTACAGATTATCTTAAGGTCGGCGTTTAATAGGCTTATTGGTCTCATATTTTCACATTTATTAGAGGGCTTACCTGGTTTTGGCAGCAGTATAATTAAGGCATTATTTATGTATGATGGTAAATTATTATTTTGAAATGCTTCTAAAACCATTTCCAAAAAAGGTTTTATTAATTTATTCTTAAATTTTTTATAAAGGTCAACTGGAAGACCATCTGGTCCTGCACTTTTTCCTGATTTCATATTATCAATGGCTAGCCCAACTTCTTCTTGACTAATTTTAGACTCCAATATCTCCCTGTTTTCATTTGGAATACACGGTATAGATAGTTCGTTCAAAAACCCATTTAGTTTTGTTAAATCAGGTTCATTTTTGGTATCATATAATTTTTCATAGTAATCTCTAAAGGCTCTATTAATTTCTAAAGGATCTATAACTACCTGTCCGTTACTTATAATACTGGTAATTGGTGTTTTAATTTCCAATTGTTTAATCTGCCATGCTAATAATTTTCCTGATTTTTCACCTTGTTCATAAAAAGATTGTTTCAATCTTAGAAGACTCGAGGCAGCTCTATTCGCTGATTTTTTGTCGTATTCAGCTCTCAAAATCAGTAATTCATTCTCCAACCTTGGGTCACTTCCTGCATACACTTTTTCCTGAAGATTTTTTATTTTATGTTCCAATTTAGCTCTCTCCTCTCGAGTCTTCTTAGATTTTGATCCTGTATAACTAATAATATGTCCCCTAATAAAAGCTTTGAAAGCCTCCCACTTTACACATGCTGATGTTTGTGTAGTATTGATGTCAAAGAACTCGTCTATCTGTTTTTCTATATACTTGACAAATTCCTCATCCTGAAGCCATTTATGCTGAAATTGCCATCTACCTGATTCCTTTGTCAATTTTTTATCTACATATATTAGACAACAGGGTGCATGATCAGAGATCACGATGTTATCATAAAAGCAGTTTTGAATCTTGGACCTTAATTCTGTGGAAATCAAAAAATAATCAATACGTGAGAATGTCTTGTAGGTACTGGAATAACAAGAATAGGCTTTAACTTGTGGTTTCATTTCTCTCCATATATCTAACAATCTCAATTCTTTCATAAAATGATTAATAGTCATCCTACATCCAATGTGCGTACAATCCAGTCCTGTTGATCTATCCACACCTGGATTCAATGTACAATTAAAATCCCCTGCTATTATATGTTGCCCTGTAAGTGATGATAAGATGAGAAATAAATTAGCAAAGAACTTCTGATCATCTATATTGGGACCATATAAGTTCACAAGATTTATATTTTCTAATAGCAAAGAACCTTGAATGATTACATATCTTCCAAATTTGTCTCCAATTACATTTTTCACTTGAAAAGGAACTGATTTATGTATGAGAGTCATAACTTCCCTGCCATCTACTCCTAATTCTTTTAACATCCTCCTCTATCAGATGAGTTTCTTGTAAAAACACAATTCTTGAACCCATGTCCTTTATTTTATTCATAACTTGTTTAAGTTTTTTTAAATTTTGTAGACCTCTGCAATTCCATGAAGTTAAATTAAGGTTAACACTTTGGTCCATGATCAATAGAGAGTTTGGGATTACCTTGCAGTGTAAACATGCTCATACAGAGAAGCAAAAACATGAGTGGTTGAACATTCATCCTACAAACTACACACAAACAAATTTCCCCTTCCCACACTTGTGGCAAACCCCCCAAAATCAAAAGAAAAATTCTGTCTCCCGATATAGCCATCGACCGTTCCACACCCACGGGGAACAGCCTAAGCCACTCCTTCTTCATCCTCCCAATCACCCTAACTCTACTGCTTTTAATGACGTAACATTAACTCTCCTCTGTAGTTTTCCAACTTGACTCCAAAATTTTTAACAACTTTGTACATCATAGTTTTTTTTTTGTTTGTTTGTTTTGTTTTTGTTTTGTTTTTTTAATATATAATACAGTCTATATTTTGTAAACTTACTATTTACTTCAAGTCAGTCAGATGCCTGTGCAAATGCTTAATTATTCTACCTTATATTTTGTTCATGCTTAGCTCCCACCAGTCTCTTCTTCTTCTTTGATCTTCTTGATGAACTCCTGCGCCTCCTCTGGGGTCTTGAAGATGTGGGTTCTGCCCTCATACGTGGTCAGCAGTCTCGCAGGATAGATTACACCATGACGAATCCCAAGGTTGCGCAGCTCCTTACGTACGGGATCAAACTGCTTCCTCAATTGCTGGATTCCTGTGGCCAAATCTGGGTAGAACCGCACCTGCTGGTCCTGGTGTTTAATCTCTCCTTTAGCACGTGCAGCGTTGAAGATCTTCATCCTGTCTCTGTTGCTAAGAAACTTCATAATTAAGGTCCTCGGCGGTCCCTTATCTCTCCGTGGGCCAATACGATGTGCTTTTTCCAGAACCACTGCTGATTGCAACTCCTCGCTGCCCAGCACCTCCGGAATCCACTTTTCCAGAAAGGAACATACGTCCCGACCTTCTGATTCCTCTGGAAGACCCACCAGCCTCAAATTATTCTGTCTCGACCGAGATTCCAAATCCAAAATATTATCTTCCAGAGATTTATTTTTTTTTTCCAAAGTGCGCACCTTTAATTGAAGACGGGTGACGTCATCTTCAGCACTAGCGAGACGGAGCTCCATCTGCGCCGTTCGTTCTACACAGTCACCCAATTCCTTTCTTATTCCTTCCAGCGCTGTCATAATCCCATCAAATCTAGAGGAAAAGTCCGCTCTCATTGAACTCATGGCAGCCATCAGCGCATCTGCGCCATTCCCCGCAGAAATCGCACCGCCGCCAGCCTCCTCCGCCATATATGGAGCCTTGTTTGCTGCGTCACAGACCTGAAAGTCCGTTAATTTGGACTGTTTCGGCGGCTCGCTTTTTCCTTTTCCTGGTTTTCCAGCCTTAGGCTTCGCCGACATATCCTCGCCCAAATGCTGGGATACGTTCTGTCCCAAATGAGAGAGTTATTTGCCGATTTTTTTCTCCAGGAGCAGAGCAGAGCGAGACACGTCCGTCCTACGTGGCAGCCATAACCGGAAGTCTCTGAACCTGTTTTTTAATAGGTTTGACCAACCGCCCTCCCCCCGACTGCAAAACAACCTCTGTTGCCTCTAAAGACATCGAGTCCTGCTGCCCACACCCCACTCCGCCAACACCCCCGCACTCCAAACACACAGCCCCCCAACATGACCCTCACTAAGACCCAGGTGAGGACGGAGCTGAGGAAAATCAAGGCGAGGAAGGCGTCGGGACCGGACGACATCAGTGCAAAGCTCCTCAAGTCCTGTGCAGACCAGCTGTGTGGGATTGTGGAGTACATCTTCAACCTGAGCCTGAAGCTGGGGAGGGTACCACAGTTGTGGAAAACATCTTGTGTGGTACCTGTACCAAAGACTTCCCACCCCAAAGACCTGAACAGCTACAGACCAGTGGCCCTGACGTCTCACATGATGAAGACCCTAGAGAGACTGCTCCTTGCTCACCTCCGCCCCCTGGTGGGACCAGCGATGGATCCACTCCAGTTCGCTTACCAGCTTGGCATTGGGGTGGAGGATGCAGTGATCTTCCTCCTTCACCGTTCTCTGTCCCACCTGGAGAAGCCCGGGAATATGGTGAGGATCATGTTCTTTGACTTCTCCAGTGCTTTCAACACCATCCAACCGATGATCCTGAAGGACAAGCTGCTGTGCGCAGGGGTAGACCAGCACCTGTCATCGCGGATCCTGGACTACCTCACTAACCGGCCACAGTTTGTGAGAACCCGGGACTGTGTGTCTGACACGATCATCAGTAGCACGGGGGCCCCCCAGGGAACGGTTTTGGCTCCCTTCCTGTTCACTCTTTACACTGCGGACTTCTCACACAACACAACACACTGCCATCTACAGAAGTTCTCTGACGACTCTGCGATCGTCGGCCTCATCTCCAACGGAGATGAAGCTGAGTACAGAGGGCTTATCCAGGACTTCGTGGACTGGTGCCATCGGAACTGCCTCCAGATCAACGTGAGGAAAACTAAGGAGCTGGTGGTGGACTGCTGCAGGCAAGGACAACCCCTCACAGCACCAGTAAACATACAGGGAACAGACATTGAGATGGTGACATCCTACAAGTACCTGGGTGTTCATCTGAACAATAAACTAGACTGGTCACTCAATACCAGTGCACTCTATAAGAAGGGACAGCGCAGGCTGTTCCTACTGAGGAGACGCAGGTCTTTTGGTGTACAAGGGGCGCTGCTGAAGTCATTCTACGACACGGTGGTGGCATCAGCCATCACTTTTGGAGTGGTCTGCTGGGGCAGTGGCATTACAGCAGCCGATAGGAAGAGACTGAACAAACTGATCAAGAAAGTTAGCTCTGTCCTGGGGCAACGCCTTGACCCAGTGGAGGAGATAGGAGAGAGAAGGATGGTGGCTAAACTGTCATCTCTGCTGGAGTCCGAGTCCCACCCTATGCAGGACATACTGAACGCACTGAGGAGCTCATTTAGCAGCAGACTACATCATCCTAGGTGCACAACCGAGAGGTTTTGCAGGTCCTTCCTACCTACGGCAGTCAGACTGTATAACCTAAGCAGGGCTGCTTGCAGAGATAGCAAAAAGACATGATGACCTAATAGTATTGAATGCAAAAGACACAATAGACTTACACAATGGTCCCCTCCAGTATACAACTAGGACAATATCTGTCGCTACGGAGGGTGACAATATGTATGGGTACATATTCATACTATGTAGGATAACTAAGTAGACCAGGGGTCCCCAAACTTTTTCCTTTGAGGGCCACATAACTTTTGCCTTCTCTGATGGGGGCCGGGGTCAGTTTGTAACAGAAAAGTGTGACGATCGCAGGGGTGCCTAAACGTAAACATTTATTGTTTTCCAGAAAGCTACACATAACCAAATATTACATAACCCTTTCCGGGATCTTCACAGGAAAAAAGTCAGAAAATAAATATAATGAAAGAAATAACACTATTTATGAAATAAATAATAATCAAATAACCCTCTCTGGGTTCTTCACAGAAAAAAAGTCCATGGAACATTAACTTTCTGTTGTGCCGTGCACAATCTTAACAGGTAAAAGTTCAGCTTAGTTGTCAGAGCAGAATCTCTTAAATGATTCACATGAGCAGTCTCTCAAAGTTCTTGTGTTTCTTCCTTATAATCCTTTTGTCCTCTACTGGGACAGTCAGAGCACTCAGCTTGAGCAGGAAACAGAACAATCACGGGATTGATACAGTGGGGCAAAAAAGTATTTAGTCAGCCACCAATTGTGCAAGTTATCCCACTTAAAAGATGAGAGAGGTCTCCAATTTTCATCATAGGTATGCCTCAACTATGAGAGACAAAATGAGAAAAAAAAAATCCAGAAAATCACATTGAATGATTTTTAATGAATTAATTGGTAAATTCTTCAATAAAATAAGTATTTGGTCACCTACAAACAAGCAAGATTTCTGGCTCTCACAGACCTGTAACTTCTTCTTTAAAAGGCTCCTCTGTTCTCCACTCGTTACCTGTATTAATGGCACCTGTTTGAACTCGTTATCAGTATAAAAGACACCTGCCACAACCTCAAACAGTCAAGACTCCAAACTCCACTATGGCCAAGTCCAAAGAGCTGTCAAAGGACACCAGAAACAAAATTGTAGACCTGCACCAGGCTGGGAAGACTGAATCTGCAATAGGTAAGCAGCTTGGTGTGAAGAAATCAACTGTGAGAGCAATTATTAGAAAATGGAAGACATACAAGACCACTGATAATCTCCCTCGATCTGGGGCTCCACGCAAGATCTCACCCCATGGGGTCAAAATTATCACAAGAATGGTGAGCAAAAATCCCAGAACCACATGGGGGGACCTAGTGAATGACCTGCAGAGAGCTGGGACCAAAGTAACAAAGGCTACATCAGAAACACACTACGCCGCCAGGGACCCAAATCGTGCAGTGCCAGACGTGTCCCCCTGCTTAAGCCAGTACATGTCCAGGCACGTCTGAAGTTTGCTAGAGAGCAGTAGGATGATCCAGAAGAGGATTGGGAGATTGTCATATGGTCAGATGAAATCAAAATAGAACTTTTTGGTAAAAACTCAACTTGTCGTGTTTGAAGGAGAAAGAACACCATACCTACTGTGAAGCATGGGTGTGGAAACATCATACTTTGGGGCCTTTTTTTCTGCAAAGGGACCAGGACGACTGATCCGTGTAAAGGAAAGAATGAATGGGGCCATGTATCGTGAGATTTTGAGTGAAAACCTCCTTCCACCAGCAAGGGCATTGAAGATGAAATGTGGCTGGGTCTTTCAGCATGACAATGATCCCAAACACACTGCGCGGGCAACGAACGAGTGGCTTCGTAAGAAGCATTTCAAGGTCCTGGAGTGGCCTAGCCAGTCTCCAGATCTCAACCCCATAGAAAATCTTTGGAGGGAGTTGAAATTCTGTGTTGCCCAGCGACAGCCCCAAAACATCACTGCTCTAGAGGAGATCTGCATGGAGGAATGGGCCAAAATACCAGCAACAGTGTGTGAAAACCTTGTGAAAACTTACAGAAAACGTTTGACCTCTGTCATTGCCAACAAAGGGTATATAACAAAGTATTGAGATGAACTTTTGTGATTGACCAAATACTTATTTTACCGAGGAATTTACCAATTAATTCATTAAAAATACTTCGATGTGATTTTCTGGATTTTTTTTTTTCTTATTTTGTGTCTCATAGTTGAGGTATACCTATGATGAAAATTGGAGACCTCTCTCATCTTTTAAGTGGGAGAACGTGCACAATTGGTGGCTGACTAAATACTTTTTTACCCCACTGTATGTATGGACTGAGATCAATATGTAAATGTGCCTTACATTCTCTTTTGTCCTATTGTCATACAGCCCCGGAGCAAACAGAGGAATTCCGGCGCCAGTAATCAAGCTATTGATATGTGTGACTGTTATGTAAATGTCAGGGATGAGAATGGGGTTTGGGGAAAAAAGAGGAAAGTAAGCTGGGGGTCTTAGTTAGGTCTGCGTCCCCCAAGCCGGATCCAAGGCAGAGCCTTGGTGGGGGGTCTGGGGGGCAACGCCCCCCAGAAGCTAACGAAATCTGGTGTTTTAGAATGCTCAAATGTGGTCTTATATTTAAAGTTAGAAGTAAGTACAAATGCATTTATAGTTTACCTTTTTAATCTGCTGCTGCATCACATGTGTAAATTTATGATATCTGAATGGTATGTTGATGTAATAATACTAAATTATATTTTACTACTGTTTAATATGTTTACAATGGTAAATGGCGTTCACTTATATAGCGCTTTTTCTCATCTCTGGATGACCAAAGCGCTTTACAGATCCTGCTATCCACACATTCACACACTGATGGCGGCAGAGCTGCCATACACACACAGGTGCTAGCCTGGCCACCAGGAGCAATTGGGGGTTCAGTGTCTTGCTCAAGGACACTTTAGCCACTTTTGCACTAGCCCAGCACACTTCGTTACAGCATGATTTACTTCAACATGGTTCGGTACGCTTTTGTCCGCACTACAACCGCATTACAACCGTGTTGAGCTGGGATGGTTGGGATTTCTATAACAGCAGGCGGCGCCACACTCCCGTGACGTAGAACACGCAACCCAACCAAAACATAACACATACAGCTGTACAAGGCGACTCCTCGGTCTGTGGCTTTTTTCACCATAAACGCCAAAAAGGACCGCTAGACAAGGGTACAGACAGTGAGATGATACACTCTGGAAATAGTTCTGCAGCTTCTGGGAGAGCCAAAGGCTTGAGGATACAAACTAGGTCATATATGACGGTAAGCTAATTTTGCTAATGCTAGTTTGTTACAAGTACGTCGTACTACACTTTAATGTCTGCAATTTATCGCTGTTAGGTACTAAAATATGTACGCTGTGTGTTTTTCAGATGGCTCTGTTGTGGGGAAATTACTGCTTCATTCGCTCTGGGCGAACCTGACCTGTCACAGATGTCATCAGCCCGTCACTATTGTCAGCACAGCTTCACAAATGATCAGTGGTTATAGAGCTTAAGAATGTCTGTAGAAACGTTTATTTCCTGTGCAACAAATTGCTCTGATCTGCTTGAAAATCATGGAGACTGTTGACAGTTTGACACATCATGCACGTACCTGTTTCTGCAGCACTGAGTGAGGTGGTGTCATAGAAAAAAATGATCAGCTGACACAACTTGATCACCATGTTAATAACTATATTAGCCACAAAATATATATTCAAAAAGTAAACTTTACTGAGTTAGGTATAATAAGATCTCTTTGACAGTTATCTTGCATTTTATGCCAAAACAAACTTGATCTAGGATTAAAAGGAATTAAAATAATGCAGTCACAAGGTTACATGGAAAATACTTACTCGATACATGTACTGTAGAAATATATGTTCTCTGCATCAACAATGTACTATACATGCATTCATGTCGTATTGCACTGACAATAAACCTCTGAAGTTTTTGCAGATGTCTCTTTTTTTATATGTGAAGGTTACCACCATGTGGCATAAATTAAATACTGAAAGATTGGAAAAGCTAAGAATAATCCAGCAGTTTGAGAAATCATTTTGGTTTGGTGTAAGTCTGTCAACAGAATTATGAACCATAAAGCAGTTTGTGTTAAAATGTTAAATCCCATTAAACCTAATCTGGGGGCTTCCAATCATGTGTCATGCGGAGCCAAGACCCTGCAGGTTCTCTCTTCTACCCAGTCTCTTCAGCAGGTGATCTCACTGATCAGTCAGTGGAAGAAGTTCAGTGGAATCTGCTGTTGAAGACACTGGTTGGAGGTAAAGCCTGCAGGGTCTTGACCCTCCATGGCACATGATTAGACACCCCCGCCCAAACCCATTATGATGAAGAGCAGATGCTAATATGACCCAGAATTCCTCCATATACTGGTACTGTCACTAAAGTATACAGGGTCTTCTGTACAGTCTTCTAACAATATAGTCTTCAGTTAATATAATTATTTTGGTTACTTTTTCTTAAAAATGAGCCATTATTTTCAAGGTCACCGATTAATCCTTTGTACAGTTGACTCTTTTCCCACCGGTGTCTTAACAGACAAAATAGAAAATAAAGAGAGAAAATCATGATGCAAACACATAAGTCACTAAATTGTTTATTGCAATCAGCAGCAAATTCCAGATTATTCAGAATGTGCAAAATTCAAACTGTAAAAAAAAAAACTGGAATGGTCACACGCTGCCTCACTGAGAAGCAACTGGTTCGGCCCCTGGTCCTGGTCCTGGTTCGACAGACCTACAGCCTGCATCTCTGTAAATAGTGAGGCAAGGTCCAGTTGGAGTGACAGTTTCCCTCTTGCCTAGACAAAAGACAAATGGGTGGTGGTTAATTAAAGCAAGTTTAAAACTTATTTTGGAAATATACTTGTTGCTAAAAGCCAGCGGTGGAATGTGAATTAATGAATGAATCTTTATTTCGGATTGATTAAAAGTAAAGATTAAAAGAAAATAGAATAATATACCAAAGGGGAAAAAATCTAACAAGGTCAAATTAAACAATAACTCCTCTAACCGCAATTTTCATGTAGCTGCACTTCAGTAGATTTTACAAGGGCTGCGTTACATTTAAAATAATCTGCTTTTACTTTGGCCACAGCAATCAGAATGAATTAATACATTCATGAGTTTATTGATGATAGACTATAAACTACACATATAAAGTAAATTATATTGACAACTGAACATCTCACATTCGCAAAAACATACAGTTATGAACATAACTCACAAAGGATCACACAAGTGATCTGACAAAAAAATAAATACATTAACAAGCGGTTTATTTTACAGTTGATGTGCCATATTCACACAATCAAATAAATCTCAGTTCAGTCCCTTTTATATTAAGTGGAAATTGTACTTTTGACACTTTACCTATAAAAGCAAAGGATTTCAGTACTTTCCACAGTGGCGAGGTAGGTTGTGGGGCAGCTGATTTCGTCTTGCCTAGATGAACGACAGAAAAGGATGATGGTTAGTTTCAAGCAAGTTCAATACATATACAGGCACATCTCAAAAATTAGAATACCATGAAAAAATTCAATATTTTTGTCACTCATTTCAGAAAGTGAAACCCATATATCAGGGATGGCAATTTTCCGCCGATCCGCGGATTTCCGCCGATTTATGATTTTAGCAAAAATTAATATGATTACAAAAGCACTCGGCGCTTCCCTGAGTGACAGTCTCCCGCGATAACCCGGATGTTATGTACTCATGCTACTGCTGTAAACGGCCCTGCGATTGGGTAGTTGGAAATGATTGGACCAATCAAATGGCTCGTTGTTGCTTTGTCAAAAAGTCATGGCTGCTGGAGCAGGTGGCTGGGGAGAGGGAAGTCTGGGCTTCTCTGCTTGAACTGCTGCCTCCGCGACCCGGACCTCTGGAAAAGCGGTAGAAGATGGAAGATGGATGGTAAGGTACCTTATTGTTACCGATTCTAGCGAAAATCAACACAATACATTAGCGCTCGGCATTTTCCCGGGTGAGTTTCCCGCGATAAACCCGGATGTTATGTGTAAACAGCCCTGCGATTGGCTAGTTGCATATTTGGACCAATGAAATAGCTCGTTGTATGCTTTGTCATCGGTGTGTTGGCGTTGGAATTTTGAGCTTTCGGTAATATTTTCAGCGGAATTATGAAATTTTTATCGAAGGATCAGGAGTCATCAGTGGCAGAAATAGAAGTGTCAAAAAGTTCCGATGGAATTGGTTTGAGAGAAAAGTGACGGTAAAAGTGAAAATTGGCTCAAAGTTTGACGAGGTAACAGAAACACTCGGACAATTTTTGAAGAAACCAGACGTGGCAGGAAAAGCTTTTTGTGTGTATTGTAAAGAGCTGATTAACTATGGATCGCATGGATGTGTGGCGCTGTCAGACCACGCATCAAAAGTGAAGAAACATGCCCACTACCTTGCCATTCGGCGGAGCAACTATTCTTTGGGATCAGCGTTTTTGAAACAATCTTCCACAGTAGATAAAGCAGTTACACACTGGGGGACTTTGGCATAGATAAAATTAACTGATTTTGATTTGATCAAGTGTTAAAGCATATGATGGATAATGCTTGTTGGAATAGTTTAGGAATGCTATCTTCTTGGAACATAAGTCAATATTATACATTAATAAGTGGCATTCAGCTGTTTGTTTTATGTCATTTAAGCACAGTTCTGGTACTTAAAAATCATAAAAACCCAGGAGCTTCGGGGGGCTTTGCCCCCCTTGCCCCCCCACCGGGGCTCTGCCCCAGACCCCACTGGGGGACTGCTTCCCCCAGACCCCCTGCTAAATTTTCAGATAATTTCCCCAACCCCAAATCACATCACTGGTTCGTGTTGGAATTCTGAGCTTTCGGTATTGTTTTCAGCGGAATTATGAGATTTTTATCGAAGGATCAGGAGTCATCAGTGCTAGAAATAGACAAGAGTGTCAAAAATAAGTTCTGATGGAATTGGCTTGAGAGAAAAGTGACGGTAAAGGTGAAAATTGGCTCAAAGTTTGACGAGGTAACAGAAACACTCTGACAATTTCTGAAGAAACCAGAAAAGGAGATGAAGTTCAAAGTTCAGAGACTGACACAGCTTGCTGCCAAAAGGAAGAAAGTTTCACATTAGAAGTGACTTGGTGACCAGTGTAAATATTGTAATAAACTCTTATAGAACTGTTAAATATGTTGGACTAAAGACGGTGCGATAACATTGAAGAAAAAGTAAGTTAACTTTTCATTAAATTTAATGATTTATCTAAGTCTAGTATTTCATTTTTTTAATCATTTTTTTCAGTCTAAATTACTTCTGTTTTACTGAAAACCTCCCAGCTTCAGGGGGGCTGCCCCCCCCCCCAGCCCCCCATAAGTCAGTCGACCAAATTAGATTTCAGCTGAATTCAGAATTTCCTGTTGCCATCCCTGATATATAGATTCATTACAGGAACAGTGATATATTGAAAGTGTTTATTTTAATATTGATGATTATGGCTACAGCCCATATTAAAGTGTACCTGTGGTGGTCGTGCAAAAAAAGATATTATATTGAGCCCCTGGCTCACTTTCTAGTTCAATTTCAAGGTAAAATTCAAGTTTAAGGCAATTTGATATAAATCTATTGCTGATTTGCTGGTTCAGCTATGTCAGCAAAACATGGGTACAGCCATACTAGTGGCTACAGGGACTTCCAGGACGCTTCCTGTGATGTAATTTCGTTGACACCGCGATCTGGATCAGTATTGGCTGAGCCTCGAGTACCCGGATGTGGAGCGGCTTCGGGGATATTCAAATTCAAACGTTTATTTCAAACTCAGGGTTCATATTAAATGCAGAACTAAAACGAGTAGAAAATAAATAAATAAATGTTTAAATTCAGCGAGCCGTCTTTTCTGATCTCAGCTCGTACAAGGACGATGTTTATAAAACTGCGATCTGAGTATCTGAGTACCCGGATGTGCAGCGACTTCCGGGATATTCAAATTCAAACGTTTATTTCAAACTCAGGGTTCATATTAAATGCAGAACTAAAACGAGTAGAAAATAAATAAATAAATGTTTAAATTCAGCGAGCCGTCTTTTCTGATCTCAGCTCGTACAAGGACGATGTTTATAAAACTGCGATCTGAGTACCCGGATGTGCAGCGGCTTGGGGATATTATACAGAGCAGCAGACACTCGGCGCTCTTGTAAAAACAAAAACATACAATGCGATATGGATATCGCAACATGGCGGAATGTAAAGCCTTTGGATGTCTGAATAATAAGCGAAAAAAACAAAGAAAGACTTTTTTTGTGTACCGAAACCCAGCTCACCTTGTCAGAAGATCGGAGCGGAAACAGGGCACAGACGAATAATTTCAGACGAAATTGCGTTGTGTGTGAGGACCACTTCGTCACTTTAACCCTCAGAAGACCTTTCTGGCTCAAACCTGTAGCCATGTTGGACAAATTCTTCCTCAGAGTCCGACATTTCAGCCATAATAGAATAAAAACACTCACAACAGCACCCTAGTCTCTCATACAGGCGGAGCATTGACTGTTGAGTATCAACGAAGTGACGTCACATCCGCATGTGTCATGGCTGCGCCCACAGTTTTCATTGGCTGCCCATGGCCAAGGTCCTATTTGAATATATGTCTGGTGGTATATGGCTGGCAAAAATTATTTACCAAAATAAGAAATACTTTTTCATAATGTTTTCAAGTCAAATGCGTCTTCACGACCACCACAGGTACACTTTAAACAACACCTCAGCGGCCAACATTTCTATTTAAAAAATATTTTTTTAAAGTTAATTTTATGTAAGATTCCAATTTTTTGCATAATAGAATTTGGAATTTTCAGGGCAGTAAGCCGTAATCAGCAAAATTAAAATAAATATATCACTGTCTGTGTAATGAAGCTATACAATATACGGATTTCTCTTTCTGAAATGAGTGAAAAGCACCGCAGGATCCACAGAATAGGTGTGTGGGTCTATTCTGACACTTTAGAAAATTATATGAATGACTTTATAAATCACTGGTTTGAAAAAGCAATTTTAATATGACGAGATTTCGGCTCCTGTAGTCCATTTCACCAGTATCCACAACAGGGAGGCTAACCCTGGCATGTGAAAACACATTCTAGCATTAAATTGCACACAATTTAATGCACAGGACCAAAGTGCAATACAAAACACAAACCAGGACTTTAACCAGGATTAACATATTTCATCGTTTTGCTCTCACAAGCGAATATTTAGGAGAAAACAAGCGCGATTCAACAGTTGGTACTAGCGCTAACGTTAGCGCTAGCTACTAGCAAAAAAAACGTTAGCCAGCACAGAACAGCACTGTATAACGGCTCAATAAAAGTGAGCTTACCACCAACAGGATAAATAAGCAAACAGATGCACATTATTACAAATCACTCACCATCGATGGTTCTCTCACAATCATCTTCAGCTTGTCTATAGTCCAGTTGTATGCTGGCCAGCCATCGGGTCACTCCTCACTGTGTAACTGCCACCAAGCAGAGAAAACTCCGCATCTCCGCATGCTTTCGTGACGTTAAGACCTGACCAATCAGCGGCGAGCGAAGTTTTTGACGTCAAAACACGGTACAGCTCAGCACGAATGGACCCTGCCCTTGAGCGGGGCTGAGATTCGCTGCTGTTAAACCGTGTTGAGGCTAGTGCAAAGACTTACCAAGCATGCTGAGCTGTACCATGACGTGCTAAGTCGGGCTCGTGCAAAAGGGCCTTTTGACATGCAGACTTCAGACAGAGTGGGAATCGAACCCATGACCCTCCGATCAGTAGTCGGTCACACTACACCTGCGCCACAGCCGCCCCCTAAACTGCCGCCCCTAGAACTGACACAGAATTACATTTACATAGTTCTAGAACAGACAAAATAATTTAACCAAGTAAAATAAATTATAAATATTAACAAAATTCCATCACCAAGTCCATCACCCATTTATTAAAATATACTGACATTCTGCAAGCATTTTGATTTATTAATGTGTGCATTTGTTAGTGTTACTAGGAATATAAATAAGTTGCATATTAGTATATTTTAATATTTGAAAGATAATCTAAGAAAGTAAGTAAAACCTAAAAGATGTTTAATTAGTGTTTCAAATTATCAAGTGTTTCAAAACAGGCATGATGCCACACAACTTACACGTTATTTCATAACAAATTCATTACGCGAAAATTCTCAAGTACATTACTTATAACGAGAAAAAAATCTTACCTCGGAATGTGTCTAACGATCACTAATTGCTGTAATCGGGGCCGATTGTGATGAACTTTGACTGGTATCTGAATTTAACCGTGTCCATCGATCGTTTTGAACACATCACGAGCGACTAATCCGATCTCCTTGTAGCCACAATTTTGAGATGTTTCTGTTTTTTTTCTGAGCCATTCCCAACGAAACTTGTTCCTTATCCCTTTGTCTTCTTGATTTGTTGTCTTTCGTGAGTTTTAGGTTCACCATTTTCACGAAATCGGGAAAACTCGGTTGATTGACTTGTCCGCCATTTGCATTTCACTCCGCGTGTGGGATATGACAAAGGAATAACAAAATCGTCGACTGGTTGCTTCAGTAAGTATCAGCCAATCAGTGGCCTTGTTACATTACATTACTGATCTCGCTGGGTAGCGCGTTCTGCACGGTGGATTTGAGCAGCCGATCGAAAATACGACTCACCGCTCATAACAGTCCCACCCCACCCCAAAAATTTCTCCTCGAATTTAGACGATTCACGAGAATGACCGTAGACATGATCAAATCCGAGGAATTCCTCGGATCCGCGGAGGATTCTCATCCCTGAAATGTGCCACGCATTCTCTCTTGACTGTGATGTAAAGATGCCATGTATGCTTTCTTGTCGGTATAAATGTGCTCGCTCAAAGCTCACTGTATCGCTCTTATAGAACGCACTCAGAGCTCACTCACAGTGCGCAAACAGAGCGCTGAGTGAGTCTCGTGATGGAGGAATAAAACACCTTTAACCTTCAGCTTGTCGTGTCCGCCTGCACTTATTCCGTTCCTCCACACTTGGGGGTGGGGGGGGGTCAGATAGGGGCACAGACTGCAGAAGAGTGGAATAGAATGTCATGTTCTATGCGTGTATTAGTCTCGATCGCGTGGCCAGACTGAAAAAAAAAAAATCATAATGTGTCTGGTATTGTTCAGGGGGCCGGGTCAAATGTGGAGGCGGGCCGTAGTTTGGGGACCACTGAAGTAGATGGTTATGCTGTTTATTCCATCTAGCTACAATGCTCCACACTGTGTGTATATATATTTATTCCATCTAGCTACAATGCTCCGCACTGTGTGTATATAAATATACTGTATATACAACTGGGGCAACAATATTACAATACAACAATACAGTATTACAATATTACAATACAATATTACAATACAACAATATTTCTGGGCCTAACTGTACATATGTACATATATTTGCTGCTCTTGTTTTTCTTGTCTTCTTGATTGTTGCTCTGAGTGTTGCTATCCCTGTGCTGTTGCAATCCTGGAATTTCCCCATTGTGGGACTAATAAAGGCTTATCTTATCTTATCTTATCTTACCCCATTAGCGAGTACAGAGCTGGGTGAAGCCACTGGGCCACCATTTTGATAGACCCAAAACACTCATCGAGTCAATGGTGAATGTATGGGTTTAGTAGTAAACAGTGCCACTTTTACCGCAATAACTTCCCAAAGAATTAACAGATTTTGAACTTCTTGGTATGGAGAGACAGCTTATAATCTTGAGCAACCGGTGAACTATAGAAATTGAGTTGACATTATGTTTAGTGGCCCTGGGATGGCTGGATGATCAGAAAAGTGAAGCCAAGACGAGTAGTTCTGTGAGTAATACATGCAGTAAGTGTGTTTAGGCATGTGGTCATAATAATAGTCCTAATGATAGTCCTCTATGAGTAAACTAAAATATCATGCAGTGCTTTAATCTTCCTATTAAGTGCCTAGGCCTAATCTAATTTGCAAAATATGATGACCAGCATGCTGAATAAATTAATTTATTCACAATGCTGGTCATCAGTGCATAATGGTCATGATGGGGGTCCACATATGATGACTGAATTATTTTTAATATACTTTCCAGGAATAGTGATCACCAAGGACACCTAAGGAGGTCTTCTGATTCCTGATCTTCTGACAGTGTTTATGTCTGTGCTAAATTATTCCTGATGCTGGTCGTCAACTACTGATTACCAGTCAACACTGGATCAGTTCTACATGCTATTTTTTTTGTTGATTACCAATCACCTTTAACTGCACCATTGCCTGGTCCCAAGTCCAGGATGTGTAAGCAGGAGGGAAGGTGTCATGTTTTGGATCAGAGTCCTAAAATTGATGAATTAGATTAGATTAGATTAGATTCAACTTTATTGTCATTACACATGTATGAATACAAGGTAACGAAACACAGTTTAGCATCCAATCAGAAGTGCAAAGGACAGCAGTGCAGTATATACGGTAATTAACAGTATGTGCAATTTAAGCAAATATATGCAAATATATGCAGCAGTGCAGAAAGTTAAGAGTACTGTTATGTGCAAATAATGTGCAATAAGTTAGATGTAGTTATGTAGTTATGCAGTTATGTACAGGTGAGGATGGTAAAAGATGATGGTAAGAGAGTCAGCGGGGAACTAAGTTCAATAACGTGACGGCTGTTGGAAAGAAACTGTTCCTAAACCTGCTGGTTCTAGTCCGAAGGCTTCTGAAACGTCTTCTCGAGGGGAGAAGCTGGAACAGTCCATGAGCAGGATGGTTGGAGTCCCTAAGAATGCTGCGTGCCCGGCGCAGACATCTTTTCCTGTAGACGTCCTCTATAGCTGGAAGTGGAGTCCCTGTGATGCGTTGGGCGGTTTTCACCACCCGCTGCAGCGCCTTGCGGTCAGCTACAGAGCAGCTCCCATACCAGACTGTGATACAGTTGGTCAGGGTGCTCTCTATCACGCAGCGGTCGAAGTTGCCCAGGATGTCAGTTGACAGATGGTTCTTCTTCAATGTCCTC
The DNA here is from genome assembly GCA_020510985.1 of Pholidichthys leucotaenia. Taxonomy (NCBI): domain Eukaryota; kingdom Metazoa; phylum Chordata; class Actinopteri; order Cichliformes; family Pholidichthyidae; genus Pholidichthys; species Pholidichthys leucotaenia. The sequence continues at coordinate 121,964,498 of CM035841.1, forward strand.
AAGAAGAAGAGGCGCTGATGGGCCTTCTTGATCAGGCTGGTGGTGTTAACTGACCAGGACAGGTCCTCCGAGATGTGGGTCCCCAGGAATTTGAAGCTGGGGACACGTTCAACAGCATTCTTGCGTAGGTGTTCTTGTCATCCAGGTGTGCGAGTACATAGTGCAGTGCTGTAGAAACTGCATCCTCTGTACTCCTGTTGCTCCAGTAGGCGAACTGATGAGGGTCCAGTGTAGGGGGCAGGCCTTTTTTGAGCTGTGCCAAGACCAGTCGCTCAAAGCACTTCATGACTATGGGCGTCAGTGCCACAGGGCGATAGTCATTTAGGCACGATGGTGTTGAATGTTTCGGCACTGGTACTATTGAAGTGGTCTTGAAGCACGCTGGTACCACGGCCTGGGCCAGGGACAGATTGAAGATGTCTGTGAAGACCCCTGCCAGCTGCTCAGCGCATGCCCTCAGCACACGCCCAGGAATGCCATCAGGGCCAGCAGCCTTACGTACGTTGACATGACTCAGTGCATTACGGACGTCGGTGTGGGTGAGTGTGAGGTGGTGGAGGTCATCAGAGGGTGGGAAATTGATGTTCTTTTCGTTGTTGTGAAGATAATTATATATAATGATGATTGATAATTATAATAATTGATAATTAAAATGATAATTATATATAATGATTATAATGAAGATAATTATATGAGAATTGGCAATAGGTGTCACAAGCCTCCTTGTGCGCTTTTACGCAGCACATCGAGGAGGGGAAGATAGAAAGGATTTAAGCGCAGGTTACACCACAAACACATTTATTAACTAAGAGGCAGACAGTTCCAAAAATAAAGACTTACAAAAATGGTACAGCATACCCTAAACAGTTCACACGACGAGCGTGCAGCGGGCAGACCACAGTGTACCGTGGCCACAAGACAAATAATACACAAAAAACTGAGCAGACTTACAAAAATGATGGCATGGTTCACTTCTAGACTCACATGCCTGGACGTGCAGCTGGCAGACCACAGTGAACGGTGGCCACAAAACTTCCATAGACAATTCAATGGTCCAGTAATGCTTGACTGGCAAAGGCTGTTTAAAGATCTGATGACACGATTTTGACATTTTTTAGCATGTTGTGTAAACCCAAAAGTCATTGTCGATGATCAATATAATATTTACAACCGCGCCTACATAACATTGTTATCATCAAAAAACCGCAGCCGCTGACTGGACTGTGGTGCCGCCCACCGAATGAAGAAGGAGTCGGAAATGACGTAAGCGAGAGAGTGGACGCCAGTGTTGTTGACTGGAATGCCAGCAGCTTTGTAGCATACAGTTTCTCTGGTTTCTTGTTTTAGTTTTACAGCTATGCCTTCGCATTGTGTTGCAGGCTTAGATAAACAGCAGGCCATGAAAGACCACATCACACGCTTCAGCTCCAACTGTCATAAGCCTCCTCGTGTGCTTTTACGCAGCGCACGGAGGAGGGGAAGGAGGAATGGATTTACGCGCAGGATTCACCACAGCACATTTATTGAACATAAGACTGATAACAACAGTTCCTAAAAAGGTGAAGACTTACAAAAATAAACAGAAACACTTACAGTTGGCGTTCGGGGCCGACATCGCCCAGCGAATGCATGGAGAGGAGACATGTTAACCATGGTTGCGCCCCAGGGCCGACATCACTTCATGGGACGCAACAGAACCACGGCTGTGTGGAGTGGCTAACACATCGTGATAGTGTTGGCAATATTGGCTGGCTGACAACACGGCAGATGATGCACACAAAACATGAACAGCTGACTGTCAAAGAGAGAGGGGGCGTGGTCAGACCAGCGAATCTTGGACAGCGCCCACCTGAAAGTGGGTCAAAACGGCTGCCAACAACTGCCAGCCGGAGTGGCGGCTACAAGCATGGAAAAGAAAAGGAACACAGACATAAAAACAAGAAGAACTCAAAAGATAATACATAATGAACCCAATGCCTGAGCCACAGAGAACGGTCAGAACCGAGCCTACAGGATAGCACGGGCTTGGTTTGTGACATCAACTGACTATATTGTATTCATTGCCACTAATTTGGACTTTTTCCTGTTATAATAATTAATTTGATATTTTTGATAGTTATAGTACATGTGTGCTATACCAGTTATGAGTATTGTTTTTCTTGTGACCAAACTCTAGAAAAAATGAGGACTATCAGTTGCTTCTATTGCTTTTATTATTGTTGAAAATCTCATGCCAGTTGATACAAGACAAAAGCAGTTAATAAACAATGATAACAAACAAAATAGCATTTTTTATGAGACATAAATCAATGTTTCCTCTGGATTGAAGACCTTGGTGTGGTGGCAACATATTTTTCACGGGGGGGGGGGGGGGGGTTAAACATACCAGAATATGTTAATTTTATACTATTTATTTCTTTTTGAAATTTTACACAGTAACGTTGCATATGGACCTTACCATTTGAAGTATTGTACAACCGAGGCTTGAATATTGGGCCAGTTGGGGTCCCACCCAGACATCCTGTGTTGATGTGTTTAGACTTTTTAGTGGTGTTATCCTTCTCTCCTTCCCCTGCCTGAACACTTCCCTCTCCTTGGCTCCTCTCTTCTGTCTCATCTTACCCTCTCTGAGCTCTGTCTAATTCAGGTTCTCTCTCTGTCTATGGTGGTGTACAAACAGGTTAGAAAATATCAAGTGTCATGTTTTGTCCTGCAGGATTTTTTTGTCATGATTTACATAAATGACAAAAATATGTGTATTTTTTGTATTTTTATTCTAGTGTTTCTTTTTTCCATTGAGAGAGTAGGGGAGGGAAAGAAACATTCATAACAGCACACTCATGCGTGCTTAAATTATACATTTAGGCCCAAAAATATTTGGACAGTGACACAAGTTTTGTTATTTTAGCTGTTTACAAAAACATATTCAGGATACAATTATATAATCAATATGGGCTTAAAGTGCAGACTCTCAGCTGTTATTTGAGAGTATTCACATCCAAATTGGAGCAAGGGTTTAGGAATTGCAGCTCTTTAATACGTAGCCGCCTCTTTTTCAAGGGACCAAAAGTAATTGGACAATTGACTCAGAAGGCTGCAAAAAAAAAAAAAAAATAACAAGGCTGCATGGGCTCTTCCCTCGTTAACCTGTAATCAATTAAGCAGTTAAAAGGTCTGGAGTTGATTCCAGGTGTGGCATTTGCCTTTGGAAGCTGTTGATGTGAACACACAACATGCGGTCAAAGGAGCTCTCAGTGGAGGTGAAACAGACCATCCTGAGGCTGAAAAAAAAAGAATAAATCCATCAGAGAGGTAGCAGAAATGTTAGGAGTGGCCAAATCAACAGTTTGGTACATTCTGAGAAAAAAAGAGTGCACTGGTGAGCTTGGGAACTCAAAAAGGCCTGGACGTCCACGGAAGACAGCAGTGGTGGATGATCGCAGAACTAGGGATGGGCATTCGGTGAAATTTTCTTCACCGATCGTCGGGAGAATTAATGATTAATAATCGGTTAATCATTAACATTTTTAGGTACGTAACAAGGCAGGTAGACTACATTAGAACATCAGGTATCAGCACGGAGAGCCACACAACTCAAATCCACCTCTCTCTCTCAAATCCCTCTCTCTCTGTTCGCTGTTCTCATGTTGGCTCGGCTCGGGAATCTCGCAAGCTGATTGGCCGAGACGTTTCACCCCGCAAGCTGATTGGCCGAGACTTTTTACCCAGCTTCTGTCCCTGCCGAGCGGCCACCCAACAAACGAAGACCGCATTCATTGCTCTATCGCTCGTGTTACTTAGTCTAGCCGCGCGGAACTTTTTGCTGTTCTCTTGTGCCATTTTGTGCGAAATAGTCTTCCCGTCGAGCCACTACGCCGCCTCCTGCAGCTTCCCTCGACGATCCTGCGCCTCTAGCACCTGAGGAGCAGTAAAGCTCTCATTAACCTGTGCAGTAAATCATTTTCATCTTGAGTTATGTATCTTGTTATAAGAATAAAAGAGTTCTAAAAACACAATTATGTACACTTTATTTACATCTACGTATGTATGTACACTTACACACACACACACACGTGTGCGTGTGTCTTCTACCGAATCTTCATGACCTTCTCAATAAAGTTTCTGAAAAAAAAAAAAAAAAGAATCTTCACGACCGCCATTACTCAGCGTGCAACCACTGTTGCCGGTTTCTTTTCAGTGTATTGCTGTGCTATTTTCATTTATTCTCTATCAAAAATGGCTTCGCGTAATAAGGGTGTTCCATGGACCCTGTCGATGAGGTATATTTGTATGCTGCATTGCAGTGATTGCAGTACACCTGGTCATTTTTTAAATTCAAATGGTCCCACGCAACACTTCGCCGTAACCGCTTCATGATTTGGTGATTGCCGTACGGAAGCTCGCATGTATCAACTGAGGCACGCCAGGGTACGGCGATGGTGTAATGTTGCCCCCTGGTGCCCAAATTTTGCCATTGCATTGTTTGAGGACGGCCGTGCACTAGGCCTAATAACCTCGGATTGTTTAAAAAAAAAAAACGGTTTGTCGACGAAAATGAACTTCCTCGGTGAAATTCTTAATGATCAATTATCGGTTAATCGGTAAATTATGCCCATCCCTACGCAGAACCCCTTCACAACATCCACTCAAGTGAAGAACACTATCCAGGAAGTAGGTGTATCAGTATCTAAGTCTACCATAAAGAGAAGACTTCATGAGAGTAAATACAAAGGATTCACCACAAGGTGCAAACCATTGATCAGTCTCAAAAATAGAAAGGCCAGAATTGACTTTGCCAAAAAACACCTGAAGAAGCCAGCCCAGTTCTGGAACAGCATTCTTTGGACAGATGAGACTAAGATCAACCTGTACCAGAATGATGGGAAGAAGAAAGTTTGGAGAAGAATTGGAACAGCTCATGATCCAAAGCACACCACATCTTCTGTAAAACATGGTGGAGGCAGTGTGATGGCATGGGCATGCATGGCTTCCCATGGCACTGGGTCACTTGTGTTTATTGATGATGTGACAAAAGACAGAAGCAGCCGAATGAATTCTGAAGTGTATAGGGATATACTTTCTGCTCAGATTCAGCCAAATGCAGCAAAGTTGCCTGGACGGCGCTTCACCAATGATCCAAAACATACTGCCAAAGCAACCCAGGAGTTTTTTAAAACGAAGTAGAATATTCTGCAGTGGCCGAGTCAATCACCAGATCTCAACCCAATCGAGCATGCATTTCACTTGCTCAAGACAAAACTTAAGGCAGAAAGACCCACAAACAAGCAACAACTGAAGACAGCTGCAGTAAAGGCCTGGAAAAGCATCACAAAGGAGGAAACCCAGCGTTTGGTGATGTCCATGGGTTCCAGACTTCAGGCAGTCATTGCCTGCAAAGGATTCTCAACAAAATATTGAAAAGTAACATTTTACTTAGGGTTATGTTTATTTGTCCAATTACTTTTGAGCGCCTGAAATGAGGAGCGTTTGTATAAAAATAGCTACAATTCCTACATGTTTAATCACATATTTTTGTTCAACCCCTTGAATTAAACCTTAAAGTCTGCACTTCAATTCCGTTGTAGTTGTTTCATTTCAAATCCAATGTGGTGGCATGCAGAGCCCAAATCATGAAGATTGTGTCACTGTCCAAATATTTCTGGGCCTAACTGTATGATCAGGTGGGTATAGTAACTGTGGGCGGTTCGGTTAACCCCCACAACAGATTAAGGACAGTCAGCTCTCTTCTCTCGGTTTTTCCCGCTGTACTACTGAGATGTAATGTGCCATGCATGTATTGTGATGCAATGTGCCATTCATGTATAGTGTTCATGCGTCCTGTCCTTACTGTGTCCTTACTGTGAGTTGGGTATAAATACTGCACAGGTTCTGTAACTCGCTCTCTCAATCTCACTTCTGCAACTGCTGCTGCTGGACACAGACTTTGTGTCCTCCTTCTCTGAGAGCCGCTGAGCTCGCTCCCGGCACGCATGCACGGCGCCGGGAGCGGAGCTCGTGACGGCGGTGTGATTAATAAAACCTGCTTAAAACCACAGCATCGCTGTTTATTTTATCATCCGCTGCACTGGTGACCCCGAAGACGCACACGCTTTGTGCGATGCAACCTTCTGATCTGGACAGCTGCACTGGCGACCCGTTCTGCATGATGAGATCTGCACGTCTGAGATCTGCTCATCCACGCTGGACCGGCCGCGCTCGCAGCTCCTCCACACGAGAGCGCAGGCACCTCGTCCCTTCTCCACGACGGCAACCTCCAGGGCCGGCGGAGAACGCAACACGTGGACCTGAACGCACCACGGCTGAGCGGTGCCCAAGATCGTCTATTTTACTTAAGGTTATATTTATTTGTCCAATTACTTTTGAGCCCCTGAAATGAGGAGTGTTTGTATAAAAATAGCTACAATTCCTACATGTTTAATCACATATTTTTGTTCAACCCCTTGAATTAAACCTTAAAGTCTGCACTTCAATTCCGTTGTAGTTGTTTCATTTCAAATCCAATGTGGTGGCATGCAGAGCCCAAATCATGAAGATTGTGTCACTGTCCAAATATTTCTGGGCCTAACTGTATGATCAGGTGGGTATAGTAACCAGAAATTCTACTCATGTAAAAGCAGTGCTTTGAAATTAATAATTAAAAGTAGACAGCCAAAAATTTCTAGTTCAGGGTACAAAGAGCACCCACTTAAAAACTTGAGTCATGACTTCAGTCTTGAAGGTTTGAAGTTTTTTCTCAAAAATTTATAACAATTTTCTGATAGTTTTCTACTTTTCTCTGTAAATCTATCTAAAGTTGAAACCATGTTCCTCAAATTTGTAATTTCCTCTTGTAAAATTAACTTTTCTTGTACATTTGAAACTGTATTATAAATTTGTGGATTATTTTATGACTAATTTTTGTCTGTTTTTTAAAATAAAATTACTGCCTTTTTTTTTTTTTTAGAAAAATTTGAAACAGACTGTGGTAATTTTTTTACTTTTTCCTTATAACAATGTACATTTTTGACCATAATTTTGCAGTCAACACAGAACAATTTAACTCTGAGTACAAAGAAAAAATATTAATTAAATTGTATTTAATGAAATAAATTAACTTATATGACCAAGGATGCCGTTATTTCTGTTATATTTCTTTATAGTTACAGTTTTTTTTTTTTTAGAAATCTCACCACCACCCAGACAGCAGGAAAAACCTCCCTTATTTTGAAATCAAATGTTGACACGTTTAGTTTGTCTGAAGGCTGCTGATGGATTAAAGTCATTGACTTCATGAATTTCGGTCATCTTAACCAGCCAGGTACATAATGGGGAACTGTAGCGGACTCTCAAGACATAATTTACCGCAATATGTGTTCATGTACAGAATGATCTGTTTAGGCAGTTATCATTGTGCGCTCAGGCTTTCTCATCAGGCACCTCTCTAGGCATCCGCTGAAGGACCTCAGTTTTGAGTGAAGAGAGCTAGCATTTTCAGCTGTTGCTTTTTGTCACTGCTGCTGGAGAATGAAAACGGCACGCCTGCTTGTGTGAGAAAAGAGAGAAATTGCCAATCTCTTCATTCCTGCAATTCCAACAGAACATAATATTGTAGTGGCTGGTGAAATATATCCTCAGCAATTCATCAGTCCATTGCCTTTCCCTTTATATGAAGCCGGCTCATAGATATAAACGGCTAGATTGGCAGCGCTGGCCAGTCCGTGCTTGCGGTGGCGTGATGCACGTCCGCCATCTTGGTACAGGATATGTGTAGCACATCCCTGTGGTCCAGTGCAGACACCTGCTTAGGTCTTTCTCCTTTGTTAAACGTTTGACAGGCTTCAGTGAACATGTTTACAACACAGCGCATAGTGGTTTACTTTCAGCATAATCTGCATAAATATTAGGTGTTTAAGAGCTTCATAATTATTAAATTATGGCATTTTGCAGTGTCTCAATCAAGAACTGTCAAATGAGCTGAAAAAGAAGTTACCATACCCCCTGATTAATAATTAAGGCTACCTCTTTCATTGTGGCCATTTATGCATAAATATATGGCCGAAATTGATTAATTCATACTTTGTCCTGGGCTGTATTTGTTATATTTGCCACCCCAGGCAGCCAGCTTATTGCCCCCCCCCCAATTGTCAAAAATGTTTATCAAAGAAATATTTCAGCCTGTGCTATACAAATTGGCCTAGATATGTCAACTTTAAAATAAATAAAGAGAATAAAAAATTACAAATCAATTATTTAAGTTTCTTCATTTAACTAGACAGACATTATACACTCCCCCCCCCCCCATCTACCTGGATCTGTATAGCAGTTGTTTAAAATCAATTTGAAATTCTTATTGATTTTAGGCCCACATAACAAATTTATACAATACACCAATGTTCATTACAAATTTATTGCATAGAATAATGCACTCAACATGAAAGCAGCAAGCTCATATTAATCAATTGCAAAGTGAGGTGAAGTGTTAATTGAATCAAAACACAGTTTAAAGCAGTAGATGTAGGCTTTATTAATTTAACCCAGAGCCCAGCCCATCGTCATCACCACACGTAATATCCACCCTGTCCCCTCCTATCCATCATAGCAAATATTTATAGTAATGTCAGGCAAAATGTAATATAAGACAGAAATAGTAATGTCTATGAGATATGACTGCATTAATCATCACCAGATCTTCTTGTACCCCCTCCCTGTAATAGACAAATGCGAAATAGGTAATGTAAAATTCTATCTGTAAAGTTTCAATTTTCAAATAACATATTGTGGAAGTTGTGTTCAATGATGAGACTGAGTTCATTCCTCAGGTTCGGCTTTATTGCAGAACACAATCATCCAACATTCTCAAATAGAAAGAAGAGGCAGAATCATGTCACATCACATTCTTATACCTCCGGGGGATTAAGAACTCAAGTCACATGGTGCTTCTGCAAACATTTAATCACAATGCAAGTCTCTGAAGATTCACCATTGTCTCTTACTCTCCGATGTTCCGGGGATGCCCCCAGGGCCTCCTCTCTGAGACAAGGGTCCGACTTCACACCTCCTCGACATCTCCTGTCGGCCCCCGTCGATCCAGACTCTTTGTTCCTCCAGACGTGAAGCCCTAATCCACATAAGCCATACATTTGTGGGAGATATGAACCAGACATATGTGCCACACTCTTGTGGGAAATATGAACCAAACATATGTGCCACAATATCTGTAAATTACTATCTGCAAACCTTCATGATGTTGGTCTGATACTGGAGGTAGATGTTTGTACACATATATGTGTAATTATTGTGTAAAGACGGTTTGATAAACCTAAATCTTTCATTAGGCCAAGTGTATACAGGAAAAAGAAAAACTATCCTCACGCTATTTGAGTAACTACCAAACTAGTTACAAGAACCCAAAGTTCATTGTTGATAATATTGGCTACCAATACTGACCCAGTAACAAAGAACACAATGTAACACTGTATACTAATATCACATGAGAAATATTGCCATAACTAGCGATACTGAATTACAATATATATTACACTCATGGCAGTCATGCATGTACAGAAATCAGTGACCTCCCAAATGAAAATCAGAGTTTTTACCTTTATTTTTGACAACACGCCATTAAATTATTTAAAAACAAATACTCGACGCTTACCGTAAGGGTTCCAGCATAACAGTGCTTAAGTCGCAGCCCCGAGTGATCAAAGCTGCTCCTTTTTATCCTCATTAGCAGCGCCTCAGCTGATGAGGATTAATTGGGCCCCAGCCGTCCTGTAACACTGCCCAATGAGAGACAGGGATGAGAAGGGACTGGTCTGAGCGCCGGAAAACCCGGCGTCTCATCCCATGGTGACAGAAATGAAGACATAATCAGAGTGTTGTGCGTTAAGCTGAGCTGTGGATTTGTTGTGATTCCTGTACCAATATGGTGGCCGTAAATCTCGCGCTCCAGTGACCTACTGCCAATCTAGCATTTTATATCTTTGAGCCGGCTGCATATGAATTCTGACCACATCTCTTAGCTAAGCAACTCTTCCATTATTGCCCCCATTTCCAGTGGGTTAAAACCATGATAAACGCCAGTGCTTACATACCTCTTATGATTTTTTTTCCGCATTTAAAGTACTTTAATAAACTCACGTTTCTGTCGGACAGTCGCACTTAGCGAGACACTGCTGACTGACTGTAAAGCTCATGTGAGTGGGGCGCTTCTAAACTGCGCGGATGATGGTCACGCGCGTTGTTTGTGTGCGTGCTTGTGGAAAGTCATTGCTTCATATATTTTTCCTCAATAAATTCATATCGCCTTGGGGTGGTGGTAAAATTTCTGGCGCACCGGGCTGCCATTGAGAAATGCTACCAGAGGAAACCCTGATAAATAATAGGGAATACATTATTTTTAAGGATATTGCCATCAGTAACACAGAGAATAATTTTAATTTCTAAAGGGGTTTTACAGATAATTGAATGATAAGTTATGGCCATGAGTATGCGCTAATTTCCCCCCAAAAAATATTTATATTTGGAAAAAAAAAAAAATTCTATCTCTTGTTCAGATACCCAGGATTGCATGCAACGTCCAAATGAAGACAACAGTTATGAGATTTTCAAGTATCACACTATAAATATTTAGTAATTTTATTTTCTTGTAAAAATTGACAACAGTTGTGGTCAGATAAACATTTATTGAATGAAAAACAATACCATGAAAACATAAAGGTAGTTAGTCAGCATAAGTAAAACCAACATATTGTTCCTCTTGTATTGGAAAGGTCTGTCTGATCTTGTGAACGACACAGGCAGGTATTGGCACGCGGACTTTCTCACCAAGGTAGTGGTAGCACCATCTGATGAACTGGCTGTAAGCTGTATATCACTTCCAGTTGTTCCCATAATCCACATTCACATAATGTTTATAGGTGAAGTAAGCCACTTCCAACACATCTTCGTTCAGACACACCGCAGGGAAGTTGGACCAGTGATACCAGTGATGCACTTTATAGCACCGTCTGGAATTTTCTGCTTCACCTTGTCCTGCTCCTGACAGCAAATACTCTCCTCCTCTGTTGTCGTGCTCACACACAGACTACACTGGCAGCTGCAAAAATAAAAAATAGTATCTTTTGATTTGTTTATTGGGGGGCGGGCGTTGACAGCTATCAGATAGATGTTTCAATTTTATTATAAATACACTGCTGTGATTTTATTGAAAAATTGGGTTTAAATAAATTATATTTATGAACAAATAATTTGTTGCAATATTTGTAACAAAAGCATACCACTTGGTGTTCCCCTGCCGTGTGTTTGTTGCTGCTGCTGCGGCGGGCATGTGTGCCTCACCACTGTCACTCTCTGAGTCTGACTCACTAGGCATGACGTCCGCTTGGTACGGCTCAAACCTATAAGGTCTGATGCCCCCAGATTCTTTATTGTCATCCCATTCTTCTGAACTATAATCGTCTGAAGATTGGACAACACAAACCAATAACAGACTACATGTGCTGGAACCATCGTTCCAGCACATGTATACCACTTCCATCCTGCGTGTACAATGGGCAGCCAAGTGCTGTGTTCTCCCGATGATGTCACAACATGGCCGGGGATTTTTCCAGCCCACTGACACAATTGGTGACATGGCGCTCATGAAAACATTGGATATTTGCGTGAAAAAAAGCCTGTTTGACTTAGAACTGCACAGACCCACCTGTTTCGTCATATTGAAATTATGTGTTGCAAAATTGAATGAATGAACGAATCTTTATTGAGATTGAGATTGAGATTCAACTTTATTGTCATTACACATGTATGAATACAAGGTAACGAAACGTGACTTGGCATTTGGGCACGCTCTGCAGAGCGCATCCAAGGCCGGGGCAGCCGCTAGGCGCCAGTCATAAAGAAGAAAGGAAAAAAAGAAAAGAAATGATATGACACAATAGGCGAGAGAAAAAAACATGTTTTATCAAATTGACGCTTAATGAGTAAGCGAAATTTTGATTGCAGGCAAAAAAACCCTCAATGCATATTTAGCAGACATTTAGTGGACAAATCACACAGCAGAGGGAGAGCAGTGTGTGTATATATGCATGTAGTGTTGTATGCATTGTGTAGTGTAAATGTAACAGTTGTTAGTGAGCAGCAGAGGGCGCCTCCTGGCAGTGGATAGATCAGGGGTGTCCAACCATGTGCCATGGAGAGCCAAGACCCTGCAGGTTTTACCTCCAACCAGTGTCTTCAACAGCAGATTTCTGTGAACTTCTTCCCACTGATTGCTGATAAGTGAAAACACCTGCTGAAGAGACTGGGTAGAAGAGAAAACCTGCAGGGTCTTGGCTCTCCATGGCACCTGGTTGGACACCCCTGGGATAGATGTTATAATCATGTGACTTATAAATAAGTCCAGAGTCCAGAGTCTATCTCTCTCTCTCTCTCTTGCTTGCAGAAGGCACATGGGCATTGTCCATGAGAGTCCAATCCGCTGACGACAAACAACTGATTGTTGATTGTATGGGTAGACATAAGAGCCGGTTCTTCCGCTAATCTCAGTCAGGAGGAATGTAAACACGGGGCAAACAAGGTCAAATCAAATCAAATCAGCACAGTGCACTCAGAGAGTAGAATTTGTCCTCACTTGTGTAATTCTGTGCTTCCATTATATATGCAGGCTTAAACTGTTTTTCCATAGAGAGCACAGGGCTTCAGATGTATTCCTTCACTGAATCACTGTCATTCAGTTCACCGTTTGCCGCTACTCGTGCCCTCCCCAACTGGTCGAATTTAATGAAGGAGCTGGCCGGGTCCGCTTTGAACAGCTCTCTCACTTTCCTTCAATTTCTGATGCATCAGGGAACTCCACAGCCAAAAATAGAAGTCCTGAGATCATAACCAATAATGTTTCCATAGACGCATGGATTCCAATGTCCATGAGTCTCTCTTAGGTTCCAATTCTTGGGCTCCCCCTTGGCCCAATTCTTGTTGAAAAATAGTGACAATAGCACATTTAAGCCGCTTCCAAATCCATAATTTCCGTTAAGATTAAGATTCAGCAGAAGAAGAGCGACTAAACACAGACAAAAACGCAACATTGCAAAAGCTGGGAATAGATCAGGAAGGCAGGGGAGGAGGGAAGAAAAATGCGACTGCTCTCTCTCAAGGCAAGAAGGAAAAAAATTATTTCGGATAGATTAGAAGTAAAGATTAAAAGAAAGGAACAGAATAATATAACAGAGGGGAAAAAAACCTAACAAGGTCAAATTAAACAATAACTCCTCTGATTATACAGTTCAACATAAGTTATCCGAAATGGGTGATGGCTGAAGCCGCAGCTTATATTGCCCACCCATGTTCCATCCAAGAATTCAAAAGAAAAACAAAACAAGAGCGATTACAATTCAGAACAAAGCTAAGACAAATTGTGACAAAATACTAAGCAACAGCACATCACAGACTCGATATGACAATCCTTATGTGATTTTACATGTCATCTTGTATATATGTTTAGAGTATTTCTTCCTTTAGTTTTTGTTTAAATTGTCCAAGCGTTGTACATGATTTTAATTCAGGTCCAAAAACATTTCACAATCTGACTCCTTGCACTGAGACACAGTGACGCTTGGTGGTAGTTCTCACTGAAGGTTTTTGAAATATACATGTTCCTCTGAAATAATATTGTTTCTCCCTTATTTGGAACAACTTTTGGATATTTGCGGGCAGTGATAGATTCTTCACTTTAACATTATTACTGCAGTTTTAAAGTCAACCAGATCTTTCAACTTGAGAGTTTTTAATTTAAGAAAAAGTGGGTTTGTTGGTTCCCTGTAAGCAGCTTTGTTTATTATTCTAATAGCTCTCTTCTGAAGCATAAAGATTAGATATACAGTGGGGTAAAAAAGTATTTAGTCAGCCACCAATTGTGCAAGTTCTCCCACTTAAAAGATCAGAGAGGTCTCCAATTTTCATCATAGGTATACCTCAACTATGAGAGACAAAATGAGCAAAAAAAAAAATCCAGAAAATCACATTGAAGGATTTTTAATGAATTAATTGGTAAATTCCTCGGTAAAATAAGTATTCGGTCAATAACAAAAGTTCATCTCAATACTTTGTTATACGGTGATCCCTCACTTATCACGGTTAATGGGTTCCAGAACCGACCGCGAAAAGTGAAAAACCGCGAAGTAGCGTCACCCCTAATGACGTCATCCATAAATAATACGTACGTTCATTCTCTCACTCTCTCTCTCTCATATGATACGTGTGTGTGTGTGTGTGTACGTGTACATACATACGTAGATGTAAATAAAGTGTACATAAATATGTTTTTAGAACTCTTTTATTCTTATAACAAGATGCGTAACTCAAGATGAAAATGATTTGCTGCACAGGTTAATGAGAGCTTTACTGCTCCTCAGGTGATGCCTCATCGTCAGGTGCTAGAGGCGCAGGATCATCGAGGGCAGCTTCCGATAGAGCTGGAGAAGCTGCAGGAGGCGGCGTAGTGGCTCGACGGGAAGACTATTTCGCACAAAATGGCACAAGAGAACAGCAAAAAGTTCCACGCGGCGAGACTAAAAGTAACACGAGCGATAAAGAGCAATGAATGCGGTCTTCCTTCCTTTCATGGGCGCTCGGCAGGGAGAGGAGGTGGGTGAAACGTCTCGGCCAATCAGCTTGCGAGATTTCCGAGCCGAGCCAACACGAGAACAGCGAACAGAGAGGTGGATTTTTTGAGTTGTGCGGCTCTCCGTGTTGATACCTGATAGTCTAATGTAGTCTCCCTGCCTTCTGCTTGCGCCCGCCCATTATTTCTCAATTTTGAATTTTTGATGAATATTTTTGAAAAATCCGCGATGCACTGAGGGCGCGAAAGGTGAAGCGCGAAGTAGCGAGGGATCACTGTATACCCTTTCTTGGCAATGACAGAGGTCAAACGTTTTCTGTAAGTTTTGACAAGGTTTTCACACACTGTTGCTGGTATTTTGGCCCATTCCTCCATGTAGATCTCCTCTAGAGCAGTGATGTTTTGGGGCTGTCGCTGGGCAACACGGACTTTCAACTCCCTCCAAAGATTTTCTATGGGGTTGAGATCTGGAGACTGGTTAGGCCACTCCAGGACCTTGAAATGCTTCTTACGAAGCCACTCCTTCGTTGCCCGGGCGGTGTGTTTGGGATCATTGTCATGCTGAAAGACCCAGCCACATTTCATCTTCAATGCCCTTGCTGGTGGAAGGAGGTTTTCACTCAAAATTTCACAATACATGGCCCCGTTCATTCTTTCCTTTACACGGATCAGTCGTCCTGGTCCCTTTGCAGAAAAACAGCCCCAAAATATGATGTTTCCACCCCCATGCTTCACAGTAGGTATGGTGTTCTTTCTCCTCCAAACACGACAAGTTGAATTTTTACCAAAAAGTTCTATTTTGGTTTCATCTGACCATATGACATTCTCCCAATCCTCTTCTGGATCATCCAAATGCTCTCTAGCAACTTCAGACGGGCCTGGACATGTACTGGCTTAAGCAGGGGGACACGTCTGGCACTGCAGGCTTTGAGTCCCTGGCGGCGTAGTGTGTTTCTGATGTAGCCTTTGTTACTTTGGTCCCAGCTCTGTGCAGGTCATTCACTAGGTCCCCCCATGTGGTTCTGGGATTTTTGCTCACCGTTCTCGTGATCATTTTGACCCCACGGGGTGAGATCTTGAGTGGAGCCCCAGATCGAGGGAGATTATCAGTGGTCTTGTACAGTATGTCTTCCATTTTCTAATAATTGCTCCCACAGTTGATTTCTTCACACCAAGCTGCTTACCTATTGCAGATTCAGTCTTCCCAGCCTTGTGCAGGTCTACAATTTTGTTTCTGGTGTCCTTTGACAGCTCTTTGGTCTTGGCCATAGTGGAGTTTGGAGTCTGACTGTTTGAGGTTGTGGACAGGTGTCTTTTATACTGATAACGAGTTCAAACAAGTGCCATTAATACAGGTAACGAGTGGAGGACAGAGGAGCCTCTTAAAGAAGAAGGTACAGGTCTGTGAGAGCCAGAAATCTTGCTTGTTTGTAGGTGACCAAATACTTATTTTACTGAGGAATTTACCAATTAATTCATTAAAAATCCTTCAATGTGATTTTCTGGATTTTTTTTTTCTCATTTTGTCTCTCATAGTTGAGGTATACCTATGATGAAAATTGGAGCCCTCTCTCATCTTTTAAGTGGGAAAACTTGCACAATTGGTGGCTGACTAAATACTTTTTTGCCCCACCGTATGTTTGTTTTATATGTATTTCCCCATACTTCAGTACATTATGTCATGTATGGGAGTATTAATGACTGATACAAAGTATACAGTGTAGGCTGATTCAGCAAATATTTCACTCTGTATAGTATTGCAATTGATTTGGATATTTTACCTTTAATATAATTAATATGTGACTTCCAACACAGTTTATTATCAATTATTACTTCAAGAAATTTTAATTTCGGATACCCTTTCAGTCTCGACACCATTTACACTGAGTTTAGATACTGAGTTGTTGTGATGGTTGTTAAAAATTATAAATTTTGTCTTACTTAAATTGAGCGTTAATTTGTTTGAATCAAACCACAGTTTAAGCTTTCCTAACTCCTTTCCAAGTGTATCCAAAAGTTGTTCCAAATTGCTTCCACTGCATAATAAATTAGTGTCATCTGCAAACAAAATTAAATCCATTTTTTCCAAAACTTTACATATATCATTTATATACATATTGAATAACAATGGCCCCAAAACTGAACCCTGTGGGACTCCTCAAGTAACCTTCAGTAACTGTGAGTTTTTGCTACCAACGCATACATACTGATATCTGTTCTTTAAGTAACTACATAACCAGGACAGTGCTACCCCCCCTAATTCCATAATTTTGTAGTTTCTTTAATAATAATTTATGATCCACTGTATCAAATGCTTTTTAAGATCCAGGAATACCCCAACTGAATACTCTTTATTTTCAACGGCAGTTGATATTTTTTCTATAAATTCCATTAGAGCAAATACAGTTGTCCTCTTGTGTCTGAACCCATATTGCTGCTCACACAATAAATTATTCTTCATTATGAAGTTGTCAGTTCTCTAACAGAATATTTTTATTTTTATTTTTTTTTTTTTGTTACTTATTTGTACCCGTAGGTAGACTTGGTTTGCAGTCTGGTGACAAGCCACCGGCTGCTGGTCGCTGCGTGCGCGAGCGCCCTAAACCTACATGTTTTTGGTGTGCGGGAGGAAACCGGAGAAATCCCGGAGTAAACCCGCGCAACACGGGGAGAACATGCAAACTCCACACAGCTCACTGTTGGTCGGGGGCTGGGATCGAACCCACGATCTCATGATCCCCGCGATCCCCCGGCCGAGGGTAAAACTGTGCTGCCACAGTGCTAAACCACTGCGCCACCGTGCAGCCTTTTTCCGAGTATCTTGGAAAATTGCGGCAATAGTGAAATAGGTCTACAGTTTGAAAATTCCCCTCTGTCACCTGTCTTGTACATCGGAATTACTTTAGCTATTTTCATTGCACTGGGAAATATACCTGTTTGAAGAGACAGGTTACAGATATACGTCAGTGGCTTCACGAAGCATTCAATGATAGTTTTGACTAAAAGCATGTCAATACCATCACAATCTGTAGATGTTTTACTTTTAAACGATTTAACAATTTCAATGATGTTCTTTATGAAAATGGAGTCTTTTATAGCAGTGTTTTTGCTTATTGTATCACCTGTAGATGCCGTAATGGGTATTTCTGGAGCCAAATTAGGACCAATGTTAACAGAAAATGTATTAAATTCGTCTGTAGGTGAGACTGCATTCACACGGAGTCTTTTTTTTTTTCTTTTTGAAAGATTGGTTGGATAGCTTGTATTTCTGTTTTTATTTCCAAGAATATTCTTAAGTATTGTTCATGTATTTTTAATGTTATCTCTGTTTTTCTCCAGTTCTTTACTGTAATAGTCTCTTTTACTACATCTCATTATATATATTAAATTATTTTTGTATGTTTTATACCGCTGCTCTGCTTCTTTTGTCCTTTTCTTTAGAAAAGCTTTATATAATGAATTTTTCTTTTTACACGCTTTTTGTAATCCTTTGGTTAACCATGGCTTGTCGACAAATTTCTGTTTAAGCTTTTTCTTTACTAATGGACAATTTTTTTCATAAAGAGTGGTTATGTAGAGGATGCGTTCAATGATGAGGCTGAGTTTTATTTCTCAGGTTCAGCTTTATTGACAGAACACATACTCTAGCATTCTCAAAGCAGGAAGAAGAGAGAGAACTATATCACATCATCTCTTTATGTTTCCAGCATCAGAACTCAAGTCACATGGTGCTTCAGTAAACATACAGTCACATGGTACTTAATCCCAGCCACAATGTAACCCTTTGAACTTTCACCATTGTCGCTTATTCATTGATGAACCGGAATTCTCTCTGGGGCATCTTCTCCGAGACAAAGGCCAAATCTCACACCTCCTCGTCATCCTCTGCAGATCCGAGCCTTTTGTCCTTCGAGACGTGAAGCCTCCAATAAACATGCAGTCATACCTTTGTGGAAAATGTGAGCCCAACATATGTGCCACAGTTACAATGTTCATGAATGTGTCATCGGCTTCATTTACATTTGATACATCGATTTTTGCATGACACCATGTCACCGTGTCACCAAGCATGACACAGGGTGTCATGCTTGGTGACCACAGGATCTCATCTCTGTTGTTTGCAGATGATGTTGTCCTGTTGGCTTGATCCAGCAATGACCTACAGCTCTTGCTGGGACGGTTTGCCGCTGAGAGTGAAGCGGCTGGGATGAGAATCAGCACCTCCAAGTCCGAGTCCATGGTCCTCAGCCGGAAAAAGGTGGATTGTCCTCTCCGGGTTGGGGACAGGCTCCTGCTCCAAGTGGAGAAGTTTAAGTATCTTGGGGTCTTGTTCACGAGTGAGGGGAAAATGGAGCGAGAGATCGACAGACGGATTGGAGCAGCATCTGCAGTGATGCGGACGTTGTACCGGTCTGTTGTGGTGAAGAGGGAGCTTAGTTCTAAGACAAAGCTGTCGATTTACCAGTCAATCTACATTCCTACTCTCACCTATGGTCACGAGCTTTGGGTAATGACCGAAAGAACGAGATCGCGGATACAAGCGGCTGAAATGAGCTTTCTCCGTAGGATTGCTGGACTCACCCTCAGAGATAGGGTGAGGAGCTCAGTCATCCGGGAGAGGCTCAGAGTAGAACCGCTGCTCCTCCACATTGAAAGGAGTCAGTTGAGGTGGTATGGGCATCTGATTAGGATGCCTCCTGGACGCCTCCCACTTGAGGTGTTTCAGGTACGTCCCACTGGGAGGAGACCCCGGGGCAGACCCAGGACTCGGTGGAGAGACTATGTCTCCCAGCTGGTCTGGGAACGCCTTGGTATCCCTTCTGAAGAGCTGGAGCAGGTGGCTGGGGAGAGGGAAGTCTGGGCTTCTCTGCTTGAACTGCTGCCTCCGCGACCCGGACCTCCGGAAAAGCGGTAGAAGATGGATGGATGGACGGACATCGATTTTTGTCCAGTCTTGCTTCAGCAGGTTTTCTTTAAAAGAACTGACTGCATTTTGTGATTTGTATCTATGAAATGAGATGCAGTCAAAATCGGGTCATCAGACCTTAAAGTACAAGCATTGCTGGCATAACAGATTGGGTTCACCTGGGCGAGGCGCAGGAAGATCAATTACCAGAGTGGAACCAGCTGGCTGTCATGAGAAGAGGGCGTGGTTGGACCGGCAAGTGTCAGACAACGGCCACATGAATGTAGGTCAAAGAGGCTGCCTAACAGATGCCGGCCAGAACAGTGGCTACAGGTATGGAAAAAAGAACAAAAGACATAGAAACTACAAGAACTCAAAAGATAATACACAAATATACCGATAACCTGAGCCTCAAGGACAACACCGGCTCAGTTTGTGACATTAGGCCTTAACTTTTATTCCATTTGGGCCTATACATCACAGTGTGACAGATTATTTCAATATATGGTTAGTCTGTACTAGTTAAATAGGCTACGTATGTATAGCAAGGCCTAGATCTACATCATCACTGAAAGTATGTGAAGGCCTTTTTTCGCTCAAATTTTTTCATTTTAAATAGGACCTTTGTGAAAAGGTTGTGATCCCATATTTTGGAAATTAGATTAGGCCTCGGCACTTAATAGCAAGATTAAAGCATTGCATGATATTTTACTTTTTTCATATAGGACTATCATTAGGGCTATTAGTATGACGACATGCCTAAACACACTGCATGTATTACTCACAGAACTACTCACCTTGGCTTGACTATTCAGATTATCCAGCCATCCCATGGCAGCTAAACATAATCTGAACTCAATTTCTATAGTTCACTGCTTGCACAAGATTAAAAGCTGTGTCTCCATACCAAGAAGTTCAAAATCTGTTCATTCTTTGGGAAGTTATTGAGGTAAAAGTGGCACCGTTTACTACTAAACCCATTCATTCTTCATTGACTCGATGAGTCTTTTGAGTGTATTAAAATGGGACCACAGAGTTTCTGGTGGCTTCACTTCTGCCGGCCTGTGCACAATTCAGTGTTTTCTATACAGATCAGTGGCACATGCGCAATACTCAAACAGTTTTTTTTTCCAATACACTTCTTTACCTCAGAATAAGTTTTAGATTAAGAGAGGGCAAAAGGGAGACTCACTCCAAAGCTCCTTTTCCACTAGTACCTACTCAGCCTGACTCGCCTTGTCTTTTCTCAGTTTGTGGGGTTTTCCATTAGTACCTAGTACCAGGTATTTTTTTCGTACCTACTCCAGTCAGGTTCCAACCGTGCTGAGTTGAGCTGAAAATGTGACGTGAACAGACTTCAGGTCACTGAATGGTCAGGACGTAACGTCATGAGGTTCAGGTTCAGGTTACTTTATTTGTACCCGTAGGTAGATTTGTTTTGCAGTCAGGTGACATCCATATTTACAAACCACAATTACATTCAACATGAACACAAACACAGGCACACATGAAGCTGACTATAAACATGATAAAAGTACTCAAGGCTCCACCAATCAGGACATAAGACAAAGAGATAAGAGAAAAAACAAAACAAAAAAAAAAAAAAAACGAGATGAGAGAGAAAGGTCATATTAAAAAGTTAAAGACTAGTCCAGGGGTGTCCAACCATGTGCCATGGAGAGCCAAGACCCTGCAGGTTTTACCTCCAACCAGTGTCTTCAACAGCAGATTTCTGTGAACTTCTTCCCACTGATTGCTGATAAGTGAAAACACCTGCTGAAGAGACTGGGTAGAAGAGAAAACCTGCAGGGTCTTGGCTCTCCATGGCACCTGGTTGGACACCCCTGGACTAGTCAAAGAGGTTAAAAACTCAAAAGTCTAAAACCCAATAAAAGCTTTAGAACCCAAATAAAAAACCTACAAAAATAAGTAAATATAAAATAAAATTAACAAATAGATACCTAAATTATGTGCAATATATTGTTACATCTTGTTCAACTCTTTAACAGCAGCAGGAACAAAGCTGTTTTTGTAGCGCTGGGTTTTACTTTTTGGGACAGCAAACCTCCGTCTGGAGGGAAGAAGCTGAAAGTGGCAGTGCAAAGGGTGGGAGTCATCATTTAAAATGGAGGTAGCAATCCTCTGTACCTGTCTGGTGTACAGGGATGTCAGGCTTAGCTGTGACTCACCAAGCAAACGACTGGACCATCTTAACTACCTGATCCAAGGATTTCCTCTGTTTCAGTTTTATCTGACCAAACCATGACACTAAAGAAAAGGATAAAACAGATTCAATAAAAGCCCAATAAAACATTGTCATTATGGTTCAGTCAGTTTGGAAGTGTGCAAGTTTCCTTAAACAGTGCAAATGTTGCTGACCCTTTTTGCACACCCTTTCACAGTTCTCTTCAAAGTTTAAATTACTATCAATAATCATCCCAAGATATTTGCAGGATTGTACACATTCAGTGGTCTGGCATTTTAGTACAGTGACTTCATGCCTGGGAGTTTTCCTCCTAAAGTCAATAATCATATCTTGAGTTTTTGTCGTATTCGGCTGCAGGTAGGAATCCTCACACCAGTGAACAAAATGATCAACTACTGGGCCGTGGCCACTCTCACCATCCTGGAGGAGACTGACAATAACTGAATCATCAGCATACTTTATAATGTGTCTGTTGTCATGTCTGCTCCGGCACATGTTTGTGTACAGGATGAAGAGTAGTGGTGACAACACACACCCCTGCGGAGAGCCAGTAGAAGAACACTTTTGGTCAGACAATGTACCATTGACCCCTACTCTCTGTATCCTGTTGGTTAAAAAATCCAGAATCCAACCCACCAGATTATTACTCAAATCAAATTGTTGCAGGAGCCTTTCAACTAAAATATGAGGTTGGATTGTATTAAAGGCGGAAGAAAAGTCCACAAATAAAAGCCTGGCGTGTGTCCCATTAAAATCCAGATGTTCAAAAGCATGTTAAACAGTGACAGTGGCATCCTCCACTCCTCTGTAAACTGCAAAGGATCTGGCAAACTGCAAAGGATCCAATGTATGCTCAGTCTGCTTTAGGACCTCAAATCTGACCAGTTTTTCAAAAATTTTCATTAAAATTGAAGTCAAAGCAACTGGTCTAAAATCATTTACCGTTTTAGGACAGCTGGATTTTGGAACGGGGACAACCACAGCATCTTTCCAGATCTTAGGCACATGTTGTGTCTGTAAGGACTTATTGAAAATGGAGTGAAATACAGGACTCAGTTCATGTGCACAGGACTTTACCAAGCGCCCACATATATTATCAGGGCCCTGAGTTTTGTTCACTTTTACAACACAGAACGCCTTTTTAACATCCTGCAACTCAATATTAAGGTGGTGATTGTCTTTGAGTTTCTGTTTCAAATCTTGGGTTTCTGTGCTAAAATCAAAGGAGTCAAAACGACCTTAAAAACAATTAAGAGCATTAGCCAGGTCTGTCTGAATTAAAACCATTTAAAAACACACGATTACTGTGCTCTGAAGGCCTGCAATAGTTTTCATACTGGCCCAGGCTGAACCAAGTTTCTTTGTTGCCATCTCGTTTTCCAACTCTGATTTATAATTGTGTTTTGCTCTTAAAATTTCGGCCTTCAACGCTTTTGTGGCAACCTGCAGCTCAGAAACAGCCCCCTGTTTAAAGGCAAGTGCTTTCCTCTGTAAGCAGGATTTAAGTGATTTTGTAACCCATGGCTTGTTGTTGGAATATATTTTGACACGTTTACGTGGAACGATCATGTCTCTGCAGAAAGCCATGTATGAGCATGTCACGTCCACTAAAGAGTCCAAATCATCTCCGCAGGACAGTGTGAACCCCTCCCAGTTCATACAGTTAAAGCATTCCTGGAGGCAGTGCACTGAATCCTCTGTCCACACGTTTATGCCTCTGGTCTTTGCCTTGTCTCTTCTGAGAGCAGTTTTATATGTGGGCAGCAAATGTACACAGTTGTGATCTGAGGATCCAAAAGGAGGAAGGGGAATAGATTTATAGGCCCTCTCTATGGATCCATAGCACAGTTCCAATGTCTTTTTTCGCCAGGTTGGGCAGGAGACATACTGATAAAAGTTTTTAAGTGTCTTCTTTAGAGACACATGGTTAAAATCCCCAAGAATAAAATTTGGAGCCTCTGGGGAAATCGACTGCAACCACTGTACCACATCAAAGACGGTGCTGGAGGCGGAGGCAGCATCCGCCCTCGGGTGAATGTACACAGTCGTTATAAAAAGTTGGGGGAACTCGCGGGGCAGATAAAAGGGGCGTAGTGACGCGGACAGAAGCTCCACATCTGGTGTACAGATGCGCTCTCTGACCGTGACAGATGTACAGTACTGTTTATTAATATATAAACTAGGGATGGGCATTCGGTGAAATTTTCTTCACCGATCGTCGGGAGAATTAATGATTAATAATCGGTTAATCATTAACATTTTTAGGTACGTAACAAGGCAGGTAGACTACATTATAACATCAGGAATCAGCACGGAGAGCCCTCGGGAATCTCGCAAGCTGATTGGCCGAGACGTTTCACCCAGCAAGCTGATTGGCCGACTGTCTCTGCCGAGCGGCCACCCAACAAACGAAGACCGCATTCATTGCTCTATCGCTCGTGTTACTTAGTCTAGCCGCGCAGAACTTTTTGCTGTTCTCTTGTGCCATTTTGTGCGAAATAGTCTTCCCGTCGAGCCACTACGCCGCCTCCTGCAGCTTCCCTCGACGTGTGTACACTGAATCTTCATGACCTTCTCAATAAAGTTTCTGAAAAAAAAAAAGAATCTTCACGACTGCCATTACTCAGCGCGCAACCACTGTTGGCGGTTTCTTCGCGTAATAAGGGTGTTCCATGGACCCTGTCGATGAGGTATATTTGTATGCTGCATTGCAGTGATTGCAGTACACCTGGTCATTTTTTAAATTGAAATGGTCCCACGCAACACTTCGCCGTAACCGCTTCATGATTTGGCGATTGCCCTACGGAAGCCCGCATGTATCAACTGAGGCACGCCAGGGTACGGCGATGGTGTAATGTTGCCCCCTGGTGCCCAAATTTTGCCATTGCATTGTTTGAGGACGGCCGTGCACTAGGCCTAATAACGTCGGATTGTTTAAAAAAAAAAAACGGTTTGTCGACGAAAATGAACTTCCTCGGTGAAATTCTTAATGATCAGTTATCGGTTAATCGGTAAATTATGCCCATCCCTAATATAAACGTACACTGCCCCCCTGACGTTTCCCCATTACCTCTTCCTGCCGATCCAAGCGAAGTGGGGCTCCAAAGCCGTCAATACACAGGTCCGGGTCTCGGTCATGCGCCGTAAGCCACGTCTCCGTGTAAGCCATGACACAGCAGTTCTTGAAATCCTTCTGATATCGTACATTTCCTTGAATTTCATCCACTTTATTTCTCAGGGATTGTACGTTCCCCATAATAATAGAAGGAAGAGGAATGCGGTTAAGCTGACGCCTCCTCAGATTTAATCTTACGCCTCCGCGCTTTCCGCATTTCCTCTTCTTGTTTCTCTTTTCATCGCTGTGTCCATGAAAATCTCTTAAAATAAAGTCTAGCAGTTGCGGCACAGACTCAAACACAGATGCTGCATTATCCATGTTTAAATGCAGTAATATGTCTCTGGAATACTGTATTCTTCCCAGCATGATTGCGATCGCGCTTACCTCCAAGACAAAGAGCCGGTAAGAAAGAAACGACAAAAACAAGAAAACAAGAAGGAAATCCATACTGATGGAACCAGGGAGCTCTTCGTTATATAGTCCACAAACATTCAAGGACAAAAATGGCACAGAGAATTACGTTAAAACACCTTAAAGTGCATAAAAACAGAGACACAAAAGTCAAACTTCTTTCACTCGCTGCCGGTCGCTGCATGCGCATGCGCCCATGCCCATGAGAGCGGTGTCTTCACCAGAATCATCAGCCGCCATTTGCAAAAATTCTTCAGCAAGTGAGCAAGCGTCAGTATAAACACAACAACGATAGAAATGGCATCACAGAAATCAACACCGTGGTCCAACAGACTTTTCTGTGCCTTTTGGCTAATGAGAGAATCCAGAGGGAACTTGACGGAGCCACCCGAAATAGATTTACAGCCACCGACCGGCAAATAACAGGAGACACACTGGCATCGACCTGACCACGACATCATTGTTGAAAACCGTGATAGAAGATGGTGAGTGATGTGATAGGCATCTTTTACATTATTTATCCCAGCAATACAGAGCTCACTTTGAGCAAACAACACTGTTGTCTCCTGTATGCAGACAGTGAGCTAGCTAGTTAGACATCAATGCTAACTCCGTGGTCTGCTTGTATTTTACGCTTGTGTCGACAACATCTGACGAAATAAGCTAATGTTAATCCTGGTTAAAAAGTTGTTTTTTTACATGTTGCACTTTTGTGCTGTGCATGTACTTAAGTTGTGTGTATTTTCGTTTTAGAGTCCGACCAGCATCTGCTTTGACACCTGCAACGTAGTACGACACAGCAACGTGCTATGACTGGTAAGTAAAGTTGCACACCCCGTTGTTTTTAGTAGTGGTGGACAGAGTACTCAAATCCTTTGCTTTTTAAGTTAAAAGTACAGATAAAGTGCTAAAACTAAAGTAGCATAATTTCCACTTAAATAAAAATATTAAAGAACTCACTTTTGTATGCACTTGAAGTATAACTAGTGCATGCCCATAGAAGGCAAGGCTTCCTGTCTGAAACAGGTAGTCCAATCAGGCTTTCCAGGCCCAAATGTAGGCTGTGTTTGAAAGTGTAATACAGCGATGTCGCCTATATGTAGGCAATCACACGTTAGACTTTGACAAATATGAAAGGGACTGAACTGAGATTTATTTGATTGTGTGACTATTAATTACAGAATAATTGAAAATGAATGGGACATCCAATATTAGCCACTGCTTAAGAATCGCTTGGTTTTTTTTTTGTCAGATCACTTATTTGTGTTATCTTTTATGACATATTCATAATAATGTATCTTGCACTTTGGGGAATGGGAGATGTTCAGTCACCATTATAATTTAGTTTATACAGTGGGGCAAAAAAGTATTTAGTCAGCCACCAACTGTGCAAGTTCTCCCACTTAAAAGATGAGAGAGGTCTCCAATTTTCATCATAGGTATACCTCAACTATGAGAGACAAAATGAGGGAAAAAAAAATCCAGAAAATCACATTGAAGGATTTTTTTTTCCCACAATATCTTTATTGAACCTTTTTTTTTTAACAAACATGATACAAACAAACACTAACACTAAAGTACTACAAAAAAAAAAAAAAAAAAAAAAATGCCCTAAAAACACCAACAACCACCAACAAAATCAAGTCTTCAACAATGCTCCTCTGTTTAGTCTAGACAATCCAATACATTAGTATACATATTATGTTCACCAGTTTGGAATTTACAAGGTCCACACACATCATTCACCTTCTTCTTCAAGAGTTATGTTTAAATTTTTTACATAATCAATAAAAGGTCTCCATATATTCTCAAACACAATTTCCTTTGATTTCAGTATATATGTTATTCTTTCTAATGGAAGGTTTGTTAACATCTGTCTTAACCACTGAGTCACATCTGGTCTATGAGTCTTTTTCCATAATAGTGCAATACATTTTTTGGCATTAAGCAAACTGAGGTCTATGAATGTTCTTTCACTTTTATTGAAATTATGCTTTTCTGGGTACAGACCCAACAAAAACAGTTTAGGATTCAATATGATTTGTTTTGAGATTATTTTTTCAATTGTTACCCTCACCTCCTCCCAAAACATTCTTATTAATCTACATTCCCATAAACAATGAAATAGGGTTCCTTTACTTTCCATGCATTTTGTGCATGTATCTGGTATATTTTTGTTATATCTATTTAACTCCTCCGGTGTAACATACATCCGCATTAACCATTTGAAATGTATCAATTTAAGGCGTGCATTTATTGATTTGGTTTGAGCTTCTGTACAAGCCAATTCCCATTGTTCCTCTGAAATTTCAATTTGCAGATCTTCTTTCCAGTAGTTTAATCTTTTCAGTGAATTTTCACTTGAAGATAGTGTCAATGAGTTATAAAACTCTGAAATAATACCCTTTCTTTTACTATCTTTCATCATCATTTTTTCCAAGGATGAATAAATAGGTCGAGTGAGAGCTTTATTTTGATTTGATCGAATAAAGTTTCTAAGTTGAAGATATTTAAAAAAATGTGTTCTATTGAGATTAAATTTGATCCTCAGCTCTTCAAAAGACATTATGTTGTCTGCACATGGCAAATATAAATCCTGAATCTTTTGTATCCCTTTTAAATTCCATACTTTAAATACAGCGTCCGCTCTCCCTGGTTTAAAATATTGATTACCCCATATTGGACTAAATTGTGACAATAACTGTGGTTCTTTTAAATAGTTTTTAGCTTCACACCATATTTTGATCATATGCTTTACAAATGGATTTTTAACTTGTTTTTGTAATTTTTTTGCCGAATCTGAGTATATGAATATGGGAAGAGGTAAAGGTAAATTGTATGATTCCATTTCAGTCCAGTGAGGGAGATCATTTGATGAAAAATAATATGTCATAGACCTCAGTTGTGCCGACCAATAATACAACATAAAATTTGGACATTTCAGACCTCCACGATCAAATGGTAAATATAATAAAGACAAACGTAATCTAGCCCTCCTGTTGTTCCATATAAATTCCACTAACTTTTTTTTTATTCTTGAGAATAGATCTAAAGGTGGTGATAAGGGAATGTATTGAAATAAATAAAGTATTTTAGGTAAAATATTACTTTTAAGTATATTGATTCTCCCGATCATCGACATTGGTAGTGACATCCATCTCTGAGTTAACTCATTGATATCTGACATTAAGGCTTCATAGTTGACACTGGCGACTGATTCTAGCGTAGGCATAATTTGGATTCCTAAATATTTAAACTGATTTACAACATTGAATTGATTTACCTCAGGGGCTGGGTAATTTCTCTGGGTCTCATTTAGCATTAATATTGAAGATTTAGTTTTATTTATTTTATATCCTGATATTTCCCCAAAATTCTTTATTAAATTCAACAAGGTTGGAATTGATTTTTTTAGATTCGACATAAACAAAATTATATCATCGGCGTACAGGGAGATTTTATGTTCTGTTGGTCCAACTTTAATTCCATATATTTGTGAATGTAAACGTATCGCTATCGCTAAAGGTTCAATTGCCATAGTAAACAGTAAAGGTGAAAGTGGACAGCCTTGTCGACATCCTCTATTGATTTTTATTGGTTTTGAAATATTGTTATTTGTTAGGATTTCTGCTGTAGCATTATTGTATATTATTTGAACCCATTTTATGAAATTATTTCCAAGTCCAAACCTTTGTAGGACTTCAAAAAGAAAGGGCCATTCAACTCTATCAAAGGCCTTTTCGGCGTCCAATGATAGGAGAGCTGTATCCGGTGCTTCTTTATTAAAATAAATAATATTAAATAGTCTTCTTACATTATGGAAGCCTTGTCTACCCTTTATAAAGCCATTCTGATCTCGATTAATAATATTTGGTAAAATTTCTTGTATTCGTCTTGCTAAAATTTTACAGATTATCTTAAGGTCGGCGTTTAATAGGCTTATTGGTCTCATATTTTCACATTTATTAGAGGGCTTACCTGGTTTTGGCAGCAGTATAATTAAGGCATTATTTATGTATGATGGTAAATTATTATTTTGAAATGCTTCTAAAACCATTTCCAAAAAAGGTTTTATTAATTTATTCTTAAATTTTTTATAAAGGTCAACTGGAAGACCATCTGGTCCTGCACTTTTTCCTGATTTCATATTATCAATGGCTAGCCCAACTTCTTCTTGACTAATTTTAGACTCCAATATCTCCCTGTTTTCATTTGGAATACACGGTATAGATAGTTCGTTCAAAAACCCATTTAGTTTTGTTAAATCAGGTTCATTTTTGGTATCATATAATTTTTCATAGTAATCTCTAAAGGCTCTATTAATTTCTAAAGGATCTATAACTACCTGTCCATTACTTATAATACTGGTAATTGGTGTTTTAATTTCCAATTGTTTAATCTGCCATGCTAATAATTTTCCTGATTTTTCACCTTGTTCATAAAAAGATTGTTTCAATCTTAGAAGACTCGAGGCAGCTCTATTCGCTGATTTTTTGTCGTATTCAGCTCTCAAAATCAGTAATTCATTCTCCAACCTTGGGTCACTTCCTGCATACACTTTTTCCTGAAGACTTTTTATTTTATGTTCCAATTTAGCTCTCTCCTCTCGAGTCTTCTTAGATTTTGATCCTGTATAACTAATAATATGTCCCCTAATAAAAGCTTTGAAAGCCTCCCACTTTACACATGCTGATGTTTGTGTAGTATTGATGTCAAAGAACTCGTCTATCTGTTTTTCTATATACTTGACAAATTCCTCATCCTGAAGCCATTTATGCTGAAATTGCCATCTACCTGATTCCTTTGTCAATTTTTTATCTACATATATTAGACAACAGGGTGCATGATCAGAAATCACGATGTTATCATAGAAGCAGTTTTGAATCTTGGACCTTAATTCTGTGGAAATCAAAAAATAATCAATACGTGAGAATGTCTTGTAGGTACTGGAATAACAAGAATAGGCTTTAACTTGTGGTTTCATTTCTCTCCATATATCTAACAATCTCAATTCTTTCATAAAATGATTAATAGTCATCCTACATCCAATGTGCGTACAATCCAGTCCTGTTGATCTATCCACACCTGGATTCAATGTACAATTAAAATCCCCTGCTATTATATGTTGCCCTGTAAGTGATGATAAGATAGTAGTAGTAGATTAGTTTATTTGACAGGGACAGTGCAATAAACATAGACAATTAATCAAAGACAATCAATCTGATGTGTTGCACATAGAGTGTATAGCTATTAGCTAATTTGCAACTCTTGTCCCTGGATGGGCTTTAGAAAAAAGAATCAAGATAAAAAATATACACAATAACCACATACATCAATGCAGAAAAATTATAAATACACAATTATAAATAATATAAATATTATAAATACACAAATATATATTTATTTTTTTTTATTTTATTTTTTTTCTCCTCTCGGCGCCACACCAGTCGGCTGCCTTTTGCAACAGCGGCTCAATTCCGAGTTTTTTTTCCCTTCCTCTCTCTTTTGATCACTTTTTTTTTCACCCCACTTATATCACGGACACACAGATCATCCCAAATGTCTCCTGAGCCGGTGGACAGAGCCACTGTTTATAGCAGGATACGATATAACAGGGAAGAGCTGCTAGCATTTAACCGCCACCCGGTCCCACTGGAAAAACTCGACATACCGAGAGAACTGAGGCGAAAACGCCGCGGCTGCCGGGCTGGAGTAAGGCGGAGGACAAAAAATATAAGGTACAGACCCTCCCTTCCATCTGTTGTCATGGGAAATGTACGGTCGATACTGGGAAAGTTAGATGAGCTAGCGGCTATCTCCCGTTATGATAGCACTTACCGGGAGTGCTCTCTCCTTTTGTTTACTGAGACGTGGCTAACTGAACTAGCAGCAGATGCTAACATTGAGCTGGAGGGTTTTCACACGATACGAGCTGACCGAACACCAGAGAGTGGCAAAACTAGGGGCGGTGGAGTGATCATGTATGTTAACAACAACTGGTGCAGACCGGGACATATCACTGTTAAACAACGACACTGCAGCAAAGACATTGAGTTGCTAGCTGTTAGCATGAGGCCTACATATCTCCCGAGAGAACACTCACACGTGATCTGCATTGTTGTTTATGCAAATCCGACGGCGAACGCTGGGACAGCGCGTGACGTCATCCATTCAGTAACCAGCAGGCTGCAGACAGAACACCCAGATGCTCTTCTCCTCATCTCAGGCGATTTCAACCACGTTTCACTGTCTCCCATTCTGCCCACTTTCACCCAGTATGTCACATGCCACACTAGAGACAATAAAACACTGGATTTGTTCTACGCAAACACTAAGGAGGCGTACACCTCATCACAACTCCCCCCACTTGGGAGATCGGATCACAACTTGGTTCATCTCCGACCGGTATACAAACCCCTAGTGCACAGACAACCTCCGGCCATGCACACTGTGGAGTTATGGTCTGAGGAGACAATGGACACTCTAAAGGACTGTTTTGAAGCCACTGCCTGGAAGCAGCTCTGCGATCCACATGGTGAGGACATCGATGGCCTCATTCACACCTTCACGGGCTACCTCAGCTTCTGTGTGGACAAATCCGTTCCCACCAAGACCATACGGCGTCACTCAAACAACAAACCCTGGATCAACCCTGAGATAAAAACACTTCTGAGAGAGAAGAAGAGGATCTTCAGGTCGGGGAACAGGGAGATGCTGAAGTCCGTACAGAGGGAGCTGAGGAGAAAGATCAGAGAAGGCAAGGACAGCTTCAGGAAGAAGATGGAGGACAAGCTGCAACAGAGCGACATCAGCGGGGTCTGGAGAAACCTCAAAACCATCTCGGGGCTCCAGAATACCTCCCCCCAGGCCACGGGGGGCAGGGAGTGGGCGAACAACCTGAATCTGTTTTTCAATAGATTTGACCAACCGCCCTCCCCCCTGTCTGCACAACAACCACTGCTGCCTCTAAGAAATCAAGTCCTGCTACCCACTCCCCACTCCACCGACACCCCCCCCACTCCCAACACACAGCCCCCTATCCTGACCCTGACCAAGACCCAGGTGAGGACGGAGCTGAGGAAGATCAAGGCGAGGAAGGCGTCGGGACCGGACGGCATCAGCGCAAAGCTCCTCAAGTCCTGTGCAGACCAGCTGTGTGGGATTGTGACGTATATCTTCAACATGAGCCTGAAACTGGGGAGGGTACCACAGCTGTGGAAAACATCTTGTGTGGTACCTGTACCAAAAACTTCCCACCCCAAAGACCTGAACAGCTTCAGACCGGTGGCCTTGACGTCCCACTTGATGAAGACCCTGGAGAGACTGCTCCTTGCTCATCTCCGCCCCCTGGTGGAACCAGCGATGGATCCACTCCAGTTCGCCTACCAGCATGGCATTGGGGTGGAGGATGCGGTGATCTTCCTCCTTCACCGTTCTCTGTCCCACCTGGAGAAGCCCGGGAATATGGTGAGGATCATGTTCTTTGACTTCTCCAGTGCTTTCAACACCATCCAACCGATGATCCTGAAGGACAAGCTGCTGCGCGCAGGGGTGGACCAGCACCTGTCATCATGGATCCTGGACTACCTCACGAACCGGCCTCAGTTTGTGAGAACCCGGGACTGTGTTTCCGACACGATCATCAGTAGCACGGAGGGCCCCAGGGAACGGTGCTGGCTCCCTTCTTGTTCACTCTTTATACTGCGGACTTCTCACACAACACAACACATTGCCATCTACAGAAGTTCTCTGATGATTCTGCGACCGTTGGTCTCATCTCCAGCGGAGATGAAGCTGAGTACAGAGGGCTTATCCAGGACTTTGTGGACTGGTGCCATCGGAACTGCCTCCAGATCAACGCGAGGAAAACTAAGGAGCTGGTGGTGGACTGCCGCAGGCATGGGCAGCCCCTCACAGCACCAGTAAATATACAGGGAACAGACATCGAGATGGTGACATCCTACAAGTA
Organism: Pholidichthys leucotaenia; assembly: GCA_020510985.1. NCBI lineage: Eukaryota > Metazoa > Chordata > Actinopteri > Cichliformes > Pholidichthyidae > Pholidichthys > Pholidichthys leucotaenia. The sequence continues at coordinate 121,997,731 of CM035841.1, forward strand.
CCTGGGTATTCATCTGAACAATAAACTAGACTGGTCACACAATACTGACGCACTCTACAAGAAGGGACAGTGCAGGCTGTTCCTGCTGAGGAGACTCAGGTCTTTTGGTGTACAAGGGGCGCTGCTGAAGTCATTCTATGACACGGTGGTGGCATCAGCCATCACTTTTGGAGTGGTCTGCTGGGGCAGTGGCATTACTGCAGCCGATAGGAAGAGACTGAACAAACTGATTAAGAAAGCTAGCTCTGTCCTGGGGCAACGCCTTGATCCGATGGAGGAGATAGGAGAGAGAAGGACGGTGGCTAAACTGTCATCTCTGCTGGAGTCCGAGTTCCACCCTATGCAGGACATACTGGATGCACTGAGGAGCTCATTTAGCAGCAGACTACATCATCCCAGGTGCACAACCGAGAGGTTTCGTAGGTCCTTCCTACCAACGGCTGTCAGACTGTACAACCTAAGCAGGGCTGCTCGCAGAGATAGCAAAAAGACGTAACAAACTAATAGTTTTTTGAATGCAAAAGATGCAATAGACTTACACAATGGTCCTCTCCGGCATACAACTAGGAACATACCGGTCGCTATGGAGGGTGAGAATATGTATGGGCACATAATCATACCATGTAGGATAACTAAATAGACGGTTATGCTGTTTCATCCCACCTAGCAACAATGCTCTGCACTGTGTGTGTTTATATATTTACATATTTATTCCATCTAGCTACAATGCTCTGCACTGGGTGTGTTTATATTTATATATCTATATATTTATTCCATCTAGCTACAATGCTCCGCACTGTGTTTTTATATATCTACATATTATTCCATCTAGCTACATTGCTCCGCACTGCGTGTGTTTATATACTTGCATATTTATTCCACCTAGCTGCAATGCTCCATACTGTGGGTGTTTATATATTTACATATTTATTCCATGTAGCTACAATGCTCTGCACTGTGTGTTCATATATTCATATATTTACTCCATCCAGCTACAATGCTCTGCACTGTGTGTCTGTGTGTGTGTGTGTGTATATATATATTTTATAGTAATATGTACATATGTATATTAGCTGCTCTTGCTTGCTTGTTTTTTCTTGCCTTCTGATTGTTGCTCTGAGTGCTGCTATCCCTGTGCTGTTGCAATCCTGGAATTTCCCCGTTGTGGGACTAATAAAGGCTTATCTTATCTTATCTTATCTTATAACAGCCTGACTCACATTTAACATAAATATTATAAATATTATAAATACACAAATATAACAGCCTGACTCACATTTAACACATATAACATAACTCACATTTGCCTATTTCAGGCCTCCCTCCCTTCGTCACTCACTATAAACAAACACATTTATTCCTTCCCTTCATTCACTCTCACTTTGCAGACAAATAATTCATACATGAGTACATTCTTGTTTATTTTTCAGCCAGTTTTTAATATTTTTAGTGAATGTTTTAAAGTCCGTTATTATTTTAATTTCATTTGGCATTGTGTTCCAGATGTGACTGCCCTTTATAGAGAAAGCTGTTTGTCCAAATGTGGTTCTGCGGTGGAATATTTTACAGTTATTGTTAACAGAACTCCTGGTGGCTCTGCTGCTGTCCTGTCTTTGGACGAAACCAGCAAGTGGCTCGGGTGCTGATTTATGGAAACATTTGAACGTTAATTTCAGAAGACAGAGGTCAATGAAGCTCTCAAAACTCAATAGGTTGTATTTTTTTAAAACATTACAGTGATGCCACCTAATGGGCTTTTTGTCCAAGATTTTTAGGGTTTGATTATATAATGAACCTATATGTCTTATTGTGGAAGGGGCTGCTTGAGCCCAGACTGTCAAACAGTATGATATATGAGAAAAAACCATAGAATGCATATACAGTGCAGCTGCTTCGTAAGGTATGTAATATCTAATTAATTTAAAGCAGTTCAGATTTTTTTTTACTGTTTTTGAAATTTTCTTTATATGAAGATTAAATTTGAGTTGAGGATCTAGTACAATGCCAAGGTATTTGAATTCTGTAGCTAAACTGATGTCATGATCATGTATATTAACTTTAAAATGTTGCAGGTTACATTTTTTGATTGAAAAGCACATTGAGACTGTTTTCTGAAGGTTCAGCAATAGATGGTTCTTGAGGAGCCACTCTTGGACATCAACCATACTTGTAGACAGTACATCTGCAGCCTGTGCTGGAGTCTTGGCAGCTGTGTAAATAACTGCATCATCTGCATAAAGTTGGCATGTTGCAGCTGAGCAGTGTAACGGCAAGTCATTAATAAAAATGCTGAAAAGTAAAGGACCAAGAATGGACCCTTGTGGGATACCCATGCGGTTGTTTAAAAATGAGGATTTATCCTGGTGAACTTTTACACAGATGAGAAATAAATTAGCAAAGAACTTCTGATCATCTATATTGGGACCATATAAGTTCACAAGATTTATATTTTCTAATAGCAAAGAACCTTGAATGATTACATATCTTCCAAATTTGTCTCTAATTACATTTTTCACCTGAAAAGGAACTGATTTATGTATGAGAGTCATAACTCCCCTGGCTCGGGATGAAAATGAAGAGGTGAATACACTTCCCTGCCATCTACTCCTAATTCTTTTAACATCCTCCTCTATCAGATGAGTTTCTTGTAAAAACACAATTCTTGAACCCATGTCCTTTATTTTATTCATAACTTGTTTAAGTTTTTTTAAATTTTGTAGACCTCTGCAATTCCATGAAGTTAAATTAAGATTAACACTTTGGTCCATGATCAATAGAGAGTTTAGGATTACCTTGCAGTGTAACATGCTCATACAGAGAAGCAAAAACATGAGTGGTTGAACATTCATCCTACAAACTACACACAAACAAATTTCCCCTTCCCACACTTGTGGCAAACCCCCCAAAATCAAAAGAAAAATTCTGTCTCCCGATATAGCCATCGACCGTTCCACACCCACGGGGAACAGCCTAAGCCACTCCTTCTTCATCCTCCCAATCACCCTAACTCTACTGCTTTTAATGACGTAACATTAACTCTCCTCTGTAGTTTTCCAACTTAACTCCAAAATTTTTAACAACTTTGTACATCATAGTTTTTTTTTTTTGTTTGTTTTGTTTTTGTTTTGTTTTTTTAATATATAATACAATCTATATTTTGTAAACTTACTATTTACTTCAAGTCAGTCAGATGCCTGTGCAAATGCTTAATTATTCTACCTTATATTTTGTTCATGCTTAGCTCCCACCAGTCTCTTCTTCTTCTTTGATCTTCTTGATGAACTCCTGCGCCTCCTCTGGGGTCTTGAAGATGTGGGTTCTGCCCTCATACGTGGTCAGCAGTCTCGCAGGATAGATTACACCATGACGAATCCCAAGGTTGCGCAGCTCCTTACGTATGGGATCAAACTGCTTCCTCAATTGCTGGATTCCTGTGGCCAAATCTGGGTAGAACCGCACCTGCTGGTCCTGGTGTTTAATCTCTCCTTTAGCACGTGCAGCGTTGAAGATCTTCATCCTGTCTCTGTTGCTAAGAAACTTCATAATTAAGGTCCTCGGCGGTCCCTTATCTCTCCGTGGGCCAATACGATGTGCTTTTTCCAGAACCACTGCTGATTGCAACTCCTCGCTGCCCAGCACCTCCGGAATCCACTTTTCCAGAAAGGAACATACGTCCCGACCTTCTGATTCCTCTGGAAGACCCACCAGCCTCAAATTATTCTGTCTCGACCGAGATTCCAAATCCAAAATATTATCTTCCAGAGATTTATTTTTTTTTTCCAAAGTGCGCACCTTTAATTGAAGACGGGTGACATCATCTTCAGCACTAGCGAGACGGAGCTCCATCTGCGCCGTTCGTTCTACACAGTCACCCAATTCCTTTCTTATTCCTTCCAACGCTGTCATAATCCCATCAAATCTAGAGGAAAAGTCCGCTCTCATTGAACTCATGGCAGCCATCAGCGCATCTGCGCCATTCCCCGCAGACATCGCACCGCCGCCAGCCTCCTCCGCCATATATGGAGTTTTGTTTGCTGCGTCACAGACCTGAAAGTCCGTTAATTTGGACTGTTTCGGCGGCTCGCTTTTTCCTTTTCCTGGTTTTCCAGCCTTAGGCTTCGCCGACATATCCTCGCCCAAATGCTGGGGTACGTTCTGTCCCAAATGAGAGAGTTATTTGCCGATTTTTTTTCTCCAGGAGCAGAGCAGAGCGAGACACGTCCATCCTACGTGGCAGCCATAACCGGAAGTCCACATTGAAGGATTTTTAATGAATTAATTGGTAAATTCCTCGGTAAAATAAGTATTTGGTCAATAACAAAAGTTCATCTCAATACTTTGTTATAGACCCTTTTGCTGGCAATGACAGAGGTCAGACGTTTTCTGTAAGTCTTCACAAGGTTTTCACACGCTGTTGCTGGTATTTTGGCCCATTCCTCCATGCAGGTCTCCTCTAGAGCAGTGATGTTTTGGGGCTGTCGCTGGGCAACACGGACTTTCATCTCCCTCCAAAGATTTTCTATGGGGTTGAGATCTGGAGACTGGCTAGGCCACTCCAGGACCTTGAAATGCTTCTTACGAAGCCACTCCTTCGTTGCCCGGGTGGTGTCTTTGGGATCATTGTCATGCTGAAAGATCCAGCCACGTTTCATCTTCAATGCCCTTGCTAATGGAAGGAGGTTTTCACTCAAAATCTCACGATACATGGCCCCATTCATTCTTTCCTTTACACGGATCAGTCGTCCTGGTCCCTTTGCAGAAAAACAGCCCCAAAGCATGATGTTTCCACCCCTTTGCTTCACAGTAGGTATGGTGTTCTTTCTCCTCCAAACACGACAAGTTGAGTTTTTACCAAAAAGTTCTATTTTGGTTTTATCTGACCATATGACATTCTCCCAATCCTCTTTTGGATCATCCAAATGCTCTCTAGCAAACTTCAGACGGGCCTGGACATGTACTGGCTTAAGCAGGGGGACACATCTGGCACTGCAGGATTTGAGTCCCTGGCGGCGTAGTGTGTTACTGATGTAGCCTTTGTTACTTTGGTCCCAGCTCTGTGCAGGTCATTCACTAGGTCCCCCCATGTGGTTCTGGGATTTTTGCTCACCGTTCTCGTGATCATTTTGACCCCACGGGGTGAGATCTTGCATGGAGCCCCAGATCGAGGGAGATTATCAGTGGTCTTGTATGTCTTCCATTTTCTAACTAGAAAAGCACTCGGAGAGCGCAGACCTCTGCCAAGTGCCACAGTTCCCCCCATACAGTGTTTGTGTGTACGTTTTCAGATTCCTTGACCATGAAAACATATGACTAGCAATTTGATTGACAATGATATGATTAGTGGTTCAGTAGTTATTCACGAAAATGACATTCTCCGTAATGGCGGCCACGGTTCCCCCCATACAGTGTTTGTGTGTACGTTTTCAGATTCCTTGACCACGAAAACATATGACTAGCAATTGGATTGACAATGATAGGATTAGTGGTTCAGTAGTTATTCAGGAAAATGGCATTTTCCGTAATGGCGGCCACAGTTCCCCCCCATACAGTGTTTGTGTGTACGTTTTCAGATTCCTTGACCATGAAAACATATGTCTTGCAATTGGATTGACAATGATAGGATTAGTGTTTCAGTAGTTATTCAGGAAAATGGCATTTTCCGTAATGGCGGCCACAGTTCCCCTCATACAGTGTTTGTGTGTACGTTTTCAGATTCCTTGACCATGAGTACATATGACTAGCAATTGGATTGACAATGATAGGATTAGTGGTTCAGTAGTTATTCACGAAAATGGCATTTTCCGTAATGGCGGTTTTCTTCTGGACGGTGATCCAGATCACCACCAAAATTTAATCATTTCTTCCTTGTACCATTTCGAACAACGCCTGAAAGTTTTATCGAAATCCGTCCAAAACTTTTTGAGTTAGCTTGCTAACCAACAGACAGACAAACAAACAGACGGACAGACAAACAGACAAACCCCGGCAAAAACATTACCTCCTTGGTGGAGGTAATAATTGCTCCCACAGGTGATTTCTTCACACCAAGCTGCTTACTTATTGCAGATTCAGTCTTCCCAGCCTGGTGCAGGTCTACAATTTTGTTTCTGGTGTCCTTTGACAGCTCTTTGGTCTTGGCCATAGTGGAGTTTGGAGTCTGACTGAGGTTGTGGACAGGTGTCTTTTATACTGATGACGAGTTCAAACAGGTGCCATTAATACAGGTAACGAGTGGAGGACAGAGGAGCCTCTTAAAGAAGAAGTTACAGGTCTGTGAGAGCCAGAAATCTTGCTTGTTTGTAGGTGACCAAATACTTATTTTACCGAGGAATTTACCAATTAATTCATTAAAAATCCTTCAGTGTGATTTTCTGGATTTTTTTTTCTCATTTTGTCTCTCATAGTTGAGGTATACCTGTGATGAAAGTTGGAGACCTCTATCATCTTTTAAGTGGGAGAACTTGCACAATTGGTGGCTGACTAAATACTTTTTTGCCCCACTGTATGTGTAGTTTATAGTTTATCGTCAAACTCATGCAGTACTATAACAGGACACATTACAAATATTTGAGACCCATTGTAGTGCATCCTTTTATATTTTAGCAGTGTTATAAGTACAAAACACCACCCACACTTCTTGAAGCCAGGGCGTGAAGAGACAGAGGAGTGACGGAGTGGTGGCTAAACTTTTATTGATTAAAAATTACATATTTTGACCGAGCGACCCCATACTCAGGGATGCACACCATCTTAACCTCAGCAAAGCACGTGTAAAACCTTAGGTCAGTCTGATTAATGCTTCAAGAGATATGTGTGGAGCAGACACACAGATAGACACACAGACAGACAGAGAAATACTGCTTTTATAGTTAAAGTACTGGATTCCATTCAACTGAATGTATTAACTCATTCTGATTGCTGAGTGTCACGATCTGAGCCTGGGGGGATTCCGCCGGGCTCAGTGTTTTTGCCTTTTTTCATATTTGTATAGTGTTGTAGTTTTGAGTTGTAATTCCTGTTATTTTGTCTTTGGTTCGTTTTCACATATTCTGTATTGTTTCTAGTATGATTTCTTTTCCTGTTTACATTCATTGTAGTTTTTGTATTTACATATTTGGGTTTACTGGTCTTTATTTGTCATCTCATTATATTCATATTCTGTTATGTTCTCTCCTCCCAGGACTGCAGCTGTTAGTGGCACTTCTGGTTTTTTTTTGCTCTGTTGTGGGCGGTACTCCTGTCAGTTGTCAGTCCCCTCTTCTCCCTCTCATTGCTCCCAGCTGATCCCAGTTGTAATTGTTGTTACCGCCTGCCCACTCATGTGACCCACACCTGTTATCCTTTGTATCATTTGTTTCTGGCCCTATTTAAGGGCTGTTATTTTCATTCCTCTTTGCCGGAGTCTTTCACATTCTCGTCTCCACCAGAACCCTTTCCCTGTTCTGGTGAGTTTTGTTCCCATTCATCCGTACATAAGTTTGTTTTTTGTGATCAGTTTGGTTTTTCTGTTGGTGCACTGTTTGAACTTCCTGTTTTGTTGTTTCAATAAATTTCACAAACTGCAATTCAGCATCTGGGTCTTCCTCTCTGCCCCGAGGGGCAATTCATGACACTGAGGCCACAGTAAAAACAAATTATTTTAAATGTAACCCAGCCCTTGTAAAATCTTACTTTACTAAAGCGCAGCTACATGAAAGTTGTGGTTAAATACAACAACGAAGCACTTTTTTTGTCTTATTCCACCACTGGTTTTGAGCAACAAGTGTATTTCCCAAATATATGTTTGAAACTTGCTTTGATTAACCACCACCCATTTCTGTCTTTCATCTAGGCAAGAGGAAAGCTATCCACCACAAACCGGACCTTACGTCACTGTTTACAGAGATGCAGGCTGAAGATCTGCTGAACCGGGACCAGTGTGAGCGGCACATCCAGTTGCTTCTCAGTGAGACAATGGAGCATGAAACTACCTTGTGAAGGGAGGAGATAGCTCAGAATGCTGCTTTCAGTCAAGCGTTCCTTGGTGTGCTGGGCCACCTTGTGAAGGCGATGAGTGGCCGACGTGTGTGAACCATTCTAAGTTTTGTGGGCATTTTTACCGTGTAGAATTTTAATTTTGCACATTCTAAATAATGTGGATTTGCTGCTGATTGTAATAAACAATTTAGTGAATTATGTGTTTGCATCATGATTTTCTATTTTGTCTGTTAAGACACCGGTGGGAAAGGAGTCAACAGTACAAACCAAACATTTATTAGTGACGTTGAAAATAATGGCTCATTTTGAAGCAAAAGTAACCAAAACCAATTATTTTTTTTGACTGAAGACTGTATTGTTGGATGTGCCAGTGCAGAACACAGTGCACACTTTAGTGATAGTACCAGTATATGGAGGAACTCTGTACCATATTAGCATCTGGATTTCCTAATAATGGGTTAGGTTAATAATGGTTAATAATGGTTGTCCAATCGTGTGCCATGGAGGGCCAAGACCTGCAGGCTTTCCCTCCAACCAGTGTCTTCAACAGCAGATTCCACTGAATTTCTTCCCACTGATTGCTGATAAGTGCAAACACCTGCCAAAGAGACTGGGCAGAAGAGAGAACCTGCAGGGTCTTGGCCCTCCATCCAGCCCACACTGGATGGAAGTTTAATTTTGTTTGTTTTTGTCATGAACCTCCCCGTGTGCTTTTAGGCAGCACACGGCGAGGGGTAAAATGATGAAGATTTACTTGCAGGGTTCACCACACACATTTATTAACATAATGTCAAACAGTTCCAAAAAGGGTGCAGACATACAAAAAAGCAAAGATCACTTACAGTGGGTGTTCGAGGGCCGGCATCGCCCAGTGAACACGAGGGGAGATGTGTAGCCATGCTGGTGTCCCACAGCCGGTATCGCTGTGTGGGTGCAAGAGAACCACAACAATGCGGAGTGGCTACACGTCCTGGCATACAGATGATTAAGGTTATCGCCAGACAACACAGCAGACAACACATACAGTTTGTTGAAGACCCAGCAATGCGTGACTGGCACAAGGCAGCCTAAGTACACGCATTACTGGTGATGGTGAAATTGGCAGCACCTGAGCGAGAGCGGGAACATGGCACACAGGAAGGAAACAGCTGGTACTGATGAGAGAAGGGGCATAGCCAGACCGGCAGCTGTCAGCCAGTGCCCACAGAAAGTAGGTCAGAGCGGTTGTCCAACAGCAGACAGTGACTGTGAGTAAGGAAGGCACACTGAAATACATAATAAACACATAAACAGCGGTACCTCAACCCACAGGGAGGGCAGGACTGAGCTGGGGAAACCAAGCCGGCTCGGTTCCTGACAGAGCCCCCCTCTCTAGGGGTGGACCCCAGACACCCACGGTAACATCTCGGTAACCTTCCCCAGCAGAAACAAACAACATGAACCTGGGTGGGAGGTAGGGGGGAAACAGGAAAGGAGGGAACACAATTCCCCACCCAGGGCTCACAATTACCCCCCACCCCCAGTCCAAAGGTGCTGGGGGGGGCCACCCGGAGTCCCAGGCCCAGCAGGCTGTCCGGTGAACAGAGTCCAGTGGCCTGCCGGAAAACACGGCCCATTTGGCCCAGAAACTCAGTCCGTCCGGCAGTTGGCCAACGTTGTAGAGCCACCAGGACCGGGTGGGTGGCGCAGGAGGTGGCCTGCCCACCGGGAGGCTTTGTGGTGGGTGACCGGACCGTAGGGAGGGAACCCTCACGGCGCTGGATTGGGAGGCGATGGGGACCACAACGGCGTCAGGCTGAGGAGTAATGGTCCCGTCGACCTCAGTCTGACCGGTAACACTCTCGATGGTCCCAGTCTGGGACACAGCTGCACCCACGGTGGACCCAGACAGGGCCAATGCTGCATTCGCAATGGACTCCGGCCAGAGCCATGTAGCACCTGCGGTGGACTCCAGCGGGAGCCTGTCTGCACCCGTGGTGGACTCCGGTGGGAGCCTTACTGCACCTGCAGTGGAGCCCGGTTGGGCCCGTGCTGCCCCCACAGCAAGCAGGCCAACTCGCAGGAGCACCAGGCTGAGGAGGCGGTCGACGGGGGGAACCTTGATCCTAGCCGGCGAAGCCGAAATGGCGGCATCCTCCTCCGGTTGGACCGGGCCCTCTGTGACCTCCGGTGACGGTGCACCCTCTCCGATGACCCTAGACGAAGGCTCAGGGATAGCAGGAGAAGAAAGGTGGTTAGGGTTACCAGCAGCGGCGGAGCCCGGCGAAGTGAGTTGAGTCTGAGTTGTGAGTGAGTCTGACTCTCCTCCCCAAGAGCCAGGCAAGATCTCTCAAATACTGACATAAGAAAAAACAAGGGAGAGAACTTGGCTGAGCTGGGGCTCCACTGCCATCCAGGACTCTGACGAACTTGACAATGCGGTCCCGGGCCCGGCTTCCAGGAGGTCCAACTCTGGCTCCCACTCCGCTGCCGTCACCTCTGCAGCTGGCGAGATGGTCAAAGCAGTCACTTGATTCCCCTGCAGTGGCTCCAACGCAGGGGAACACCTCTGTGCGGGCAAGATCATCCAGGGCCCAAAACTCCTCCACCGTCTGGCGGCTCGGTTCCATGACCGGCGGGCACTCAGGGATTAAAGGAAGAGACACAGAGAGAGTAGGAGATGAGTTTATAGCTGCAGCCGGAGGAGAGGACCCAACGGATTGCTGATACTGGGCCTCTCCCTCGGGAGACAGACCAGGGTTTTTATGGGTTAATTGAGTTAAATGAAAACACACTTGCCTGTCATTCCGGCGTTCGATGTTCTCTGCTGCAGCAGGCGGATGGTCGTCCCTCTCCATGTTCACAGAGATTTTGGCCCCCTTCAACGATGACGGAAAAGCCCGTTCCAATGCCAATAACTCCCTTGGGGTGGGGTGACTGTAGGGGACCAGCTCTGCGCTGGCTCCGGAGTGGAATCCTCCGGGGCCCCCAGCTCCTCCATCGTCCGATGGCTCCGTTCGCTCTCAGGAATCGATGGGGGAGACACAGAAGACACAAGAAAGTGGTTTACCTCCGCAGCTGGAGGGGAGGGCCGAGCGGACTGCTGAAGATGGGCCTCTCTTCCGGGAGACAGACAATGTTTATCATTATTATATTGAATAAGATGAAAACACACTTGCCTGTCCTCCCGGTGCTCGATGTTTACAGCTGCGGAGAGCCAGCAGTCATACTTTTTTGCATCTGCGCTGGCTCTGGCTCCCCCTCTAGATGATGGAAGAGCTGGCTCGGATTTGCAGAAGTGGGTGTAACCGGGGGAATCATGGCCCTCTCGGCGGCTGGAAGGACGTCGGCTTCTGAAAACAACGATGGCCTTTCCCGGTGTTTCCCCGCAGGATGACGCCGTTGTGGTGGAGACTGAGATGCACGGGCTGGAGCTGGCTTGTCAAGCGGAGAGGAAGTGGACGGCTGACGAGGGGGGAATCTCCGCTTCAGCTCGGTGGGAATTGCCCTAGCAGATAATCCAGGAAATTGCTGCTCCAGCACGCAGACTGTGGAGAGCAGCTCCACGTATTGCGGGCATCTCCAGAGGCCAGGATGCGCCTCCAGAATTTCCACGGCACCAAGCAGATTCTCCCACTTCTTCTTGGGGCCTCAGGATGCAAGAGCCTCCTCCACAAAATCCTGAATAAAGTCCATTGCCCACTCTTCCTCCAGTGTAGGGACGCCCGTTGCCAGTCCTCCTCTGCGGTGCCGAGGTCGGCGTGCCCGGGACATCGTGTGCTCCAGAAACCAAGTGAGTGAAAAAGGGTAAAAAGGGATGTGAGGGTGTAACCCGCCAACTCCTCTTTTTGGCTGGGTCTTCTGTCATGAACCTCCCTGTGCGCTTTTACGCAGCGCACGGCGAGGGGTAAAATGATGAGGATTTACGTGCAGGGTTCACCACACACATTTATTAACATAAATTAAATGAATAGCCGATATTTCTAGAATGCTAGAGGGCGACCAAACCTACACACTGTGTAAAAGCTGTTAGGAATTTTGATATGCTGAAAAGGAAAAGTTTCCAAATTTATTTCACTTGTGTACTATTTCATTTTTTAAACTCACAAGTTTTCAAGAAATAAAAAAAGGAGTTACTAAACTAAGCCTACTTTTTTCATTTTACAGTATTTTATTGCAAATCTGTAATTTTTAAAAAATATAACCCCCAAAACATCAAGACACTGTACTCTGCTTTCAAGCTTATCTCAGCATTTTTTTGCAGTTCAGTGGACTTTTTTCCTGAGATTAGTGGGATTTTGTACTGACCTGAGAGCCAAATGTGAATGGAAACTTGATTTGAATCGAAAACTGATTCTGAATCGAATCGTGGCCCCAAAAATCCGAATCGAATCGTGTGACTTCTCAAGATTCACAACCCTAATAGATGTTTTTGCCATTGCAATTCTACATTTTATCTCAATGGAGCAACCACCTTGGTTAGATATCATTGAGCCAAGGGAAACGAATTGGTTGATGACTTCAATTAATTTCCTGCCTTGATAGATGGATTCTTTTCATTTTGGTTCACTACCATCACCTTTGTCTTTGTAACACTGAGAAAGAGATCCTATTTTTCACTTTCCCCCCTACTCTTTCTAGCAGTGTCTCCAGATCTTTTACACTGCTTGCCAACAGGGTTGTATCATCAGCATATCTCAGGTTGTTAATTGTTCTACCTTCAGTTGTTATTCCACCAGCAAAGTTTTCAAGGGCTATTCTCATGATATGTTCTGCACATGCATTAAACAGATAAGGCGAGGGTATGGAGTTTTTGCATATGACGTCAGGGGGCGTGCCGCACTGGCCCGTTAGAGTGTGCCGCCATATTGGATGGCAAGAAACAGCAGCAGCAGGGTGAAATAAACCACATAGCTCACGTGTATCTACAAACTCCGCAAAATGGTGTACTCCTGTTGTTCCCCCTGATAAGGGGATAAGCGGGGAATTAAATGGCCGGTGTGAAATGCAAAAAAAAAAAAAAGTTGGATTTTTGAATAATTACCTTCACTGACGTAATCTCTCGCTTTGTCATAACGGGCTGCAAGGTGGAGCAGTGGTTTAGCACTGTGGCAGCACAGTTTTACCCTCGGCCGGGGGATCGCGGGGATCATGAGACCGTGGGTTTAGGGCGCTCGCGCACGCAGCGGCCGGTGGCTTGTCACCAGACTGCAAACCAAATCTACCTACGGGTACAAATAAGTAACAAAAAAAAACAAACTTTGTGGTTTGGGGGCGCCTCTCTGCTTGCTACGATGCACACATGAAAGGGGAGAAAACTATTGTACATGTGCATAAAATCAGGTACGTTTTAACGCGGCGCGCCGTGGAGAGCCTTTAAAAAAAAAAAAAAACACGCAGCACGCTTCACTCACCTCTGAGTGAGGAGCTGCTGTTGTTTTCCGACTCGTTCACCAGCCAAGACTTCACATCATCCACATCCCTTTCCGCTGACACGTTTTCCGATATTTTTTCCTCCTGCTACCCTTCGTCTTTGAAAGATATCATCTCATCGTTTGTCCCCAAATCATCCCCGCTGAGCAGATTACCGGCAGTCATTGTTCTGCTAATTGCTCCAGCTGTTACCCCACACCCGTCACCTCCGTTCAACTGAGGCATTTCAGCACACCAGAGGAGCGCACAGGAGCAAGATTAAAAACACTTGTCTGCTGTTATGACTGCTGACAATGACTCCACTGAATGTGACAGACATCGCAGACACAGTTTCAGAGGCCATAGTGTCAGTTGTTGAAGAGGATGATAGGATGTTATTATGTCAGATTGTGACTGTGTGTTCTCCTCACTCATTCTGATCGCTAAACAGTACAAGTTACGCCTGGGTTGTCACAGTGCAACTGCTGCTCTTGCCATCCAAGATGGCGGCACCTACGGCGTGTTTATGTTTACCCCAGCGAGTCACGTGAATTTTACGAGCCTACGCAAAAACTCCATACAACCCTGTCACACTCCTTGTTCAATATCGAACCAATCTGTATTTCCACATGCCATTCTTACTGTGGACTAATGATGGTCATAGAGTGTTCGGAGCAGTTCCACAACATGTTTTGGGAAGCCCATTGCTGTCAAAATTGTCCATAGTTTTTGGTGTTGGACCATGTCGAAAGCTTTGCTGTAGTCTATGAAGCACATGTAGACTGGGAAGTTAAATTCCAAAGTTTTCTCCATGATGTTTATGATGTTTGCTATCTGGTCTCTTGTGCCCCTTCCTTCTACAAAGACAGCTTGCTCTGAGGGGATCTCACGACGCATGAATTGCTTTATTCTCCCAACAATAAGCATGATCTTGCTTGCATGTGAGATTAGGGAGATAGTCCTGTTGTTCTTACATTCCCGGGTATCACCTTTCTTGGGATGTCCAGTCTTTTGGTCAGTCATATCTTTCCAAATCAGATTGCATAAATTTTGTATCAATCTAACTCCATCTTCTCCTGTTTCCTTAATAAGTTCAGCTGGAATGTCGTTATAGCCTGGTGCTTTGCCAGTTTGAAGTTTCTGAATTGCCTGTGCCACTTCTGAGCACTTCTGAGGTTCTTCCTCCTGTATTTCAAGTGGGGTTGATGTACCTCCAAATCCATCTTTGCTAACATATAGCCCTTGGCAGTACTATTTCCATCTTTGCTTGATCTCATCTCCCTCAGAATTTCTCCAGCTTCGTCCTTCATAACATTCAACTTTGGTGTTTTCTTACCTGTGATTTCTTTCACTACTTTGTAAAGATCTCTTGAGTGGTTGGAAAATGATTGCAATTCAACCTCCTTGCATTTCCTTTAAAGCAATGCCTGCTTGTCTTGCCTAACCTTCCTCTGGATTTTCTTAGACAGATCTTTGTACTGTCTTCTGTCCTCTTCACATAGCAGTCCCTTTGCCTTTATCAATCATCTTTCATCTGCTAGTTTACCAACTTCATCGAATAACCATGCAGAGTGACCTTTCTTTGGTTTTAGCAAATTTCTTCTTGCAGCTTCAGAGATTGCTTTCTTCATTTGCTCTCATAGTTCATTTGGGGTTCACCTCTTCCTCTTTCTCATTGATAATGAGTGGCAAGTAAAATCACCAGTTCTCGCAGAGAGCATGTCCGATTTTATGTAGTTTTTAATGTTATGTGGACTGTCTATATATTGTTTTTATTCACAATTTATGTTGCTGAAGTTTAATATCAGCCAGTGCACACATTTTTATGTTATAGCAGCCTTAATATTTATTTTTCTGACTTTATTTTGTTGTTAATGTTTAACATGCAACAGATTAGATTACATTCAGTGCATCCGCAAAGTATTCACAGCGCTTCACTTTTTCCACATTTTGTTATGTTGCAGTCTTATTCCAAAAGGGATTAAATTAATTTTTTTCATCATCTCTGGAGAGATCTGAAAATGGCTGTGCACCGAAGCTTGCCATCCAGCCTGATGGAGCTTGAGAGGTGCTGCAAAGAGGAATGGGTGAAACTCCCCAAAGATAGGTGTGCCAAGCTTGTGGCATCATATTCAAACAGACTTGAGGCTGTAATTGCTGGTGAAGGTGCATCAACAAAGTACTGAGCAAAAGCTGTGAATACTTATGTACATGCGATTTCTTAGTTTTTTATTTTTAATAAATTTGCAAAAATTTCAAGACTTTTTTCATGTTGTCATTATGGGATACTAGTGCATACCTGTGCATGCCTGTGCATACCCATAGAAACCAAGTATAAGCAGGTATTTCTGCAATGGTGTAAACAAGCACGTCAGCACTCGTTCAGTGATGACTGCCTTTGATCTTTAATGCCCTATGATCGAGAGTGAGCATGAGTGATGACTGCCTTTGATCTTTAATGCCCTATGATCGAGAGTGAGCATGAGTGATGACTGCCTTTGATCTTTGATGATGTCATAGCAAGTCCAATGATCGTGAGTGATGCCTGCCTTTGATCTTTGATGTCCTTTGATCGTGAGTGAGTGTGAGTGATGCCTGCCTTTGATCTTTAATGTCCTATGATGTAGACATAGTGTTAGAAAAATACCCGATTCTTTGATTGAAAGATCCAAGAACAAGCCAGAGAATTCTTCAATTCAAAGATGGAACATTTATTTAGAGATCACATGTAAAGCAAGCAGCACTGGATCAGTGTGATGCAGCCTAGGGGGCTGCTAGTGCATACCTGTGCATGCCTGTGCATACCCGTAGAAACCAAGTATAAGCAGGTATTTCAGCAAGGGTGTAAGCAAGCACGTCAGCACTCGTTCAGTGATGACTGCCTTTGATCTTTGGTGTCCTATGATCGAGAGTGAGCATGAGTGATGACTGCCTTTGATCTTTGATGATATCATAGCAAGTCCAATGATCGTGAGTGATGCCTGCCTTTGATCTTTGATGTCCTTTGATCGTGAGTGAGGGTGAGTGATGCCTGCCTTTGATCTTTGATGTCCTATGATGTAGACATAGTGTTAGAAAAATACCCGATTCTTTGATTGAAAGATCCAAGAACAAGCCAGAGAATTCTTCAATTCAAAGATGGAACATTTATTTGGAGATCACATGTAAAGCAAGCAGCACTGGATCAGTGTGATGCAGCCTAGGGAGCTGCTAGTGCATACCTGTGCATGCCTGTGCATACCCGTAGAAACCAAGTATAAGCAGGTATTTCAGCAAGGGTGTAAGCAAGCATGTCAGCACTCGTTCAGTGATGACTGCCTTTGATCTTTGGTGTCCTATGATCGAGAGTGAGCATGAGTGATGACTGCCTTTGATCTTTGATGTCCTTTGATCGTGAGTGATGCCTGCCTTTGATCTTTGATGTCCTATGATGAAGACATAGTTTTTGAAAAATACCCGATTCTTTGATTGAAAGATCCAAGAACAAGCCAGAGAATTCTTCAGTTCAAAGATGGAACATTTATTTAGAGATCACATGTAAAGCAAGCAGCGCTGGATCAGTGTGATGCAGCCCCCGTTTACCAGAGTTTAGCACCACATATTTGTTCATAAGCATGCAAACAGAATATGTATAGAATCCGTGTAGAGCATAATGGGAGATTACCTACAGAATTATTGTTATGGTACTCTAATTTTTCATAACCCTTTCACACCACCCTTTGACATGATTTTATCATGTCAACTATGCATGGTGTGAGAGACGCTAGCAATTAACTGATGGTGGATAAGGCAGGTCCCTACATTGTGTGTTAACCCAAGAGGCTTGCACCATTGGTTCTGCTACCCTTGCCCCCCCCCCTTGTGGACACCCTAGCATGGTGCAGCGATGTCTAAGAGGGCCTTGTCCAGATGAAGTGTCAATCCACGACGCCCACGAAACCTTTGTCCACCGGTTGACCCTTGCCAGGGCTCGCATCATTCGGCTGCTGTCATTACACGGTTACGACAGGGGTTTGACCTTCCTCTGTGTCTGTTTCCTGTATCCGCAGCTGTCAAGTACAGTCCCACCTCGTTGACGCACACCGGTACCATTAGAAGCCAAACAACTGTGTGCCCACGCTCTGACGCACACCTCGTCCCATGAGGTCTATAGGACAGTCTGGTGGGTGCAGCAGAGGGTAGACGACATCCAGTCCAGCCAGTGAACAGTTCAGTGATGCTGTCCCAGGGATGCCACCCTCCTGTCGCTGGACAGAGGTAGAGATGCTGGTGTTGATGAAGCTCGAGCCCCTGTGCCCACCGTAGCTTCCACTGTGGGGGGTAGCGTTGGAGAATACCGTCTCCTCATTGTAGCTGATCTGGCTCCACCCCGGATACTGGAGGTGCGGTGGATGATGCACCTTCCCTGCATTCTACACCTTTGAGTGCCTATACAAAGGGCTCAGCCGGGGCAGGACCAATAATGGCCTGAGGGGTTGCCATGACAATGGCTGGAGCCTGTACCGTTTTATCCTTATTCACCACATCTGTGGTTGACTATATCTGGTTGTAAGTTATCTCCCATTAGCCTTGACTATGTGACTGTCGACCATATGAAATCTGCAAGCAGTGGTTGCGTTGTGATGAGTGTGTTGGGTAATGGGACCTATATGTTCAGCAGTGGTTAGGTAGTAGACAACATCGTTCAACGTTAGGAGACATCCTTATCCATGCTTGTTGTATTCAGGCTTTCAGAGCTTCTAACCTTCACCCTTATCCAGACAACCTAACCGTAATTAGGAAACTTGATGAAAAGTGGAAGAGACGGATAATACGAATGGTAACAAAAGAGCCCAGAGCAACCTCTAAACACATTCAAGGTGAACTCCAAGGTCAAGGTAAATCAGTGTCAGATCACACCATCCGTCGTTGTTTGACCCAAAGTGGACTTCAAGGGAGACGACCAAGGAGGACACCACTGTTGAAAACAAATCATAAAAAAGCCAGACTGGAATTTACCAAACTGCATGTTGACAAGCCACAAAGCTTCTGGGAGAATGTCCTATGGACAGATGAGACAAAACTGCAACTTTTTGGCAAGGCACATCAGCTCTATGTACACAGACGCAAAAATGAAGCATACCAAGAAAAGGACACTGTCCCTACTGTGAAACATGGAGGAGGTTCTGTTATGTTGTGGGGCTGCTTTGCTGCATCTGGCACAGGGTGTCTTGAATCTGTGCAGGGTACAATGAAATCTCAAGACTATCAAGGTATTCTAGAGAGAAATGTGCTGCCCTGTGTCAGACAGCTTGGTCTCAGTCGCAGGTCATGGGTCTTGCAACAGGATAATGACCCAAAACACACAGCTAAAAACACCCAAGAATGGCTAAGAGCGAAACATTGGACTATTCTAAAGTGGCCGTCTATGAGCCCTGATCTAAATCCTATTGAACATCTGTGGAAGGAGCTGAAACATGCCGTCTGGAGAAGGCACCCTTCAAACCTGAGACAACTGGAGCAGTTTGCTCATGAGGAGTGGGCCAAAATACCTGCTGAGAGGTGCAGACATTGTTGAGAGGCTGAGACAGTTACAGACATTGTTTGATTGCAGTGATTGGCTCAAAAGGTTGTGCAACAAAATATTAAGTTAAGGGTACCATGATTTTTGTCCAGGCCTGTTTCAAGAGTTTGTTTTTTAAAATAATTCTGTTGAACCACAATTCAAAAGCATTGTCTGATTTTCATTGGTAAATTTTCATAGATTTTTTATTTATTACCACTTTTGTCAGATTCAAGTTATTTCTGTGACCATTGTGGGTTTTTCTTTCATTAACAGAGGGGTACCAACAATTTTGCCCACGTGTGTACATTATTCACTCATGATTAAGTTTGAGATTCTTATAATGTATTGGAGTACCTAATTTATGATCACTATTGATGGAAAAAAGATTCTTGCATTGCAAATCTTCCTTATTCGTAAAAAAAAAAAAAGCAGCTATTTGATCCTAGGACATTTCTTCACTCTCCCTCGTGCGAGACTATGTGGTTCATGCCTTACATGTGACCGCAGATTTCCATCACACAGTTTAAAATTTGGAGATCAGATATACCCCTTAATCAGACAACTGTAAATTTAGTATGGCCAAAGTACAGAAATTTGTGTAAAAAAGGTTTTCTGCTTACCTTTATTGTTCAGGTGCCACAGCAGTCTGCAAAAAGGGTCTTTCTGACGTGATGTGTTCAGGTTTGCCTCGGAATAGTTCAATCCGGGTCACAGCACCAGTTGTTAGAAAAATACCCAATTCTTTGATTGAAAGATCCAAGAAGAAGCCAGAGAATTCTTCAATTCAAAGAGGGAACATTTATTTAGAGATCACATGTAAAGCAAGCAGCGCTGGATCAGTGTGATGCAGCCCCCTAGGGAAGGTCGTCAGACTGATCACGATTTCCGGGTGCAATGTATATTAATCTTCTCGGGTTGGTTAGTTGTGCCAACCCCGTACAATAGGATGGGCTTGTACGTGACTGATTGGCCAGTCTAACTCTTGATGTGAACAGGCCATCCACTGCTCATGGTGTGGGACACATATACGCACATATGCATATCACTGTATGATTCATACATATACCACCTTAGGCTTCACATCTGAGACGGAACAAAGGACTGAGCCGCTTTGGAGATAACATGAGGATGTGAAAGTTTAGTCTTTGGCATGCAAAGAGATGGCCTTGGGGGATTTCGCCCAGCGGCCAGAGACTGAAGGTGGGGGATGTTAAGATCGGGAAGAAGATGCATTGTTACTGGGGATTAAGTACAATGTGACTGTGTGCTTTGATGTCCTGGGGTATAAAAGGGACAGATGTTGGGGGATTCTTTCTCTTTCTGTTTTTGGATGATGTTGGAGAATGTAATAAACCTGACTCGTGAGATAAACTCAGCCTCGTCATTTCCACATTCTCCACACTGGTGACGCTAAGACGTATCATGAGCGAAAGAAATTCCCCCGAGCCGGACTCGTCAGGAGCCAGCCAGGCGAACGCAGCCACAGTCAAGCTACCAGACTTCTGGCAAGACAACCCGTGCTCCTGGTTCCACTTGGCCGAAGCACAGTTCGCCCTCCGGGGGATAACGGTAGGTGACACGAAATTCTACCACGTTATTGCCAAGCTCGACAACCGCACGGCTCGACATGTGCAGAGCCTTTTGGAGTGCCCACCGGCCGACGACAAATACGGCGGGTTGAAGGCTGCGCTCATCCAGCGTTTCACCCCCTCAGTCCAGGAGAGAGAGGATCCTGGCTCTGAACGACTTGGGAGATAGCACGCCCGTCGACTTGATGGAGGACATGCTGAGGTTGAGGGGCTCAGACGGCGATGACTTCCTCTTCACCCACATTTTCCTGAGAACCCTACTGTTGGCCACGAGAGCGGCCCTGGCCAGTTCACCGTTGTTGGCCCAGCGGGACTTCCGCACGCTGGCCCAGGAGGCACAACGGATTCTCAACGCCAGCAAACAGCGCGCGGCCACCGCGGCAGCGACGGAGCTCGGCGCGACGACCGGAGATGGCAGGTGGCCAGAAGCGGCGGTAGCAGACCCACCGACAACGGCGGCGGCGAGGGCCAAGGATCGCGGAGAAGACGACCTCTGTTTCTACCATCGCCGCTTTGCAGAGAGGGCACGCAAATGTATACCACCATGCCAGTTCAAGCGCTCGGGAAACGCCAAGGCCGGGGGTCGGTAGCAGCCGCGGCCCTCGGTGAAGAGAATAAGCTGCTCTACTTGACAGATGCGCGTTCGGGGAGGCAATTCCTCGTGGACACAGGCTCCCAAGTGAGTTTCATCACGCCTACCTATGCTGACCGGCTGGCGGGTCCCGGAAGCCACGGAGCGTCAGCAGCGAACGGCTCGAGGATTAAGACCTTTGGTGAAAGGACTCTGCTTCTGTCCCTACACGGTCGTACATTTGAGTGGACTTTTGTTATAGCTGCAGTGAGCTTCAGTATGTTGGGGGCTGATTTTCTGTGCTCACATGGTTTGTTGGTTGATCTTGCTAATAAGCGCCTGGTTAATGCACTTTCTTTTTATTCTGTTCCCTGTGCAGCCCGAGTGGCCCCGCCCACAGCACAAGCCAACGTTGCAATGGCAAGCGGTAAGTTCCACACACTACTCAGTCAGTTCCCAGCACTCATGGTTCCCACATTTTCAGCAGCTGTCGCTAAACACGGAGTGGAACATTTTATTACTACCACCGGACCGCCCGTTTTTGCAAAAGCTCGGCGCTTGGATGCAGCTAAACTGACCATAGCATGCGAGGAGTTCGCCAACCTGGAAAAATTGGGCATCATCAGGCGTTCGAAAAGCCCATGGGCTTCCCCACTTCACATAGTCCCTAAAGCTGACGGCTCGTGGCGACCTTGCGGAGATTTCCACAGGTTGAACAACGCTACAGCGCACGACCGCTACCCAATCCCGCATATCCAAGATTTTTCCGTTCATTTGGCGGGGGCGCGCATTTTTTCTAAGATAGACTTGGTCCGCAGGTACCACCAAGTCCCAGTGCGCGCTGAGGACATACCCAAAACAGTGGTAATAACTCCGTTCGGCCTATTCGAGTTTTTGCGCATGCCGTTTTGGGCTTAAAGGTGCTGCGCAGACGTTCCAACGCATGATGGACGCGGTGTTGCGCGATCTCCCCTTCGTGTTCGTCTACCTGGACGACATCTTGGTAGCCAGCGTGTCCGAAGACGAACACGAAAATCACCTCACGGCAGTTTTCCGGAGGTTGGGAGAGCACGGGTTGATAATCAACCCAGCGAAGTGTCAGTTCGGGGTGACGCAGATTGATTTTTTGGGGCATCGCGTCTCTCCAGAAGGAGCAGTTCCTCTGCCTGACAAAGTGCACGCAGTAACAAATTTTCCCCAGCCACAAACGGTCAAAGCGTTACAGGAGTTTTTGGGAATGGTGAATTTTTATAACCGTTTCCTCCCCCGCGCAGCGCAGCTCATGCAACCATTGTATGCCGCGCTAAAAAAACAAAAACCCACAAATAAAATCGAATGGTCTCCGGAGCGAGAGCGAGCATTCTCGGAGGTCAAAACAGCCCTGGCAAACGCTGTGTTGTTAGCACATCCAGACCCAACGGCCCGCATAGCGCTCACTACTGACGCGTCAGATGTGGCCATAGGGGCGGTCGTGGAGCAGCATGTAGCCGGGGCTTGGCAGCCGCTCGCCTTTTTCAGCAGGACTTTGCGCGATAGTGAGCGAACATACAGCGCATTCGACAAGGAGTTGTTAGCTCTCCACTTGGCCATTCGCCACTTCCAGTTCTGGCTGGAGGGACGCCGTTTCACCGCGTTCGTCAACCACAAGCCGCTGACTTTCACGATGACCAAGGTTTCAGAACCGTGGTCAGGCCAGCAGCAGAGGCAGCTGGCTGCAATCTCAGAGTTTACTACAGATATTCAGCACGTAGCGGGTAAACTGAATGTAGTGGCAGACTGTCTCTCGCGCGCTGTAGCGGCTCCAGTCCTCATAGGGATAGATTATGCAGCCATGGCCGCGGATCAGATTAGCGACGCGGACGTGTGCGCGCTCCAGTCTGGACCAACAGGGTTAAGGCTGGAGAACAGGGTGCTGCAGGATGGTATGCCCCCCCTTATCTGCGATGTCTCCCCGGGACGACCGCACCCAGTGGTACCGGCCGCGTGGCGCCACTGCGTTTTTGACTCGATTCATTCTCTGGCGCACCTGGGGGTGCGCGCGTCGGTCAAAATGGTAGGAGAGAAATTTGTATGGCCGAGTCTGCGCAAACAAGTTAGAGAGGGGGCAGCAGCCTGCATGGCTTGTCAACGAGCCAAGGTACACAGGCACACGAGAGCTCCCTTGGAGCCGTCGTTTCACATTCCGGCTAAGAGGTTCGATCATGTTCACGTGGACCTCGTAGGCCCCCTCCCGCCGTCACAGGGGTGCACACACCTTCTGACAATGGCAGACCGCACCACGCGCTGGCCAGAAGTGGTCCCACTGTCATCAACCACAGCCGAGGAGATGGCGCGCGCGTTTTTAACGGCATGAGTAGCACGCTTTGGAGTCCCGTCGGACATTACGTCCGACAGAGGTCCTCAATTTGTTTCCGAACTTTGGTCAGCGATGGCCCGCAGCCTGGGGGTAACGATCCACCGCACTACCGCGTAGAACCCGCAGGCTAATGGGTTATGCGAACGTTTTCATAGGTCATTGAAGGCGGCCCTCAGAGCGTCGCTTACGGATGCAAATTGGGTGGACAGGCTACCATGGGTTTTATTGGGGTTGCGTTCCGCACCTAAAGAGGATTTAGAAGCCTCCTCGGTGGAGCTAGTTTTTGTGCAGCCACTTCGGCTGCCCGGGGAATTTCTCCCAGATAATCCTGCGTCAGAATGCTCCCCGGCTCAGCAGTTGCAGAGTGGCACGGAAGCAGGCATGCTGCCTGGCCCCTTTCACCACAGTTTTCCACGCGTTTTTGTGCCTAAGGTTCTAAAAAATGCGGCGTTTGTTTTTGTCAGACACGATGCGCATCGCCCACCGTTGCGACCACCTTATGATGGACCATTTAGAGTGCTGGAAACAGGGGATAAGCATTTTTTGCTAGATTTGGGGGGCAGGAAAGAAAAGATTGGCATAAACAGGCTCAAACCCGCCTTTATGTTGGCCGACGAGGATGTGCTGTTGGCCACGGTTCCTCGGCGCGGCAGGCCCCCTAAGGAACATTCCCCAGAACACCCACAGGGAATGGCTAACAGTTCTCATCCTCAGACAGCAGCTCCCCAGCAGGAGGGTGCCGCGAAAGTGGTAAAGCCCGCTTACAGCAGATACGGGAGGAGACTGAGGCCCAAGCAACACGTGGACTGATGTGTAATAATTTTACCATGACATGCAGACTGTTATTACGTTGTTCCATCTTAGACATTTGGGGGGGGGGTCATGTGGGACACATATACGCACATATGTACTGTATATCACTGTATGATTCATACATATACCACCTTAGGCTTCACATCTGAGACGGAACAAAGGACTGAGCCGCTTTGGAGATAACACGAGGATGTGAAAGTTTAGTCTTTGGCATGCAAAGAGACGGCCTTGGGGGATTTCGCCCAGCGGCCAGAGACTGAAGGTGGGGGATGTTAAGATCGGGAAGAAGATGCATTGTTACTGGGGATTAAGTACAATGTGACTGTGTGCTTTGATGTCCTGGGGTATAAAAGGGACAGATGTTGGGGGATTCTTTCTCTTTCTGTTTTTGGATGATGTTGGAGAATGTAATAAACCTGACTCGTGAGATAAACTCAGCCTCGTCATTTCCACATTCTCCACAACGGTATTATTTCTAGAATGTGCGATCAGCAGTGTGTGCATGGGTGTTGTGTTTTGTGGGCGTGTAACTAAGTAGTAGACCTGGCTAATGATAGGAGAGAGAGAGTAGAAAGAGGGCTCTATAGCTCTGCCTAATTCCCGTTTACCAGAGTTTAACACCACATATTTGTTCATAAGCATGCAAACAGAATATGTATAGAATCTGTGGAGAGCATAATGGGAGATTACCTACAGAATTATTGTTATGGCACTCTAACTTTACATAACCCTTTCATTAGGAACATCATAGGCGGTCCTATGATCTTTTAGTGAGTCCTATGATCATGACAGACAGACAGAGATTTCTTGAATTTATAGAATGATTGTGTGTAGAATTTTGAGGACAAAATTAATTTAATCCCTTTTGGAATAACACTGTAACCTAACAAAATGTGGAAAAAGTGAAGCGCTGTGAATTCTTTCTGGGTGCACTGTAAATAAATCAAATCCTTGAGGAACAGGATTTGCATTTTTTTTATTCTGTATATCAAACAATAATTGGCTTTTTATGTGATTGACCATAATGTACCAAGGGAAATTCAGATTCTCAGGAAAAATGGCGCTTATCAGTTAATTGTTAATTGATTAATAAGGTGATCAATTAACAGTTAATGAATTAATCGATAACTTGCATCCCTAATACACACACACACACACACACACACACACAACAAGGAGAAAATCAAGAATCAGTAACCCATGACAGGCTAAGTTAGGGTGTAAATTGATGAGGCACACAGAACAACTGATGGCACACATTCATGGAGTTGGATACTGAAGTGCACCAGCCGGGATAATGCAGGGTTCTACTGAGAAAGGAGGACAGCAGTGGTGGTGAGACCCTTGTTAAATTCAATTTTCAGGGCTCATTGTTGCTTAAAGAAATTCTTTCTCAACCCTGGGACATAAACCATTTACTGATGTTCCAAAACTGTTGTTTATACTTCACTGATTAAGTTAATATATCTGTCATAAAAGTGCTCCAAATTGTGACAAATGGTCGACCAAGAAAATCTTTAGTCTGGGCAGACCTAGTCTTTCTTGTGTTTCTTCATCCCTCCTCCCTGTGTTCTCTGTAGAGAAGCAGTTAGAAATTTAGTGAGGGCTCCATCAGGTCATTCCTTCTGACTGTATTATTGCTGCTCAAGTTGACTGTTAGCAGCAGCTCAAAAAGACCAATAGAGGTGGACATTTATTTCCTTAGAACTGAGTTCTGCTTTAATCCCATTAGTGAATGATTTCTTTTATGTTTTCCCTCTAGACTTCCCAGAACAACATGTCTATGAGAATGAGTTTTCTCCTGACCAGCAGCTCTGGAACCAAGAGAAGAACTTGAGTTTGGAACAGGAGGAACCAGAACATCCACATGTTAAAGAAGAACAGGAAGAACCAGAACCTCCACAGATTAAAGTGGAACAGGATGAAACAGAACCTCCACCAATTAAAGAGGAACACAGTGAACTAGAGCTTCCACTGATTAAAGAGGAACAGGATGGACCAGAACCTCCACTGATTAAAGAGGAACAGGAGGAACTCTGCATCAGTCAGAAGGGAGAACAGCTGGTAGTGAAGCTGGAGGTCGATACCTTCATGGTGCCTCTTATCTCTGAAGAAAACCGGCAGAGTGAGGCAGAATCAAACAGTGAGCAGCTCCTCTCTCACAACTCTGCTAGAACTGAGATCCAAGATGAGAAAGGAAGCCAGCTTGCAGACTCAGGATCAACTAAAGAAGAAGAACCCAAACCAAAGAAGAGACGATTGAGAACAGGAAGTCACCATGAAGGTAAACACTCTGATGGTACTTGTCTACCTAGGCTTCTGTTAACGCAAGGGTCCTGCACCTCCTCCACATCAGGATCCGTCAGGAGCGTGAAAGGGGCGTAACCAGGCGAGAGTCACAAGTCCAATACTCCGTAACTGCAAACTGTATGGAGAGTATTACCGCCTGATCAGAAAACTTCAGCCGTTTTTCAAGCAGTATTTTCAGCTACAAAAGTGCAGTCTGATGAACTTTTTCTGTCTACTCCAACCTGCTCTGTCCTCCCCGACCTGCACAGCCTGCACATTATTGGTCGCCGTGACTCCTGGTGGGTGGGCTGTTGTAGTCTTTTCACGACCCATCTGGATGTTAAACTTTCACCTATACGTATCTTCAAAAGTAAAAAGTGAAACATTTTTCAGAAAACAGTTGAGGCGAGAAATAAATTTATAGTTACCAAAAATGTGTTTACTTTTTACTAACAACCACTCTTTTTAAAGTTCAGCACCAGCTTCGGGAAGTGATCAGCTCCACACGCCTGCTCCTCATTTGTGCATTGTGCAGGAGTTGATTCCTTCAAGCGACTGTTTGAGATTCTTGACGCCACGCTGCCAGAGTGCATGTGGTGCGTGCCACATAGACAATGAATGGAAAGCGTGAAAACGTACAGTATGCCGAGGCGGACAAGTAGCTTGAGAACAAAAGACTCATTGCGAGAATGAATCAGATAAAATGTTAAAGAAATGTTTTTGTTCAAGAAAAAAAACTAATGAAGAAACCAAAATCTACTTAGACCACAATCTAGACCAGGGATGGGTAACTATGTGCCATGGAGGGCCATTCCACTGCAGGTTTTCTGTTCACCCAGTCTCTTCAGCAGTTGCTTTCTCCAATTAACAAGCCTTGAAGCTCATCAGTGCAAACACCTGCTGAAGAGACTGAGTGGAAGAGAAAATCTGCAGTGAAATGGCCCTCAGTGCCCACCCCTGATCTAGACAGTCAGTGAATAAATCTGACTTAGGATTTATTTAATCATTTGTACAGTGATGCATGCTGGGAATTTTTATTGTTGGTATACAGGCGTAAACTCCAGAATCCCAACTTCACTGACTTCTAGTGCTGCTTAAAGTCCAACCTGCACACAATAAAATTAAATCTACAGTCATCTGCTACCAATTACATCTAAATGTCTTTTTATTTTTACTATCAGTGACTCATTGTCATGTTTGGGGTCGTCACCCTGTGCATGACTGGTGGCTGTTGGGTTTAATTATTGCTTATTAATTCCAGCTGGCGAATTGAGCCCTGCTCTCCGCCAGTCCCACAGCCATGCCTCCTCCTCTCACAGGCATTCACCAGCTGTCTGGCTCACCACATACACACTCATGCACACACACACACACATTCACACTCAGATTCATACTCATACTCGCGCGCACACACACACACACACATAGTCCAATCAGTCACGCACCTGGTCGCCACACAGCTGTGTTCACTTGCTCTCATCCTGGGTTTGTGTATTAATAGGGTAGAATGTGACCAGCTAGTGTGGCAACTAAGCAATGTCAACTTTGGACATCCAGACTCGCTTCCGTTGGTCTATCCTTGGACTGAAACGTGTTGTTCCCTTAGAGCCTTTCCACTCCAACACTATTGTAAGTCTCTTGTGCCTTTTTCTCCACTCCTGCTTAATTGGAGCACGTGAGGCATTCCCTTGACCAATCAAGTTTGTAGCCGGGTGTCTTTCCTTTGTACTGTGACTGTATTTTGACTTTCTATACATACACCCACTGTAAATAAACACGTTACTTACTCTGTGTTTTGGGCTCACTGCCAATTTCATATGCTCGCTGCGAAGTTACGCAGTGAGCATGACACTCATGACTTACATTCTATCCAAGATGGTAAACATGAGTTCTGTTTGGTTAAGAAGGATTATTAATGTCTAACTTTTTTCTGCAGAGTTTCAAAGAACGATGGAGCTTCAGCACAGACTGCTTGATGTCACCAGGAAACCAGTGATAAAGTTACACAGAATCGGTATGTAAAATTCTAACGCCTGACTCATAGTGGTGTCAAAGTTAATGCATTAACCTTGTGGTAATTCCTCCCCACCCCATCCCCGATCACAGTTAATTGCAGTTAATCACCTTGGAATGAAAACAGCAGAGCAGAACAAAAAATGTGTAACTTTTGAAACCCGGCTGCTGTTTCCATCAGTCTTTATGGCACACTTTATGGCCCTTGCTAGCAGGGGCCATAAAGTGCATTTTTTTGGACTAATTAACAAGTGATATTAGATATTTTTCCACAGAAACCTGAATGTACCAGGACACCTTGATGGAAAAACACTGGACGAGAAGAGATGTATAAAACAGAATTACTAATAAATAGTACATTCTTTATTATTACTGTTGATTTGCTGGGCACCAGCTCAGCCATATTGACTCCAAGTAAGGAATTTAACCCTGTATTACTACAGTTTGCCTGTATTCACAAGAGAAAACCGAACAACATGACCCAGAAGTACTTTGTAACAGCTTGCCCATTTACATACGTGGACAAAATTGTTGGTACCCTTCTGTTAATGAAAGAAAAACCCACAATGGTCACAGAAATAACTTGAATCTGACAAAAGTGGTAATAAATAAAAATTCTATGAAAATTAACCAATGAAAATCAGGCAATGCTTTTGAATTGTGGTTCAACAGAATTATTTTAAAAAACAAACTCATTAAACAGGCCTGGACAAAAATGATGGTACCCTTAACTTAATATTTTGTTGCACAACCTTTTTTTTTTTTTTTTTTTTTTTTGTTACTTATTTGTACCCGTAGGTAGATTTGGTTTTGCAGTCTGGTGACAAGCCATCGGCTGCCGGTCGCTGCGTGCGTGAGCGCCCTAAACCTACATGTTTTTGGTATGCGGGAGGAAACCGGAGAAATCCCGGAGTAAACCCACGCAACACGGGGAGAACATGCAAACTCCACACAGCTCACTGTTGAGCCAATCACTGCAATCAAACGATTTCTGTAACTTTCAGTGAGACTTCTGCACCTCTCAGCAGGTATTTTGGCCCACTCCTCATGAGCAAACTGCTCCAGTTGTCTCAGGTTTGAAGGGTGCCTTCTCCAGACGGCATGTTTCAGCTCCTTCCACAGATGTTCAATAGGATTTAGATCAGGGCTCATAGAAGGCCACTTTAGAATAGTCCAATGTTTCGCTCTTAGCCATTCTTGGGTGTTTTTAGCTATGTGTTTTGGGTCATTATCCTGTTGCAAGACCCATGCATGACCTGCGACTGAGACCAAGCTGTCTGACACTGG
Organism: Pholidichthys leucotaenia; assembly: GCA_020510985.1. NCBI lineage: Eukaryota > Metazoa > Chordata > Actinopteri > Cichliformes > Pholidichthyidae > Pholidichthys > Pholidichthys leucotaenia. The sequence continues at coordinate 122,027,562 of CM035841.1, forward strand.
GAAGCATATTTCTCTCTAGAATACCTTGATAGTCTTGAGATTTCATTGTGCCCGGCACAGATTCAAGACACCCTGTGCCAGATGCAGCAAAGCAGCCCCAGAACATAACATGCTCTTTTCTTGGTACGCTTCATTTTTGCGTCTGTGAACATAGAGCTGATGTGCCTTGTCAAAAAGTTCCAGTTTTGTCTCGTTTATCCATAGGACATTGTCCCAGAAGCTTTGTGGCTTGTCAACATGCAGTTTGGCAAATTCCAGTCTGGCTTTTTTATGATTTGTTTTCAACAGTGGTGTTCTCCTTGGTCGTCTCCCATGAAGTCCACTTTGGCTCAAACAACGACGGATGGTATGATCTGACACTGATGTACCTTGACCTTGGAGTTCACCTTGAATGTGTTTAGAGGTTGTTCTGGGCTCTTTTGTTACCATTTGTATTATCCGTCTCCTCCTGCGGCCACGTCCAGGGAGGTTGGTTACAGTCCCGTGGATCTTAAATTTCTGAAGAATATGTGCAACTTTTGTCACAGGAACATCAAGCTGCTTGGAGGTGGTCTTATAGCCTTTACCTTTAACATACTTGTCTATAATTTTCTTTCTAATCTCCTGAGACAACTCTCTCCTTTGCTTCCTCTGGTCCATGTTTAGTGTAGTACACACCATGTCACCAAACGGCACAGTGACTACTTGTCACCCTTTAAATAGGCCGACTGACTGATTCCAAGTTTGTAGACACCTGTGATGTTAATTAGAGGACACATCTTGGTTGAACATGTCCCTATGGTCACATTATTTTCAGTCTTTTCTAGGGGTACCATCATTTTTGTCCAGGCCTGTTTCATGAGTTTGTTTTTTAAAGTAATTCTGTTGAACCACAATTCAAAAGCATTGTCTGATTTTCATTGGTTAATTTTCATAGAATTTTTATTTATTACCACTTTTGTCAGATTCAAGTTATTTCTGTGACCATTGTGGGTTTTTCTTTCATTAACAGAGATGTACCAACAATTTTGTCCACGGCTGTAATTTAACCCCTTGCACTCTGGTCAATTTCCCTAAAAACGCCTAAAAATAATGTACCCAAAGTAAATCAAAAAGCTGTTCTTCAACCCTTTGCAGCATCTTCATGGGGTTGGTCTCATTTAAAAGAAAACACTTTGAATTTTTTGGCAAAACAGTCATAATCTCTCTAAGTGCCCCTGCCACTGAGTAACAGTCATCTAAACATACTGAACTTGAAGAAAATAAAGTTCGCCTGGGTGTTTTTTTTTAGATCCAAATGCTTGCAAATAACACACAGCTGTCTGATCCGGGCTGGAAAATGCAACAGAAATGTAGATCCAAGTGTTATCCAGCTGAGGTCAAAATTTTGTAACAATACCACAAAAAAGAATATATTACACAGCTTTTTTGTCAGGTTGTTCCCAGGCGTTTTTGAACTGTGCCAAATTGGGCCAAATGGCACAGTTTGGAAAAACGTCTGTAACTTTTGAATGATTCAATATAGAAGCTTGATCTTGGGCTCTAATGAAAGGTGACACTCAGGGCTGTGTGTGTGTGTGTGTGGGGGGGGTGTTGTTTATTCATTCATGAATGAATGAATGAACAAACAAGCTCCCACACACAAAGAAGCCTGCCACTTAAAAAATGTGTGGCTTTTTTTTTTTTTTACAAGAAAAAAATAACCTACAGTGCACTAAAAATTATACTAAAATATCTGTAATGTAGAGGATAACAACTCCCACCCCCCACCCCCGCTACAGAGGACGGACATCGTCCATCACCACATGACGGACCGCGGGGACTGTGCGCCGCGGTCTACTACGCACAGTTGTACTAAAATATCTGCAATATATCTGCAATCCGCTACAGAAGAGTAGCGGGGGGGGGGGCGTTCATGGTCCGGACGCGGCACACGGACCGGTCCATCATGTGGCAATGACGCACAGTTGTAATTTACTGATCGGTCAAAAGTCATTTTGATTACAATTTTCAGGGATAAAGAATAATTTAGCTTATAACACTTACCTGTCTACAACAGCAGTGTCGCTGGCGACCATCTCTTCCTCATTGTCAGATGAACATGACGCTGGTCCGCTTGTTACGACTCGTGGTTCTGGTCACGCGACCCGGTCAAACCATGATTCCATTATTGTGGTTTTGCGCTTCCATGATTGCGGTTTTGGCGAACGATTTTTCAAAACAAATAAGAACAGTAGTAAGAAAAAAAGACTGGCGAACGCGTGTGTGTCACCCAGCGGCTTACACAAAACAGATTTTATGCACGGGACGCACGCTTTCAATCGTCGAACTTCTCTGCTTCAATTGGCTCGCTGTATTCGCAGCTGTTGGTAGGCGGGTCCTTCTTGCTAGGTTTTCAGTCATTGGTTCTTCAAGGTTTCAGAAACCCAATTCAAGGCTCTTATTAGTCGAATGAGAGGTCAATCAAATCTAAACCAATCAAAGCACTCCTTTGGCTTTCTGTTCGCGGCTGTGTCTGTAGTGGAAGAACGGAAATGCAGCTTTTTTTTTTTTCAGTGTGCTCTGAGACGCACAGTGTGCGTCCTAGTGCGCACCAGTGCGTTCTGAGACGCACAGTGTGCGTCCTAGTGCGCACCAGGGCGCGCTAGGATGCAGAGATGTGACCGCCCGCGGTATCCCGGAGTGCAAAAGGTTTACTTTTCGGGGTGCCAGTAGAAGCAAACTTAGACAAAAAAGAAAGGAAAAAAAAAAAAACAACTTGTTTTAAACTTAGGACAATCCCCCACAAGGATGCAGATAGAGTGGATATAAAAAGTCTCCACACCCCTGTTCAAATGCCAGGTTTTTGTGATGTAAAAAAATCAAACCAAAATAAATCATTTCAAAACTTATATCACCATTAATGTGAACTAAAACCTGTACAACCCAATTGAAAAACAAACTGAAATCTTTTTAGGGGAAAAATAAAAAAAAACTTACAATAACCTGTTTGCATAAATATGCATCATCATCATAGCAGTCTGTCGTGGGCGACAATGACTGTTTCATTTAGGTCTGATCAGATTCCTCCATGCAGCTTTGTCCTTAGCCTTCTGCTGCCAGTAACTCTTGTCTATGTCCAACTTCTCCAAGTTTCTTTTTACAGTGTCTTTAAATCTGAGCCTTGGTCTACCCTGATTGCATTTGCCCTCGCATAACTGTGAGTAGAGTAACTGCCGAGGGAGACGCTGGTGGTCCATCCTCTCAACATGTCCGAGCCATCTCAGGTTCATCTGTATTAGCATGTCCTCCATTGATGGTAGACCAGCTCGTTTCAACACTTCTATGTTGGTTATCTTGTCTTTCCATGAGATGTTCATTATGGCTCGAAGGTGTCTCATCATGTACGCGTGGAGTTTCTTCACCTGCACTCTGTAGACAGTCCAAGTTTCAGCACTATACAATAGAGTAGCCAGTACTGTCGCTCTGTACACTTTGCATTTCACACGGATAGACACATGTCGATTGTTCCACAGTCTCTCCCTCAAATTTCCAAACACAGCGCTTGCTCTTCCCATTCTGAGAAATAGTTCATCCTCCAGCCTTGCATTCTCTGAAACAGTACTCCCTAGGTACTTGAAAGTCTTGCATTTGACTAGTGGCTCTGTACCAATGCTGATCTCTTCTGGTAGTGATGTTGATAATTGGAACTTTGGTGGTTGATAAAGGCATTCTGTCTTCTTGATGTTGATTTGGAGGCTGAATTGGCTAGCTGCTCTTGCAAATTTCTCCACTAAAGATTGCATATCTTCCACGCTGTGTGCAACTAGAGCACTGTCATCGGCAAAGAGCATTTCTCTTAGTATCTTTATCGATGTCTTTCTCTTGGCTTTAAACTGTGCCACATTGAACAAGTCTGCTTCTTTCCTTGTTTGAATGTATACTCCTTCTGAAGTGTCTTTTAAGGCCACCTCAAGCATGGCTGCCAGATATAGCGAGAAGAGTGTAGGTGCCAGCACACACCTTTGTTTCACCCCGTTGCTTACTGAAAAGTCTTTAGATACTGAACCACTCATTGCCATGTTTGCTTGCATACCTGTATGGAGTGCCTTGATCAGGCTGACAAACTTCTCTGTACAACCATATTTCTTGAGTACCTGCCAAAGTCCTTGTCGCAAAACAGTATCAAAGGCTTTACTGAAGTCTATGAAGACTACATAAAGCGGCATGTTCTGTTCGATACACTTTTCTTGAACCTGTTTCAAGCAGAAAATCATGTCCATTGTGCTTCTTCCACTTCTAAAGCCGCACTGGGTTTCCGGTAGTACATTCTGCGAGATGTGTTCACTGAGTCTGTTAAGTAGTACACGTGAGAGAATCTTACCAACAGTGGCTAGTAGTGATATCCCTCGGTAATTTCCACAATCCTTCCTGTCACCTTTCTTGAACAAAGGCACAATATTTGCATCCTTCCAGTCTTGAGGTACTTTCTGGGCATCCCATATCTCTTGGATGAGCTTGTGCAGGCAGTTGGTCAGATGAACACCACCAAATTTCCACACTTCTGCTGGAATTCCATCCCTTCCTGGAGCTTTACCCTCCTGTGTTGTCCTGATAGCTGCCATTAGTTCATCAAAATTTGGTGGTTCATCCAGACTTGATACAGCTGGTTGCTGCACTAGAGCTTCTTTAGCCTCTTCAGTGAGATCTCCAGGGTTGTTTAGTAGTTGGTCAAAGTGGTCTGCAAATCTGTCCAGGATCTTGTCTTTCTCCTGCAAAACCGTTTCACCATCCATAGCCTTTAGTTGGATCAATCCTCTTGGTTTAGGGCCGTAGATTTCTCTCAAACCTGTGAAGAATGTTTTCATGTCCTTCCTGTCTGCTGCAGTTTGAAGTTTCTCCGCTTTTTCATCCCACCAGTTGGACTTCTTCTCTCTGGTGTACTTCTGTAGCTCACTCTGAGCCTTTGAGTATTTCTTCTTCTTCGACCAAGATTGGTTTGATTGCTCATCAAACCAATCTTGATGTTTCCTTTCAGGGTAGCCTAATACATCACTTGCAGTCTGATACACCGTATCCTTCAATGTTGCCCATTTCTCTTCTATGTCATTCTCTGAGTTGTTGCTGTCCCAGTCTTTCAAGTTTTCATCAATTTCCTGTGTAAGCTGTTCCTGCTTCTTTTGGCCTTTCAGTGCACTAGTGTTTAGCTTCCGTGGTGGCTTCGCACCCGTCCTGCAGTGCTGTTTTCGTCTGCAAATCCTTAATCTAGATCTCAGCATAACATGATCAGTGCCACAGTCCGTGCCTCTCATTGCTATGGTGTCCAATACATCCCTTCTGTCTCTCTGCCTGACTATGATGTAGTCTAATAAGTGCCAGTGCTTGGATCTTGGGTGCATCCATGTCTTCTTGTGTGTGTCCTTGTGCTTAAATAGAGTGTTGGTTATCACAAGGTTGTACTCTGAACATAGTGCAAGTAGAAGTTCTCCACTAGCATTGCACTTGCCTACTCCATGACTGCCTAACACTCCTTTCCATTTCTCGGTGTCCGAACCAACTCTGGCATTAAAATCTCCAACAAGTATCAGCCTGTCATCAGTCGGTACACGCCTGATAGTCTCACGTAAATCACTGTAGAACTCTTCCTTCACCTCCTCTGTGTTGGTCGTTGTTGGGGCTTATATGAATGAATGAATGAATGAATCTTTTTTATTTTGGATAGATTAAAAGTAGAGATTAAAAAAGAAACAGAATAATATAACAAAGGGGGAAAGAAAATTCAACAAGGTCAAATTAGACAATAACTCCTCTGACTATACAGTTATCCGAAATGGGTGATGGCTGAAGCTGCAGCTTATATTGCCCACCCATATTCCATCCAAGAATTCAAAAGAAAAACAAAACAAGAACGATTACAATTCAGAACATAGCTAAGACAAAATGTGACAAAAAAAAACTAAGCAACAACACAACACAGACTGGATATGACAATCCTTATGTGATTTTACATGTCATCTTGCATATATGTTTGGAGTATTTCTTCCTTTAGTTTTTGTTTAAATTGTCCAAGCGTTGTACGTGATTTTAATTCAGGTCCAAAATCGTTCCATAATCTGACTCCTTGCACTGAAACACAGTGTTGCTTGGTGGTAGTTCTCACTGAAGGTTTTTGAAATATACATGTTCCTCTGAAATGATATTGTTTCTCCCTTATTTGGAACAACTTTTGGATATTTGCGAGCAGTGATAGATTCTTCACTTTAAACATTATTACTGCAGTTTTAAAGTCAACCAGATCTTTCAACTTGAGAGCTTTTAATTTAAGCAGCTTTGTTTATTATTCTAATAGCTCTCTTCTGAAGCATAAAGATTGGATATATGTATGTTTTATATGTATTTCCCCATACTTCAGTACAATATGTCATGTATGGGAGTATTAATGAATGATACAAGGTATATAGTGTGGGTTGACTCAGCAAATATTTCACTCTGTGTAGTATTGCAATTGATTTGGATATTTTACCTTTAATATAATTAATATGTGACTTCCAACACAGTTTATTATCAATTATTACTCCAAGAAATTTAGTTTTGGGTGCCATTTCAATCTCTACACCATTTACACTGAGTTTAGATACTAAGTTGTTGTGATGGTTGTTAAAAACTATAAATTTTTTCTTACTTAAATTGAGTGTTAATTTGTTTGAATCAAACCACAGTTTAAGCTTTCCTAACTCCTTTCCGAGTGTATCCAAAAGTTGTTCCAAATTGCTTCCACTGCATAATAAATTAGTGTCATCGGCAAACAATATTAAATCCATTTTTTCCGAAACTTTACATATATCATTTATATAAATATTGAATAACAATGGCCCCAAAACTGAACCCTGTGGGACTCCACAAGTAACCTTCAGTAACTGTGAGTTTTCGTTACCAATACATACATACTGACATCTATTCTTTAAGTAACTATATAACCAGGACAGTGCTACCCCCTAATACCACAATTTTGTAGTTTCTTTAATAATAAATTATGATCCACTGTATCAAATGCTTTTTTAAGATCCAGGAATACCCCAACTGAATACTCTTTATTTTCAACGGCAGTTGATATTTTTTTCTATAAATTCCATTAGAGCAAATGCAGTTGTTCTCTTGTGTCTGAACCCATATTACTGCTCACACAATAAATTATTCTTCAGTATGAAGTTGTCAATTCTCTCATAGAATATTTTTTTCAAGTATCTTGGAAAATTGCGGCAATAGTGAAATTGGTCTATAGTTTGAGAATTCCCCCGTCGCCCGTCTTGTATATCGGAATTACTTTACCTATTTTCATTGCATTGGGAAATATACCTGTTTGGGGAGACAGGTTACAGATATACGTCAGTGGTTTTACTAAGCATTCAATGATAGTTTTGACTAAGAGCATGTCAATACCATCACAGTCCGTAGATGTTTTACTTTTAAATGATTTAACAATTTCAATGACCTCTCTCTCGTCTGTGTTCTTTATGAAAATGGAGTCTTTTATAGCAGTGTTTTTGCTTATTGTGTCACCTGCGGGTGCCGTAATGGGTATTTCTCGAGCCAAATTAGGACCAATGTTAACAAAAAAGTTATTAAATTCATCTGCAGGTGAAGCTGCATTCACACTCTGAGTCGTTTTATTATTTTTTGAAAAATTGGTTGGGTAGCTTGTATTTCTGTTTTTATTTCCAAGAATATTGTTAAGTATTGTCCATGTATTTTTAATATTGTCTCTGTTTTTCTCCAGTTCTTTACTGTAATAGTCTCTTTTACTACATCTTATTATATATGTTAACTTATTTTTGTATGTTTTATACCGCTGCTCTGCTTCTTTTGTCCTTTTCTTTAGGAAAGCTTTATATAATAAATTTTTCTTTTTACAAGCCTTTTGTAATCCTTTGGTTAATCATGGCTTATCGGCAAATTTATGTTTAAGCTTTTTCTTTACTGATGGACAATTTTTTCATAAAGAGTGGTTACAGTGTTTATAAATGTGTCATAGGCTTCATTTACATCTGATACGTAGACTTTTGTCCAGTCTTGCTTCAGCAAGTCTTCTTTAAAAGAACTGATTGCATTTTGTGATTTGTATGTGAACGATTTTAACTTTTTTTCTGTATTGGCCCCCGTGTGGCCATGGATAAGTGCAAAGGTGTACACTGATGAGTGTGACATACATCTTCCGCTGTAGTGGGAGTCTCATAGTCATTATCCTGTCGTTGATTGGCACCGGTTCCTCATCAATCATTGCTGCTATCTCCTTTCTAACTGCAAAGCCCACTCCTGCTTCTCTCCTTTCTTGAGTTGATCTCCCACTCCAAAAGAAGATGTAACCATGGTCTTCCAAGCTGTCATATCCAGGAAATCTTGTTTCACTAAGTGCAGCTATGTCTACATTGTACCTGTTCATTTCCAGGGCCACAAGCGCGGTCTGTCTTTCTGGGCGCTGTGATTTGTTCTGTCCAACAGAGTGCGTACATTCCATTCTGCTACACACAAGGTTGCTGTTTTCCTCTTCTTTTGTCTTCCTGCTCCTAGCTTACTTTTTGCTGCCTGTCGGAGTGTGAACAGATCAGCGCGGACCTTGTAAGCCCGGGCGGCGTCCGAGCCGGTATGAGTTGCTTTCTGATTGACCATTTCATGAAACTGCTTGCAAAGTATTTGAGTACTGCTAGCTTTTGCTGGACTAGCAGCACATTCTTGGCAGATAGAAGTATTATCAGTGGCAAGGACAGGCCACGACAAACTGACTCCAGTATCTGTTGCAGTGACTGACCAGATGATAGGTTTGTTTATCTCTGCTCTTTGTGTAGTGCATTTCACAATGCACCGACTGGCACAGTCCACCACAGACCTTGTGACAGATGTGGTTATCTGCCAGGATGTCCAGTCTCACCCTGTGTAACTGGGAGTGGTCCACCACAGACCTGTGACAGATATTGTTTTTAGTTCTGCCAGGATGCCCTGTTTCACCCTCCACGCCCTCAGAAGGGCGGGGATGCCGGTTGAGTTGCCGACGGCCCGACCCATGAGACAGGTAGTACCGGTTTTCATGGTTATCCGGTAGCAAGCAAGCCAATGCCTGACCTGACAAAAAAAAAAAGGGGGGGGAGGGATGTAAGTCGCAGTTAAAGGCGTCGGCCGGACAAAAATTCAATATCGCTAAATCATATCTTAAATTTTTGTGTGAGATGAGCTAATTTGAACCGCACATGTTTTGGTGTCAACAAATGTCGCATAAGGTGACAATGCGCTCTTGAAGTATGCTGTCCTTGAGAGCTGTCTGACTCAGCCAAGCGATCAGCGGCTAAGATGGCCACTGACTGTGTGACGTAATTTCAGGGAGAGACACGCACACGCTCGGCTGACATTGCTTGTTTACGTTTTAAAATCGGCGATTACGGATATTTCTCAGAGTACTTGTGGATTACAAATAGATTATTTATTAAGATTAGGATTTCAGTAATCGAATTAATTATGGTTTGGCGTTGTGTTGTCTACGGGTGCGACGGTATATCAGAGGAGCATGCGGTGAGTGTTTATGAATTTCCCGTCCCTGGTAAAATCAGAACGGCATGGGTGAAATTCGTTCAGAAAATGCGAAAAAATTGGAATGATGTCGGTAAATCACTCAACATGTGCAGTAGACATTTCGTTGACAGCGATTTCGAGAATAAGATGCAATTTGTGTCACGACTCGCGGCTCCAGCTGCGCGCACACCTGCGCCTCGTCAGCTGCCGACGCCAGCCACCTGCCCCTGCAAGTAAGCAACATTATCACCGATTATCCCTGTCTCGGTGTGGTGCCCGTTACCCTTGTCCTCTGCTTTTTTCCGGCTGAACGGCGCGCTGCTCTGCTGCCTGCGCATCAACCAGTACAAAGATGCGAGCACTACATACGATCCCCCAGCTCCTGAGAGACTGCAACCTAACACAAAAAACAGTTTCACACAATGAAACAGTGCATGTATTATATATATATAAAAATTATCCCATTGATTTTCATCATTTTTGGTGACATATCTCACACCTACAATTTATTTCAGGCACAAAGGGCTGTGAATAAGGTATGATCAACAAAACACGGGTCCTCAGGGATGTGTGAAAGCTGAGTCCAGGGCAGCAAACTTCAAATGTGGAGGCTTTCCACAGTCTGATTATTCATTTTGCACCAAAGAGTGTACACTTCTCATTCCTTGGAATGTTGACAAGGTGAGGAGATGCAATATGTGACCAGAAATATGAAATGCAATTATAATAACTGACATGTTTCAGGACCCAAGAGACAGACACAGACACATACAAAATAGTTATTCTTTATTGTCAAGTGTGAGTGAGTGTAGTGCAAGTGTGAGTGCAGATATAGCAGCCTGGTCACCGGAGCTGAGCGATACAGAAGACGACCTGGCAACCCTAGAACACACAAGCAGAAACCGTTAAGGCTGTTCAGCACAAAAGGACAAGTGCAGGTGTGCAGCTTACTTGAGGTTGTCTGACTGTATCTGGCTGTTCCCCGATGTCCGTGAGCTGTGGTGGTTCTGGTGCTTGAAGCTGTGACGGTGATAACTCCAGTAACCGTGGTGGAGTTCGTGGCGAGAGCAATGACTGCACTGACAGCTGTGACGTTGTTCCCGTAGCCGTGACAGTGATAATGTCCATAACCGTGGTGACAATGACTCCTGTGACAGAGGGAGTGACAGTACCTGCAGCTGCAGTGGAGAGAATTCCTGAATTAGCGAAGGCCAGGAGGAGCTCCGGAAGGGAGAGGGTAATTCTCCGTCCGTTGGAGATACCGGTCCGCCGCCTGGGAGGTCCACCTGTGCACAGGGGTAAAGATTAGGCGTAGAAAAGCAAATAGTCTTCTTACGTGGTAGGTCTTGTTGTGGCGTTCTTGACTTGGCTGTGAAACGAAGCTCTGGCTCATACTCTGTCGAGGAAGACAGACGACTCCGTGCCGGGCTGTCAATGACGCTGGCTTTTAAGAGCCGCTGATTAACACCTGTTGGTCTGTGCGCAGCTGGAGCTGATGAGTGGGATGACGGCCCAGCGGCCGTCATGACAATAACAGTGTCAATTACATAGAGTTTCTGCTGATAGATCACTTATATGTCCAAAAATAAATCATTGTGATAATATTCTAATTACAGACTTTGTTTAGCTGCAATGCACTTTAATGAAAATGCAGGCCGCAAGCAGGCACAGAATCGTGATGGTGAGCCTGTCTTCATCATCAGGTACCCAAAATTCAAAAAAGGCGGATATAAACTGCAAGCAAAGAAAGTTAATCCAACTTTTCGTGAGTATAAGAAATATTAGTATCATTTTCTAGGCTTGTATATGATATTTACAGTGGGTGGAGGGTTGGTCTTCATTCAACTTTCACATTTCATAGCTTTTATCAAATTATGTTAATTTGGGTCAAATTTGTATTTCATACTGTAGTCAAATGGATGTCTAATTTTTATTGAATATATTTTTTTTCAGAATATGTGGATGATCTGATGAATACTCTGTTCAGCAAAACCTTGGTTGATCCAACCAACTTATGGGAGCAGTGGCACTATGTACAAGCCAGAGTTCCCACCATTGAACCCGAATTTTATACCATAAAATGGTAGAAAAATTATTCAAATGTATATGACATGCGACTTTGATGAATGCTGAAATATTAGAATTATAAAATTGACATGAACATTAATAAACTCAATATATGATTTTACAAAACTTTATTTAAATATCATTTTTCACAAATCTAATCTTGGTAGGCAAAATCCCTTGTAGTGATCCGATGGGAATGTTTCTCTGATGAGGCTCACAGCACAGGCAGGCAATATCACCCTCACTTCTTCCTGAGCTGACGTCACTGCTGCCTGCCCCTATCGACAGATGGCGGTACTGCAGCATCACTAAGTGAAAGATGGGCTATTACCAAATAAAGTCATTTATGGAGGCTGGTGACACATATTAAATCACGGGAATGGCCAGAATGGAATATTTTCATACAATCAGTTTATTGGTTCAATAAAAAAATGTCACCGTCCGAGGACTTTAAAAGCTGCCAATTTCTGACCAAAAAAAGTGCAATTTTATGGGTAAAAAGCTGCAACTTTAGCAAAAAGACAAAAAAAAAAGGGTGCAAATTTCCAACTGTTTACAACCTAAAAACACTGCAGATCTAAGATTTGAGTAAAATGCTGCAAGTTTAAGCTTTTTTTTTAACTGCAAATTCAAGAGTAAGAAAAGTTCTAAATTCATGAGGAAAAAGCTGCAAAATTATGAATAATAAAAAGCTGTAGATTTTCAAGTAAGAAGCTGCACATTTCTGAGTAAAATGGCTCTAACTCTGCAGGAAAATCCTGCAAATTTATGAGAAAAATCCTCACATTTACAAAAGAATGTTTCTAATTTACATGAAAAAGGATGTGATAAATTGTCGTGTGTTGGCCATTTTTTTTAAGACAGCCGTGAGGAGGAACTAAGCGGTTGTGTTCAGAGGTGTTAAATTCTGCAAATCTGCATTAATCAGCAGGGAGATAGGGTGAGGAGCTCAGTCATCCGGGAGAGGCTCAGAGTAGAACCGCTGCTCCTCCACATTGAAAGGAGTCAGTTGAGGTGGTATGGGCATCTGATTAGGATGCCTCCTGGACGCCTCCCACTTGAGGTGTTTCGGACACGTCCCACTGGGAGGAGACCCCGGGGCAGACCCAGCACTCGGTGGAAAGACTATGTCTCCCAGCTGGTCTGGGAACGCCTTGGTATCCTCTCTGAAGAGCTGGAGAAGGTGGCTGGGGAGAGGGAAGTCTGGGCTTCTCTGCTTGAACTGCTGCCTCCGCGACCCGGACCTCCGAAAAAGCGGTAGAAGATGGATGGATGGATGGATGGAAAAGGAGAAGAAGAGGAATAGGTGATCCCCAGCAGCAGAAATAATCCAGTTAACCCAGGAAAAGTAAACACATGACACCCCATGACACCCAACAGATCACCCCCCCATGACATCAGTGGGAACAGCTGGGACAAACTTCACACCTCTGTCGATTTACATGTTCCTTTCTGAAAACAATTCAAACAGAGCTGCTGCTGAGATGGAAACCAAAGGGTCAAAGGGTGATGTGGCTTTATCAGCAGCACTGCCCCCCCCCCCAACTGACCTGCTGGTCAGGAACTAACAACTCCTCAGGCCTGTTAACACAATTTTAACAACAAAAGGACATGCAAAAGAACAAAGATTCCCTTTGATTTAACAGTGTAACAGCGTGAATTTTCTGGTCTGTGAATGAACAGAGCAGCCATGAGGGTTTCACGGAGTCACTTAATGAATTATAATGGTTAATCTAAGTCACAATTTCAGGAAACAAACTTCAGGGGAAGCTTAAACCCATGACACATTGTTTTAAATTTTGCTGATTTTTCTTTTTTTTTCCCCGCTTCTCTTCCAGTCCTTATGGCCACTTTCTGATTGCTTTGAGTTTTTAAAACATCATTTTAAGAATAATGTTAACTGACTTAAAGTACATTTCTAACTACACTATATCATACAATATGCCATTTAACATACAATTTCATTTGATTGCATTTAGTTCTTAATTCAAACAAGTAGAGTATTCGCAACCAACTTAATTAAGACTTGAACAAAAACAATCAATCTGAATACAACTGGGAGCGTTTAAGACTAAAAATCTTTGGATTCCTTAATGAAGTTCTGCCTGCAGATCACCTGCGCTCAAACATTCCAAGTACCAGTCACGGGACGGACCAGATTCCATACAAAATGTTAAAAATTTTACTTTGGCTTCGTCTTTAAGGGGTTGCTGTTCCAGTTAAAAGTCTCAAGTGTTGAAGAGCCCAGCTTTGTATAAAACGGCCAAGTCAGAATACCACTAAAGGCTCAAAGTCGCTAGGATAATCCAGAGGTTAAACCGGCTGTTAATGTCATTTAAGCCCTTCATGGGGTCGACAACGTGGAACCAGCATTTCACTGTGAAATGGATGGCAGTGAGTCATTGCAAACGAGCAGGTTTAAAACACACATAATACTAAAGTTAAGAGTATTGCAAGAAGGAACAGAGTTTAATATAAAACACAGCTGTCTTACCTTGGAATGTCCTTTACAAATGAAGATATTTAAATTGAAGTACGGAGGAAAAACGTAAAAACTGTCCAAAATATCCAGTAGATTCTCCAGAGGTGTTACAGTATATATGTATATATTGTGAAGGAATGAAAGGATGAGACATGAGAAGCCCAAATTGTGCACCAGGAGTGCACCAGAGGAAAGGTGGAAAAACACAGATCATACTGCTTATGCAAAGGGCTGCAAATTAACAAAAAAAGTTGCATGAAAATGGCACAAAATCACCAGAAAACAAAACAAAACACCCGTTTAAGTACAGAAGGTCTGAAGTCGTGTGAAAATGTTAGAAATGTTACAGAGTCAGAGCTGAGGGCTGAACTACTATTTACACAGTAAAAACGCCGAAATCAGGAGCAATTATACACAAACTCGCTGCTCCTTTCGCCTCCGTTCTTGAAACAAATAAAAATAAAAACACTCCAAAAATCTCACAGTCACTACTAAAACTACTATTTACTATTCTGAACTATTATTTACACGGTAAAAACGCCGAAATCAAATCAAAAATAGACAAACACACTCAGTGACTGTGTGCTGATAAAGCCACATCACCCTTTAACCTGTAGATACCAATAGTAAAATTCAAAACTATGGCATGCAAAATCCAATCTACACTTGTGAATGACATCCAAAACATGATACCATGTCTAGTTCGTGGTAATAAGACGTCCATCAAATCTGCTGAGTCAGGTGAGTCTACAGAGCTTCCATTTCTGGGTCGATTGCCATGTTAAGATAAGATAAGCCTTTATTAGTTCCACAATGGGGAAATTCCAGGATTGCAACAGCACAGGGATAGCAACACTCAGAGCAACAATCAGAAGGCAAGAAAAAAGAAGAACAGCTAGTATACATATGTGCATATTACTATAAATATATATATATATATATATATAGACACACAGTGCGGAGCATTGTGGTTGGTGAATGTGCATGTGCATGTTTGTAGTTTTTATGCATGAAAAGACGCAGAACATTAGCTGTTACTCCCTAAAAACACAGCAAATCAATCAGTGGAAAAATATCTATGCAATAATGCAACTGACAGATAACTCTTACTTGAATGGATCTGTTGGACATGTGCCAATGAAACGGGAATGGATTCATCATATCAATCCTAGGACTCCAGGGAGCCGTATTAAAGATAAAAGGAGTCATAGTAAAGATTAAAATATTTCAAATGATGGTGTGTTGCATGAGTGAAGGTGTTCTGTGGTGACAGTGTGCTTCTCAGGTCACCCAGGTTAGATAATCAGACTGAACAGACTGACTATTGTCACCGTGGAGGCTGCCAACCCCTGGCAGAGATGGCCAAAAATGAGTGAGTCAAAGTGGAAATGGGCAGTTCATTTTTTAATTTTACCAGCTTGTTGCATGAAAGAAGCCCAGAGAAACTGGTAAATTATTTTTAAAAATTGAGAGCATTACCTTTTCTGTAGCAGGTCGGGCCTGGATGTGCACCAGCCAATTCTGGTCCAACTACAAACATCCCTGATCTGAAAAACAGTCGATAAATATGCACAGCCTGTTAAAACTGGGGATGTGGCTGTGTTCAGAATTAACCAATCACATTCAAACTCATGTTAAATGGGAGTCAGCACACACCTGCCACCATTTAAAGTGCCTCTGATTAACCCCAAATAAAGTTCAGCTGTTCTAGTAGGCTTTTCCTGACATTTTTGTCATCACATCTGACAGCACAAGCCATGGTCTGCAGAGAGCTTCCAAAGCATCAGAGGGATCTCATTGTTCAAAGGTGTCAGTAATGAGAAGGGTGCAAAGGAATTTCCAAGGCATTAAATATACCACGGAACACAGTGAAAACAGTCATCATCAAGTGGAGGAAATATGGCACAACAGTGACAGTACCAAAAACTGGATGTCTGTCCAAAATTGATGAAAAGATGAGAAGAAAACTAGTCAGGGAGGCTGCCAAGAGGTCGACAGCAACATTGGAGCTGCAGGAATTTCTGGCAAGTACTAGCTGTTTAGTACGTGTGACAACAATCTCCCATCTAGGGTGGCAAGACAGAAGCCTTATCATACAAAGAAAAACATCCAAGTCCAGCTTCATTTTGCAAAAACCTATTTGAAATCTCCCAAACGCATGTGGGAAAGTGTATTGTGGTCCGATGAAACCAAGGTTGAACTACTTGGCTATAATTCCAAACGGTACAGTGCATCCAGAAAGTATTCACAGCGCTTCACTTTTTCCACATTTTGTTATGTTACAGCCTTATTCCAAAATGGATTAAATTCAGTTTTTCCCTCCAAATTCTACACACAGTACCCCATAATGACAACGTGAAAAGTTTTTTTGAGATTTTTGCAAATGTATTAAAAATAAAAAACTAAGAAATCACATGTGCAAAAGTATTCACAGCCTTTGCCATGAAGCTCAGAATTGAGCTCGGGTGCATCCTGTTTCCACTGATCATCCTTGAGAATTTTCTACAGCTTAATTGGAGTCCACCTGTGGTAAATTCAGTCAGTTGGACATGACTTGGAAAGGTACACACCTGTCTATATCAGGTCCCACAGTTGACAGTGCATGTCAGAGCACAAACCAAGCGTGAAGTCAAAGGAATCGTCTGTAGACCTGCGAGACAGGATTGTGTCGAGGCACAAATCTGGGAAGGGGACAAAAAATTTCTGCTGCTTTGAAGGTCCCAATGACCACAGTGGCCTCCATAATCTGTAATTGGAAGAAGTTCGGAACGAAGTTCAGAACGACCAGGATGCTTTCTAGAGCTGGCTGGCCGTCTAAACTGAGCAATCATGGGAGAAGGGCCTTAGTCAGGGAGATGACCAAGATCCTGATGGTCACTCTGTCAGAGCTCCAGCATTCCTCTGTGGAGAGAGAACTTTCCAGAAGGACAACCATCTCTGCAGCAATCCACCAATCAGGCCTGTATGGTAGAGTGGCCAGACGGAAGCCACTCCTTAGTAAAAGGCACATGGCAGCCCACCTGGAGTGTGCCAAAAGGCACCTGAAGAACGCTCAGACCATGAGAAACAAAATTCTCTGGTCTGATGAGACAAAGATTGAACTCTTGGGCGTGAATGCCAAGTGTCATGTTTGGAGGAAACCAGGCACTGCTCATAACCATGCCAATGGTGGTAGCAGCATCGTGCTGTGGGGATGTTTTTCAGCGGCAGGAACTGGGAGACTAGTCAGGATAGAGGGAAAGATGAATGCAGCAATGTACAGAGACATCCTGGATGAAAACCTGCTCCAGCGCGCTCTTGATCTCAGACTGGGGCGACGGTTCAACATTCAGCAGGACAATGACCCTAAGCACACAGCCCAGATATCAAATGGAGTGGCTTCAGGACAACTCTTGAATGTCCTTCAGTGGCCCAGCCAGAGCCCAGTTTTGAATCCAACTGAACATCTCTGGAGAGATCTGAAAATAGCTGTGCACCGACGCTTGCCATCCAGCCTGATGGAGCTTGAGAGGTGCTGCAAAGAGGAATGGGCGAAACTGCCCAAAGATAGGTGTGCCAAGCTTGTGGCCTCATATTCAAAAAGACATGAGGCTGTATTTGCTGCCAAAGGTGCATCAACAAAGTGCTGAGCAAAGGCTGTGAATACTTATGTACATGTGATTTCTTAGTTTTTTATTTTTAATAAATTTGCAAAAATCTCATAACTTTTTTCATGTTGTCATTATAGGGTATTGTGTGTAGAATTTTGAAGAAAAAAATGAATTAATTCATTCTGGGAAAAGGCTGTAACATAAAATGTGGAAAAAGTGAAGCGCTGTGAATACTTTCCGGATCCACTGTATATTTGGCGTAAACACAACACTGCTCATCACCAAAAGAACACACATGATGCTGGCGGTGGCAGCATCATGCTTTGGGGCTGTTTTTTTCATCTGGAACGGGGGCCTTAGTCAAGGTGGAGAGAATTATGAACAGTTCCAAAATACCAGTCAGTGTTGGCACAAAACCTTCAGGCTTCTGCGAGAAAGCAGAAAATGAAGAGGAACTTCTCTTTCAGCATGACAGTGACCCAAAGCACACATCAAATAAACAAAAGAATAGCTTCACAAAAGAAGATTAAAGTTTTGGAATGTCCCAGCCAGAGTCAGACCTGAATCCGATCGAACATCTGTGGGGTGATCTGAAGATGGCTGTGCACAGGAGATGTCTGCACAATCTGACAGATTTGGAGCGTTTTTGCAAAGAAGAGTGGGCAAATATCGCCACATCAAGATGTGCCACGCTGATGGACTCCTACCCAAAAAGACCTAGTGCTGTCATTAAAGCCAAAGGTGCTGCAACAAAGTATTAGTTTAACCTTCAAGCGACCGTGTGGGGTCATTTACGACCCCAGCCATATAATTTAATGTGCCGTCTCTTTATTTTTTATCCGAATTTTCTTTCCTAGCATGAGTTTGTCAGTCTACTAATCCTACACACTTTCATAGTTTTTTTTGCAGGGATCAGCCAACTGGTGTGGCGTAGACATCGCAAACTCTTGTGGGGTCATTTATGACCCCGAAGAGAAGCACTGGTTTTTAAACATTGGTTTTATAAATTTTATTCAAATGTTCCACTTCTAATCAGTACTTTATATTGTATTGCAGTGAACCATGGCTAACAGACCTAGGATAGCAAGATTTACAGCTGCTGAAGCATTGAGACTAATACTTCAAGCCCAAAGTGATGATGAAAACAGTTCCATTGATGGAGACGAGTCGGCATCGGACAATAATGATCATATCTCTGAGATGTCAGACCATTCTGATATAGAATCTGACGGTGAAGTCCCTCCAGTAGCTGCAGCACCTCCAGCTGGTGATCAAGATTTGCCTGCAAGGGGGGCAGGTAGAGGTCGGGGACGGGCTCGAGGTAGAGGTCATGGCCGAGCACGTGGGCGAGCCCGTGGAAGAGGCCTTGGCCAAAAAAGGTCACAGGTGCCAAACCTCCATAAAGCAACTAGGGAAGCAATAGCAAGCATTGGTGTTGGTCCTGCTAACCCTGCAGAGCAGCCCGCAGTTGCTGCAGTACCTGGCAGTCGGAAGCGCTGTTCATTTTGCCCACGCAACACTGACAGGAAAGTGTCACGTGCATGTGCTTCATGCAACAAGCCAGTGTGCCCAGAACATAGCCACAAACAAGTGGTTTGTGAAGATTGTGCTTGAAATATTACTAATAGTACATCGCTGAACCTAATTTCAAAGCTTTGTGGGAACTTGTTTTCATACCTGGGATTCTCATTTTGACAGTTACCATTTTCAGTTATTTCAGTAAACTAAAGATTTTTTATATCATATTACACATATACAAACAAGAGGTTTGTGTGGTTTTTTGTTTTAAACACAGGCATGGTAGTTACATAGGTTGATCGAATGTGTTCTGAGTAGGATGACTTCCTTACCAGTTTTAGCATATTCCCTAGTCGGCAAGTCAGCTAATTATTTTTATTGATGTTAGCAGGATGCTACCTCAACCATAAGTCAAAATATTTCTACTCAAACATATTTTTATAATGTACGTTTTCATTTAGTGTGGCGAAAATATATTTTTCCAAGAGTGAACTGACAAGGACTGTCTAAATAAATGTAATGTTCTTACAGTCTGCGTTTTGGTTATTTCTTGCAATAAAAGTATTATTAGCAAACACATTTTACATTAGATCATTATAAAATACCTGTCTTAAATACAGGGAGTAGTTTTGGTATGATAAACCTCCAACCAGCCATTTATAATAAGGATCCCTGTACAGAGCACAATGGGGTCATAAATGACCCCACTTGGTCATTTCAGTCCGTAAAATAGCTTGGTCGCTTGAGGGTTAACGGTGTGCATATTTATGCAATCAGATTGTTCAGTTTTTTATGTTTTATTTTTGCCCTTAAAAGATTTCAGTTTGTTTTTCAATTGGGTTTTGCAGGTTATAGGTCACATTAATGGTGGAATAGGTTCTGAAAGGATTTATCTTGGTTTGATTTTTTTTAACATCACAAAAATCTGGCATTTGAACAGGGGTGTGTAGACTTTTTATATCCACTGTAAATAAAACAAATACCATGGATCCTAAAGTAACTCAAATATCTCAACTTCACAAACACATTTAGCCAGTCAATATAAAGAAAGCAGTCTATTTCAAAACAAATCAAACCATCAACTCAGATTTCCCTTTTCTGCAAAACCACAAAATTATACCAAAAGTAACAAAAATCTCAACCCATAAACAGTTCAAATGGTTCAGTTTTTTTCTTCAGTTCACCTTTTCAGTTCAACTCAGTTCAATTCAGTATACTGTGGGGTAAAAAGTATTTAGTCAGCCACCAATTGTGCAAGTTCTCCCACTTAAAAGATGAGAGAAGTCTCCAATTTTCATCATAGGTATACCTCAACTATGAGAGACAAAATGAAGAAAAAAAAAATCCAGAAAATCACATTGTCTGATTTTTAAAGAATTTATTTGCAAATTATGGTGGAAAATAAGTATTTGGTCAATAACAAAAGTTCATCTCAATACTTTGTTATATACCCTTTGTTGGCAATGACAGAGGTCAAACGTTTTCTGTAAGTCTTCACAAGTTTTTCACACACTGTTGCTGGTATTTTGGCCCATTCCTCCATGCAGATCTCCTCTAGAGCAGTGATGTTTTGGGGCTGCCACTGGGCAACACGGACTTTCAACTCCCTCCAAAGATTTTCTATGGGGTTGAGATCTGGAGACTGGGTAGGCCACTCCAGGACCTTGAAATGCTTCTTATGAAGCCACTCCTTCGTTGCCCGAGCGGTGTGTTTGGGATCATTGTCATGCTGAAAGACCCAGCCATGTTTCATCTTCAATGTCCTTGCTGATGGAAGGAGGTTTTCACTCAAAATCTCACGATACATGGCCACATTCATTCTTTCTTTTACACGTATCAGTCGTCCTGGTCCCTTTGCAGAAAAACAGCCCCAAAGCATGATGTTTCCACCCCCATGATTCACAGTAGGTATGGTGTTCTTTCTTCTCCAAACACGACAAGTTGAGTTTTTACCAAAAAGTTCTATTTTGGTTTCATCTGACCATATGACATTCTCCCATTCCTCTTCTGGATCATCCAAATGCTCTCTAGCAAACTTCAGACGGGCCTGGACATGTACTGGTTTAAGCAGGGGGACACGTCTGGCACTGCAGGATTTGAGTCCCTGGCGGCGTAGTGTGTTACTGATGGTAGCCTTTGTTACTTTGGTCCCAGCTCTCTGCAGGTCATTCACTAGGTCCCCCCGTGTGGTTCTGGGATTTTTGCTCACCGTTCTCGTGATCATTTTGACCCCACGGGGTGAGATCATGCGTGGAGCCCCAGATCGAGGGAGATCATCAGTGGTCTTGTATGTCTTCCATTTTCTCATAATTGCTCCCACAGTTGATTTCTTCACACCAAGCTGCTTACCTATTGCAGATTCAGTCTTCCCAGCCTGGTGCAGGTCTACAATTTTGTTTCTGGTGTCCTTTGACAGCTCTTTGGTCTTGGCCATAGTGGAGTTTGGAGTCTGACTGTTTGAGGTTGTGGACAGGTGTCTTTTATACTGATAACGAATTCAAACAAGTGCCATTAATACAGGTAACGAGTGGAGGATAGAGGAGCCTCTTAAAGAAGAAGTTACAGGTCTGTGAGAGCCAGAAATCTTGCTTGTTTGTAGGTGACCAAATACTTATTTTCCACCATAATTTGCAAATAAATTCTTTAAAAATCAGACAATGTGATTTTCTGGATTTTTTTTTTCCTCATTTTGTCAGTCATAGTTGAGGTATACCTATGATGAAAGTTGGAGACCTCTCTCATCTTTTAAGTGGGAGAACTTGCACCATTGGTGGCTGACTAAATACCTTTTTGCCCCACTTTAATCCTTTTAATCAATTTAGTTATCTCTAGCCCTTTTGGTTCAGTTCAGTTCCATTGTTCACTTCAACAGTTCAACCCTGTTGTGTTCACTTCAATTCAGCCCTTTTATTCAGCACAGCTTTTTTAAACAAGAGACAACCCACTTTTTCTTCTTCCCCCTTCAGTTGTTTTACCTCAACTGGGTTTAAGGTTAGTGGAGGGTACTACCCTCAGTTACCTCCCTGGAGAACCAAGCAGCTGGCAGCAGATGAATAAATTCTTGGCACTTGTGTAAATCCAGTTCTGCTAGTGCATTGCCTGTAGAACGCAAGTATTCCTGGCTGAAACAGGTATCCCAGTCCGGCTTTACAGGCCCACATGTAGGCTATGTTTGAAAGTGGAATACAAAGAAGGTGTAGCCTATATGTCGGCAATCGCACGTTAGACTTTTACAAATATAAAAGGGAGTAAATGGCAGTAAGATGTATTTTATTATGTGAATATTAATTGCAGAATAATTGAAAATGAATGGGGCATCCAGTATTAGCCACTGTTTCAAGAGCTTCTTGTTTATTTTTTTCACATCACTTATTTGTGTGATCTTTTATGAGTTATTGAGCATTTTAATGTCCAGTTTTGTGACGGTTGTCGTTTAGTCAAACCGTGCATGTGGCTGCATATGATATGCAGTTGATCTGGGCATTCTGCTCCACAATTAGTAACTTTTAATAATTGCGCGAGCACACCCAGAGGAGCACCATCGGCGACGGCGAGTCATGGTTCTGCAAAGGGACTCCCGTCTACTGCTGACCGGGCAGGCTGGGTGTGCCTCTCTGCGAACGATCGTGGAGCGCCCAGTCGGACACCGGTGTTGGAGAAGCAACAGCTAAACCGGTGGGTCGCAGTCCTTCACAAGAAGCCTGCCCGGTTAGCGGGAGTCTCAGCTGTTGCTTTTCCCATGGTGCCAGCGGTTCAGCTGCTGCCCCACCCCCAGCACACCCTCGTACCTTGTGTTCTCCATGCCAAATTATCCATTAGACCTACGCAGTCATGGCAAGTTTATGGTATAATTTTTTAAGCATTAAATCTTAAATATTATCTTTTTCTTGTCAAAATTGTCACTTTTCACTTCCTTGTTTTGTACACGTAGCACTGTGGTTACCGATGCCATAATGCACGTTTTATCCAGTCAGTACAGAGTTGATCCGAAACCAAACCCTGCCCACACTTCTAGAAGCCTGGGCATGAGACAGAGCGGTGGCTAAACTTTGGATAAAAACTACATATTTTGACTGAGCGACTCCATACTCGGGGATGCACACCCTTGTAACCTCAGCAAAGCACTTATAAAATCTGAGGCCAGTCTGACAAACAGTTCAAGAGATATGTGTGGAACAAACACACAGACACACAGACAGAGATTTCATGCATTTATAGATAGATGGAGGTGTGGAGACTTGTTCTCACCCCAGAGTACTTTTAGAAAATGCCAAGGATAGGCATGGCACTTAATGAAATTCACAGATAGACTTGCCACCTCTTTTTGTTCCTTTGGCCACCACCATTTTATCTTCTGCCATCATCTTATGAAGGCTTAGTGGCAAGAAGGCGGGGACTATGTCTTTAAGGGGCAGCACTTCAGGAGATTGCCACAACTTGTTAGGCACACTTTTTAAATATCAGTTGTTCCAAGTAACAGGTGGCGCCATCATGTCACAACTGGTGACAAATCAGAAAGGTTCACTGAATGAGACCTAGTGAGATCATGGTGGACTGTAACATACTAACAGGGTTGCGATGGATGACTGAAAGGACTGTGTTACGTCAGCTGGTCCTCAAAACTGTGTCCACCATGGGGCATCGGTCAGAACGCATCAACAAGCCAAGATGTGATTTGGAGATTTAATAAACAGCTGTTCTTGAAGTGTATCTGTTTCAGGATACTGCATGTGTGTGGTTCTGTAAATACAAAGAAATAACCCACAAATAAATGAAATAACATACTTATGAATATCTAATTATACAATAAAAATACACAATTAATTTTCTATATCTCACTTAGAGTAACCAAATGGCAGCAAACAAACACCAGCATAAAACAATCAGGATAAAGAAATATAAAAGTCCGCCCTCGTTATAAGCATTAATTGTACAGACATTGGTGATTTATAAAGCCACAATTAAATAAATAAATCAAGACAATGTTACATGCACATCAGGTCTGAACACTAATGAACACATCTAAATTTCAGTAAAATACAAGCTAACTTATCAGTGTGAAATAAAGTAACAGTTACAGTCATGTGAAAAAACTAGGACCTGATTCTCCTGATTTTTTTCACATGATTGTATGTGATTCACGACTCTCTGGAAAAACGATTACTGCACAATATCCATCCATCTTCTACCGCTTAATCCTTTTCAGATCACGGTGGGGCTGGAGCCTATCCCAGCATCTTTTTGGCGAGAGGCAGGGTACACCCTGGACAGATCGCCAGTCCATCACAGGGCCAACACAGAGAGACAGACAACCATTCACTCTCACATTCATACCTGAGGACAATTTAGAATCCCCAGTTGATGCCAGTTAACCTAACCTGCATGTCTTTGGCCTGTGGGAGGAAACCGGCGTACCCGGGGTAAACTCACACAAACACAGGGAGAACATGCACACTCCACACAGAAGGGTCAGGGGTGGGATCGAACCCACGATGGTCAAGGGTGGAATTGATCCCGCAATCGAGCTGCCCTACTGTGTGATAATAGTAGAAAAAATATGACATTAAATCTATTGAAATTACACCACAATATTAAAACAGAAATATATGTCAATAAATATGAGCTGTACTTACAAGTATCTGAACAGACACACTCTTGATGGCACCAAAAACTAACATTTAACATCAAACCAAAACTTCAGCTTCTCGGACTGTTATCGCCCCTGTAAACCACAGCGCAGACTGACTAGCAGTTGCATTCATCTGCCTGCAGGGGGCACAGTTCAGCTGTTACTAGTCAATTATTTTGCACAATGAAAAATTAGTCCTTCATCCCAGGGTGTTTTTGTTTTTTGAGTATTTTTGTTGATAGCCACTCCAGATAGACAAATTCATGTGTCAAAGCTCTGAGAATAATCTTTTCATCATATGTTCCCTTTTAGACCTTAGGGAACCATGTTAGCATGTGGAAAAATAATTTTGTCCTCTTTAAATAGCTTGTTGAATCTGAAATAGATTAATCACTGCTGTAATTATCACATGCATGGATAAGAACTATTTGTTACTAGATGGAGACTTTGTTGGCCAGTCAGTGTATTTATTCTTTCTGGTTTTGCTATTACTATCATTTTTTTCATGTCTTTTTGTCCCTCAAGATGCTCCACAGTCACATGACTCAAAGGAGGAGAAGGTTCTCACTGTCCAGCAGCTCTGTGACCAGGAGGAACAAGATGCTGCACAGGTTAAAGAGGAAGAAGAAGAACTCTGTACCAGTCAGGAGGAAGAACACTTCGAACTGAAACAAGAGACTGATACCTTCATGGTGACTCCTACTGATGAAGATGATGACAAGAGTGAAACTGAACCAAACAGTGAGCAGCTCCTCTCTCACAACTCTGCTGACACTGAGATCCAAGACCAGGGAGCAGGTAAGAATGTAACCCCAGGATCAAGTAAACATGAAGAGCCAAAGAAAAAGAAGAGACTTCACAGAAACAAAAGTGACCGTAGCAATGCATACAACTCCTCCATGTCAGAGAACCATTGTGATACTGCCACAGGTGAAGAGTCTGTAAAATGTTCTGTTAATGACAAAGACTGTAAAAATGAGTCCCAGAAGAAGAAACGTCACACTGTTAAGTCACATGTTTGCAGCACTTGTGGGAAAATATTTGGGTATAAGACTAAGTTATCATGTCATGAGAGAATTCACACGGGTGAGAAGCCATTTTCTTGTGAAACATGTCGGCAGAGTTTTACTCAGCGTGTTCATTTGAAAACTCACATGAGAATTCACACAGGCGAGAAGCCATTTTCTTGTGAAATATGTTGGCAGAGTTTTACTCGGTGTGTTCATTTGAAAAGTCACATGAGAATTCACACAGGCGAGAAGCCATTTTCTTGTGAAATATGTCGACAGAGTTTTACTCAACGTGTTCATCTGAAAACTCACATGAGAATTCACACAGGTGAGAAGCCATTTTCTTGTGAAATATGTCGACAGAGTTTTACTCAGCGTGGTCATTTGAAAACTCACATGAGAATTCACACAGGTGAGAAGCCATTTTCTTGTGAAACATGTGGGCGGAGATTTAATGAATTTCCTAAATTGAAAAGGCACATGAGAATTCACACAGGTGAGAAGCCATTTTCTTGTGAAACATGTGGGCAAAGATTTAAGCACAGTTGTACTTTGAAGACTCACATGAGAATTCATACAGGCGAGAAGCCATTTTCTTGTGAAACATGTGGGCAAAGATTTACTGTATGTGGTGCTTTGAAAAGTCACATGAGAAATCACACAGGTGAGAAGCCATTTTCTTGTGAAACATGTGGACAAAGATTTAAGCACAGTTGTACTTTGAAATATCACATGAGAATTCACACAGGCGAGAAGCCATTTTCTTGTGAAATATGTCGGCAAAGTTTTACTCAGCGTAGTAATTTGAAAAGTCACATGATAATTCACACAGACGAGAAGCCATTTTCTTGTGAAATATGTGGGCAAAGATTTAAGCACAGTTGTGCTTTGAAAACTCACATGAGAATTCATACAGGTGAAAACAGACGAGACAATGGAAAAAGTCACCCAACACCATGAAACCCTTAGTCACTTTACATCCATAAATAAACAAGCCAAGGCCTTTGTAGGAGACTTATTAGACAACATAAAAGCCCATCAAGAAAACCCAGCAACAAAATAGTTAGACACTGGAAAAATACAGCAAAAGGACACAGGAGGAAAGAAAAGAAAAATGGAAAAAGCATAATGTGTGGCAACCTGGGGAGTGCATAATGGTTTACCACCTTAGGAACAAAGGATGTGAAGTTAACCTTTTGTGTGTGAGAAGTAACAGGGAGGTGTCAAGGATGAATGGACTGACTGCAGTCGGGGGAGATTATCTTTTGTGTGTGATGAATGGACTGACTATAGTCGGGGGAGATTATCTTTTGTGTGTGAGAAGAGTCTAGAAGGATGTCATGTTATTTAAGGGAAGAGTTCCTACTTGTATGCCATTCTGTCTATGCTCTTCGTGTGAGTCGTGTAATAAACCGCTTGAACCAAATCAGCCTCATTTTTTACACGCTCCACACTGGTTGTGACCCAAGACAAATCATGGAATACGACGGAAGATCCCCGGAGCCAACCTCGACTGGAACCCCCAGCTTCGCGTGTGCTGTAGCGATCAAACTACCTGATTTTTGGCAGCACAACCCACGCTCCTGGTTCCACCTAACCGAGGCGCAGTTTGCCCTCCGAGGGATATCGGCGGATGATACGAAATTCTACTATGTGGTCGCAGCGCTCGATGCCAGCACGGCTCAGCACATCGAGAGTCTGCTCGATCAGCCGACAGCAAATATGACATGCTGAAGGCTGCCCTCATCCAGCACTACATGCTCTCGGATGGTGAGAGAGCAGAGAGGCTTCTGACGCGGACCGAGTTGGGAGACGGTTCGGCCGTGGACATGATGGAGAAGATGCTGAGGTTAAAGGGCAGGGACGACGACCACTTCATCTTCACCCACATTTTCCTCAGGAACCTTCCGACAGCGGCGAGAGCGGCCCTGGCCAATTTGTCGTCCAATTTGTTGTTGCTGGCCAAACGGGACTATCGTGCGCTAGCCCGAGAGGCAGAACGGATCATCGTCGCCACCAAGGCTTTCGTGACCATTGCGGCAGTGACGGAGCCTGGCACGTTGACACGAGGAGACGAGGAGCCGCCGACAGCAGCAGCAGAACCACTGACGGCAGCAGCAGCGGGGGCCAAGGAACGTGGAGGTGACACGCTTTGCTTCTACCATCGCCGCTTTGCAGAGAGGGCACGCAAATGTATACCACTGTGCCAGTTCAAGCGCTCGGGAAACGCCAAGACCAGGGGTCGGTAGCAGCCGCAACCCTCGGGGAGGAGAACAAGCTGCTCTATTTGACGGACCTACGCTCGGGGAGGCATTTCCTCGTGGACACCGGCGCACAGAGGAGTTTCATCCGGCCGACCTACGCTGACCGGCTGGCAGGAGCCAGCGGCCCCGAGATGGCAGCAGCAAACGGCTCAGACATTAAGACCTTTGGTGAGAGGACTCTGCTCTTGTCTCTACACGGTCGTACATTTGAATGGACTTTTGTTGTAGCAGCATTGGATTACCATATACTGGGGGCTGATTTTCTGTGTGCACATGGGTTGTTGGTAGATGTCGCTAACAGGCGCCTGGTGAATGCACTGTCTTTTGACTCTCTCCCCTGTATAGCTCGAGTGACCTGGCCAACAGCACAAGCCAACGTCACAGCAGCATCCGGTAAGTTCCACACACTGCTCGCTCAGTTCCCAGCACTCACAGTCCTGACGTTTTCAGCAGCTATCGCTAAACATGGGGTGGAGCATTTTATCACCACCACCGGGGCGCCCGTTTTTGCAATACCTCGGCGCTTGGACGCAGCTAAACTGGCCATAGCGCGCGAGGAGTTTGATAAGCTAGAGAGGTTAGGCATCAGGCGCTCAAACAGCCCATGGGCTTCCCCGCTACACATGGTCCCTAAAGCTGAAGGTTCGTGGCGACCCTGCGGCGATTTCCGCAGGTTAAACAACGCTACAGTGCATGACCGCTACCCAATTCCCCACATTCAGGATTTTTCCGCTCACCTCGCAGGAGCGCGCTCTTTTTCTAAGATAGATTTGGTCCGTGGTTACCACCAAGTCCCAGTGCGCGCTGAGGACATACCCAAAACAGCGGTAATAACTCCGTTTGGTTTATTCGAGTTCTTGCGCATGCCGTTTGGGCTTAAAGGGGCAGCACAGACGTTCCAACGCATGATGGATGCAGTGCTGCGCGATCTCCCTTTCGTGTTCGTCTATCTGGACGATATCTTGGTAGCCAGCGCGTCCGAAGACAAACACGAAACCCACCTCACGACGGTTTTCCGTAGGTTGGAAGAGCATGGTTTAATAATCAACCCAGCGAAATGTCAGTTCGGGGTGACGGGGATTGATTTTTTAGGGCACCGCGTCTCTCCCGAAGGAGCGGTTCCGCTGCCTGACAAAGTGCACGCAGTGACAGATTTTCCCCGACCACAAACGGTCAGGGCGCTACAAGAATTTTTGGGAATGGCGAACTTTTATAACCGTTTCCTTCCCCGCGCAGCGCAGCTCATGCAGCCATTGTACGCTGCGCTCAAAAAACAGAAACCCGCGAATAAGGTTGAATGGACCCCGGAACGAGAGCAGACGTTCTCGGAAGTTAAAGCAGCCCTGGCAAACGCCGCATTGTTGGCACATCCAGACCCAACGGCCCACATAGCCCTCACCACTGACGCCTCAGGTGTGGCCATAGGGGCTGTCGTGGAGCAGCGCGTCGCCGGGGCTTGGCAGCCGCTTGCCTTTTTCAGCAGAACCTTGCGCGACAATGAACGTAAATACAGCGCGTTCGACAGAGTTGCTGGCTCTCCACCTGGCCATTCGCCATTTCCAGTTCTGGCTGGAAGGGCGCAATTTTACTGCGTTCGTTGACCATAAGCCATTAACATTCGCGATGGCCAAAGTTTCAGAACCTTGGTCGGGCCGGCAGCAGAGGCAGCTGGCCGCGATCTCAGAGTTTACTACCGATATTCAGCATGTGTCGGGCAAACTGAATGTAGTGGCAGACTGCCACTTGTGGCCCCGGTCTGTGTAGGGTTGGATTACGCAGCCATAGCCGCGGAGCAGGCTAGTGACGCGGACGTGCGCGTGCTCCAGTCTGGACCAACAGGGTTAAGGCTGGAGAAGAGGACGCTGCTTAACGGCATTCCCCCCTTAATCTGCGACGTCTCCACGGGTCGCCCACGGCCTGTGGTTCCGGCCGCGTGGCGCCACCGCGTGTTTGAGTCGGTTCACTCTTTGGCACACCCAGGGGTGCGCGCGTCGGTCAAAATGGTAGGAGAGAAATATGTGTGGCCGGGCCTTCGCAAACAAGTGAAAGAGTGGGTGGCAGCCTGCGTGGCGTGCCAACGAGCCAAGGTTCACAGACTCACGAAGGCTCCTTTGGAGCCGTTTCGCATCCCGGCTAAGAGGTTTGACCATGTCCACGTGGACCTCGTAGGCCCCCTTCCGCTATCACAGGGGTACACGCATCTCCTGACAATGGTGGACCGCACCACGTGCTGGCCAGAAGTGGTTCCGCTGGCGGCAACCACGGCCGAGGAGGTGGCGCGCGCGTTTTTAACAGCATGGGTGGCGCGTTTTGGAGTTGTCGGACATTACGTCCGACAGAGGCTCTCAATTTGTTTCTGAACTCTGGTCAACCATGGCCCGCAGCCTAGGTGTCTCAATTCACTGCACAACCGCGTACAACCTGCAGGCAAATGGGTTATGCGAACGTTTTCATAGGTCGTTAAAAGCGGCTCTTAGGGCTTCACTGACGGATGCAAATTGGGTAGACAGGCTACCATGGGTTTTATTGGGGTTACGTTCTGCGCCTAAAGAGGATCTGGAAGCTTCCCCAGCAGAACTTGTTTTTGCACAACCACTCCGGCTGCCTGGGGAGTTTCTGCCAGATAATCCTAAGCCGGGCAGCTCCCCGTCTCAGCTGCTGCAGCGTTGTATAAGATAAGATAAGATAAGATAAGCCTTTATTAGTCCCACAACGGGGAAATTCCAGGATTGCAACAGCACAGGGATAGCAACACTCAGAGCAACAATCAGAAGGCAAGAAAAAACAAGCAAGCAAGAGCAGCTAATATACATATGTACATATTACTATAAAATATATATATACACACACACACACACAGACACACAGTGCAGAGCATTGTAGCTGGATGGAATAAATATGTAAATATATAAACACCCACAGTATGGAGCATTGCAGCTAGGTGGAATAAATATGCAAGTATATAAACACACACAGTGCGGAGCAATGTAGCTAGATGGAATAATATGTAGATATATAAAAACACAGTGCGGAGCATTGTAGCTAGATGGAATAAATATATAGATATATAAATATAAACACACCCAGTGCAGAGCATTGTAGCTAGATGGAATAAATATGTAAATATATAAACACACACAGTGCAGAGCATTGTTGCTAGGTGGGATGAAACAGCATAACCGTCTATTTAGTTATCCTACATGGTATGATTATGTGCCCATACATATTCTCACCCTCCATAGCGACCGGTATGTTCCTAGTTGTATGCCGGAGAGGACCATTGTGTAAGTCTATTGCATCTTTTGCATTCAAAAAAAAAAAAAAAAAAAAAAAAAAACTATTAGTTTGTTACGTCTTTTTGCTATCTCTGCGAGCAGCCCTGCTTAGGTTGTACAGTCTGACAGCCGTTGGTAGGAAGGACCTACGAAACCTCTCGGTTGTGCACCTGGGATGATGTAGTCTGCTGCTAAATGAGCTCCTCAGTGCATCCAGTATGTCCTGCATAGGGTGGAACTCGGACTCCAGCAGAGATGACAGTTTAGCCACCGTCCTTCTCTCTCCTATCTCCTCCATCGGATCAAGGCGTTGCCCCAGGACAGAGCTAGCTTTCTTAATCAGTTTGTTCAGTCTCTTCCTATCGGCTGCAGTAATGCCACTGCCCCAGCAGACCACTCCAAAAGTGATGGCTGATGCCACCACCGTGTCATAGAATGACTTCAGCAGCGCCCCTTGTACACCAAAAGACCTGAGTCTCCTCAGCAGGAACAGCCTGCGCTGTCCCTTCTTGTAGAGTGCGTCAGTATTGTGTGACCAGTCTAGTTTATTGTTCAGATGAATACCCAGGTACTTGTAGGATGTCACCATCTCGATGTCTGTTCCCTGTATATTTACTGGTGCTGTGAGGGGCTGCCCATGCCTGCGGCAGTCCACCACCAGCTCCTTAGTTTTCCTCGCGTTGATCTGGAGGCAGTTCCGATGGCACCAGTCCACAAAGTCCTGGATAAGCCCTCTGTACTCAGCTTCATCTCCGCTGGAGATGAGACCAACGATCGCAGAGTCATCAGAGAACTTCTGTAGATGGCAATGTGTTGTGTTGTGTGAGAAGTCCGCAGTATAAAGAGTGAACAAGAAGGGAGCCAGCACCGTTCCCTGGGGGGCCCCCGTGCTACTGATGATCGTGTCGGAAACACAGTCCCGGGTTCTCACAAACTGAGGCCGGTTCGTGAGGTAGTCCAGGATCCATGATGACAGGTGCTGGTCCACCCCTGCGCGCAGCAACTTGTCCTTCAGGATCATCGGTTGGATGGTGTTGAAAGCACTGGAGAAGTCAAAGAACATGATCCTCACCATATTCCCGGGCTTCTCCAGGTGGGACAGAGAACGGTGAAGGAGGAAGATCACCGCATCCTCCACCCCAATGCCATGCTGGTAGGCGAACTGGAGTGGATCCATCGCTGGTTCCACCAGGGGGCGGAGATGAGCAAGGAGCAGTCTCTCCAGGGTCTTCATCAAGTGGGACGTCAAGGCCACCGGTCTGAAGCTGTTCAGGTCTTTGGGGTGGGAAGTTTTTGGTACAGGTACCACACAAGATGTTTTCCACAGCTGTGGTACCCTCCCCAGTTTCAGGCTCATGTTGAAGATATACGTCACAATCCCACACAGCTGGTCTGCACAGGACTTGAGGAGCTTTGCGCTGATGCCGTCCGGTCCCGACGCCTTCCTCGCCTTGATCTTCCTCAGCTCCGTCCTCACCTGGGTCTTGGTCAGGGTCAGGATGGGGGGCTGTGTGTTGGGAGTGGGGGGGGTGTCGGTGGAGTGGGGAGTGGGTAGCAGGACTTGATTTCTTAGAGGCAGCAGTGGTTGTTGTGCAGACAGGGGGGAGGGCGGTTGGTCAAATCTATTGAAAAACAGATTCAGGTTGTTCGCCCACTCCCTGCCCCCCGTGGCCTGGGGGGAGGTATTCTGGAGCCCCGAGATGGTTTTGAGGTTTCTCCAGACCCCGCTGATGTCGCTCTGTTGCAGCTTGTCCTCCATCTTCTTCCTGAAGCTGTCCTTGCCTTCTCTGATCTTTCTCCTCAGCTCCCTCTGTACGGACTTCAGCATCTCCCTGTTCCCTGACCTGAAGATCCTCTTCTTCTCTCTCAGAAGTGTTTTTATCTCAGGGTTGATCCAGGGTTTGTTGTTTGAGTGACGCCGTATGGTCTTGGTGGGAACGGATTTGTCCACACAGAAGCTGAGGTAGCCCGTGAAGGTGTGAATGAGGCCATCGATGTCCTCACCATGTGGATCGCAGAGCTGCTTCCAGGCAGTGGCTTCAAAACAGTCCTTTAGAGTGTCCATTGTCTCCTCAGACCATAACTCCACAGTGTGCATGGCCGGAGGTTGTCTGTGCACTAGGGGTTTGTACACCGGTCGGAGATGAACCAAGTTGTGATCCGATCTCCCAAGTGGGGGGAGTTGTGATGAGGTGTACGCCTCCTTAGTGATTGCGTAGAATAAATCCAGTGTTTTATTGTCTCTAGTGTGGCATGTGACATACTGGGTGAACGTGGGTAGAATGGGAGACAGTGAAACGTGGTTGAAATCGCCTGAGATGAGGAGAAGAGCATCTGGGTGTTCTGTCTGCAGCCTGCTGGTTACTGAATGGATGACGTCACGCGCTGTCCCAGCGTTCGCCGTCGGATTTGCATAAACAACAATGCAGATCACGTGTGAGTGTTCTCTCGGGAGATATGTAGGCCTCATGCTAACAGCTAGCAACTCAATGTCTTTGCTGCAGTGTCGTTGTTTAACAGTGATATGTCCCGGTCTGCACCAGTTGTTGTTAACATACATGATCACTCCACCGCCCCTAGTTTTGCCACTCTCTGGTGTTCGGTCAGCTCGTATCATGTGAAAACCCTCCAGCTCAATGTTAGCATCTGCTGCTAGTTCAGTTAGCCACGTCTCAGTAAACAAAAGGAGAGAGCACTCCCGGTAAGTGCTATCATAACGGGAGATAGCCGCTAGCTCATCTAACTTTCCCAGTATCGACCGTACATTTCCCATGACAACAGATGGAAGGGAGGGTCTGTACCTTATATTTTTTGTCCTCCGCCTTACTCCAGCCCGGCAGCCACGGCGTTTTCGCCTCAGTTCTCTCGGTATGTCGAGTTTTTCCAGTGGGACCGGGTGGCGGTTAAATGCTAGCAGCTCTTCCCTGTTATATCGTATCCTGCTATAAACAGTGGCTCCGTCCACCGGCTCAGGAGACATTTGGGATGATCTGTGTGTCCGTGATATAAGTGGGGTGAAAAAAAAAAAAGTGATCAAAAGAGAGAGGAAGGGAAAAAAAAACTCGGAATCGAGCCGCTGTTGCAAAAGGCAGCCGACTGGTGTGGCGCCGAGAGGAGTATAGACTCAAGCACGCTGCCGGGCCCTGCCCACCACAGTTTTCCGTGCGTTTTTGTGCCTAAAGCTTTGAAAAACGCGGAGTTCGTGTTTGTCAGACACAATGCCCACTGCCCCCCACTGCGCCCACCTTATGATGGACCGTTTAGAGTGCTGGAAACAGGGAATAAGCATTTTTTGCTAGATTTGGGGGGTAGGAGGGAAAAAATTGGCACAGACTCAAACCTGCTTTTGTTGTGGCTGACGAGCAAGTGCTGTTGGTGAGGGCCCCTCGGCGTGGAAGACCCCCACGGGGCGCTTCCCAGAGAAAAGATTCTCCAGAGCACCCACACGGACAGTCAAAAAGTTTTCACCCCCAGACATCAGGCCCCAGCATGGCAGCGCCACGGAGGCAGCGAATCCTGGCTAAGGCAGATACGGCAGAAGACTGAAGCCCAAGCAGCATGCGCACTGATGTTGATTGTTCTACAGCATGTGGACTGATGTTAATGGTTCTATCACAGCATGTGGACTGTTACCCTTTTGTCCTATCTAAGTTGCTGGGGGTGGGGGTGGCAACCTGGGGAGTGCATAATGGTTTACCACCTTAGACAGGAACAAAGGACGTGAAGTTAACCTTTTGTGTCTGAGAAGTTTCTAGATGCCCTAGTAAGATAACAGGGAGGTGTCAAGGATGAATGGACTGACTGCAGTCGGGGGAGATTATCTTTTGTGCGTGAGAAGAGTCTAGAAGGATGTCATGTTATTTAAGGGAAGAGTTCCTACTTGTATGCCATTCTGTCTATGCTCTTCGTGTGAGTCGTGTAATAAACCGCTTGAACCAAATCAGCCTCATTTTTTACACGCTCCACAAAGCGAGCAGGGCACTTTCAGGAGGAATTCAATAGGGATTATATTGATAGGGAAGAGACATTGCGCTGGATCAGGAACGGAGATCTGGGGTACGACGAGGAGAGACTAGTGGTTGGAGCACAAGATCAGGGACGTCCTTGCCCTCTCTGAGCCCTGTCTAATTCAGGTTCTCTCTCTGTCTATGGTGGTGTACAATAAGGTTATAAAATATCAAGTGTAATGTTTTGTCCTGCAGGATTTTTTTTTTTTTTTGTCATAGTGTGGAAGTTGTGTTCAATGACGAGACATGAGTGTATTTCTCAGGTTCGGCTTTATTGCAGAACACAATCATCCAACATTTTCAAAAGCAAGAAGAGGCAGAATATTACAGCACACTCTTATACCTCCGGGGGATTAAGAACTCAAATCACATGGTGCTTCTGCAAACATTCAATCACAATGCAAGTCTCTGAAGATTCACCATTGTCTCTTATTCTCCGGTGTCCCGGGAAACCCCCCAGGGCCTCCTCTGAGACAAGGGCCCGACTTCACACCTCCTCGCCATCACCTGTCGGCCCCCGTCGATCCAATCTCCTGTTCCTCCAGACGTGAAGCCTCAATCCACATAAGCCATACATTTGTGGGGAGATATGAACCAGACATATGTGCCACACTCTTGTGGGAAATATGAACCAAACATATGTGCCACAATAGTCTACATAAATGACAAGAATGTGTGTATTTTTTGTTTTTTTATTCTAGTGTTTTTTTTGTTTTGGTTTTTTTTTTTCATTGAGAGAGTAGTCAAGGGAAGGGAAAAAACCTAAGTAATTTAAGGTGGATTCACATTACAATGTTTGGACCAACTTTTACTGACGTTTTGGCAAACATCTGGCTCTGCTGGCAAAAGTTAATGATAGTTGGTGTTTGGTGGCAAATGCTGGTGAAAGTTGTGTACTTTAAAAATTTTCAGCCTGCTGAAAATTTGCTGATGCTTGGAAATAAACGTTCGTGAAAGTTATGCTCAGAGTTCCTGAGCGCTGGGGTAAGTTATGCAGAGTTTACCTAAGTCAGCCTCAGTTAAAGCTGGGTTCACACTAGCGTATGGACCGACTTTTACAGATGTTTTGAAAAATCAGAAGTAATCAGCGCAGATCAGCTGACATCAGCATCAGGTGACGCTCATATCAAAGATCAGTGTTTGTGGAAGCTTCCTGCCATTCTGCTTCTGGGGTGAACACATCTCCTTTGAGCATACGTTTCAGTATTTATTTTCGTTTTATATTCCTATGTAGCTACTTCTGCATACCCTTTCCCCCGTTCATTTATTCATTCATCTAAAAAATGTAGTTAATCATGATATAAATAAAATGACGGGTGATTATATTTTGACTGTTACACCTCTCTCCATTAAAATAACATAAAATCCTATTAAATGTCATTTACTTTTTGACAGCACATCAGCACTGTTTGATTCCCACACTGAAAGTGAACCAATCCTGGAGAATGATTACGCACGGAGCAGATTACACGGAAAGCAGGAGTCTGAGTACAGAGTGAACCAGCATCCTATGTCCCGCCATTCCTTAATTCTGATTGGCTGCTTAGAGCGGTCTGACATTGACAGGTCAGCTGCAGTCCCCACTAACCCACAAACAATTCAACAATTCAAAACTAATTAAATGTTCATTATATATATATATATATATATATATATATATATATATATATATATATATATATATGTAATATAATGTATGTAACATTCGGGTTCTCTGTCTGTCTGTGGAGGTTGTGTGGGAGCGAGTGGAGAGAGTGAGAGAGGAGGAGGAGCGTGTGTGTGTGTGACAGTGAGTGAGAATGAGACAGGTTTATGGCAGAAGCAACTCGTTGTTACTTGTTCAGTTTTCTTTTTTCTTTGGTGTGGTCACGGCCTACAGTGACCCATCCTGTTAAAAATAAAGGCGTTTAATCGCCAACCTCTTGGTGGTTTTTACAATGCGACTGGCAGACGCTACAATATATTGTAACGTCGGGGCCATGTTAAGGGGGGCAGGGATCTCCCAGCATGCTTTGCCAGTTGAAACGTTACTGTGTGTGTGTATTAAATGTGTTATTACAGAGTTATTATACTGCTGTGTCATTATAACTGCGTTATAATGACCCAGCAGTGTTTAGCAGGATTAGGGCAAGATGTATCATGTGTGTGTAACCATGATTGAAACGGAAGTATGGGAGAATGACCTCCCCTCCTCTCTGTGCTCAGAAGTAGTTGGGGTTGGTGGTGTGTGAATAAAGCCTGTTCGTCACAACCATCTTGCTCCTCTTTCTTTGTGTGAATCCCGCAAACGTCACACTGGTGTCAGGAGTGGGGATGGAGCAAGATGAGGATCCAGGCGGAGGTCCAGCAGCCAGAGTGGTTCATCGCTCGGCTGGGAATGGAGCGTAGAGCTGAGACGCCGGCCCCTGGAGAGGCTCGCCGCGATGGACGGAGCAGCGGACCCGACAGGCTGAGCAGAGCAAACCAGCCCCGTTTCCCACCCTTTTCAGGGCAGGACGGGCTGGCGATTCCAGAGCGATTAGGAGCAGCGATCAACCGGGAGGTGACCGTCCCATCCATCCGGCAGCGGGCCAAGATTCCCTGCTACAACGGCGAGAACCTGTAGGATGACCACCTGGCCCAGGTCGAGTTGGCTGCCACGCTGAACGACTGGTCATCTGAGGAAACCGCCGTGCTGAGAGCGAGTGGAAGGAGGAGCTACGGCAGCGCGTGCACGAAGGAGACAGCGACGGCGACGCGAGGAAGGGGGGCTTCCACTGCGCAGAGCCAGGGTACATCGCACGGTACTGCACCGCACACAGCGCACGACAAACTGGCCCCTCGCCGACGTTAAATTAGAGCGACGTGGCATGGACGGAAAAAAGGCCACCTCCTGCAGATGCTTCCCCAGCGGTGACATCACAGAGGCCTTCGGAGCGCAGCAGTAGCGGGGTGAGCAGGACGAAGATGCGGCCATTTCCGAGGCGCAGCAAGGGCTGGACGCATGGACGTGGGCCAGCGGCCGCCTGGGAGACCTGGCAGCGGTAGGAGTCGGCCGGAGCGGGCATGGGACTCCTGCTGCCAGAGGAGGAACTGTGTGTAGTCCTACCGCCACCTGCACCGCAGATGCTTCCCCTTTCGGTGACGTCACGGAGGCCCTCGACGCAGCAGCGACGCAGCGGAGCGAGCAGGACGAAGATCCGGCCATTTTCCGGGCGCGGCAAGGGCTGGACGCATGGACGCGGGCCAGTGGCCACCTGGGAGACCTGGCAGCGGTGGGAGTCGGCCGGAGCGGGCTTGGGACTCCCGCTGCCAGGGAAGGGACTGTGCATGGTCCTACAGAGGCTGTCAGATGTGTCCATCCGCCCGCTGGTGGCCAAACCGGAACCCTACCCCAACCAGATACTCCGATCGAGACTCAGATGGACACTGGATGGCCCGTGCGTGCCGCCCCGGCACCGAGCTGACTCGCGTTGGATTTCTGAAAGTGGACTTTGAATTTTCTGGGGACAGAAACCAGTCCAGAGGAGGGCAGTGTAACGTCGGGGCCATGTTAAGGGGGGCAGGGATTTCCCAGCATGCTTTGCCAGTTGAAACGTTACTGTGTGTGTGTATTAAATGTGTTATTACAGAGTTATTATACTGCTGTGTCATTATAACTGCGTTATAATGACCCAGCAGTGTTTAGCAGGATTAGGGCAAGATGTATCATGTGTGTGTAACCATGACTGAAACGGAGGTCTGGGAGAATGACCTCCCCTCCTCTCTGTGCTCAGAGGTAGTTGGGGTTGGTGGTGTGTGAATAAAGCCTGTTCGTCACAACCATCTTGCTCCTCTTTCTTTGTGTGAATCCCGCAAAAGTCACAATATATCCCACAGATTAAAAATTTTTTTTAAAAAACATGACATACACACCATGTTATCACCAAACAAATACTGTACATATTACTTATATATTTTCTTTTTTTAAAATTCCCCCTTCTCTCTATTTCTCTTCCGTTCCTGCATATCTGAACTGAGTTTTGATCGAAAAACACATGTTTTCACCAGCATTTCAGTCAACATTTGCCAAAGAAGCTTAACTTGGGCTGACTTAGACGAACTGTGCATAACTGAGAGGAAATGAGCACAACTTTAACCAACGTTTATTTCCAAACGTCGGCAAATTTTCAGTATGCTGAAAATTCTCAAGGAATAGAGCTTTCGCTAAACACCAACTATACAATATAAGCTGCGGCTTATATAGCCGGCAATATAAGCTGCGGCTTCAGCCATCACCCATTTCGGATAACTCACGTGGAATTGTATAGTAGAAGGAGTCTTTGTCTAATTTGACCTTGTTTTATATTATACAGTTTCTTTTAACCTGTAATGTACTATCCTATCCGAAATAAATAAATAAATTCATTCATTCATTCAACTATCATTAACTTTTATCAACTTTTGCCAGCAGAGTCAGACATTTGCCAAAACATCAATAAAAGTTGGTCCAACCGTTGTAGTGTGAGTCCACCCAAAAAAGCAGGTCCAGGATAGCAGGAAGCCTCCACAACCGCTGATCTTTATATCACTGTTGCCTGACACTGATGTCAGCTGACCTGCACTGAGTATTGGTTTGCTAAAGTTAACCTAAGTTGGCAACTGCTACACATACGCTAACCTAAGTTGGCAAAAGTTTGACAACACTGAAGGCAACACTGGGAAATGCTATCAAAAGTTCATAAACGTTTGTAAAAGTTTGTGTGTGCTCACGAACATAATTTCACCAACATTTGGACTGATTTTTCAAAACATTAGTAAAAGTCGGTCCAAACCTTATAGGGTGAACCTGCGGCGGATATAAAATAAGCAGCGATGCTGAGGTTTTAATTGGTTTTATTATATCATACTGCCGTCACGAGCTCCGCTCCCGGCGCCGTGCATGCGCGCTGGGAGCGAGCCCAAGCGGCTCTCAGAGGAGGAGGACACAAAGTCTGTGTCCAGCAGCAGCAGTTGAGGAAGTGGAATTGAGAGAGGGTTTGAGTTACAGAGTTGCAGCATATATACCCAACTACCACAATACATCAAAGAGCAGATTCACAGCAGTTGGTACGATCAAAGGGACTGCAGAACAGGCATGAGATATTTGCATTTGAAAGACCTACATAACAATAGGCAGATTTGCTAGCCTTTGCTCCAGGTGCAGGACAAAGAGGTTACAAGGCACATCTACATATTGATCTCAGCCTCTAGGTCACAGTAAGGACAAGACGCATGAACACTATACATGAATAGCACATTACATCACAATACATGAATGGCACATTGCATCACGATACATGAATGGCACATTACATCACAATACATGCATGGCACATTACATCACAATACATGAATGGCACATTACATCTCAGTAGTGCAGCGGGAAAAACCAAGAGAAGAGAGCTGACTGTCCTGTGTGTTGTGGGGGGGTTGAATCAACCCGCCACACGGTCAGAGGAGGAGGACACAATGTCTGTGTCCTGCAGCAGCAGTTGCAGAAGTGAGATTGAGAGAGGTTTGCGTTACAGAGTTGCAGCATATATACCCAACTACAACAATACATCAAAGAGCAGATTCACAGCAGTTGGTACGATCAAAGGGACTGCAGAACAGGCATGAGATATTTGCATTTGAAAGACCTACATAACAATAGGCAGATTTGCTAGCCTTTGCTCCAGGTGCAGGACAAAGAGGTTACAAGGCACATCTACATATTGATCTCAGCCTCTAGGTCACAGTAAGGACAGGACGCCTGAACACTATACATGAATGGCACATTACATCACAATACATGCATGGCACATTACATCACGATACATGAATGGCACATTACATCACAATACATGCATGGCACATTACATCAAAATACATGCATGGCACATTACATCTCAGTAGTGCAGCGGGAAAAACCAAGAGAAGAGAGCTGACTGTCCTGTGTGTTGTGGGGGGGTTGAATCAACCCGCCACACGCTCCCCCCCCAGAGGGCACGGCAGGGGGCCGAGACCTCGATAATCCATCTATGGGAGCGAGCTGTGGGAGAAGCTCGCTGCAGGCGGAGGGGGAGGGAGGGGAGGGGTAGTGTGTGCCGGCAGGGGCGGTGAAATCGTCCGAGCCGCGCAAAAATTGCTTGCTGCTCCGCAACGTCGAGGGGCTGTCCCGTTGCGCGTGCGGAGATCACAAGAAGAAAAATTTGTCTCTGACTCCTCTCGTGGCCATGAAGAAAAGCAGGAGCGGCTGTAAGAAAAAAAAATAAAAGCAGAGGGACTGGCGTGTTGACTTTAGGGCAGGCGCAACTAAAGCCTCGGGAACCGCAGACAGCTGAATTCCCTTTGTGTGCCGTGGCTAAGACCATAAAATCCAGTGAGCAAGCTGCGGGCCTCAGGTAGCCTCAGGTAAGCAAGCCTGAAAGGCTAGTGTGGAGCAGAAAGAAGGCGGTCAGTGAAGCCGTTATTGTCCCGTGCGTGGTGTGCCGTCCTCGTAACTCCCCGGTGCGCGCGCGGGGGTTCCGTGCGTGGGTGGGCCGCTGGAGTGGCGAGTCAGGGTGCAGAATCTTGGTGGAGATCGGCGCAGACGGCGCCGATAAAATCCAGGTTTGGGCTGTGGCTGCAGCTTGGCCATGGTGCGTTGGAACGGTGGGAGGAAATAGACGATCTTTTGTCCCTCAGGCTCGTGCAGATGCGTTGGAGCGGCGGGAGGGAATAGACGATCTTTGGCGCCGCTCGGCCGTGGTGCGTTCAGGTCCACGTGTTGCGTTCTCCACCGGCCATGGAGGACGCCGTCGTGGAGAGGGGACGAGGTGCCTGCGCTCTCATGTGGAGGAACTGCGAGTGCGGCCGGTCCAGCGTGGATGAGCAGATCTCAGACGTGCAGATCTCATCATGAAGAACGGGTCACCAGTGCAGCTGTCCAGATCAGAAGGCTGCCTCGCACAAACGTGTGCATGATCGGGGTCGCCAGTGAAGCGTTCACTGGCAGCGTGTTCCTTTCTGCCTTCAGGTCATGGTGCGTTGGGGCAGCGAGAGGGAGGAGACGTCTTGTGTCCCTCGGCCGGTTCAGCGTGGATGTCCAGACCAGAAGGCTGCGTCGCACAAAGCGTGTGCGTCTTTGGGGTCACTAGTGCGGCGGATATAAAATAATAAGCGGTAACCTGGTAGCTTGTTTTTTTTTGTTTTTTTTTAATTTAAGTTTTTGTAAAGGGTATACAGGTCATTACAGCATTGCATTGTTTACATTTTCATCACATGTTCCCTTATTTTTTGCTATTTGACAACATTGGTAGGATAGTTATTACAACACCCCCTTTTTTTTTTAAAGTGAAAGAAAAAGTGAAATTAAGGAGAATTAAATTAAAAAAAACAAACAAACGAATAAACAAACAAACAGAACAGCAAAAAACAAACAAACAGAAAATTAAGTAATTAAAAGTAAAAGAGCATCTGAGTAGCGTTGGAACAAAGAGTGGGACCATTATTGAAAGGGTATTTGTCAAAGATTAGATTTAATGGAAGACACATATGTGATCCAGGGTTGCCAAAAGTTCATGAACCCATCCATGTCAGTGCGAATGTCAACTTTTCCATCGAGTAAATGTCTTGAATCACGTTAATCCAATCTTCAGGTGTAGGACAGTCCTTCAGCATCCCTTTTTTAGTTAGGGCTTTTTTACTTGCCAATATTAAAACATTGAATAAGTATTTATCTCCTCGTCTTTCCAGTGAGTCCGGTAGTAAACCCAAATACAAAGTTACAAAAGAAAAGGGAACTGTTATTTTGAATATTTTCCCCAATATTGTCTGTACGTTGGTCCAATATTGGTGGATAACTGGGCATGACCAAAACACATGAAAATGATTTGCAGTCTTTTCACCACACAAGTGCCAACAGTTCAACCCCTTATGGGTAAATTTGTTTTGTGCAGGTGTTCTGAAAAATCTTACCAAGTTTTTCCATCCAAATTCTCTCCA
This sequence comes from Pholidichthys leucotaenia, assembly GCA_020510985.1. Lineage (NCBI taxonomy): Eukaryota > Metazoa > Chordata > Actinopteri > Cichliformes > Pholidichthyidae > Pholidichthys > Pholidichthys leucotaenia. The sequence continues at coordinate 122,070,888 of CM035841.1, forward strand.
CTGCAGGGATGAGGTACTTTTCCATTGCTGTTTATTTAGCTTTTCCCATATTTCCAGTTGTAAAGTGAAATTCCCCTCTTTTTCCCATCTCTCTTTTATATATGATGTGTTGTCTCCTTTTAAGTCTTGAAGACCTTGGTATATTTTAGAAATGTATCTGATCCCTGGGATCCCTTTATATGCCATTAAGAAGACCTTCAGAACACCTGACTGGGCCCTTTCCAAATCCTCCTTTTTAAGTATATTGTTTATGTGGTGTCTAAGCTGAAAGAACCTGTAAAGATCTTGATTTATTAGACCTTGTTTTTTCAAATCTTCAAAACGTCTTAAAGTTTGCCCCTTAAAAAAATCATAATATTTTATCAGCCCTTTCTCTTTCCACTCTTTAAATCTAGTGTCTGTTTTATTAGGAGTAAAGTCTTGATCATAGGCAATCCATTGCAGAAGTTGATAGGGCTCTTTAGCTTGATTCTCTCTGACTATCTGAAACCAAATTTTTAGCGGGGTCTCTATCCACGGATTAATGTTATTCAAGAGTTTAGGTAAGGCATTGTTCCCTATTATCGCCTGTAGGGGGATGTCACTTGTTATTTGGCATTCCATCTCCTTCCATTGTGCAGTGTAGACTGGGTTACATATCTCTACTAAAGTTTTAATTTGTGCAGCTATAAAATAGTCCCTGATATTTGGCAGCGCGAGCCCACCTTTGTCTTTGTTTAGCTGTAGGGTTCTATATCTGATTCTAGGTCTCTTACCCTGCCATATGAATCTTGAGATCCTTCTGTCCAGCTCCTGCCATGTTTTTTTGGGAGGTTCTACCGGTATTGTTTGGAAAAGGTATAGAAGACATGGAAGTATATTCATTTTGACTGCTTCAATTCTTTGTGCAGTACCTAAGAATGGTATCATATTCCATCTTGCTAGGTCAGATTTTATTTTTGTCATCAGTGGATCATAGTTTAGTGTTATAATTTTGTCGAGTTGTTTCGGGATATTGACCCCCAGATATTTCATAGATTCCAACTCCCAGTTAGTTTTGAGTTCATTTAGTGAAAAATGATTTGGGTCATAGTTGAATGTTAAGACTTGGGTTTTATGCATGTTTAATTTGTACCCCGATAAATCTCCATAGTCTGAAAAAACTGAGATTAGTTCTGGTAGAGAAGTGTCTGGCTGCCCTAGGTATATTAAAATGTCATCAGCAAAGAGTGCTATTTTATGTTCCTTCTGACCAAGTGTAATACCTTGAATTTCTTGATTTTGTCTTATCCATTGGCTCAGAGGTTCTATGAAGATTGCAAAGAGCAGTGGAGACAGGGGGCAGCCTTGACGACATCCTCTTTCCAGCTCAAAAGATGATGATAAATTACCGTTAATCCTTATTTTAGCTGTTGGTTTTTTATATAATGCCTGTATAGTTCTAATGAAGTTGTTATGAAAATTGAAACTGGATAAGATTCTATATAGGAAAGACCAGTCAACCGAATCGAATGCTTTTTCAGCATCTAATCCCAATATGACTGCATTTAAGTTATATTTTTTTATATGATGAATTATGTGTAAAATGCGTCGAATGTTGTCTTGTTTCTGTCTTTGTCTTATAAAACCTGTTTGGTCTAAGTGAATTAAGTCTGTCAGTATGTTTTCTAACCTTTTGGCAAGGATAGTGGTAAAAAGCTTATAGTCCTGATTTAATACACTGATTGGTCTGTAGTTGGAGCATTCTAGTTTATCCTTTTCAGGTTTAGGTATAACTGCAATGACCCCTTCTCTCCAGGAGGGGGGGATTTCCCCTGTGTGGAGGACGTAGTTAAATGTTTTCAGGAGGAGAGGAGATAGTTGCTGTTTAAAGGTTTTGTACCATTCTGCTGTATAGCCATCTGCTCCTGGGGATTTGTTAGCTTTAAGTTTCATAATTGCTTTTTCCAATTCTTTAGGTTGTATTTCTGACAGTAGGGTTTTATTTTGTGATTCCGTAAGTTGGGGAAGGTTTAATGTGTTTAGGAATGTCTCGGATGCGTTTTTATGTTTTTTGTGGGAGTATAAGTTCTTGTAGTAATTCTCGAAGCTTTTAAGAATATCCTGAATTCTGAATTTTATTTCCTTTGATACTGGGTCTCTGATTTTGTAGATTGCTCTTTCCCTTTGTTGTTTCCTCAATTTATAGGCTAGTAATTTTGCCAATTTACTGCCTGCTTCATAGTGTTTTTGTTTCAGAAATGTAAGTTTCTTCTGGATTTCTATTGTGTAGATCTCATTTATTTGATTTTTAATTTCTTTAATCTTGAGCGAGCCATTAGAATGAGTGTTGTCTTTGTGTTCTTTTTCTAGGTTCTTGAGTTCTGACTCTAGTGTGATTAGTTTTTCTTGTCTCAGTTTCTTTTGGGTTGCCAGTTTTGCAATAATTTTTCCCCTTATTACAGCTTTGCACGCATCCCACAGTATTAAAGGAGATACTTCTCCATTATCGTTTTCTTCCAAATATCTGAGAATATCTGATTCCAATTCATCTTTCAGTGGTCCTTTCAGGACACTTGAATTCAACCTCCAGGAAAATGTATTATTTGTGTATTTTTGGATGTTTAAGTCCATATAGATCGGACTGTGGTCGGAGAGATCCATCAGTCCTATTTTACATGTTTTTACTCTTCCAATGTCTCTATTAAACATAAAAAAGTAATCAATCCTTGAGTAAGATGAATTTGGCGTTGAATAAAAAGTATAATCTTTTACATTGGGGTTGAATTCCCTCCATACGTCACAGATTCCCATTTCTTTTAGTAGCATCCGAGTATTCTTATTTTGGGTGTTATTTTGATGTGAAGAATTACCTGTCGCATCCCAGTATGGATTCAGTCTTAGATTGAAGTCTCCACCACATATCACTAAACCTTGGGCTTTAGTTATCATTAGGTCGAACACATTTTTATAAAATTTCCATTTAGCCCCTGGTGGTGCATATACATTCAGCAGGGTGATATCTTCTCCCTCTAGCCGCCCAGTTACCAAACTGTACCTCCCTTCTTTATCTTTGTGTTCTGATTTTTTTCAAATGTAATTTTGGTTGATATCAATGTCGCTACTCCCCTCCTCCTCCCTGATTTATATGAAGATGAAGAGATCATTTTAAACCCTTGTCTATTGAGTTTAGTGTGTTCCACATCTGTTAGGTGGGTTTCTTGTAAAAATATTATTTCTGCTTTGTCTTTTTTCATTTTGCGTAGAATCTTGGATCTTTTAACTGGATTCAGGATCCCTTTTACATTATATGAGGCTATTTTGGTTACACCCTGTTTCTCCATTGTATTTTCTTATTTAGTATAACAGTGTGGTGGCCCTCTTTTTTGCTACTCAGAAACTGAAAGAACATTAAGAACATAAAAAACATTAAGAACATAGTGTACGAAACTTTAAAACAAAAAACTGTCAAAAAAACTTCCTGAGCTGGGGTCTCTTTAAAGACCCTGTAAGAGCCCTGATGGAGTGTAGGCTCTGAGGGAAATTCCTCAAACTCTGTTACGTGTTGAGGGCCCTCTCTTACCCCTGTAAGTTGTCCCATGTTTTTAACGTGAATTTCAGATCCCAATCCGAATTTGTAATGATTTTTTTTTTTTTATGCCTATACCCTATGAGATTGTGTGCACCCTCCTACCCCCATCACAGCAAACATTCACTCTAATTCAGTATTTGTTAGTGTAGAGAGAACATGTGGGTCATTGTTACGTTTCTATTTTAACATGATTTTTTTCTTTTTCCCCCTTTAAATTAAGAAGACATTTGTTTCTAATGCTATAACTGCTCCATGAAAGGTTTTACCACATGCTGATTCTGCATCTCCTTTAATGTTTGTTACCTTGTAGGAGGGGGGGTGGAAGTGCAGAGTGACTGAAAAGAAAAAAAAACCCCAAAAAGGTCGCTATTCCTTCCTGGAACTGGAAAGCTTATCTTTGTAGCTCTGGGGCTGGATTTCCCGCTGCTGGCCCGTGGTTTTTGAAGGTCTCTGAGTGGACCACGTTTGAGCTCTGATTTTCTCGCTCAGATCCGCTGCGGGTTTAAACACCGTTACGACCTGGTAGTTTTAAGGAAGTTTTATTATATCATACCGCCGTCACGAGCTCCGCTCCTGGCGCCGTGCATGCGCGCCGTGCATGCGCGCCGTGCATGCGCGCCGTGCATGCGCGCCGGGAGCGAGCCCAAGCGGCTCTCAGAGGAGGAGGACACAAAGTCTGTGTCCAGCAGCAGCAGTTGAGGAAGTGGAATTGAGAGAGGGTTTGAGTTACACAGTTGCAGCATATATACCCAACTACCACAATACATCAAAGAGCAGATTCACAGCAGTTGGTACGATCAAAGGGGCTGCAGAACAGGCATGAGATATTTGCATTTGAAAGACCTACATAACAATAGGCAGATTTGCTAGCCTTTGCTCCAGGTGCAGGACAAAGAGGTTACAAGGCACATCTACATATTGATCTCAGCCTCTAGGTCACAGTAAGGACAGGACGCATGAACACTATACATGAATGGCACATTACATCACAATACATGAATGGCACATTGCATCACGATACATGAATGGCACATTACATCACAATACATGAATGGCACATTACATCTCAGTAGTGCAGCGGGAAAAACCAAGAGAAGAGAGCTGACTGTCCTGTGTGTTGTGGGGGGGTTGAATCAACCCGCCACAAACCCAACTTTACTCATCCATACTAAAATTATATCATCAGAGGTGGGTTTAGTAGCCAGGCATTCTCATGTAAAAGCAGTGCTTTGAAATTAATAATTAAAAGCAGACAACCAAAAAATTCTAGTTGAGTTAAGGGTACAAAGAGCACATACTGTACTTAAAAACCTGAGTAATGACTTCAGTCTTGAAGGTTTGAGGTTTTCCTCCAAAATTTATAACAGTTTTCTTATAGTTTTCTACTTTTCTCTGTATGTTTATCTAAATTTGAAAACATTTTCCTCAAATTTGTAATTTCCTCATGTAAAATTGACTTTTCTTGTACATTTGAGACTATTATAAATTTGTGGATAATTTTATGGCTAATTTTTGTCTATTTTTTTAAAATAAAATTACTGTTTTTTTAATAAATTTGAAACAGATTTTTTTTTTTTACTTTTTCCTTATAACAATTTACATTTTTGACCATAATTTTGCAGAGCCAGAAAAGAACAATATTTTAACTCTGATTTCAAAGAAAAAAAAATATTAATAAAATTGTATTTAATGAAATAAATTAACTTAAATGACCAAAGATGCAGTTATCCATCTATCCATCTTCTACCACTTTTCCGGAGGTCTGGGTCACAGAGGCAGCAGTTCAGGCAGAGAACCCCAGACTTCCCTCTCTCCAGCCACCTGCTCCAGCCCTTCAGAGAGGATACCAAGGCGTTGCCAGACCAGCTTGGACATGTAGTCTCTTCAACGAGTCCTGGGTCTGCCTCAGGGTCTCCTCCCAGTGGGACGTGCCCGAAACACCTCAAGTGGGAGGCATCCAGGAGGCATCCTGATCAGGTGCCCAAACCACCTCAACTGGCTCCTTTCAGTGTGGGGGTGCAGCGGTTCAACTCTGAGCCTCTCCTGGATGGCTGAGCTCCTCACCCTATCTCTAACGGTGAGTCCAGCAATCCTACGAAGAAAGCTCATTTCAGCCACTTGTATCCGCGATCTCATTCTTTCGGTCATTACCCAAAGCTCATGACCATAGGTGAGGGTAGGAACGTAGATTCGCCGGTAAAACGAGAGCTTTGCCTTAGAGCTTAGCTCTCTCTTCACCACAACAGACCGGTACAACTTCCACATCACTGCAGATGCTGCTCCGATCCGTCTGTCAATCTCTCGCTCCATTCTCCCCTCACTCGTGAATAAGACCCAGAGATACTTAAACTCCTCCACTTGGGGCAGGAGCTTGTCCCCAACCAAAAGAGGACAATCCACCTTTTTCCGGCTGAGGACTGTTGGAAAAATCTCTTCAACCAGTAGTCAAGAAACAGGCAGGATCAAAGTTTCAGCAAATTTAATATGCACTGGTCAGCGGAAGTCTACAGAGTACAGCTTTCACAGGCTGCCGCAGTGCATTGGCTTAACTAACAGAGTGTTTCTGGCTAATATATATCCAAGGGACTGTCAGGGTCGGCTCTCTTCTTGATAAGTTTATTTATGACTCAGTGTGATAAGGTTTGCTGAGCCTGTAGAGGAAAAAAGGATGTGAGGTGAGGCACGAGCTGGTGACACAGAATCTTTATTATTCCTCTAACAACATGTACAGCCATGAGCCTCCAGCGCAGACAAAAAGCCTCCACAGGTCTCTCTGCATTCTGCTTGTATAGCTTTATTAATCATGCATAGAGACGGGGGCTGTCGCATTATGCATTGGTGTATGTACAAAGGAATTGTGTGACACATTATCATAATCATGCAAGGGCACTTCTTTGACCCCTTTCTTCTGGTCTCGGCGATTCTGGGCTGTTCTTTCTTTCCTCAGGTGGCGCATAACTTAACAGCCCAGTCTGATTACTCCCCAGGGCGTTTTCTCCATTGGTCCATTGTTCTGCCTTTCCTCCTGAATTCTGGGTGTGAGGGGAAAAAAAACCCCAACACTGTATACTGTGTCCACCACAAGCCTCTTGATTATTTCATTCATGACTAAAATTGTATCTGCTGAGTCCATGCAGAAAACACTAGTGATAAGCTGAACAGTCAGTGATAGAACTGAACATTCAAAGTCACATCAGCATCCTTCAATCTGTTTTTTCCACTACTCATCCATCCATCTTCTACCGCTTTTCCGGAGGTCCAGGTCACGGAGACAGCAGTTCAAGCAGAGAAGCCCAGACTTCCATCTCTCCAGCCACCTGCTCCAGCTCTTCAGAGAGGATACCAAGGCGTTCCCAGACCAGATGGGAGACATAGTCTCTCCAGCGAGTCCTGGATCTGCCCCGGGGTCTCCTCCCAGCGGGATGTGCCCAAAACACCTCAAGTGGGAGGCGTCCAGGAGGCATCCTGATCAGATGGCCAAACCACCTCAACTGACTCCTTTCAGTGTGGAGGTACAGTGGTTCTACTCTGAGCCTCTCCCGGATAACTGAGCTCCTCACCCTATCTCTGAGGGTGAGTCCAGCGATCCTACGAAGAAAGCTCATTTCAGCTGCTTGTATCCACAATCTCATTCTTTCAGTCATTACCCAAAGATCGTGACCAAAGGTGATAGTAGGAACGTAGATTGACTGGTAAATCGACAGCTTTGCCTTAGAGCTCAGCTCCCTCTTCACCACAACAGACTGGTACAACGTCCGCATCACTGCAGATGCTGCTCCGATCCGTCTATCAATCTCTCGCTCCATTCTCCCGTCACTTGTGAATAAGACCCCAAGATACTTAAACTCCTGGAGCAGGAGCCTGTCCCCAACCCGGAGAGGACAATCCACCTTTTTCTGGTTGAGGACCATGGACTCAGACTTGGAAGTGCTGATTCTCATCCCAAAACTGTCCCAGCAAGAACTGTAGGTCATTGCTGGATGAAGCCAGCAGGACATCATCTGCAAACAACAGAGATGAGATCCCGTGGTCACCAAGCATGACACCCTCCGTTCCCTGGCTGCGCCTAGAAATCCTGTCCATAAAAATTATGAACTGGATCGGTGACAAAGGGCAGCCCTGGCGGAGTCCAACTCTCACTGGGAATGAGTCCAATCGAGGGTTGGCAATATGAACCAAACTCTCACAATGGTCGTACATAGATCGAATAGCTCGTAACAAGCCCGATACCCCATACTCCCGAAGCACCCCCCACAAAAAATCACGAGGGACACGGTCAAATGCCTTCTCCAAGTCCACAAAACACATGTAAACTGGTTGGGCAAACTCGCACGAACCCTTGAGGATTCTCGAGAGGGTAAAGAGCTGGTCTGATGTGCCACGGCCAGGACGAAAACCACATTGCTTGGGCTGCACGGTGGCGCAGTGGTTAGCACTGCGGCAGCACAGTTTACCCTTGGCCGGGGGATTGTGGGGATCGTGGGTTCGATCCCAGCCCCCGACCAACAGTGATCTGTGTGGAGTTTGCATGTTCTCCCCGTGTTGCGTGGGTTTACTCCGGGATTTCTCCGGTTTCCTCCCACATGCCAAAAACATGCATGTTAGGTTAATTGGCTGTTCTAAATTGTCCCTAGATATCTGTTTCCTATAGGCCCTTAGAATAGAGGGTTAGTATTAATGAAAGCGCTTTGAGTGGTCTTTGTGACTAGAAAAGCGCTATATAAGTGCAGGTTAGTTAGTTAGTTAGTAATTGCTCCTCCTGAATCCGAGGTTTGAACAACGGCTGGACTCTCCTCTCCAGTACCTTGGCATAGACCTTCCCAGGGAGGCTGAGGAGTGTGACCCCTCTAAAGTTGGAGCACACCCTCCAGTTCCCTTTTTTGAAGAGAGGAACCACCACCCCGGCTTGCCATGCCAAAGGCACTGCCCCCGACCTCCACACAATGTTGCAGAGGCGTGTCAACCATGACAGCCCTACAACATCCAGGGCCTTGAGGTACTCAGGGCAAATCTCGTCCACCCCCGGGGCCTGGCCACCAAAGAGATTTTTAACCACCTTGGCGACCTCAGCCCCTGTGATAGGCAAGTCGTCCCCCTCATCCACAAGCCCTGCCTCCTCTGTAGAAGGCATATCAGTGGGATTGAGGAGATCCTCTTAAAGTATTCCTTCCACCTCCCGACGATATCCCCAGTTGAAGTCAACAGTGCCCCATCCACACCATACACAGTGTGAACAAGGAGCTGCTTCCTCCTCCTGAGCCGCTGAACAGTTTGCCAGAATCTCTTCGAGGCCGACCGAAAGTGTTGTTCCATGGCCTCACCGAACTCCTCCCACACCCGAGTTTTTGCTTCAGCAACCACCCGAGCTGCACTCCGCTTGGCTTGCCGGTACACCTCAGCTGCTTCGGAAGTCCCACAAGCCAGCCAAGCTTGATTTGACTCCTTCTTCAGTTTAATGGCACCCCTCACCACTGGTGTCCACCAGTTGGTTCGGGGGTTTCCACCACGAGATGCCCCGACGACTTTGCAGCCGCAGCTCTGGGCCGCTGCTTCAACAATGGAGGTGGAGAACATGGCCCATTCAGCCTCCATGTCTCCAGACTCCCTCGGAATATGGTTGAAGTTCTTCCGGAGGTGGGAGTTGAAGACATCCCGGACAAGGGCCTCAGCCAGACGTTCCCAGCACACCCTCACTATACGTTTGGGTCTACCAGGTCTGAATGGCATCCTCCCCTGCAATCGATCCAACTCACCACCAGGTGGTGATTAGTTGGCATCTCTGCACCTTTCTTTACCCAAGTGTCCAAGACATACTGTCGCAGGTCTGATGACACGATAACAAAATCGATCATTGACCTGCAACCTAGGGTGTCCTGGTGCCAGGTGCACATATGGACACCCTTATGCTTGAACACGGTGTTCACTATGGACAAACTGTGGTTAGCACAGAAGTCCAATAACTTAACACCACTCGGGTTTAGATTGGGCAGGCCGTTCCTCCCAATCACCCCCTTCCAGGTTTCACTGTCGTTGCCCACCTGCGCATTGAAGTCCCCCAGTAGGACAATGGAGTCTCCAAGAGGAGCACCCTTCAGCACCCCAGTCAGAGACTCCAAAAAGGGTGGGTACTGTCAGAATCTGGAAACTCAGAGTGATCGTATGTCGGTTCGTTACCTCAAATAAGATTCATGACACAAGAATATTCCTCATATGAGCTCTTTACTTGCAAGGAGTGCAATACCTTTAACAGAAAATGCAGCACTGGCAATCAAAACAAATCCAGAAGCTTTTATACATCGTCAATCATACAATCATAAGAAAACATCTGCTGGATACCATACACAGTCATAATATGAGCATACAAAACACTGGCCTGGACTGAGAACAACATGGCCTTGCAGGTGTGTTCCAGACTCCAAGTTAATCATAGTCACAGCATTTCATAAGTAAACAAGATTAATTCTCCCTCATTCCCAGACCCCTTATCATATACATAGTCTGGTCTGGTGAGACACTTTGACTTCTAAGCACATCTTAGTGAAGGACACTCAGTAGGTCCACTTATTACTCAGAAATAATACAGTATGCTATAAACCCATAGAAGATGCATGCAATATACATTTTAATCATATAAGATGGTTATGCAATGATAATGATAATGATGATAGTGATGATAGTAATAGTAACCATAAAATGATAAACAATTATAAATGATAAACATGTATGTACAATTTTCTGACATTTCCCTCCTGTTTTATCATTTTCATCACAGTTTTCATTTAGGGATGCCTTTATTCATCAGAAACATGTAACTTCTTTCGATTTTCTACATGCCCGTCATTTGCATCATATTCCAATTACACAGGAGATTACTCACAATCCTCACAGTCCTCTTTGTGATCACAGTCATCATCAGTTTCTGAAAGAGCTGCATATTGTCCTTTACACTCAAGTTTCAGCATAGCAGTTTGCAACAGGAAAGTATGATGAGCAATGGCTTGCATAATCATAGATCTCATGCAGGGAATAACACACATGAAGAGCACACTGAATAAGACCAATATCACAATCAATGGGGTTAACCACTTCAAAAGAATTTGCCACCAAGTTCCACTTTGAAACCAATCCCAGGGACTCCAACCCTTATCTTCATCCAAAGTGTGTTGTAAGTGCAAGATGTCATTTAAATGGCTAATAACGTGAGAGAGTGTCACAACGGCCCTCACGGACCGTCACAAGATGCCTCAGTCACCAGTGAGTTTGCAGTGATGTTTATTTACAGTGCAGGTTGACAAGGAAGAGATTACAAACAACGGGATGGGTACGTCTGAGCCGGGGAGCACCCGATGCACCAGACGAGTAATAGTCAGGATAATCACACTGAACGTACCTTACACACAGGACCGTTAACCGATGGGATTGCGAGATACCCGAGTCGGCTAACAGTGGACAACGGAGGTCAGCAGGAACACAACAGGGGTTAACCAGGATAACCAGAACATAGCTGAACATAACAGGAACATAATAGGAACATAACAGAGACTGCCGCGCTGGAGGACATTTAGCACCCGCTTATATCTGGTGGCTAATGACCCCAACGCGGCACAGCTGCTGCTAATGACAGCAGAGCAGCAGCTGACTTTGACAGCAGGGAGCTCCCCCGGGCGCCTTCACAATAAGAGCCCGAGGAGCTGGAAGGAACCCTCAGCTGCCAAAGCCAGGGAACAACAAGATATGAGGCCCGAGTGTGGCCAGAACCGACACTCGGGTTATGACAGAGAGATTCTGATTTAAATCCGGGATGTATGTGCAGCACTCTTTGCCAATAATGTGACACACCCCTCCTTGTGCAGCTAATGTTAAATCTAAAGCCACTCTATTTTGCAATGTCATCATTCTTGAGAATTTCTGTTCCTCAGTTAAAGCTGTGAAACCTTGTTCCATTAAAACAGTTAGATTTTCCATTGTCCATGCTAATGCATTTATGTGATATGTAGCCAGGTAACTGCCATACATTGGAAAAAGAGTACCCATTACAACTTTAAAATCACTAATCCTCTGTTTCCCAGACAGCCTACCTACTACTTGTTGCATGTCTGGGGTTGTACTTCTCCGTGCCCTGGTGTGAATTTCAGTTTGATCAGGATGGTAATAATGGGAGTATGATGTTTTCATTTTATGTGTAAGATTTGAACTTATACTAATGTGTGGGATCAAAATAGCCATGTAACATCTGCCACACCACCCTGGAGGAAGTAATGAATAAACATTAGATCCACAAACCCAGACATGGTTCTCCAAACATCCATACCCATCATCATTTGGCCATATAACGTTAGGATTATCACTACATTTACCAGTACAGTTCTTGCTTTTTAAGGTAAAATTTCCAGCAGCAAGATAAGGCAGGTGAAATGCATTTCTACAAACAGAATCATGGTATCTTACTCCACAGGTCACCTCCTTTACATCATTACACCTTGGTGAAAAACCTAGATTGAAATTATTCTCATTACAAGTTTTGTGAAAGCAGATTGGCGAAGTAAACAGTGTAGGATTTACCTTCATCAAGGGTTTTCTAACAGCAAGCAAGGACTTTCCAATTCCAGTAGTATTGAATATTCTTAACTTAGACCCAGTGTAATCAGTAACAGTGACATTCAATTTATTCAGAAAACCTTCAGACAAATTCCTTACCAACCAATTTCTAACATCATTACTTGAATTGAGCAGATTGAGATGTGAGGTCATCGCTATTGTCACTCCGGCTGTCTCCTCCTCGCTCAGCGGAACAGGGATCATGGGGATTGCAGTCTTGTGTGAATGGGGTAGCAATGAACACACATAACAGGAAGTATTGATTCCCAGTCCTCTCACCGAAACCACCATTGTTTGGTACCACAGGTTATGTGTATAGTCCACGTAGTGTCCACTGTCCATGTTTTGCGGGCTCCTTGTTCTGGAATCAGAAATGGTCCCCCACCCCACAGTTATGAAAAGTACGGAACACAGAGTCATCAGTACCTTTGGTGCCATGCCTCCACCTGAGAGAGTACCCATCCGGGCCCCTATCTTCACCAGATTTGAGACTGCTTTGTCCTTAAAAGGACACGCCCCCTTTGTAACTGGACTTACTCAGGGAAACAAGTTAGTTCACCTACAGGCACCCGTAGTCTCTTAACATGTGAAAGGTGAATCCAAGATGGTCGTTCAGCAATACGTATGGCAGTGGGGGTAGTTAACAACACCTGGAATGGTCCGAGCCACCTTACTGAGTTCCAGTGCAGTCGATGGTGGTTCTTTATGAAGACATAGTCTCCAGGTTGTACCGGGTTATCAGCTTCTTCCTGCGGAGCAGAGAGAGCCCGAACAGAATCAATATATTCCCTCTTTTCCAAACATTCTCTAAGATGTCCACCAAGATCTGTGTATTTGTTAGGTGTGGTTAGTGGTGAGAGGACAGGCAATACATAAGGACGGTGAAAAGCACATTCAAAAGGTGACAATCCTGTCTTAGGATCTGGTATAGAGTTAATGGTTAGCTTGACTAATTTCAAGGCTTCTGGCCAAGTGATACCCTTGCCATGTGTGGTTTTTGCCAGCATTTGTTTGATTGTACCATTTTTTCTTTCTACTAATCCAGCACTCTGTGGGTGGTAAGCTGTATGAAACTTCAGGCACGTGCCGGTGCTTTTAGCCAAATCTTTAACTATTTGAGCCTTAAAATGTGTGCCATTGTCAGCATAAATGATCTCTGGTATTCCAAAGGTTGGAAAAATATTGTTCTGCAACACTTTACATACAAACTTTGCATCTGCTTTAGCAGTGGGGTGAATTTCTGTCCACCTTGTGAAAGTGTCAACGAGGACAAGACAATATTGGAGCTGGCCCACCTTTGATAACTCTATAAAATCCATGCACCATTGAGAAAAAGGTGTCTTTGGTGGTGGGAAACTTCCTTGCCTTGTTCTCATTGCACCTTGAGCATTGTTTTGTATGCACACCGTGCATTGACTGCAAACTTTTTTTTTACCTCTTTTTGTATTCCAGGACAGAAAAAATATTTTTTGGCTTGGGCAATTATCCCTCCTGTCGATACATGGCAAAGGCCATGAATTGAAAGCGCCACTCAGCAGTACAACAAGGGTGGGAGGATAATTTTACCATCAGTCGTGCAATAAATTTTCTTGTCATTCAAAATAGCATCTGGTGGAAGTGTCATTTTTTTCTTGTGCGTCATGCAAAATGTCCAGGTCAAATGCATTTCGCTTTTGTAACAATGCTGACTCTGTGTGGCCTTCAGCAGCACAGCGGGCAGCATGGTCAGCCAATGCATTTCCCCTGGTTAGTAAATCAGCTCCTCATGTGTGTGCAGGACAATGAACAATTGATAGTGATTTAGGCAGCGTTAGAACATGAGTCAGTTCTTTCAAAAGATCAGAATGTTGGACTGGTTTTCCAGTAGATGTTACAAAACCTCTAATATTCCACAAAGCAGTGTGTGAGTGTGCTGCATTAAAGGCAAACTTGCTGTCAGTACAAATGGTGACATTTAAATCCTTAGACCATTTTAAAGCTGCGATGAGAGCCAAAAGTTCTGCCCTTTGAGCAGATGCTGGTTGAGGTACATTTTTTACAATCAGAATTTCTGTCAATGTGGTGACAGAATATGCAGTTGACGTGTTGCCATTTGGTAATCTAACTGATGAGCCATCAGTGAACAGCCAAAGAGAATCGTGTCTTACAGTCTGAGAGAGGTCTGGTCTGGGGAGAAATTCCCTCAGTGATTGCTGAACGCAGTCATGGTCTAAAGATTCTGGTGTGTTGCCACCAGAGGGAAGCAATGTAACAGGGCTCAATGTTGTGCATCTGATGAATGTGAGATGTGGCTGTGTCAGCAAGGTCATTGTGTACCTTAAGCATCTGGCGTTAGAGAGCATTGTGTGACCATTTTCAGAGAGCAAAGCTTCAACTGCATGAGGCACATGCACAGTTAAAGGATGATATAACACTACGTCAAGAACAGCATTTATTGCATCAGCAACTGCGGCTACTGTTTGCATACATGGATGTAGGCCAGCGGCCACAGAGTCAAGTTTTCGTGAATAATAGGACAATGGTTTGTATTGTCCTGCATGAATTTGTGTCAAAACTGCTGACATGTGTCCATTAACAGCATCACAAAACAGGTGAAATGGTTCTTCATAATTTGGAATTTGTAAAGCACATATTGATGACAGTGTGTTCTTGAGAGTAGAGATCAATTCCATGTGCTCTGGAGACAATTCTACTTTTTCATGTAAGTTCCCGTGAGGACCCTGAAGAAGTGCATACAGTGGGGCAGTGTATTGGGAGTAATTTGGTATCCATTGCCAGCAGTAATTCAGGGTGCCCAACAGAGACATTAGCTCCTTTTTAGTGTGTGGTGTGGGTAAATTTTGAATGGTTTGTATCCTATCTTTCTCCAGTTTTTTCCCATCAGCTGTGAGTGTATGTCCAAGAAACTTAACGTTAGTTTTACAAAATTGCAGTTTATTTCTGCTACATTTCAGACCATTTTGATACAGGAATTGCAACAGTGCAATGGTATCCTGTTTGCATTGATCCTCATTGGTAGATGCCACCAGGATATCATCCACATAAAGCAATATTTTAGAATCTGCAGGTGGATCAAATCTAGCCATTAAAGATGCCATTTCTTGAGAGAAAATAGTTGGACTTTCACAATAGCCTTGGGGTAATTGGGTGTAGGTGTATCTTTTGCCATCAAATGTGAATGCGAACCAAAACTGACTATCCTCGTGAATAGGGATAGTGAAATATGCATTACTGAGATCTATAACTGAAAAAAACTGATGAATTATGTCCCACAGCATTTAACAGTGTATGGGGGTCTGGGACGGATGGAGGGCAGGGAATGATTGCAGCATTCACTGCTTGAAGGTCCTGCACTAGCCTCCAACCGACACTAGGTGGAGCCTTCTTAACAGGGAATAGTGGAGTGTTCACTGGTGAGCTCTGACATGGGATTATTACTCCACTCTGTAAGAGATCAGCAATGATAGGTTTAATGCCTTCAAGTGCCTCAGATTTTAGTGGATATTGTTTTTTATATGGAAATCCTCTCCCATTAGATTTTACAATCACAGGAGTAGCATTTTTTAGGAGACCCACGTCTGAAGGGTTTCTAGCCTATAAACCCTCAGGTAAAACAGTTAGTTCTTCTCATGTTGAGACAGTGTATGTTGGTGCATATGTTATTCCCAAAGCATCAGGTGGATATTCAGTCCCACAGGCATAATGGATCTCAAAATGAAGGGTCATCATGACCCTGAGAGGAACTTTAAAAAGGCCTGTGGAAGGTGAACGCTGCACCCTTTGCTCTGTGGTGTTTTCCCAATCAGTAACACAGTTTGCTTTTTGAATCATTTTCCCACAATCAGCCCAAAAATAATTTTCTGGGCCCCACAGAGACATGTGAGGTGGTGTAGGCATGCAATGCAAGGAAAAAACTTCTGGGGGCAGTTTTAAAGACACTGCTGCTACCCCTTGAGTATCAAAAATCAGGTTTTCAGTACATACATTTACACCACAAAATTTTTGCAACTTATCCGCCAATGGTGAATCAAAAGGCTCATTGCAACGGATGTATTTCATGGTAACATGCAGCGGCTGTGGCCCCACCAAGTTCAGAACTACATCTTCTGGCAACAGAGCAGACATAGTAGTCATACGCTCCGTACGGAGGGCAGTTACTGCTGTGCTGCTGTCAGACAAATCAAGGCTAAATAGGGTACCACACCCTTGGTCATCCAATTCATCCTCATTTGTAAGAAATGACTGAGCATTTCTCAAAACTGTGTAGTCATCCTTTTTTAAATCTGGACCCAAGGTAATGTCAAGTCTGAATAGCACATCCCTTCCCAGCAGGTTCACTGGGCAGGAGGGGGCAATCACAACATCAGACACACAGGAGTTCCCTGTCTCCTTATCGGTTAAAGTGACTGGGCCATACAGGCTTCCTGTGGTTGTGCTCCCTCCCGCATTTTGGACCTTTATTGTCCTTCCAGTGAACCTAGCACTGTTGGGGATTTTACGAATAGTAGTGCGTGTGGCTCCTGTGTCACAAAGAAATTCCACCTCCTTTCCATTCACCAATAACCATATTATGGGAGCAGACAACGCACTGTTGTACATAGTCAGGTCCAGGGTCTCATTAGAGGTCTCATTAGGTTGAGTCAACACCTCAGATAGTCTTTTTTGCTGGTCAAATACTGTCTGCTTGTCCTTGGGAGAGAGTCTGTCTATGTCGGTTAGTCATGCTCTCCTGTCTGCAGGTCTTTGACCCCCTGAGGGTCTTTGTCTTTGGTCATTCTCATGATCACCTTGATACTCCTCTCCTCTGCCTTGTTGAAAACCACCTCTCTGAGTGTTTTGAAACCTTCTCCTGCCTGTACCATGTCCTCTTCCTCTGAATCCACCCTTATTACAACTACGGGCCCAGTGACCAAGCTGGCCACACCTGAAACAAGCATTCTGATCATACACCCAGTCAGGTTCTGCGTCCCATTGCCTTCGCCCCCTCGGGCGTGCTCCGCCTCGGGGCAGTTCAGCCTCATACAAGCCATCACCAAACTCCTCATTCACATAAATTTCCACTTTTTTCTTACTCTTTTTGCACCCTTGGCTGGCTTTTATTTGGGCATCTGCAGCTGCTGCCATCCAAAGATTTGCACATTGAAGTTCCGAATTCGTCTTTCTCTTATTTCCTTTGGTTACTAATTTTACCGTCGACGCTAAGACTGCGCACTCATCCACATCTAATGTGGGTTTGAAGGAATAGTCCTTTTCCCATTTGTTCAAATATTTTTCAGGATCCTTTATCTGATCTTTTTCTTTTAACCGGTCATTGTAATTTTTAACTGTTCGACGCGCTGTCTGTTCTCTTTTCTGCTGTTTACTTTTTCGCTTATTCTCTTTCTTCCCCACACAGTTACCCATTTTTTCCTTTTTGCTGTTTTTATTATTTTTTAAACCCTTAGTAATTCCACAGGAATTAAAATGTTTTACCAGGAAAAGTGTGAAACGCCGTCACACTACCATTATGTCACAAAACACAACCTGATATTCTATTTTTAGTTCCAAACTCGTGAATTTCAACCCAACCTTATTTTTGTCCCAGACCGGGGATTTCAACCCAAACTTATTTTTGTCCCAGACCGGGTATTTCAACCCAACCAAAACTTTTTACCTCGTTGCAACTACTTCCGCGCACTTCATTTACTTATCGCGTTAGTCACTCGTAGTTGGATTTGGAGATTCTTGTAACATATTTAAGAATACATTCTGTTTTACATTACTCACTCAAAGCTGGATTTTAGAGGATCTTCCAACGCACATATAGTATATACTATATCCTTTTCTCTTTAATAATAAAAAAGGCGTCACTTACTTTTCTTTCTTTTTATCGAGGAGAGGATGGGCTTCACTAGACGACGTCTAGAGTCCTGTGCTGTCCAGATTTCCTCAATGGGGAGTCCAATACTGACTGTATGCAGTCAGACCATGGGCATGGCTTTCAACCTGGAGAGCGCGTCGCCTCTATCCGCCGTCTAGATATCGCCCATCCGGGTCACGGCACCAAGTATGTCAGAATCTGGAAACTCAGAGTGATCGTATGTCGGTTCGTTACCTCAAATAAGATTCATGACACAAGAATATTCCTCATATGAGCTCTTTACTTGCAAGGAGTGCAATACCTTTAACAGAAAATGCAGCACTGGCAATCAAAACAAATCCAGAAGCTTTTATACATCGTCAATCATACAATCATAAGAAAACATCTGCTGGATACCATACACAGTCATAATATGAGCATACAAAACACTGGCCTGGACTGAGAACAACATGGCCTTGCAGGTGTGTTCCAGACTCCAAGTTAATCATAGTCACAGCATTTCATAAGTAAACAAGATTAATTCTCCCTCATTCCCAGACCCCTTATCATATACATAGTCTGGTCTGGTGAGACACTTTGACTTCTAAGCACATCTTAGTGAAGGACACTCAGTAGGTCCACTTATTACCCAGAAATAATACAGTATGCTATAAACCCATAGAAGATGCATGCAATATACATTTTAATCATATAAGATGGTTATGCAATGATAATGATAATGATGATAGTGATGATAGTAATAGTAACCATAAAATGATAAACAATTATAAATGATAAACATGTATGTACAATTTTCTGACAGTACTCTGAACCATCATTTGGTGCATAGGCACAAATGATGGTCAGGACCCGTTTCCCAACCCAAAGATGCAGGGAAACAACCCTTTCGTCCACCGGGGAAAACTCCAATATAGAGGCAGCCACTACTCAACAACTCCAAATATGGTAACAGGATTTCCTAGGTATACACATTAAGCTTTATAAAGAAAAATTCATATTCATAAAATTTCATATAACTCAGTGTAACGTAGAATTTTTCCATCACCCCCCTCCCCGATGCCCAAAACACATCATAAAAGAAAATGGTTAGAAGTTATGATGTTGAAAACCATGTTTTTAACAATTCTTTGTCCCACTGCTTCAATCACCTCGCCAGGTGACCAGCAAAAGAGTTCATTAGTGGTTAGTGGGCACTGTTGATGAGTCCTGGATTCGGGACCTTTTGCAGTGGTTGATTCCCCGCTTTGGATCTTTCTGCAACCTTGACAGCCATGAAGGCCATCGACAGGACCTTTGTGGCGTGGTTTAACGCAGATGATCATCTTTCCATTGTATTTTCACACTCAAATTTTTGCTTGTTGAATTGAAGCCGTCAGCATCTTCGCAATGTCCCCACGATTGTAATCTGGGCTTCTCCTTCTCTGCCTCAGTCTCCTTCTACACTCCGCCTGAGATTAAAGATGGTGAGAGATAGAAGAGGAAGGAAAAAAGAATGTAAGTCTCGCCTGCAAAATCAAATGGTGTTTTGTTTTTATTTTTCTTACAATTATAATATTTCAAATTGATTAAAGCAGTAGCAGACTGGACCACTTTTATTCTCTTTAAATAAATGGTGTATCAGTGCAATATATAAGAAATTGATCTGCACATTGGTTAGTTATTGAGTTTCCTCCATGAATCTCCTGGTCTTTTCAACATTCAAAACAGTGTAGTGTGCTAAGGTCACGCCTCTTGACACACACTCATTCAGCCGAAAATCAGGCTTTACTCCAAACTTGGCCAGATTTGCAAATGTATTATCAGAATCAATCAATCAAAGCTATATTTGTATAGCTCTTTTCATACAAAAACTGTAGCTTAGAGTGCATCATGGATATCAGATCATTAGGATTAAAACGAGCATTTAATGTTGTTTAATCATATTTTTTTCATTTTCTGTCTGCTCTCACTTGGATCTTGTAGAAATTAAAATTTAACTCACCAATAGAAGAAGCATCTTCTTGGTTTTATTTTGTTTTCCACTTTTACCTATGGAGAAAGCAAAACAAAAACAACCATATCTCCAAATAATAACCACTTACCTGTATAAATCTAAACCTAATTTATTTAAAATGTGTTGTTGTGCAAACAATGTTATGTTTCCATGGTAGACATGGCAAGGCAAGCTTATAGGTTAGTCATCATTCACATATTAGTTGTGTCTATGATGGGATTGATTAAAGGTGGCAGAATAAGCTCAGGATTTCAGTCAGTGTTCATGCAACCAGCAAGAGTTCACCTTAAAGAAAAATAGATACTTAATTACCTGTTTGGGACCCTTGGTCTGCATTTTCCTCTGACATATAATGAATGTTTAAACCAGTAATTTTCTAGATTTCATTTAACCATAATATACTTGTAGCGGGTTGAATTCAACCCCCCCCACAACACACAGAGACAGTCAGCTCGCACTCCTGGTTTTTTTCCGCTGCATGCTGCGTTTACAGCTGTGAGGTTAAAGTGTCATCCATGCATTGTGTTCATGCATCCTGTCTGTACCTCTGATATGCAAATGCCCAGACTGACTGCTGTGAATGTCTTTGATGTATTGTCTGAGCTGAGTATATAAGCTGTCTGATTTTCATGTTCATTCTCTCATTCACTCTTCAACTGCTGCTGCTGGACACGCACACCGTCTCCTCTTCTCTGAGAGCCTGAGGACATCACCTCAGCCCGCACCACGAGGGCTGGGGAGGTGTTCCGATGAAGGCGGTATGATTCAATAAACCAACTTAAAACTCCATCGCTGCCTTTATTTTATCATGCCGCTTCAATACTCACCTTTTACAGCCATGGACAAAATTGTTGATACCCCTCTGTTAATGAAAGAAAAACCAACAATGGTCACAGAAATAACTTGAATCTGACAAAAGTGGTAATAAATAAAAAGTCTTTGAAAATTTACCATTGAAAATCAGACAATGCTTTTGAATTGTGGTTCAACAGAATTATTTTAAAAAACAAACTCATGAAACAGGTCTGGACAAAAATGAAGGTACCCTTAACTTAATATTTTGTTGCACAACCTTTTGAGGCAATCACTGCAATCAAACGATTTCTGTAACTGTCAATGAGACTTCTGCACCTCTCAGCAGGTATTCTGGCCCACTCCTCATGAGCAAACTGCTCCAGTTGTCTCAGGTTTGAAGGGTGCCTTCTCCAGACGACATGTTTCAGCTCCTTCCGCAGATGTTCAATAGGATTTAGATCAGGGCTCATAGAAGGCCACTTTAGAATAGACCAATGTTTCACTCTTTGCCATTCTTGGGTGTTTTTAGCTGTGTGTTTTGGGTCATTATCCTGTTGCAAGACCCATGACCTGCGACTGAGACCAAACTGTCTGACACTGGGCAGCACATTTCTCTCTAGAATACCTTGATAGTCTTGAGATTTCATTGTACCCTGCACAGATTCAAAACACCCTGTGCCAGATGCAGCAAAGCAGCCCCAGAACATAACAGAACCTCCTCCATGTTTCACAGTAGGGACAGTGTTCTTTTCTTGATATGCTTCATTTTGGCGTCTGTGAACATAGAGCTGATGTGCCTTGCCAAAAAGTTGCAGTTTTGTCTCGTCTATCCATAGGACATTCTCCCGGAAGCTTTGTGGCTCGTCAACATGCAGTTTGGCAAATTCCAGTCTGGCTTTTTTTAGGATTTGTTTTCAGCAGTGGTGCCCTCCTTGGTCGTCTCCCTTGAAGTCCACTTTGGCTCAAACAACGACGGATGATGCGATCTGACACTGATGTACCTTGACCTCGGAGTTCACCATGAATGTGTTTAGAGGTTGTTCTGGGCTCTTTTGTTACCATTCGTATTATCCGTCTCTTCCCTTTTTCATCAAGTTTCCTCCTGCGGCCACGTCCAGGGAGGTTGGCTACAGTCCCGTGGATCTTAAATTTCTGAATAATATGTGCAACTGTAGTCACAGGAACATCAGGCTGCTTGGAGATGGTCTTATAGCCTTTACCTTTAACATGCTTGTCTATAATTTTCTTTCTAATCTACTGAGACAATTCTCTCCTTTGCTTCCTCTGGTTCATGTTTAGTGTGATACACACCATGTCACCAAACAGCACAGTGACTACTTGTCACCCTTTAAATAGGCCGACTGACTGATTACAAGTTTGTAGACAACTGTGATGTTAATTAAGGACACATCTTGGTTGAACATGTCCCTATGGTCACATTATTTTCAATCTTTTCTAGGGGTACCATCATTTTTGTCCAGGTCTGTTTCATGAGTTTGTTTTTTAAAATAATTCTGTTGAACCATAATTCAAAAGCATTGTCTGATTTTCATTGGTTAACTTTCATAGGATTTTTATTTATTACCACTTTTGTCAGATTCAAGTTATTTCTGTGACCATTGTGGGTTTTTCTTTCATTAACAGAGGGGTACCAACAATTTTGTCCACATGTGTATGTTATGGAAGTTAGGTTATTTCGCACCTCAGACGGAGACAATGAATACACATGGGAGAACAATGCCCAAGAGGGTGAGAGGGGGTTGAATGAAGTGTAGTGTAAATATCATGCTGTGTATGAGGAAGTGCCTTAAGGCTTGTGAAGGTGACTTGATATATAGAGAGGAGTGCTTGCTGTAACCAGTCAGTCCCTTCTGAGCTTGTGAGATGTGAGTGTGTAATAAATCGTCTGCAATGAATCTGCCTCTTCATTTACACACCCCACACTGGTGACCCAAGACGTATTATGGAACACGAGGCGAGAACCCCGGAGCCGGCCCGGTCGGGAAGCCCCAGAGACGCAGCAGCCATTCCACAGACAGCCAGGACTGGAACCCCCAGCAACGCGTGTGCAGTTTCAGTCAAGCTACCGGATTTCTGGCAGCACAACCCGCGCTATTGGTTCCATCACACCGAGGCCCAGTTCGCCCTCCGGGGAGTAACGGCAGACAACACCAAGTTCTACCATGTGGTAGCAGCACTGGACTCCCGCACAGCCCAGCAGGTAGCGAGCCTGCTCGATCAGCCACCAGCCAGCAACAAATATGAGACGCTCAAGGCTGCACTCACCCGGCGCTACACGCTCTCGGAATGTGAGAGAGTGGAGAGGCTCCTGGCGCGGACCGAGTTAGGAGATGGGTCGGCCATAGACCTGATGGAGAAGATGCTGGTGTTAATGGGCACGGACGATGGGCACTTTCTGTTTGCCTACCTCTTCCTCCGGAACCTTCCAACAGTGGCGAGAGCGGTTCTGGCCAATTGGCCGTGGCTGGCCGCGCGTGACTACCGTGCGCTAGCCCAGGAGGCGGACCGGATCATCCTCACCACCAGGGCGATCACAGTCAACGTGGCAGCGGCAGAGCCCAGCGAGACGACCAGAGGAGGCGAGGAGCCACCGACGGTAGCAGCAGCGGGGGCCAAGGAGCGCCAGAGAGACACGCTCTGTTTCTACCACCGCCACTTCGGAGAGAACGCACGCAGATGTGCGCCACTGTGCCAATTCAAGCGATCGGGAAAACGCCGAGGCCGGCGGTCGGTAGCAGCTGCGACCCTCGGTGAAGAGAACAAGCTGCTCTACTTGACGGACGCGCGCTCGGGGAGGCGTTTCCTCGTGGACACCAGAGCCCAGAAGAGCTTTATCCTGCCGACCTACACCGACCGGCTGGCAGGACCTAGCGGCCCCGTGATGTTGGCAGCAAACGGCTCGGAAATTAAGACCTTTGGTGAGAGGACACTGATTTTATCTCTACACGGCCGTACATACGAGTGGACTTTTGTCGTGGCAGCACTGAATTACCCTATCCTGGGGGCTGATTTTCTGTGTGCACATGGTTTAGTAGTAGTAGATTAGTTTATTTGACAGGGACAGTGCAATAAACATAGACAATTAATCAAAGACAATCAATCTGATGTGTTGCACATAGAGTGTATAGCTATTAGCTAATTTGCAACTCTTGTCCCTGGATGGGCTTTAGAAAAAAGAATCAAGATAAAAATATACACAATAACCACATACATCAATGCAGAAAAATTATAAATACACAATTATAAATATTATAAATATTATAAATACACAAATATAACAGCCTGACTCACCTTTAACATAAATATTATAAATACACAAATATAACAGCCTGACTCACATTTAACACATATAACATAACTCACATTTGCCTATTTCAGGCCTTCCTCCCTCCGTCACTCACTATAAACAAACACATTTATTCCTTCCCTTCATTCACTCTCACTTTGCAGACAAATAATTCATACATGAGTACATTCTTGTTTATTTTTCAGCCAGTTTTTAACATTTTTAGTGAATGTTTTAAAGTCCGTTATTATTTTAATTTCATTTGGCATTGTGTTCCAGATGTGACTGCCCTTTATAGAGAAAGCTGTTTGTCCAAATGTGGTTCTGCGGTGGAATATTTTACAGTTATTGTTAACAGAACTCCTGGTGGCTCTGCTGCTGTCCTGTCTTTGGACGAAACCAGCAAGTGGCTCGGGTGCTGATTTATGGAAACATTTGAACGTTAATTTCAGAAGACAGAGGTCAATGAAGCTCTCAAAACTCAATAGGTTGTATTTTTTTAAAACATTACAGTGATGCCACCTAATGGGCTTTTTGTCCAAGATTTTTAGGGTTTGATTATATAATGAACCTATATGTCTTATTGTGGAAGGGACTGCTTGAGCCCAGACTGTCAAACAGTATGATATATGAGAAAAAACCATAGAATGCATATACAGTGCAGCTGCTTCGTAAGGTATGTAATATCTAATTAATTTAAAGCAGTTCAGATTTTTTTTTACTGTTTTTGAAATTTTCTTTATATGAAGATTAAATTTGAGTTGAGGATCTAGTACAATGCCAAGGTATTTGAATTCTGTAGCTAAACTGATGTCATGATCATGTATATTAACTTTAAAATGTTGCAGATTACATTTTTTGATTGAAAAGCACATTGAGACTGTTTTCTGAAGGTTCAGCAATAGATGGTTCTTGAGGAGCCACTCTTGGACATCAACCATACTTGTAGACAGTACATCTGCAGCCTGTGCTGGAGTCTTGGCAGCTGTGTAAATAACTGCATCATCTGCATAAAGTTGGCATGTTGCAGCTGAGCAGTGTAACGGCAAGTCATTAATAAAAATGCTGAAAAGTAAAGGACCAAGAATGGACCCTTGTGGGATACCCATGCGGTTGTTTAAAAATGAGGATTTATCCTGGTGAACTTTTACACACTGTTCTCTATTCTGGAGATAAGATGCAAACCATTCTAATGTATTTGGGGAGAAGTTAAAAGATACCATTTTGGATAAAAGCAAACTGTGGTTTACAGTATCGAAAGCCTTTTTGAGATCTAGAAAAACAGCTCCTACCACATTACCCCTGTCCAAGGACTGTTTGACGTTTTCAATAAGGCAACAATTTGCTGTTTCTGTTGAGTATCCTGGTCTAAAACCAAATTGATGTGGATGAAGAAGTTGACTGTCTTGTAAGTAGTCGTAGTAGTAGTAGTTACTGGTTGATGTTGCTAACAGGTGCCTGGTTAATGCACTGTCCTTTGACTATCTCCCCTGTATAGCTTGAGTGACCCAGCCAACAGCACAGGCCAACGTCACAGCTACAGGCGGTAAGTTCCACGCACTGCTCACTCAGTTCCCAGCACTCACGGTCCCAACGTTTTTGGCGGCCATCGCTAAACACGGGATGGAGCACTTTATCACCACCACGGGACCGCCCATTTTTGCAAGACCTCGGCGCTTGGACGCAGCTAAACTGGCCATAGCATGCGAGGAGTTCGCCAACCTGGAAAGGTTGGGCATCATCAGGCGTTCAAACAGCCCATGGGCATCCCCGCTACACATGGTCCCTAAGGCTGAGGGATCGTGGTGACTGTGCGGTAATTTCCGCAGGTTGAACAATGCCACAGCACATGACCGCTACCCGATTCCCCACATACAGGATTTTTCCGTCCACCTCGCCGGAGCACGCATTTTTTCCAAAATAGACCTGGTCCGCGGTTACCATCAAGTCCCAGTGCGTGCTGAGGACGTACCCAAAACAGCGGTAATAACTCCGTTCGGTTTATTCGAGTTCCTGCGCATGCCATTCGGGTTAAAAGGCGCGGCACAGACATTCCAGCACATGATGGATGCAGTGCTGCGCAATCTCCCGCTCGTGTTCGTCTACCTGGACGATATCCTGGTTGCCAGTGCGTCCGAAGACGAACACGAAACCCACCTCAGGATGGTTTTCTGGAGGTTGGAAGAGCACGGGTTAATAATCAACCCGGCGAAATGCCAGTTCGGCGTGACGCAGATTGATTTTTTGGGGTACCACGTCTCTCCGGAAGGAGCGATCCCGCTGCCTGGCAAAGTGCGTGCCGTGGCGGATTTTCCCCGGCCTCAGACGGTCAGGGCGCTGCAGGAATTTTTGGGGATGGTGAATTTTTATAACCGTTTCCTTCCCCACGCGGCGCAGCTCATGCAACCATTGTACGCCGCGCTCAAGAGACAGAAACCCGCGGATGGGGTCGAATGGACCCCGAAGCGAGAGCGGGCGTTTTTGGATGTTAAAGCAGCCCTGGCAAACGCCGCACTGCTGGCACATCCAGACCCAATGGCCCGGATAGCGCTCACCACCGACGCTTCAGACGTGGCCATAGGGGCTGTCGTAGAGCAGCGTGTCGCCGGGGCTTGGCAGCCGCTCGCTTTTTTCAGCAGAACTTTGCGCGACAGCGAACGTAAATACAGCGCGTTTGACAGGGAGTTGCTGGCTCTTCACCTGGCCATACGCCACTTCCAGTTCTGGCTGGAAGGACGCGGCTTCGCTGCGTTCGTGGATCACAAGCCACTAACGTTTGCGATGGCCAAGGTTTCAGAACCGTGGTCGGGCCGGCAGCAGAGACAGCTGGCCGTGATCTCAGAGTTTACTACCGATATTCAGCATGTGTCTGGTAAACTGAATGTGGTGGCAGACTGCCTCTCGCGCGCCGTGGTAGCCCCGGTCTACGTGGGGATAGATTATGCAGCCATGGCCGCGGAGCAGATTAACAATGCAGACGTGCGCGCGCTCCAGTCTGGACCAACAGGGTTAAGGCTGGAGAGCAGGGTGCTGCAAGATGGCATGCCCCCCCCTAATCTGCAATGTCTCCACGGGACGCCCGCGTCCGGTGGTCCCGGTCACGTGACGCTGACGCATGTTTGAGTCGGTTCACACTCTGGCGCACCCAGGAGTGCGCGCGTCGGTCAAAATGGTGGGAGAGAAGTTTGTGTGGCCGAGCCTACGCAAACAAGTAAAAGAGTGGGCTGCAGCCTGCGTGGCGTGCCAACGAGCCAAGGTACACAGACACACGAAGGCTCCCTTGGAGCCGTTTTGGGTACCGGCTAAGAGGTTCGACCACGTTCACGTGGACCTCGTGGGCCCCCTCCCACCATCAAAGGGGTGCACGCACCTCCTGACAGTGGTGGACCGCACCACGCGCTGGCCAGAAGCAGTCCCGCTGGCGGCAATCACGTCTGCGGACGTAGCACGCGCTTTTTTAACAGCATGGGTGGCCCGTTTTGGAGTCCCGTCAGACATTACGTCCGACAGGGGCCCTCAATTTGTTTCCGAACTCTGGTCCACGATGGCCCGCAGCCTGGATGTTACAATTCATCGCACAACTGCGTACAACCCACAGGCCAACGGGTTATGCGAGCGTTTTCATAGATCACTGAAAGCAGCACTCAGGGCTTCACTGACGGATGCAAATTGGGTGGACAGGTTGCCGTGGGTTTTATTGGGGTTGCGCTCCGCGCCAAAAGAGGATCTGGAAGCTTCCCCGGCAGAGCTGGTTTTTGCACAGCCCCTATGGCTGCCCGGGGAATTTCTACCAGATAATCCCGCGCTGGACAGCTGCCCGTCTCAGCTTTTGCAGCGTAGCGCGAACACAGGCACGCTGCCGGGCCCTGCCCACCACTGTTTTCCGGGTGTTTTCGTGCCTCAAACTTTGAAGAACGCGGAGTTCGTGTTCGTCAGACACGACGCCCACCGCCCTCCATTGCGCCCACCCTATGATGGACCGTTCAGAGTGTTGGAAACAGGGGATAAGCATTTTGTGCTAGTCTTGAGGGGTAGACGGGAGAAAATTGGCATAGACAGACTTAAACCTGCCTTTGTAGCAGCGGACGAGCAGGTGCTGTTGGCTAAGGCCCCTCGGCGTGGAAGACCCCCACGGAGAGCTCCCCAGGGAAGCGATGCAACAGAGCAGCCACACCGACAGGGCGAAGTCCCCCCCCCCGCCACGGCCCACCCGCAGTCAGACACACTCTCAGCAGTCCCCCACCGGCACAGCAGCGCCACGGAGGCAGTAAACCCCAGTTACAGCAGATATGGGAGGAGACTGAAGCCGAAACAGCATGTGGACTGATATTCTATTGTTCTATCTAAAATGCTGGGGGGGCGGTATGGAAGTTAGGTTATTTCGCACCTCAGACAGAGACAATGAATACACATGGGAGAACAATGCCCAAGAGGGTGAGAGGGGGTTGAATGAAGTGTAGTGTAAATATCATGCTGTGTATGAGGAAGTGCCTTAAGGCTTGTGAAGGTGACTTGATATATAGAGAGGAGTGCTTGCTGTAACCAGTCAGTCCATTCTGAGCTCGTGAGATGTGAGTGTGTAATAAATCGTCTGCAATGAATCTGCCTCTTCATTTACACACTCCACAATGTCAGTATTTAACTTTCTTCAGCTTCATTTTTTCCTGTGTTTACCAATCTGTTAAAAGGTCATTAAATTCATCAACTTTGGTTTAAATTCAACAAAGTACCTCATTCATTCTACCAAGTTATCAATGGATTCAGTAAAATACCCTTTCAATTTACTAATTTATTAACTTAGAAATTCCCATTCTTATCAGGCATGCAAAAATTATTTTCAAAGATGGGTTATCATAGCAGAGTCAGCTCACCTCCCGCTGGACATCAATTCCCCCTCATCTCAGACCAATTTGTGTCAAGATATAGCGGCAGGAATCTTCCTGGGGGCGTCCCCCCACCGATGTCCGGGGCAGAAAACAGACCCACAAATGATCCCACTGTGGCGGTTCGTTTTAACCCCACAACAGACTAAGGACACTCAGCCCTCTTTTCTCTGTTTTTCTGCTGAATTACTGAGAAGCAATGTGCCATTCATGTATTTGTGATGCAAACATGCATGTGTTGTGATGTAATGCGCCATTCGGTATAGTGTGCATATGGCTTGTCCTTACTGTGCTTTTTCTGAGCATCTTAGATGTGCTTTGGTGTATTAATGTCTACAGGTAGACGAGTTTCTTCTGTCTCACCTATGTGATGTTAATCGATGCCTTTCATCCTTTGTACTCATGCGTCCTGTCCTTACTGTGACCTAGAGACTCAGATCAATATGTAGATGTGCTTGTTAGCCTCTTTGTCTTGCACTTAGAGCGAGGTCTAGCTAATCTGCCCATTGTGATGTATGGCTTACAAATGCAAATACCTCCTGCCTGTTCTGTTGTCCCTTTGATCATTCTAGACTGTGGGGTATGTCTTTTTGATGTATTGTTATGATCAAGTATTTAAGGTGCAACTCTGTAACGCAATCTCTCTTCTTCTCTCACTCTGATCCTGCAACTGGTAGATACACACGTGTCCTCCTCTCCTTCTCTGAGAGCTTAGGGATCCCGCTCCGGGCTGCTCCACTATGCACCGGAGAGGGGATCCCGTGAAGGCGACATGATATAATAAAACCTGCTTAAAACCACAGCACTGCTGCTTATTTTTTCATGCCGCCTCACTGGTGACCCCTCGAACACGCACACGTTTTGTGCGAAAGCAACCTTCCGAGCTGGACAGCCACACAGCTGCGTTGGTGGCCCCTTGAAGACGCACACGCTTTGTGCAACGCAGCCTTCTGTTTTGGATGGCCACGCTGGCGAACCGACGCTGAAAAAAACGAGTGGCCAGCGAACGCAACACCCGGGCATGAATGCTCCGTCGCCTGAGATCTGCACAACCACGCTGGACCGGCCGCTCTCACTGAGAGCGCACGCACCTCGTCCTCTCTCCACGACGGCAACCTCCAGGGCCGACGGGGAGCGCAGCGCGTGGAACTGAACGCACCATGGCCGCACGAGCGACAACGATCGTCTCCTCCCTCTCACCGCTCCAACGCTGCTGCACGAGCCCGGGGCACAAAGATCGTCTATTGCCTCGCACCGCACCAACGCGTCTCCACGAGCCCGAGGGACGGAGATCGTCTACTTCCTCACACTGCTCCAACGTAGCTGCATGAGCCTGAGGAACATAAGATCGTCTATTCCCTCCCGCCGCTCCAACGTATCTGCACGGGCCTGAGGGACTAAAGATCGTCTATTTCCTCTCACCGCTCCAACGCACCATGGCCAATCTACAGCCACAGCTCAACCTGGATTTTACCGGCGCCGTCTGCGCCGTTCTCCGCCAAGTTTCTGCACCCTGACTCACCACTCCAGCGGCCCACCCACGCACTGAACCCCCGCGCACGCATCGGGGAGTTACAAGGACGGCGCATCACGCATGGGACAAGTAATGGCTCCACAGACTGCCTTCCTCCTTCGCCGCTGCCTTTCAGGGCTGCTCGCTCACCTGAGGCACGCATGCAGCATACTGGAAGGATTTGTTAACAGTCTCAGCCACGCCACAGACCGCCATCGTCCTCCGCCGCTGCCCCACAGAACCTTCAGGGTTGCTCGTTCACCTGAAGCAAGCACGCAGCTCGCCACTGGATTTTTTAATGGTCTTAGCCACGGCACAACGGGATTTCAGCCGTCAGCTGTTCCCGGGAGCTTTGGGGTTGCTTCAGCACCCAAAACCAACAGTCCCCCTGCTTTGTTTACTTTCTCTCTTACAGCCGCTCCTGCTTTTCTTCATGGCCACAAGAGGAGTCAGAGACTAATTTTTCTTCTTGTGATCTCCGCACGTGCAACGGGACAAACCCTCGACGTCACGGAGCAGCAAGCAATTTTTGCACGGCTCAGGACGATTTCACAGCTCCTGCCGGCACTTACTACCCCTCCCCTCCCTCCCCCTCCGCCTGCAGCGAGCTTCTCCCACAGCTCGCTCACACAGATGGATTATCGAGGTCGCGACCCCCTGCCGCGTCCTCTGGGCGGGAGCGTGTGTGGCGGTTCGTTTTAACCCCACAACAGACTAAGGACACTCAGCCCTCTTTTCTCTGTTTTTCTGCTGAATTACTGAGAAGCAATGTGCCATTCATGTATTTGTGATGCAAACATGCATGTGTTGTGATGTAATGCGCCATTCGGTATAGTGTGCATATGGCTTGTCCTTACTGTGCTTTTTCTGAGCATCTTAGATGTGCTTTGGTGTATTAATGTCTACAGGTAGACGAGTTTCTTCTGTCTCACCTATGTGATGTTAATCGATGCCTTTCATCCTTTGTACTCATGCGTCCTGTCCTTACTGTGACCTAGAGACTCAGATCAATATGTAGATGTGCTTGTTAGCCTCTTTGTCTTGCACTTAGAGCGAGGTCTAGCTAATCTGCCCATTGTGATGTATGGCTTACAAATGCAAATACCTCCTGCCTGTTCTGTTGTCCCTTTGATCATTCTAGACTGTGGGGTATGTCTTTTTGATGTATTGTTATGATCAAGTATTTAAGGTGCAACTCTGTAACGCAATCTCTCTTCTTCTCTCACTCTGATCCTGCAACTGGTAGACACACACGTGTCCTCCTCTCCTTCTCTGAGAGCTTAGGGATCCCGCTCTGGGCTGCTCCACTATGCACCGGAGAGGGGATCCCGTGAAGGCGACATGATATAATAAAACCTGCTTAAAACCACAGCACTGCTGCTTATTTTTTCATGCCGCCTCACCACAACACAAATTCTGCCTTTAATATACACACATGGACAAAATTGTTGGTACCCCTCTATGAATGAAAGAAAAACCCACAATGGTCACAGAAATAACTTGAATCTGACAAAAGTGGTAATAAATAAAAATTCTATGAAAATTAACCAATGAAAATCAGACAATGCTTTTGAATTGTGGTTCAACAGAATTATTTTAAAAAACAAACTCATGAATCAGGCCTGGACAAAAATGATGGTACCCCTAGAAAAGATTGAAAATAATGTGACCATAGGGACATGTTCAACCAAGATGTGTCCTCTAATTAACATCACAGGTGTCTACAAACTTGTAATCAGTCAGTCGGCCTATTTAAAGGGTGACAAGTAGTCACTGTGCTGTTTGTTGACATGGTGTGTACCACACTAAACATGGACCAGAGGAAGCAAAGGAGAGAGTTGTCTCAGTAGATTAGAAAGAAAATTATAGACAAGCATGTTAAAGGTAAAGGCTATAAGACTGCCTCCAAGCAGCTTGATGTTCCTGTGACTACAGTTGCACATATTCAGAAATTTAATAATCAAGGGACTGTAGCCAACCTCAAGGTACATCAGTGTCAGATCGCACCATCTGTCGTTGTTTGAGCCAAAGTGGACTTCATGGGAGACGACCAAGGAGGACACCACTGTTGAAAACAAATCATAAAAAAGCCAGACTGGAATTTGCCAAACTGCATGTTGACAAGCCACAAAGCTTCTGGGAGAATGTCTTATGGACAGACGAGACAAAACTGCAACTTTTTGGCAAGGCACATCAGCTCTATGTACACAGACGCAAAAATGAAGCATACCAAGAAAAGAACACTGTCCCTACTGTGAAACATGGAGGAGGTTCTGTTATGTTCTGGGGCTACTTTGCTGCATCTGGCACAGGGTGTTTTGAATCTGTGCAGGGTACAATTCAATTCAATTCAATTCAACTTTATTTATATAGCGCCATTTCACAACAACAGTCATCTCATAGCACTATCAACTGTAGGGAGGACCCCCACAGTTGCAGAAAGACCCCAGCAATCCGGCGATCCCCTGTGAGCAAGCACTTGGCGACGGTGGAGAGGAAAAACTCCCTTTTAACAGGAAGAAACCTCCAGCAGAACCAGGCTCAGGGAGGGGCAGTCATCTGCTGCGACTGGCTGGGGGGTGAGGGGACAGAGAAGAAGAAAAGAACAGACATGTAGAGAGCAAACAGCACGATGGGGACTCAATCTATGGGAGAGAACAAACAAATGTTAATGACCAGCAAAAAAAAAATATTTCATAGAGAGTGAGGAAAGGAGTGAGGCCCAGTGCATTACTGGAGGTCCCCCGGCTGACTAAACCTATTAGCAGCATAACTAAGGGAGGGTTCAGAAACACATGATCCCTCCCTAATTGTAGGCTATATCAAAAAGGTAGGTTTTAGCCCTATTCTTAAAAACAGAGATCGAGTCTGACTCCCGAATCCAGATTGGCAGCTGATTCCACAGGAGAGGAGCTTGATAACTGAAGGCTCTGCCTCCCATTGTACTTTTGGAGATTCTAGGTATTACAAGTAAACCTGCATTTTGGGAGCGTAGTGCTCTGTTAGGATGATACGGTAGTATCAGATCTTTTAAATAAAAAGGAGCCTGATTGAAATGAAATCTCAAGACTATCAAGGTATTCTAGAGAGAAATGTGCTGCCCAGTGTCAGACAGTTTGGTCTCAGTCGCAGGTCATGGGTCTTGCAACAGGATAATGACCCAAAACACACAGCTACTAACACCCAAGAATGGCTAAGAGCGAAACATTGGACTATTCTAAAGTGGCCTACTGTAGTGCATATATCCATATCTGCATATGTATAGACACAGGGAGATGTTTTGTGATTGCATGTGTGGAATGACCTCACGTCTCAGAAGAGGACAATAGGTCTGGACCGCCTGCGGAGAACAACGAGGAGATGGAGGCGCGGCGGTGAAGACCTAAAAAGACTTCCTGACCCCCTAGGGTCAGACGAAGGAACCGGAGGACATTGGAAGGAGACATGGGATGATGAGAAGGATATGACAAGGATGTGTGATGTAGGCTATTGTTGTGTGGTGTATAAGTATGGGGGTCTGACTGCGATCAGCCTCTTTCTGCTTTCTGCCTTGGGTGAGACATGTTGGGGAGGCGAAGCCGACATTAAATCTGAATTATAAAATCACTCAGCTTCTTCATTTCTTGCTCCCCACATTGGTGACCAGACGTGAGAATGGATGAAAGGCGTTCTCCCGTTGCAGACTCGTCGGAGGCGGCCCGAGCAAGCGCCGTCGCCATCAAACTCCCAGAATTCTGGCAGAACAACCCGAACTTGTGGTTCAAGCGGGCTGAGGCACAGTTCGCGCTCGCAGGGGTGACGGCAGACGAAACCAAGTTCTACCACGTCGTCGCTAGGCTCGACGCCACCACAGCACAATGCGTGCAGAGTGTGATACAGCAGCCGCCCACCAGCGACAAATACGAGGAGCTGAAGGCTACTCTCATCGAGAGCTTCGTGCCCTCGGCCGAGGAAAGGGCCAAGAGACTACTGGCGATATATGGCCAAGGAGGGCGCAGACCGATGGCCCTGATGGAAGACATGCTTCAGCTGAGGGAGGCAGACAACGACAGCTTCCTCTTTCAGCACATCTTCCTCAGCACCCTCCCGGCGCACATGAGAGGGACTCTGGCCAGCATGCGTTGCAAGACCCAGCAGGATTTCCGCGCGCTAGCCCGGGAAGCACAGCGGCTCCTCAACTCCTGTGGCGAGCAGATGACCATAGCAGCAGCGGCGGACCTCGGTGCGGAAGCCCGGGGCAGCGGGGAGCCGGAGACAGCGGAGCAAACCCCGCCCACCATGGCAGCGACGCGGCCGTGACGCAACAGACGAGACAACCTCTGTTACTACCACCGGCGATTCGCTGAGAGGGCATACAAGTGTGTGCCACCGTGCAGTTTCAAGAGCTCGGGAAACTCCAAAGCCGGGAACCGTTAGCAGCTACAGCTCTCGGCGAGGCCAATAAGCTGCTCTACATCACCGATGAAGGCTCCGGGCGACATTTCCTCATAGACACCGGAGATCAGGTGAGCTTCATCACCCCGACCTACGCTGACCAAGTGGCTGGACCCCGCGGCAACGGGGCAACGGCGGCGAACGGCTCGAACATCAGCACTTATGGTGAAAGGACCTTGTCTCTGTCCTTACATGGCCGCACTTATGAATGGACTTTTATTATAGCGGCAGTGAGTTTCAACATGTTGGGTGCTGAATTCTTATGTTCACATGGGTTGTTAGTTGATCTTGCAAACAGACGCTTAATCAATGCACTGTCATTCTCTTCTATCCCCTGTTCAGCTCGAGTGTCCCCACCACCCGTGCAGGCCAACGTCGCCACAGCAGGAGGTAAGTTTGACAAACTCCTCACCCAATTTCCAGCACTCACAGTTCCCAAATTTTCGGCAACAGTAGCGAGACACGGGGTGGAGCACTTCATCCCCACAACGGGCCCCCCTGTCTTCACTAAAGCTCGGCGCTTAGACGCGACCAAGCTCGCCATAGCACGCGACGAGTTTGCCAGCCTGGAAAAACTGGGCATTATTCGGCGCTCAAAAAGCCCATGGGCTTCGCCACTGCATATGGTCCCGAAAGCCGACGGCTCCTGGAGACCTTGCGGCGATTATCGTAGATTAAACAATGCTACAGCGCATGACCGCTACCCAATCCCTCACATCCAGGATTTTTCACTACATCTGGCGGGTGCGCGTATTTTTTCTAAAATAGACCTGGTCCGCGGCTACCACCAAGTCCCAGTCCGACCTGAGGACGTCCCTAAAACGGCCGTAATAACCCCTTTTGGTCTTTTTGAGTTTCTGCGCATGCCGTTTGGCCTTAAAGGCGCGGCACAAACGTTTCAGCGTATGATGGACGCTGTGTTACGCGATCTTCCTTTCGTGTTTGTCTACCTCGACGATATTCTAGTCACCAGCACATCTGAGGAGGAACACGAAAATCACCTCACTACAGTTTTTCAGAGGTTGGAAGAACATGGGTTAATAATTAATCAGGCCAAGTGCCGATTCGGCGTGGCGCAGATTGATTTTTTGGGACACCGCGTTTCCCCAGAAGGGGCAGTCCCATTGCCTGATAAGGTGCGCGCAGTGGCAAATTTTCCCCGACCACAAACGGTCAGATCGCTGCAGGAATTTTTAGGAATGGTAAATTTTTACAACCGTTTCCTCCCCCGCGCAGCTCAGCTCATGCAGCCATTATATGCCGCGCTTAGAAAGCAAAAGCCCTCCAACGCGGTTGCGTGGTCCCCAGAGCGGGAACGCGGGTTCGCGGAAGTAAAAAGAGCCCTGGCTGACGCCGTGCTGTTGGCCCACCCCGACCCCTCGGCCCGCATAGCGCTTACCACAGACACATCAAATTTGGCCATAGGGGCGGTCGTGGAACAGCACGTTGACGGGGCTTGGCAACCGCTAGCATTTTTTAGCAAATCCTTAAACGAAACCGAGCCAAATACAGCACGTTTGACAGAGAGCTGTTAGCGCTTCATTTGTCCATCCGCCATTTCCAGTTCTGGCTAGAAGATCGGCGTTTCACGCTTTTGTCGACCATAAACCGCTCACTTTTGTGATGTCTAAAATCTCAGAACCTTGGTCGGGCCAGCAACAAAGGCAGCCGGCCGCAATTTCGGAATTTACCACAGACATTCGGCACATAGCGGGCAAACTCAACGTGGTGGCAGATTGCCTCTCCCGCGCCGTGACATCGTCAGGGCATGTGGAGGCAGATCATACTACCACAGCTGCAGAGCGCAAGACCAACACGGAAGTGCACACGGCCCCAGTTCACGTAGGGATAGATTACGCAGCCATGGCAGCAGAACAGGGCAGTGACGCGGACGTGTGCGCACTCCAGTCTGGACCAACAGGGTTAAGGCTGGAGAACAGGGGTTTGCGTGACGGTGTGCCCCCCTTAATCTGCGACGTGTCAACCGGGCGACCTCGTCCGGTAGTCCCGGCCATGTGGCGCCGCCACGTTTTTGACTCGGTTCACTCCCTGGCACACCCGGGAGTGCGCGCTTCGGTAAAAATGGTGGCGGAAAAGTTTGTTTGGCCGGGCCTGCGCAAGCACGTAAAGGAGTGAGCAAGAACATGCATGTCTTGCCAACGTGCCAAAATTCACAAGCACACGAAAGCTCCTTTAGAACCGTTCCGAATCCCGGCCAGGAGGTTTGACCATGTGCATGTCGACCTTGTGGGCCCCCTACCGTCCTCGCAGGGGTTCACACATCTTTTAACAATGGTGGACCGAACCACACGTTGGCCAGAAGCGGTCCCGCTGACGTCAGCTACGGCCGCAGAGGTGGCTCGCGTTTTTTTAACGACCTGGGTAGCGCGTTTCGGAGTCCCGTCGGACATCACGTCCGATAGGGCGCCTCAGTTTGTCTCAGAGCTCTGGTCTGCGATGGCCAGCAGCTTAGGGACGACAATCCATCGCACTACAGCGTATCACCCCCAGGCCAACGGTTTATGCGAGCGGTTTCATAGGTCTTTGAAAGCTGCCCTCAGAGCGTCACTAACGGATGCAGATTGGGTTAACAAACTACCGTGGGTTTTATTGGGGATGCGTTCTGCGCCCAAGGAGGATCTAGACGCCTCCCCAGCAGAATTAGTTTTTGCACAACCTCTCAGGCTCTCCGGTGAATTCTTACCTGAACAGCCAGAGCCGGGGCGCCTCCCAGCTCTGAGGCCACTAAGCAGCACGGGAGCAGACATGCTCCTGGGCCCGGTTCATCACACCTTTCCGTGGGTTTTTGTTGGGCACGAGGCTTTAAAGCCAACCCTCCGCCCACCATATGATGGCCCATATAGAGTGCTGGAACCTGGAGATAAGCATTTTGTGCTGGATTTGGGGGACAGAAAAGAGACATTGACAGCATTGACAGACTCAAGCCTGCCTTCATGTTGAGTGACGAGCCTGTACGGGTGGCGAGAGCACCTCGACGTGGTAGACCCCCCAAGGGACATGTCCCAACCTCCCCGCAGGAATCAAATAACCACTCTTTTCCTCAAGCTGCAGATTCCTTACAAGACAGCACCGCTGGGACACCGAGGCAGGCGTACAGCAGATTTGGAAGACGGTTAAAACCCAGACGACACACAGACTGATGTGAATGTGACAATGTGTTTTAAGATATGCTGTCGGGGTTATCATAGCAGTTTTAAGGCGGACATGGGGCATAGACTGTACTGTTACTGTTATCACTGTGTTTTTAACGTAATCAACTGGTATAGTTATGCCAATGATGTCACCATATTCTGTGAACCTTCATATATTGTCCTTTTCTTAGACGTTTGGGGGGGCTGTAGTGCATATATCCATATCTGCATATGTATAGACACAGGGAGATGTTTTGTGATTGCATGTGTGGAATGACCTCACGTCTCAGAAGAGGACAATAGGTCTGGACCGCCTGCGGAGAACAACGAGGAGATGGAGGCGCGGCAGTGAAGACCTAAAAAGACTTCCTGACCCCCTAGGGTCAGACGAAGGAACCGGAGGACATTGGAAGGAGACATGGGATGATGAGAAGGATATGACAAGGATGTGTGATGTTGGCTATTGTTGTGTGGTGTATAAGTATGGGGGTCTGACTGCGATCAGCCTCTTTCTGCTTTCTGCCTTGGGTGAGACATGTTGGGGAGGCGAAGCTGACATTAAATCTGAATTATAAAATCACTCAGCTTCTTCATTTCTTGCTCCCCACACCTACTATAATTATTCTGATAGTGTGGAGCGTGTAAAAAATGAGGCTGATTTGGTTCAAGCGGTTTATTACACGACTCACACGAAGAGCATAGACAAAATGGCATACAAGTAGGAACTCTTCCCTTAAATAACATGACATCCTTCTAGACTCCTCTCACACACAAAAGATAATGTCCCCCGACTGCAGTCAGTCCATTCATCCTTGACACCTCCCTGTTATCTTACTAGGGCATCTAGAAACTTCTCACACACAAAACGTTAACTTCACGTCCTTTGTTCCTGTCTAAGGTTGTAAACCATTATGCACTCCCCAGGTTGCCACCCCCCCTCCCCAGCAACTTAGATAGGACAAAAGGGTAACAGTCCACATGCTGTGATAGAACCATTAACATCAGTCCACATGGTGTAGAACCATCAACATCAGTCCACATGCTGCTTGGGCTTCAGTCTTCTGCCGTATCTGCTGTAGCCAGGATTCGCTGCCTCCGTGGCGCTGCCATGCTGGGGGGCTGAAGTCTGGGGGTGAAAACTTTTTGACTGTCCGTGTGGGTGCTCTGGAGAATCTTTTCTCTGGGAAGCGCCCCGTGGGGGTCTTCCACGCCGAGGGGCCCTCGCCAACAGCACTTGCTCGTCAGCCACAACAAAAGCAGGGTTGAGTCTGTCTATGCCAATTTTTTCCCTCCTACCCCCCAAATCTAGCAAAAAATGCTTATCCCCTGTTTCCAGCACTCTAAACAGTCCGTCATAAGGTGGGCGCAGTGGGGGGCGGTGGGCGTCGTGTCTGACAAACACGAACTCCGCGTTTTTCAAAGCTTTAGGCACAAAAATGAGTGGAAAACTGTGGTGGGCAGGGCCCGGCAGCGTGCTTGAGTCTATACAACGCTGCAGCAGCTGAGACGGGGAGCTGCCTGGTGCAGGATTATCTGGCAGAAACTCCCCAGGCAGACGGAGTGGTTGTGCAAAAACGAGTTCTGCTGGGGAAGCTTCCAGATCCTCTTTAGGCGCAGAACGTAACCCCAATAAAACCCATGGTAGCCTGTCTACCCAATTTGCATCCGTCAGTGAAGCCCTAAGAGCCGTTTTTAACGACCTATGAAAACGTTCACATAACCCATTTGCCTGCGGTTTGTACGCGGTTGTGCGGTGAATTGAGACACCTAGGCTGCGGGCCATGGTTGACCAGAGTTTAGAAACAAATTGAGAGCCTCTGTCGGACGTAATGTCCGACGGAACTCCAAAACGCGCCACCCATGCTGTTAAAAACGCACGCGCCACCTCCTCGGCCGTGGTTGCCACCAGCGGAACCGCTTCTGGCCAGCGCGTGGTGCGGTCCACCATTGTCATGAGATGCGTGTACCCCTGTGATAGCGGAAGGGGGCCTATGAGGTCCACGTGGACATGGTCAAACCTCTTAGCCGGGATGCGAAACGGCTCCAAAGGAGCCTTCGTGTGTCTGTGAACCTTGGCTCGTTGTCACGCCACGCAGGCTGCCGCCCACTCTTTCACTTGTTTGCGAAGGCCCGGCCACACATATTTCTCTCCTACCATTTTGACCGACGTGCGCACCCCTGGGTGTGCCAAAGAGTGAACCGACTCAAACACGTGGCGGCGCCACGCGGCCGGAACCACAGGCCGTGGGCGACCCGTGGAGACGTTGCAGATTAAGGGGGGAATGCCGTTAAGCAGCGTCCTCTTCTCCAGCCTTAACCCTGTTGGTCCAGACTGGAGCGCGCGCACGTCTGCGTCACTAGCCTGCTCCGCGGCCATGGCTGCGTAATCCAACCCTACACAGACCGGGGCCACAACGGCGCACAAGAGGCAGTCTGCCACTACATTCAGTTTGCCCGACACATGCTGAATATCGGTAGTAAACTCTGAGATCGCGGCCAGCTGCCTCTGCTGCCAGCCTGACCAAGGTTCTGAAACTTTGGCCATCGCGAATGTTAGTGGCTTATGGTCAACAAACGCAGTAAAATTGCGCCCTTCCAGCCAGAACTGGAAATGGCGAATGGCCAGGTGGAGAGCCAGGAACTCTCTGTCGAACGCGCTGTATTTACGTTCATTGTCGCGCAAGGTTCTGCTGAAAAAGGCAAGAGGCTGCCAAGCCCCGGCGACGCACTGCTCCACAACGGCCCCTATGGCCACATCTGAGGCGTCAGTGGTGAGGGCTATGCGGGCCGTTGGGTCTGGATATGCCAACAATGCGGCGTTTGCCAGGGCTGCTTTAACTTCCGAGAACGCCTGCTCTCGTTCCGGGGTCCATTCGACCTTATTCGCGGGTTTCTGTTTTTTGAGCGCAGCGTACAATGGCTGCATGAGCTGCGCTGCGCGGGGAAGGAAACGGTTATAAAAGTTCACCATTCCCAAAAATTCTTGTAGCGCCCTGACCATTTGTGGTCGGGGAAAATCTGTCACTGCGCGCACTTTGTCAGGCAGCGGAACCGCTCCTTCGGGAGAGACGCGGTGCCCTAAAAAATCAATCCCCATCACCCCGAACTGACATTTCGCTGGGTTGATTATTAAACCGTGCTCTTCCAACCTACGGAAAACCGTCGTGAGGTGGGTTTCGTGTTCGTCTTCGGACGCGCTGGCTACCAAGATATCATCCAGGTAGACGAACACGAAAGGGAGATCGCGCAGCACTGCATCCATCATGCGTTGGAACGTCTGTGCTGCCCCTTTAAGCCCAAACGGCATGCGCAAGAACTCAAATAAACCAAACAGAGTTATTACCGCTGTTTTGGGTATGTCCTCAGCGCTCACTGGGACTTGGTGGTAACCACGGACCAAATCTATCTTAGAAAAAATGCGCGCTCCTGCGAGGTGAGCGGAAAAATCCTGAATGTGGGGAATTGGGTAGCGGTCATGTGCTGTAGCGTTGTTTAACCTGCGGAAATCGCCGCAAGGTCGCCACGAACCTTCAGCTTTAGGGACCATGTGTAGCGGGGAAGCCCATGGGCTCTTTGAGCGCCTGATGATGCCTAACCTCTCTAGGTTATCGAACTCCTCGCGTGCTATGGCCAGTTTAGCTGCGTCCAAGCGCCGAGGTCTTGCAAAAACGGGCGCCCCAGTGGTGGTGATAAAATGCTCCACCCCATGTTTAGCGATAGCTGCTGAAAACGTCGGGACTGTGAGTGCTGGGAACTGAGCGAGCAGTGTGTGGAACTTACCGCATGCTGCTGTGACGTTGGCTTGTGCTGTTGGCCGGGTCACTCAAGCTATACAGGGGAGAGAGTCAAAAGACAGTGCATTAACCAGGCGCCTGTTAGCGACATCTACCAACAACCCATGTGCACATAGAAAATCAGCCCCCAGTATATGGTAATCCAATGCTGCTACAACAAAAGTCCATTCAAATATACGACCGTGTAGAGACAAGAGCAGAGTCCTCTCACCAAAGGTCTTAATGTCTGAGCCGTTTGCTGCTGCCGTCTCGGGGCCGCTGGCTCCTGCCAGCCGGTCAGCGTAGGTTAGTCGGATGAAACTCCTCTGTGCGCCGGTGTCCACGAGGAAATGCCTCCCCGAGCGTGCGTCCGTCAAATAGAGCAGCTTGTTCTCCTCCCCGAGGGTCGCGGCTGCTACCGACCCCTGGTCTTGGCGTTTCCCGAGTGCTTGAACTGGCACGGGGGTATACATTTGCGTGCCCTCTCTGCAAAGCGGCGATGGTAGAAGCAAAGTGTGTCACCTCCACGTTCCTTGGCCCCCGCTGCTGCTGCCGCCGGTGGTTCTGCTGCTGCTGTCGGCGGCTCCTCGCCTTCCCGTGTCGACGTGCCGGGCTCCGTCGCTGCCGCAATGGTCACGAAAGCCTTGGTGGCGACGATGATCCGGTCTGCCTCTCGGGCTAGCGCACGATAGTCCCGTTTGGCCAGCAACGACGAATTGGCCAGGGCCACTCTCGCAGCTGTCGGAAGGTTCCTGAGGAAAATGTGGGTGAAGATGAAGTGGTCGTTGTCCGTGCCCTCTAACCTCAGCATCTTCTCCATCATGTCCACGGCCGAACCGTCTCCCAACTCGGTCCGCGTCAGAAGCCTCTCTGCTCTCTCACCATCCGAGAGCGTGTAGTGCTGGATGAGGGCAGCCTTCAGCGCGTTATATTTGCCGCCGGCTGGTGGCTGATCGAGCAGGCTCTCGATGTGCT
This sequence comes from Pholidichthys leucotaenia, assembly GCA_020510985.1. Lineage (NCBI taxonomy): Eukaryota > Metazoa > Chordata > Actinopteri > Cichliformes > Pholidichthyidae > Pholidichthys > Pholidichthys leucotaenia. Next base: position 122,113,721 of record CM035841.1, read on the forward strand.
GAGCTGTGCTGGCATTGAGCGCTGCGACCACATAGTAGAATTTCGTATCAGCCGACGATATCCCTCGGAGGGCGAACTGTGCCTCAGTTAGGTGGAACCAGGAGCACGGGTTGTGCTGCCAAAAATCAAGTAGTTTGATCGCTACAGCGCACGCGAAGCTGGGGGTTCCAGTCGAGGTTGGCTCCAGGGATCTTCCGTCGTATTCCATGATTCGTCTTGGGTCACCAGTGTGGAGCGTGTAAAAAATGAGGCTGATTTGGTTCAAGCGGTTTATTACACGACTCACACGAAGAGCATAGACAGAATGGCATACATGTAGGAACTCTTCCCTTAAATAACATGACATCCTTCTAGACTCCTCTCACACACAAAAGATAATCTCCCCTGACTGCAGTCAGTCCATTCATCCTTGACACCTCCCTGTTATCTTACTAGGGCATCTAGAAACTTCTCACACTGTCAGAAAATTGTAAATACATCATTGTTTATCATTTTATAATTGCTATTACTAACATCATTATCATTATCATTGCATAACCATCTTATATGATTAAAATGTATACTGCATGCATCTTCTATGAGTTTATAGCATACTGTATTGTTTCTGGGTAATAAGTGGACCTATTGAGTGTCCTTCATTAAGATGTGCTTAGAAGTCAAAGTGTCTCACCAGACCAGACTATGTGCATGATAAGGGGTCTAGGAGTGAGGGAGAATTAATCTTGTTTTCCTATGAAATGCTGTGACTATGATTAACTTGGAGTCTGGGGCACACCTGCAAGGCCATGTTGTTTTCAGTCCAGGCCAATGTTTTGTATATTCATATTATGACTGTGAATTGTATCCAGTAGATGTTTGTGTGACTGACTATGTATAAATACTTCCTGGTTGTTTTTTATTGCCAGTGCTGCATTTTCTGTTAAAGGTATGGCACTCTTTGCAAGTAAAGAGCTCATATGAGGAATATACTTGTGTCATGAATCTTATTTGAGGTAACGAACCAACATACGATCACTCTAAAGTTTCAAGATTCTGACATACTTGGTGCCGGTGACCCGGTGGGCAATATCTGGACGGCGGATGGAGGCGACGTGCTCTCCAGGTTGGAAATCCATGCGCATGGTCTGACTGCATACAGTCAGTATTGGACTCCCCATTGAGGAAATCTGGATTGTGCGGGACTCTAGACGTCGTCTAGTGAAGCCCATCCTCCTCGATTAAAAGAAAGAAAAGTAAGTGACGTCCTTTTTATTATTTACTATATGTGCGTTTAGAAGACTCTCTAAAAACCAGCCTTGAGTGAGTAATGTAAAATAGAATTTGTTCTTAAATATGTTACAAGACTCGCCAAATTCAACTACGAGTGACTAACGCAATAAGTGAATAAAGGTAAATAAAGTGCGCGGAAGTAGTTGCAACAAGGTAAAAGGTTTGGGTTGAAATCCCCGGTCAGGGACAAAAATAAGTTTTTGGGTTGAGATCCCCGAGTTTTGGAACTAAAAATAGAATATCAGGTCACGGTTATGATGTAATGGTAGTGTGACGGTGCTTCACACTTTTCCTGGTAAAGCATTTTAATTCCTGTGGAATTACCAAAGGGTTTAAAAAATAATGAAAACAGCAAAAAAAGGGAAAAATGGGTAACTGTGTGGTGAAAAAAGAGAATAAGCAAAAAACTAAACAGCAGAAAATGGAACAGACAGCGCGTCGAACAGTTAAATATTACAATGACCGGTTAAAAGAAAAGACCAGATAAAGGATCCTGAAAAATATCTAAACAAATGGGAAAAAGACTATTCTTTCAAACCCACACTGGATGTGGATGAGTGCGCAGTCTTAGTGTCGACGGTAAAATTAGTAACCAAAGGAAATAAGAGAAAGCCAAATTTGGAACTTCAATGTGCAAATCTTTGGATGGCAGCAGCTGCAGATGCCCGAATAAAAGCCAGCCAAGGGTGCAAAAATAGTAAGAAAGGAGTGGATCAGAAAAAAACATGTGAGAATCAAAACAGTGAAAATTCTCTGTCACAGCTGGACAGAAGAAAACCGAACGCTCCCCCCCCCCATACTGTAACAGATCCTAAGGAGGGTCCATACAGCAAATTATTAAAAGAAGCCCAAGAGGTTGGGAGAAGGAGGAAGTAAATAAAATCATAATAATAACTTTACTCTATGTTATAAGATATTGATACTAGACTATAAGATCTAAAGGCGGTCGGGTTAAGTGGCAATGGAACCGGATAACGCTAAAACGGACAATGAGAAACAGTTATTTTATTTTTGTGTGCGTGAGCCTTAGACAGAGGCAGCTGCAGGTTGGATTGTTTTTGTTTCTGTAAATGGCTCCAGTGTGAGGAAAAGGGATGAGAGTTCTGAGTTCTCTGCGAAGGCGGAAGGAGCAGGTTTTTAAACTGTTGTAATTTTTGGTATAAAAGGATTGATTGTCTAATTGTTATCCTTCTGAGAAATGTTTGAAATTATAAGCATCTGAAAATAGTGGCCTCGAGCAGAAGGAGTTGACTAGTTTTGTGTTACGGCTGAGTTGAGAGAATGGAAGGAGCTGCTTCGACCTTGTGGAAATAATAACAATCCTCTGTGTGTGTGTGTGGTTGATCTGTGTGGAAAAAGTGGTCTAAATATGGGTATTTTTACAAGGTTTGGGGGTTTTATCTTTTCAATCTAACTTTGTGGGGTCTCGATTAATGTTGCGTACGTGATAAACTGTTTACATATTTTTAAAAGCAATTTTGACGCATTACCGACCTTTTTTCCTTTGACTGAAACATGACAGTGCAGGACTGACGTGACACATATGATTTGCCAGGGGCTATGGATTATCAGACAAAGATCGTGGAGAAAGGATCCTTGTTGATAAACATTTTTTGAAGCCAAGTATGACTTTGTATGACATTGTAGATAACATAAGGTGTACTGATTCAAATGACTTCGACTTTACAAATGTAATGTTTATATGATTTTATATTGATATTACTCACCACAAATGGTGCAGCAACATCATATTTCAGATATGTGACAGTAAGGAGGAATGTGTTTTTCCTGATTCGGCAGTGGCCAAGCTGGGTCGGGGTAAACTACATTCACCCCATAATTTACCAAGGAATATATAAAAATCATTTTGTATATTCCTGGTAAAAATTTAAATCAAGTTCTAATTAGGCAAAAGGTCCACCTTTCCGTTGACTGAAAGAGTGTGATACAATCTTTATTCATTTATTCAAATTCAACCCATCTGTGTTCAACTGGACAAACTGATCTTATTCATCAATGCTGAAGCATATCAAAAATGCACAGATAGTTATTTGTTTCTCTTAAATGGAATCTGTAAACTAGTTCAAGAAAAGTCACAAAAAAGGCTATGATATTTTTCTATATGTTATTTTTGAAGGAACTGGGCTACCCCCACTTTTTATCAAGCAAATACCCTGTAACTTTGCTGCATGTGCGTCTTCATGTATCAAAGCAGGGGGTATCAAAGAAATTAATTAGCAAATAATTAGTAACCCTCAGAAAAATAGATAATGCATAAAAATTATCAATAAATGAATAAATAAATGAATTCAATTCAACTTTATTTTCATAACACCTCATTGCACTTTGAGCTATAGGGGGAACCCCCATTCTTGCACCTCCCATATTTGCACCCCCATACTTGCAGAACTGACAGCCTAGCTACAGTGCTGAGAAAAGAAGAAAGAAAAAACTGAGATTACCTTTGTTTTCTTCTATTAATGCAGACTAGACTTGTTTTATCTTTTCTAAAAAAAATAAAATAAAAAAAATTCTTCAAGTTAAATAGATTTCATCTAAATAAATGAAGTGTCATTTTCTCTAAAGAGGAGGGAAAATGAAGAAAAATTGCTACAGCATATGACATTTTGAGGAGAGAGGAAAAAAAATGCAAACGTTACACCAGCCTCCAATTTAGAATTGAGGACTGAACATAAAGAGCTTATTGATGCTTATGTGTGTTAGCTTTGCTAAATTAGGACAGGACTTTTATTTTATTTCATTTTCTGTTTTTCTGTAGTGCCCAGGATAAGCATATGGCTGCAATTGTAACTCAAATACATGCTGGGCAATACAGACCACTTTCTTATTATTTATGGGATAATAGCAAGATCAGGCCCTCTCTTATCCTACACATTCCCCACGCCATGGAGGGAGTTTCACAGCAGGACAACCATTCCATATTGTCACCAGCTAGACTGTTGTCGTCACAGCCATACATTCCTTGTGGCTATTTACTGATGGGTCAACATCCACTGCTTATGCTGTGACAACATTGTCTGGGGTCCTGATTGTGTAAAATTCCACAATCTGCATCACCTCCAATGGCTGAACTATTGGACATGAGCTACTAACCTAAAAGCAACTATCTGTACAGACAGTAAATATGCTTATAACGCATGCTGCCTGCATACCGCTACCTTGAACCTGCGGGGGTTTGTCACCTCCACAGGAAAACCAGTAATCGCTTGGCTGATATCGCTGCTCATTATACTGCTATTGATTTTTTAAGAACCGTCTGTTTTTTAATAATGTTGATGTTGATGTTTTAAAAGACTGTTAAAATAATTTGGACCTCCCTCCTGTTACATGTGGCTTGCCTGATGGAAAAATTGTTTTGCCACCCACATTATACAAATGGGCTGCCCTGGTGGCACATGAACTATTCATGTGCCAACAGGAGGGAATGATGAGGATGTTGGGAAAACTGTCCTAATATTTTGAAAGGAGTAACAAAAACATGCCAAAAGTGCATCTTTTGTTTATAAAATAATGCTCAAGGAGGAATGAGAAGCTACAATATTGCTTGGTGTTGATTGACACCCTCACAAGGTGGACAGAAATTCACCCCACATCCTCAGCAAACGCAGCAAATGAATCCTGTTTTTCCTGCCGTTGGGGTTCCAGAACTGATTTATGCAGATAATGGAACTCATTTTACAGCACAAACAGTTCAAGACTTAATCCAAGCTATAAGAAGTAAGATCAAATTTCATAGTGCCTACCACCCACAAAGTACAGGTTTTGTAAAAAGAAAAATGGTACAATCAAACTAATGATTAACCCTATACCGTCTTTATGTATTGCCTGACCTCTCACCACTAATCACGTCTAACAAATACATCTCAGAGCACATTGATTCTGTCAAGAGCTCTCTCTACTCCACAGAAAGAAAGCGGATAACCCATTGCAACCTGGAGACTATGTCTTCATAAAGAACCACCACCGACAACACTGGACACTCCCACTCCCACTGCCATACGTATTGCTGAACAACCATCTTGGATTCACCTTTCACACGTTAAGAGACTGCGGGTGCCTGTAAGTGAACTAACTTGTTTCCCTGAGTAAGTCCAGTTACAAAGGGGGCTTTGTCCTTCTAAGGACAGAGCCGTCTCAAACCTGGTGAAGATAGGGGCCCGGATGGGTACTCTCTCAGGTGGAGGCATGGCACCAAAGGTACTGATGACTCTGCGTTCCATACTTTTCATGACTGTGGGGTGGGGGACCATTTCTGATTCCAGGACGAGGAGCCCGCAAAACATGGACCGCAAGACATGGACAATGGACAATACGTGGACTATATGCACAACCTGTGGTACCAAACAATGGTGGTTTCGGTGAGAGGACTGGGAATCAACACTTCCTGCTATGTGTGTTCATTGCTACCCCATTCACACAAGACTGCAATCCCCATGATCCCTGTGCTGCTGAGCGAAGAGGAGACAGCTGGAGTGACAATAGCGATGACCTCACGTCTCAATCTGCTAAATTCAAGTAATGGTGTTAGACATTGGTTGGTAAGAAATTTGTCTGAAGGATATCTGAATAAATTGAATGTCACTGTTACTGATTACACTGGGTCTAAGTTAAGAATATTCAATACTACTGGAATTGGGAAGTCTTTGCTTGCTGTTAAAAAGCCCTTGATGAAGGTAAATCCTACACTGTTTACTTCACCAATCTGTTTTAATAAAGCTTGTAATGAAAATAATTTCAATCTAGGTTTTTCACCAAGGTGTAATAATGTGAAGGAGGCAACCTGTGGAGTAAGATACCATGATTCTGTTTGTAGAAATGCATTTCATCTCCCTTATCTTGCTGCTGGAAATTTTACCTTAAAGAGCAAGAATTGTACTGGTAAATGTAGTGACAATCCTAATGTTATGTGGCCAAATGATGATGGATATGGATGTTTGGAGAACCATGTCTGGGTTTGTGGGTCTAATGTTTATTCATTACTTCCTCCAAGGTGGTGTGGTAGATGCTACATGGCTATTTTGATCCCACACATTAGCATAAGTTCAAACCTGACACATGGAATGAAAACATCATACTCCCATTATTACCATCCTGATCAAACTGAAATTCACACTAGGGCACGGAGAAGTACAACCCCAGATATGCAACAACCAATAGGTAGGCTGTCTGGGAAACAGAGGATTAGCGATTTCAAAATTGTAATGAGTACTCTTTTTCCAATGTATGGCAGTTACCTGGCTACATATCACATAAATGTGTTAGCATGGACAGTGGAAAATCTAACTGTATTAATGGAACAAGGTTTTACAGCTTTAACTGAGGAACAGAAATTCTCAAGGATGATGACTTTACAAAATAGAATGGCTTTAGATTTAACATTAGCAAGTTACATGTTTCTGATGAATAAAGGCATCCCTAAATAAAAACTGTGATAAAAACGATAAAACAGGAGGGAAATGTCAGAAAATTGTAAATACATCATTGTTAATCATTTTATAATTGCTATTACTAACATCATTATCATTATCATTGCATAACCATCTTATATGATTAAAATGTATACTGTATGCATCTTCTATGAGTTTATAGCATACTGTATTGTTTCTGGGTAATAAGTGGACCTATTGAGTGTCCTTCATTAAGATGTGCTTAGAAGTCAAAGTGTCTCACCAGACCAGACTATGTGCATGATAAGGGGTCTGGGAGTGAGGGAGAATTAATCTTGTTTTCCTATGAAATGCTGTGACTATGATTAACTTGGAGTCTGGGGCACACCTGCAAGGCCATGTTGTTTTCAGTCCAGGCCAATGTTTTGTATACTCATATTATGACTGTGAATTGTATCCAGTAGATGTTTGTGTGACTGACTATGTATAAATACTTCCTGGTTGTTTTTTATTGCCAGTGCTGCATTTTCTGTTAAAGGTATGGCACTCCTTGCAAGTAAAGAGCTCATATGAGGAATATACTTGTGTCATGAATCTTATTTGAGGTAACGAACCAACATACGATCACTCTAAAGTTTCAAGATTCTGACACACACACAAAAGGTTAACTTCACGTCCTTTGTTCCTGTCTAAGGTGGTAAACCATTATGCACTCCCCAGGTTGCCACAATAGAATAATTATAGTAGGGGACTTTAATATACATGTGGATGTAGATAGTGACTGCCTTAATGTGGCATTTAATTCAATATTAGACTCAGAATCAGATTTATTGCCATTGTTCATGTAGTACACAAACTAGGAATTTCTCTCGGTGCAATGCTGCAACATTAAACATGATAAAATAAAAGAAATAAACTATACATGCAATAAAGTGTAGAATAAAAGTGAGTAATACTGGTCAGCAGTTAAAATATATTAGCCAGCAGCAGATAATGTGGAGAACCATATAGTGCAGTCGGTAATGCAGGAAGAAAACAGTGATGATTGACATGAGTCTGGTTGAGCTGCTGTACATAGTGCACGAGAGTCAATAAGTCACTTAGTGTTCAGCAGTCTGATGGCAGAGGGGAAGAAGCTGTTCATGTGACGGGAGGTTTTAGTCTGGATGGACCGAAGTCTTCTACCTGAGGGGAGGGGGGCAAACAGTACGTGACCAGGGTGTGAGGGATCGGCTATGATCCGGCCAGCACGCCTCCGGGTCCTGGAGATGTACAGATCCTGGAGAGATGGGAGCTTGCAGCCGATCACCTTCTCAGCAGTGCGCACGACGCGCTGCAGCCTTAGTCTGTCCAGTGGCTCCTGCGTACCACACGGTTATGGAGGTGGTGAGGATGGACTCGATGATGGCTGTGTAGAACTGCACTAACATCTTGGTGGGTAGCTTGAGCTTCCTCAGCTGCCGCAGGAAGAACATCCTCTGCTGGGCCTTTTTGATGAGGGAGCTGATGGTCGGCTCCCACTTGAGGTCCGTGGTGATGGTGGTACCTAGGAAGCGGAAGGAATCAGCAGTGGTGATGGGAGAGCCTGTGAGGGTGAGGGGGGGCAGAGGGGTTGTGACTTTCCTGAAGTCCACAATCATCTCCACTGTCTTCAGAGCGTTCAGCTGCAGGTTGTTGTTGTTGCACCAGGACGCCAGCTGGGCCACCTCTCTCCTGTAGGCGGACTCGTCACCGTTGGAGATGAGCCCGATGAGGGTGGTGTCGTCCGCAAACTTGATCAACTTAACAGACTGGTGGCTGGAGGTGCAGGAGTTGGTATAAAGGGAGAAGAGTAGGGGGGAAAGTACACAGCCCTGGGGTGATCCGGTGCTGATGCTAGCAGAGTCTGAGACAGTCTTTCCCAGCCGCACATGCTGCCTCCGGTCCGTCAGGAAGTCGGTGATCCACCTGCAGAGGGAGTCAGGCACGTTGAGCAGGGACAGCTTGTCCCGGAGCAGAGCGGGGCGGATGGTGTTGAATGCGGAGCTGAAGTCCACAAACAGGATCCTGGCGTAGGTTCCCGGGGAGTCCAGGTGCTGCAGGATGGAGTGGAGGGCCAGGTTGACTGCGTCGTCTACAGACCTGTTGGTTCGGTAGGCAAACTGCAGCGGGTCCAGGAGAGGGGTGGTGATGGACTTGAGGTGGGGCAGGACCAGGCGCTCAAAGGACTTCATGACTACAGAGGTGAGCGCTACAGGTCTGTAGTCATTAAATCCAGTGATCCGTGGCTTCTTGGGGACAGGGATGATGGTGGAGGATTTGAGGCAGGACAGCACGTGGCATAGCTTAAGGGAGGTGTTAAAAATGTCTGTGAAGACAGGAGCCAGCTCTTTCGCACAATGTCTCAGGGTGGAGGGAGACACGCCGTCCGGACCGGGGGCCTTGCGCGGGTTCAGTCTGGAGAAATGTTTGAGCACGTCCTGCTCACTGATGACAAGGGCAGGGGGGGAGGAGGGGGGGGGCGCCTTTGATGAAGTAGGGATCGTGGAGGCTGTGGAGCTGGAGAGGGGGGGGAGTTGGACACAGATAACGAGGTGTCAAAACGGGCATAGTGTTGGGACAGTCTTTGACAAAGGGCTTTGTCATCCTGACCTTTAGGAGCCTGAGTCCGATAATTGGTGATTTGCCTCAGTCCTCTCCACACAGAAGCCGAGTCATTAGCAGTGAACTGCTGCTGGAGTCTCTCAGAATACACAGATTTAGCTCTCCTCAGCTCTCTGTTAAACCGATATTTAGCCTCCCTGTAGCAGCCCCTGTCTCCACTTTTCAACGCTGCTTCCTTCTCCTTCCTGATCTGTCTGAGCTTAGCTGTGAACCAGGGCTTGTCATTAGAGTACCTCACCCTGGTGCGCGATGGAAGAATGCTCTCCTCACAAAAGTGGATACAAGAGTTCACAGTATCCGTGTACTCATCCAGATCATGCGTGGCTCCTTTAAACATGCCCCAATCAGTTATTTCCATGCACGTTTCCAGCTTCTCCTCAGCTTCACTGGTCCATTTCTTCGTAGTGCTCACAACAGGTTTAGTGAGCTTCAATCTCTGTCTGTATGTGGGAATGAGGTGGACCATCACGTGATCAGATAATCCGAGCGCAGCGCGGGGAACAGCGCGACATGCGTCTTTCACTGTGGTGTAACAGTGATCCAGCGTGTTTATTCCTCTGGTGGGGCATTTAATAAACTGTTTGCAGCGGGGGAGATCGTGGCTCAGATTGCTCTGGTTAAAGTCGCCAACCACAATAACCAGAGAGTCTGGAAAAATCCGCTCCGTGTGTTGGATGTGATCTGCGAGCACGCGCTGAGCTTCGCGCGTGTCCGCGTCAGGAGGGACGTACACAGCGGCGAGGATGAATGAGGCGAACTCCCGCGGGGAATAAAATGGCTTGCAGTTAATAAAAAGAAATTCCAGGGCGGGAGAACAGTGTTTGGAAATTACCGTTACATCAGAACACCAGCTGCTGTTGATGTAGAAGCAGACTCCGCCTCCTGAGGATTTACCGGAGAGCTCTGTGTCACGATCAGCACGAAACAGCTGAAATCCCTCGAGGCGCAGCGCGCTGTCCGGTGTGTTTTCCCTGAGCCAGGTCTCGGTAAAACAGAGGGCAGCCGAGGAAGAGAGGTCCTTAAAACGCATCAGCCGTCTCAGTTCATCTACCTTGTTAGAGAGAGAATTGGTATTGGACAGAAATATGCCAGGCAAAGCCGTGCGCGTGCCTCTCCTGCGAAGCCGGACGAGAGCGCCCGCTCGTCTTCCTCTCTTTCGCCGTCTCACTTTTCGAGCCAAGCAATGAACCAGATCAGCGGCAGGAGCTAAAAAAACTGTTTTTTTTTTAAAACTCGAGAAAAAAAAAATAGAGAAAACTCGATTGGGTTTTCTCAGAAAGTAGGAAATTCTACTCATTACCTCCACCATACATTGGACCTTGTTCTGACATATGGCATAGAAATAGAAAATCTTGTAGTGTCTCCCCATAACCCTGTACTGTCAGACCATTGTCTGTTAACCTTTGATTTTACTATTTCTGACTATTTGGCTCCTAAAGAAAAATATTATTACAGTAGATGCCTCTCAGATGATGTTGTTACCAAATTTATGCAGATTGTTTCCTCTATGCCATGTGTCAACACAATGGAAAAAAACTATGGACAGCTTGCTCCTTCTGTAATTGATAACATGGTGGATAGTGTTACAGCGTCTCTGCATCAGACTCTAGACTTGGTGGCCCCCTTAAAAAAGAAGAAGTCTAATCAGAGATTTCTAACTCCTTGGTTCAACACAGAAACTCGTAGCTTAAAACAGAAGACTCGTCAATTAGAAAGAAAATGGTGCTCCACTAATTTAGATGAAATCTATTTAGCTTGGAGAAATCATCTTTTAATTTATAAAAAATCTCTTAGAAAAGCTAGAACGAGTTATTACTCTGCATTAATAGAAGAGAACAAGAATAATCCCAGGTTTCTTTTCAGCACTGTAGCCAGGTTGACAAAGAGTCAGGACTCTGTCAATCCTAGCATTCCCTTAGAGCTTACTAGTCAGGACTTTATGAACTTTTTCAATAATAAAATTTCATCCATCAGAGATAAAATCAATAAGATTCTTCCCACAGTTAACTTAAATACTGTAACTACTACAACTCCTTCTATTGATGTCTGTCTTGATGAGTTTACTCCAATCGACCTTTGTGAGTTAGACAAAATAGTTTCCTTATCCAAACCTTCAACTTGTCTTTTAGACCCTATTCCTACCAGGTTATTTAAAGAAGTCTTCCCACTTATAGGTAGCTTATTCTTCATATAATCAATTCTTCATTAACTTTAGGCCATGTACCGCAGGCTTTTAAAACGGCTGTAATTAAACCCTTACTCAAAAAGCCAACACTAGATCCAGGAACTTTAGCTAACTATAGACCAATCTCTAATCTCCCTTTCATTTCAAAAATCTTAGAAAGAGTTGTTGCTACGCAATTATTTGACCACCTGCAGGGAAATGGTTTACTTGAAGAGTTTCAATCTGGGTTTAGAATCCATCAAAGTACTGAAACAGCCTTAGCGAAGGTCACTAACAACCTCCTCATCGCATCTGATAATGGACTGGTTTCTGTACTTGTCCTTTTAGACCTTAGTGCAGCTTTTGATACTATCGATCATAATATTCTACTTGATCGATTAGAACACGATAAGATAAGATAAGATAAGATAAGATAAGCCTTTATTAGTCCCACAACGGGGAAATTCCAGGATTGCAACAGCACATGGATAGCAACACTCCGAGCAACAATCAGAAGGCAAGAAAAAAAGCAAGCAAGCAAGAGCAGCTAATATACATATGTACATATTACTATAAATATATATATATACACACACACAGACACACAGTGCAGAGCATTGTAGCTGGATGGAATAAATATATGAGTATATAAACACACAGTGCGGAGCATTGTAACTAGATGGAATAAATATGTAGATATATAAACACCCACAGTACGGAGCATTGCAGCTAGGTGGAATAAATATGTAAATATATAAACACACACAGTGCGGAGCAATGTAGCTAGATGGAATAATATGTAGATATATAAACACACAGTGCGGAGCATTGTAGCTAGATGGAATAAATATATAAATATAAACACACCCATTGCGGAGCATTGTAGCTAGATGGAATAAATATGTAAATATATAAACACACACAGTGCAGAGCATTGTTGCTAGATGGGATGAAACAGCTCAACCGTCTACTTAGTTATCCTACATGGTATGATTATGTGCCCATACATATTCTCACCCTCCATAGCGACCGGTATTTTCCTAGTTGTATGCCGGAGAGGACCATTGTGTAAGTCTATTGCATCTTTTGCATTCAAAAAACTATTAGTTTGTTACGTCTTTTTGCTATTTCTGCGAGCAGCCCTGCTTAGGTTGTACAGTCTGACAGCCGTTGGTAGGAAGGACATGCGAAACCTCTCGGTTGTGCACCTGGGATGATGTAGTCTGCTGCTAAATGAGCTCCTCAGTGCATTCAGTATGTCCTGCATAGGGTGGAGCTCGGACTCCAGCAGAGATGACAGTTTAGCCACCGTCCTTCTCTCTCCCATCTCCTCCACCGGATCAAGGCGCTGCCCAAGGACAGAGCTAGCTTTCTTGATCAGTTTGTTCAGTCTCTTCCTATCGGCTGCAGTAATGCCACTGCCCCAGCAGACCACTCCAAAAGTGATGGCTGATACCACCACCGTGTCATAGAATGTCTTCAGCAGTGCCCCTTGTACACCAAAAGACCTGAGTCTCCTCAGTAGGAACAGCCTGCGCTGTCCCTTCTTGTAGAGTGTGTCAGTATTGTGTGACCAGTCTAGTTTATTGTTCAGATGAACACCCAGGTACTTGTAGGATGTCACCATCTCAATGTCTGTTCCCTGTATATTTACTGGTGCTGGGAGGGGTTGTCCATGCCTGCGGCAGTCCACCACCAGCTCCTTAGTTTTCCTCGCGTTGATCTGGAGGCAGTTCCGATGGCACCAGTCCACGAAGTCCTGGATAAGCCCTCTGTACTCAGCTTCATCTCCATTGGAGATGAGGCCAACGATCGCAGAGTCATCAGAGAACTTCTGTAGATGGCAGTGTGTTGTGTTGTGTGAGAAGTCCGCAGTATAAAGAGTGAACAGGAAGGGAGCCAACACCATTCCCTGGGGGGCCCCCGTGCTACCGATGATCGTGTCAGACACACAGTCCCGGGTTCTCACAAACTGAGGCCAGTTATGTTGGACTTAATGGAACTTCGTTGCAGTGGTTTAGATCTTATTTATCTGATAGGTTCCAGTTTGTTCATGTAAATAATGAGTTTTCTTTCAACTCAAAGCTTAGTCATGGAGTTCCACAGGGATCTGTGCTAGGCCCTACTCTTTTTAGTTTATATATGCTTCCGTTAGGCAACATTATTAGAAAGCACTGTATACATTTTCATTGTTATGCAGATGACACACAATTATACCTGTCAATGAAGCCAAATGATAGTAATCAATAAGCCAAGTTAGAAGCCTGTCTTAAGGAAATCAAAGCTTGGATGACTTGTAATTTCCTGCTATTAAATTCAGATAAGACTGAAGTTATTCTTGTTGGTCCAAAAAACCTTAGAAATACCTTTCCAAATCAAACTTTCAGTTTGGATGCGGTTACTCTTTCTCTTAATAGCTCTGTGAGGAACCTTGGAATTATTTTTGATCAAGATTTGTCCTTCAATTCACATATTAAATTTGTTTCTAAGACTGCCTTCTATCATTTGCGTAATATTGCCAAGATTAGGAGCATCTTGTCTCAGAGTGATGCTGAGAAACTGATCCACGCTTTTGTTAGCTCGAGATTAGATTATTGTAATTCTTTATTATCAGGCTGTCCTAAAACATCTTTAAAAAGTCTTCAGCTGATCCAAAATGCTGCAGCAAGAGTTTTAACAGGTGCTAGAAAGAGAGATCATATCTCTCTGGTTCTGGCCTCCCTTCATTGGCTTCCCATAGAGTTTAGAATTAAGTTTAAAATCCTTCTTCTTACTTACAAAGCTCTAAACAATCAGGCTCCTTTTTATTTAAAACTACTAACTAACTAACCTGCACTTATATAGCGCTTTTCTAGTCACAAAGACCACTCAAAGCGCTTTCATTAATACTAACCCTCTATTCTAAGGGCCTATAGGAAACAAATATCTAGGGACAATTTAGAACAGCCAATTAACCTAACATGCATGTTTTTGGCATGTGGGAGGAAACCGGAGAAATCCCGGAGTAAACCCACGCAACACGGGGAGAACATGCAAACTCCACACAGATCACTGTTGGTCGGGGGCTGGGATCGAACCCACGATCCCACGATCCCCACAATCCCCCGGCCAAGGGTAAACTGTGCTGCCGCAGTGCTAACCACTGCGCCACCATGCAGCCCACGGTGGCGCAGTGGCCAAAGATCTGATACTACCGTATTATCCTAACAGAGCACTATGCTCCCAAAATGCAGGATTACTTGTAATACCTAGAATCTCCAAAAGTACAATGGGAGGCAGAGCCTTCAGTTATCAAGCTCCTCTCCTGTGGAACCAGCTGCCAATCTGGATTCGGGAGTCAGACTCGATCTCTGTTTTTAAGAATAGGGCTAAAACCTACCTTTTTGATATAGCCTACAATTAGGGAGGGATCATGTGTTTCTGAACCCTCCCTTAGTTATGCTGCTAATAGGTTTAGTCAGCCGGGGGACCTCCAGTAATGCACTGGGCCTCACTCCTTTCCTCACTCTCAATGAAATATTTTTTTTGCTGGTCATTAACATTTGTTTGTTCTCTCCCATAGATTGAGTCCCCATCGTGCTGTTTGCTCTCTACATGTCTGTTCTTTTCATCTTCTCTATCCCCTCTCCCCCCAGCCAGTTGCAGCAGATGACTGCCCCTCCCTGAGCCTGGTTCTGCTGGAGGTTTCTTCCTGTTAAAAGGGAGTTTTTCCTCTCCACCGTCGCCAAGTGCTTGCTCACAGGGGATCGCCTGATTGCTGGGGTCTTTCTGCAACTGTGGGGGTTCCCCCTACAGTTGTTAGTGCTATGAGATGACTGTTGTTGTGAAATGGTGCTATATAAATAAAGTTGAATTGAATTGAATTGAATTGAATTGAAATGAATTAAGCCCTGATCGAAATCCTATTGAACGTCTGTGGAAGGAGCTGAAACATGCCATCTGGAGAAGGCACCCTTCAAACCTGAGACAACTGGAGCAGTTTACTCATGAGGAGTGGGCCAAAATACCTGCTGAGAGGTGCAGAAGTCTCATTGACAGTTACAGAAATCATTTGATTGCAGTGATTGCCTCAAAAGGTTGTGCAACAAAATATTAAGTTAAGGGTACCATCATTTTTGTCCAGGCCTGATTCATGAGTTTGTTTTTTAAAATAATTCTGTTTAACCACAATTCAAAAGCATTGTCTGATTTTCACTGGTTAATTTTCATAGAATTTTTATTTATTACCACTTTTATCAGATTCAAGTTATTTCTGTGACCACTGTGGGTTTTTCCTGCCCTTGTGGTTTAGTCTCTAAGCCCGGCGGAACTGCTTTTACTAATAGGAGAAGGAGCGAGGGCGGCTCTCTGGCGCCTTAAAACCAGATGCTTTGGGTAGATGGTGGCTCGTCAACCTGGGAAGGTAGCTCATCTAGGGAAGGTAAACCCTGATTTCAAACCTCCGCTGCCTTGCGGCATACCCGGTCACGGGAAAGGCTTCGGGAGTCAACCCTGAGGAAAAATCCGGAGACGGAGCCCCTAAGGCAGTTCTATGTTGTGCTCAACATCGCTCTGGCAGCTCCTGCAACGGCACTGGTGCCAAACTGTAGCAGCCCTGCTGTTCCTTTGGATTCATCAGTGACGTGGAGAGGGGGGACATGCTGCATGGGCAACATCTTGTCCTCCATATCTTCCTGCCCAGGCTTGAATCCTACCAACGCTCAACGCTGGAAGGTAGAACACCGGATCACTGGAGAGGACACTCCAGCTTCGCCTTTGGCGTAGACAAAACACGGGGAATGACAGTTACCGGTTATAAGCCACCGCTCAATTGGCGTAGAGTGCGGCGCCAGGGGTTATTCCCGACGGTGGGAGGGATCATCGGATCTCACCGGACAGCTACCGCCCGCCTCAAGCTGGGCAGCCCCCAGCCAATAAGGTGTTGTCCCGCCACAGCTTGCTTTCCTCATTGGGTGCATGGGGATGAGGAGAAGTCCGAACAGCAGGCTGAGAACCTTCGCACCAGGCAAGACAATAAAACAAAAGAGACCAACTCTAAAACTGGGAACTTGGAACGTCCGCACTATGATGACAGGACTCGCTGCTAACCTCAAGGACATCAACGACACCAGGAAGACTGCCATCATCAATAATGAGCTGAAGAGACTGGGAGTGGATATCGCCACTCTCCAGGAAACACGGTTGGCTGACGCAGGCACACTGAGAGAGAAGGACTACACGTTCTACTGGCAGGGAAAGGGCAGTGACGAACACAGGGAACACGGAGTGGGCTTCGCAGTGAAGAACACCTTGCTGAAGATGGTGGAACCGAGCAGCACTGGCTCTGCATGACTCCTCACCCTCCGCCTGAACACCACTCAAGGCCCAGTCACCCTCGTCAGTGTGTATGCCCCAACACTGACAGCCACACCAGAGGCAAAAGACGAATTCTGCGAGAATCTCGCAACAACTGTCAGGATCATCCCCAACTCTGAACAACTCATTCTCCTTGGAGACTTCAATGCCAGAGTGGGTGCTGACCATGACTCCTGGCCCTCCTGTCTTGGACCTTTTGGTGTGGGCAGAATGAATGACAACGGACAGCTGCTGCTCGAGTTCTGCACATATCACGATCTGTGCATCACAAACTCGTTCTTCAAGACCAAGCCCCAACACAAGGTTTCCTGGCAACATCCGGGCTCAAAGCACTGGCACCAGCTGGACTTGATCCTGACCAGGCGCACCTCACTGAAGAACGTGCTAATCACCCGTTCGTTCCAGAGTGCAGATTGCGACACAGACCATTCATTGGTGTGTTGCAAGGTCAAGCTGCAGCTGAAGAAATTCCATCGTGCTAGACAACCTGGAAAGGCATGGATTGACACCAGCAAGATGGCTCAACCAGAACTTGTTGAGCAGTTTGCCTCCACCTTTGAGAAGGAACTTGGTGTACCACAAGAAGGAGAATCTGCAAAGCAGAAGTGGGAAGAGCTGCGAAACACCATCCACCGCACAGCCTTGGCTACCTTTGGGTGGAAGACCTCGAAGTCACAGGACTGGTTTGATGCCAAGTTGACCGAGATGACCCCCGTCATTGAAGCCAAGCGCTCAGCACTTGCTGAGTACAAGAAGTACCCAAACGAGAAGAATCTCCAGATTCTCAGGGCTGCGAGAAGCAAAGTTCAGCAGACTGCTCGGCGCTGTGCCAACGAGTACTGGACTCAGCTCAGCCAAGACATTCAAACCGCTGCCATAACAGGGAATATCCGTGGTATGTACGATGGCATCAAGAAAGCACTTGGTCCGGCTCAGAGGAAGACGGCCCCCCTCAAATCCTCCACTGGGGAGATGATCACAGAAAAGAACAAGCAGATGGAGAGATGGGTGGAACACTACTCCGACCTCTACTCCAGACAGAACACCGTGACACCGTCAGCCCTTGATGCCATCGACTGCCTGCCATCCATGGACGAACTTGACGCCGAGCCAACCATCGACGAACTCAGCAAGGCCATTGATAGCTTGGCCACTGGCAAAGCACCCGGCAACGACGGCATACCCCCTGACCTGATCAAGGACTGCAAGACCGCCCTACTGCTGCCATTGCATGACGTCCTCTGCCAGTGTTGGAAGGAAGGTGCCGTACCACAGGACATGAGGGACGCCAAGATCATCACCCTCTACAAAAACAAAGGGGGAGAAGCGACTGCAACAACTACAGGGGCATCTCCCTCCTCAGCGTTGTTGGCAAAGTATACGCACGAGTTGTTCTCGTTCGTCTACAGAAGCTTGCCGAATGTGTCTACCCCGAGTCTCAGTGTGGCTTCTGCGCTGAGCGATCGACGGTAGACATGATATTCTCCATCCGCCAACTCCAGGAGAAATGCAGAGAACAGAACATGCCCCTGTACGTCTCCTTCATCGACCTCACCAAAGCATTCGATCTGGTCAGCAGAGAGGGCCTTTTCAAGATCCTGCCAAAGATAGGATGCCCACCAAAGTTGCAAAGCCTCATTGAATCGTTTCACACCAACATGCAGGGGATAGTGCAGCACGATGGTAACGTCTCAGAGCCATTCAACATATGCAGCGGAGTGAAACAGGGCTGTGTACTTGCGCCAACCCTCTTTGGGATTTTCTTTGCTATGCTCCTGAGGCATGCCTTCAGCACAGCAACAGAGGGAATCTACCTGCACACAAGATCTGACGGCAGGCTTTTCAACCTCGCCCGCCTGAAAGCCAGAACCAAAGTACGCGAGGCTCTAATCAGAGACATGCTGTTCGCAGACGACGCTGCAGTCGCAACCCACACACAGCAGGAGCTTCAGACCCTGATGGACCGCTTCTCCCAGGCATGCAAGGACTTCGGGCTTACCATCAGCCTGAAGAAGACTAACGTCTTGGCGCAAGGCATGGAAGCACCACCAACCATCACCATCGACGACTACGAGCTGGAGGTCGTGAATCAGTTCACGTACCTGGGGTCCACGATCAGCAGCAACCTCTCCCTTGATACAGAGATCAACAAGAGGATTGGAAAATCAGCCTTCACACTCGCTCGCCTCACCACACGAGTGTGGGAGAATCCCAAACTCTCTGTCAAGACGAAGATGGCAGTGTACAACGCCTGCGTCATCAGCACACTGCTCTATGGGAGTGAGACGTGGACAACATACGCCCGGTAGGAAAAGAGACTGAACTCCTTCCACTTGCGCTGCATTCGCCACATCCTGGACATATCCTGGCAGGACAAAGTGCCCAACACAGAAGTTCTGTCCCGCGCCGGCCTTCCCTCCATGTTCACTCTACTCAGGCAGCGCAGGCTCCGCTGGCTAGGCCACGTTCACCGTATGGAGGATGGCAGAATCCCCAAAGACGTCCTCTACGGAGAACTGGCAACTGGCAGGAGAGACATTGGCCGCCCACAGCTGCGCTTTAGAGAAGTCTGCAAGAGAGACATGAAGGCCCTGGAGATCAACACAGAGCGCACAGAGTGCTGGGAGGACCTTGCAACGGACCGCTCCAAATGGAGAGGCAGCCTGACCAGACAGCTCAAGGCGGGTGAAGAGAGACTGACTGCTGCAGCAGATGAAAAAACGACCCGCAGGAAGAACCGCCACAGACCCAGCAGCATGGAGACCACCCAAAAGTGCGACCTGTGTGACAGGGACTGCCATTCGCGCATCAGCCTGTTCAGCCACAGGCGGTGCTGTTCCAGCAGAGTAGACGTTTAGGATTCTCTTCCATGGTCATCATAGACCGACGGAGGCCGACGTGGGTTTTTCTTTCATTATTTCATTTCTTTCACAGAGGGGTACCAATATATATATATATATATATATATATACTGTATATATATATATATATATATATATATATATATATATATATATATATATATATATATATATATACAGTTAGGCCCAGAAATATTTGGACAGTGGCACAGTCTTCATGATTTGGGCTCTGCACGCCACCACATTGGATTTGAAATGAAACAACTACAACGGAATTGAAGTGCAGACTTTAAGGTTTAATTCAAGGGGTTGAACAAAAATATATGATTTAACATGTAGGAATTGTAGCTATTTTTATACAAACGCTCCTCATTTCAGGGGCTCAAAAGTAATTGGACAAATAAACATAACCCTAAGTAAAATGTTACTTTTCAATATTTTGTTGAGAATCCTTTGCAGGCAATGACTGCCTGAAGTCTGGAACCTATGGACATCACCAAACGCTGGGTTTCCTCCTTTGTGATGCTTTGCCAGGCCTTTACTGCAGCTGTCTTCAGTTGTTGCTTGTTTGTGGGTCTTTCTGCCTTAAGTTTTGTCTTGAGCAAGTGAAATGCATGCTCGATTGGGTTGAGATCTGGTGATTGACTCGGCCGTTGCAGAATATTCCATTTCTTTGCTGTAAAAAACTCCTGGGTTGCTTTTGCAGTATGTTTTGGACCATTGTCCGTCTGTACTGTGAAGCGCCGTCCAATCAACTTTGCTGCATTTGGCTGAATCTGAGCAGAAAGATATCCCTATACACTTCAGAATTCATCCGGCTGCTTCTGTCTTTTGTCACATCATCAATAAACACAAGTGACCCAGTGCCATTGGAAGCCATGCATTCCCATGCCATCACTGCCTCCACCATGTTTTACAGAAGATGTGGTGTGCTTTGGATCATGAACTGTTCCAATTATCCTCCAAACTTTCTTCTTCCCATCATTCTGGTGCAGGTTGATCTTAGTCTCATCTGTCCAACGAATGCTGTTCCAGAACTGGGCTGGCTTCTTCAGGTGTTTTTTGGCAATTCAATTCTGGCCTTTCTATTTTTGAGGCTGATTAATGGTTTGCACCTTGTGGTGAATCCTCTGTATTTACTCTCATGAAGTCTTTAAGGTTGACTTAGATACTGATACACCTACTTCCTGGAGAGTGTTCTTCACTTGAGTGAATGTTGTGAAGGGGTTGTTCTTCACCATGGAAAGGATTCTGTGATCATCCACCACTGTTGTCTTCTGTGGACATCCAGGCCTTTTTGAGTTCCCAAGTTCACCAGTGCACTCTTTTTTTCTCAGAATGTACCAAACTGTTGATTTGGCCACTCCTAACATTTCTGCTATCTCTCTGATGGATTTCTTCTTTTTTTTTCAGCCTCAGGATGGTCTGTTTCACCTCCTTTGAGAGCTCCTTTGACCGCATGTTGTGTGTTCACAGCAACAGCTTTCAAATGCAAACGCCACACCTGGAATCAACTCCAGACCTTTTAACTGCTTAACTGATGACAGGTTAACAAGGGAAGAGCCCATGCAGCCATGTTATTTTTTTTTTGCAGCCTTCTGAGTCAACTGTCCAATTACTTTTGGTCCCTTGAAAAAGAGACGGCTACGTATTGAAGAGCTGTAATTCCTAAACCCTTGCTCCAATTTGGATGTGAATACTCTCAAATTACAGCTGAGAGTCTGCACTTTAAGCCCATATTGATTATATAATTGTATCCTGAATATGTTTTCGTAAACAGTTAAAATAACAAAACTTGTGTCACTGTCCAAATATTTCTGGGCCTAACTGTATATATATATATATATATATACACTACCGTTCAAAAGTTTGGGGTCACCCAGACAATTATTTTGTGTTTTCCATGAATAGTCACACTTATTTACCACCATGAGTTGTAAAATGAATAGAAAATATAGTCAAGACATTGACAAGGTTAGAAATAATGATTTGTATTTGAAATAATAATTTTTTCCAGATACTCAACCTGCTCAAAGGAAGGTCAGTTTTATAGCTTCTCTAACGAGCTAAACTGTTTTCAGCTGTGCTAACATGATTGCACAAGGGTTTTCTAATCATCCATTAGCCTTCTGACGCAATGAGCAAACACATTGTACCATTAGAACACTGGAGTGATAGTTGCTGGAAATGGGCCTCTATACACCTATGTAGATATTGCACCAAAAACCAGACATTTGCAGCTAGAATAGTCATTTACCACATTAGCAATGTATATTAGATATTAGAGTGTATTTCTGATTAGTTTAAAGTTATCTTCATTGAAAAAACAGTGCTTTTCTTTCAAAAATAAGGAAATTTCTAAGTGACCCCAAACTTTTGAACGGTAGTGTATGTATATATATATATATATATATATATCTCGATCCAAGTTAAATTACCTATAATTTAACTTGTTGCTTGCCCAAAAAATTTAACTCAATAATTGTTAATCCCTAATAACTTTTATTCTTCAACCATTAAGTGTCTTCTTTTATAACAGTGTATCTTAAACCAACCAAAATTTAATCAGTTTTGTCTCTAAAATAATAAGACTTGCTAAACTTATAATATTGTCTCAAAATAAATAAAAATTGCCAACAAATAAGGAAACTGTTCATAAAGTATATTCCAGATATTGTGCCCCCCCCCCTTTTTCTTTTTTTCTTTTTACATCACCCCAAGGGCAGGTAGACAAACATAGACCAAATAAATAATTCAGGACAAAACAAACAGACATCAAACAAAAGAAGAAAGAAGAACAGAAAAGGTAGAAGAAGGTAGATTATTAGTCTCATCTGAAGTCATTCTAAATGTAATAATCAGGTCATCTAAGTCCAGTCTCTAAATGTCAAACTTCAAAACATCACTAGTCAGTTTACTTTAGAATCAAACTATATTTATGTCAGGTCTTGAGGCCTTCTCCCACTGACAGTGTGTCATCAGGGGTGCCTGCATTTTGATTAAGCACGCTGATAGAAAGGATCATTCGTCAGCATTATCTTTACTTCTCCATGGTGTCAAAACATCTTGTGAAACACTGAAAGTCACTATCACTTAGGACATGAATTCTAATAAAACTAAGGTCTCAGTGTCTCAGAAAGAAAAAAGAAAAGAAGAAACATTATGATTGTATCCAAGTGTCATACTTGTTGTTGTTATTGTGATGTAATTTTATCTATCTTAGAAATTTGAAAATACAGTCATTTAATAATTGTTTTCTTTTAAATTTTGTACGTATGTGATCACATAGATCAGATTAATCTTTGCTTTACAAACCAAATTATAATTTACTTATTTCAGTTTATGGCCATATAATCAAAATACTCTAATTACTTGTGAGACTTTGTAGTTTCTATTTTGTTGATCAACATTTTATGAAATCAATTAATCATACAGTTCACAGGACTGCCTCCTCTAGATGACAATTTTTCAAGATTTTCTCCATCATCCATGCTCAAGTTTGTCCTGTAATGAGAAAAAACTGTCACTTTTCTAAATTTATTTTGTAGTCACCCTTGAAGGCAGAAATCTGAGAAGGGTATGGGTAAGATTCTTTATTTTTAGGTAATGGAAGAGCTCTTCATTTTCTATTTTTGTCATTTTGATCTCAAAATATATTTATTCCATGTATGGTTTAGATAAAACTTTTAGTATTTATCATTTTGAAATTCAAATATAAGCATATACTTTCACACTTTTACACTTTAGAAGTATATTTAGATGTTAAAAGGTTAACCATTATCTCAAACTCATTGGCTGCCATTTTAAGTAATGTTGCATGTAACTTTTGATTAAAATTTATCAACACTGGTGGTTTAAAAACTTTTCTCTCTCAGTTTTGCAGCTCATCACACATTCGTTCACTCATTCACACATTCACTCATCTGTCTACTCCAGTTCTGGTCTGTAATCTTTCTGGTGTGTAATCAATTAAATGTGAGGACATTATTATTATCATTATTATTCTTTTGTACTAATAAAGGTGTGATTACTTAAGAAATACTTATTACCATCTGCCAGTGCATTTGTATACTCATAACTGTAAACTATATCTCAAATGTGTATGTACTTTGTCTGACTGTTGTCCTACATATAAAAATAAGATAGATAAGATAAGGTAAGCCTTTATTAGTCCCACAATGGGGAAATTCCAGGATTGCAACAGCACAGGGATAGCAACACTCAGAATAACAATCAGAAGACAAGAAAAAACAAGAGCAGCGAGTATACATATGTACATATAAATATATAAATATATAGACACAGTGCGGAGCATTGTAGCTAGATGGAATAAATATATAAATATACACAGTGCGGAGCATTGTAGCTAGATGGAATAAATATATAAATATACACAGTGCAGATCATTGTAGCTAGATGGAATAAATGTAGCTAGATGGAATAAATATATAAATATATAAACACACAGTGCGGAGCATTGTAGCTAGATGGAATGAAACCGTCTACTTAGTTATCCTACATGGTATGATTATGTACCCATACATATTGTCGCCCTCCGTAGCGACCGGTATTTTCCTAGTTGTATACCGGAGGGGACCATTGTGTAAGTCTATCGCGTCTTTTGCATTCAATACTATTAGGTTGTCACTGTAGCACCTTGTGTGAGCCAGATTATCTAGCATCTCAGACAGGAGACAGTGATAAGCTTGGGAGAACAAAGAGCAGGAGATTCCTGGTGAGATAGCAGGAAGGAGTCAGGGATGAAAAATGTCATGTTGTGTGTGATGGAAATGCCATGAAACTTAAGGGGAGAGTTTCTGCTTGAGAGTTCATTCTGTTCTGTGCTTGAAAGATGTGAGTGTGTAATAAATCATCTGAAATGAATCTGCCTGTGATTTCACACACTCCACACTGGTGACCCAAGACGTATTATGGAACACGAGGCAAGATCCCCGGAGCCGGCACGGTCAGGAAGCTACAGCGAGGCGGCAGCCATCCCACAGACAGCCCGGACTGGAACCTACAGCCACGCCGTGTGCGGTTTCAGTCAAGCTACCGGATTTCTGGCAGCACAACCCGTGCTCTTGGTTCCACCTCACCGAGGCCCAGTTCGCCCTCCGGGGAGTAACGGCAGATGATACCAGATTCTACTATGTGGTCGCAGCGCTCGACACCCACCGCCCTCCATTGCGCCCACCCTATGATGGACCGTTCAGAGTGTTGGAAACAGGGGATAAGCATTTTTTGCTAGACTTGGGGGGTAGGAGGGAAAAAAATTGGCATAGACAGACTCAAACCCGCTTTCGTTGTAGCGGACGAGCAATGCTATTGGCTAGGGCCCCTCGGCGTGGAAGACCCCCACGGAGAGCTTCCCAGGGAGATAATTCTCCAGAGCAGCCACACGGACAGACCAAAGTGCCCCCCCCCTAGCAACAGCCCACCAGCAGTCAGACACACTTCCAGCAGCCCCCCACCGGCACAGCAGTGCCGTGGAGGCGGTAAACCCCAGTTACAGCAGATACGGGAGGAGATGGAAGCCCAAGCAGCATGTGGACTGATGTTCAATTGTTCTATCACAGCATGTGGACTGTTATTCTATTGTCCTATCTAAGATGCTGGGGGGGGGGGGGGTAGCACCTTGTGTGAGCCAGATTATCTAGCATCTCAGACAGGAGACAGTGATAAGCTTGGGAGAACAAAGAGCAGGAGACTCCTGGTGAGATAGCAGGAAGGAGTCAGGGATGAAAAATGTCATGTTGTGTGTGATGGAAATGCCATGAAACTTAAGGGGAGAGTTTCTGCTTGAGAGTTCATTCTGTTCTGTGTTTGAAGGATGTGAGTGTGTAATAAATCGTCTGAAATGAATCTGCCTGTGATTTCACACACTCCACATCACGTCTTTTTGCTATCTCTGCAAGCAGCCCTGCTTAGGTTGTACAGTCTGACAGCCGTAGGTAGGAAGGACCTGCGAAACCTCTCGGTTGTGCACCTAGGATGATGTAGTCTGCTGCTAAATGAGCTCCTCAGTGCATTCAGTATGTCCTGCATAGGGTGGAACTCGGACTCCAGCAGAGATGACAGTTTAGCCACCATCCTACTCTCTCCCATCTCCTCCACTGGGTCAAGGCGTTGCCCCAGGACAGAGCTAGCTTTCTTGATCAGTTTGTTCAGTCTCTTCCTATCGGCTGCTGTAACGCCACTGCCCCAGCAGACCACTCCAAAAGTGATGGCTGATGCCACCACCGTGTCGTAGAATGACTTCAGCAGCGCCCCTTGTACACCAAAAGACCTGATTCTCCTCAGTAGGAACAGCCTGAGCTGTCCCTTCTTGTAGAGTGCGTCAGTATTGTGTGACCAGTCTAGTTTATTGTTCAGATGAACACCCAGGTACTTGTAGAATGTCACCATCTCGATGTCAGTTCCCTGTATATATACTCGTGCTGTGAGGGGTTGTCCTTGCCTGCGGCAGTCCACCACCAGCTCCTTAGTTTTCCTCGCGTTGATCTGGAGGCAGTTCTGATGGCACCAGTCCACAAAGTCCTGGATAAGCCCTCTGTACTCAGCTTCATCTCCGTTGGAGATGAGGCTGACGATTGCAGAGTCGTCAGAGAACTTCTGTAGATGGCAGTGTGTTGTGTTGTGTGAGAAGTCCGCAGTATAGAGGGTGAACAGGAAGGGAGCCAAAACCGTTCCCTGGGGGACCCCCGTGCTACCGATGATCATGTTGGACACACAGTCCTGGGTTCTCACAAACTGTGGCCGGTTTGTGAGGTAGTCCAGGATCCACGATGACAGGTGCTGGTCCACCCCTGCGCACAGCAGCTTGTCCTTCAGGATTATCAGTTGGATGGTGTTGAAAGCACTGGAGAAGTCAAAGAA
The DNA here is from genome assembly GCA_020510985.1 of Pholidichthys leucotaenia. Lineage (NCBI taxonomy): Eukaryota > Metazoa > Chordata > Actinopteri > Cichliformes > Pholidichthyidae > Pholidichthys > Pholidichthys leucotaenia. Next base: position 122,140,300 of record CM035841.1, read on the forward strand.
CATGATCCTCACCGCGTTCCCGGGCTTCTCCAGGTGGGACAGAGAACGGTGAAGGAGGAAGATCACTGCATCCTCCACCCCAATGCCATGCTGGTAGGCGAACTGGAGTAGTCCAGGATCCATGATGACAGGTGCTGGTCCACCCCTGCGCACAGCAGCTTGTCCTTCAGGATCATCGGTTGGATGGTGTTGAAAGCACTGGAGAAGTCAAAGAACATGATCCTCACCGCATTCCCGGGCTTCTCCAGGTGGGACAGAGAATGGTGAAGGAGGAAGATCACCGCATCCTCCACCCCAATGCCATGCTGGTAGGCGAACTGGAGTGGATCCATCGCTGGTCCCACCAGGGGGCGGATAATATTATGATGTTGACAGGAAAAAAACAACAAAATAAAAAAAAAATGTTGGTGTAGGAGCATTTTACCACAGGTTTTTTTTTCTTTTTTTCCCCCTATCTGTTGGGCTAGTCAACTATGACAAACAGTGTCCATTCATCCCTCTCTTTGGCACCCATGGCATCCAGAGAATGTCCATCTTATCATTGTCTTTGTCCATTCTTTGGCTCTCAGCTGTTTTTGTATCTTCGGCACACACACATAGAGCAGAGAATGTTCATGGCCCACTTACAGAGGTGGGGTTATGTAACTCAGCAGTTCTTGGAGACAGGCAATTGCCACAAGCAAAGCAATACTGGCCTTTTGTTTTCTTCAGCCACCCGCCAGTGACGAGCAAGAGAGTTCTTAGTTCGCTGTGCCAGAGAGCTGCTCATTCAGGAAGTGTGCATGCCGTAGTGCTGGTTGATGGATGGATTTGGTGATGACGTCTGTGTTGACACTGCGTGATGATGCTGGGGTCAGGGGAGCAATAAGACAATAAAGATAGCACTGGTCTGCCATGGTTCAGTTTGCCCTAAAAAAAACAACAACAAAGGAGAAAAAGATTCCTGAGACGTACTGTATATTCTGTTCATATATCATCCACATGGAAATTAAAATAAAATGCCTCTGTTTCTATGTTGTGGGTGTCAGCCTGTGAGGTTACTGTCTTAATACAATTAGAATATGTGATTCCTTGAAATTAATTTAAAAATGTGTAGAATTATAAGATTATTAAGTACAATGAAAAGGGTAAATTAGGTCATAATATATACCTTGATAAATGATGCTATTATGTTGTCAGATGTTGCCCCTTTTTTATCCAGGGGTAAATTGCAGCTTGTGGTGATGTTTCCTTGGCGTTAGTGAGCATGTCATTTGATAGTTGTTCTTTTAATGTCAAAAGAAGAGATGCTGAGGTGTGATTTCCTGTGTGATCTTATGCAAAAAAACCCAAAAACTTATTGACTGTTGGTGTATGCTGTGAGTGCTTTTCCCTGGCCTAATTTACAAGCCTCACTTAGAGTAACTAATTTAGCTGCTTGTGCAAAATAATTTGATGGGAGTTTCATGTTTGCTTTATGAACCACAGTGAACCTAAAATAAAACAAAATAAACCAAAATAAAATAAAACATGTTTTCTGCTTAGATTCATGGGGCCATATGAATTTCTACATCTGTGGACTTTAAATAAAGTCACAAGTTTAAGAAAAAGTGGAAATAAAATGTAAAATGTGAGCAACAGAATTATTCCTAAAAATTCAAAACCGACAAAAGGGTATGCCGAGGAGAGAAAAATAAAAATGAAAAAAATGAAAAAAAAATCCATTTAAAGAAAAAAACATCCATAGGCCCCTAGTTTCAGTTTTTTTTCCCTCTACTATTTATTTATTTATTTCAAATGCTTCTTACTTTGCTCTAATACTTGGGGTCATATGAGCATTTTAATAGCCCATACCTCTAATTGATTCAAACCAGATACTATTGGTAAAATAAATATCAACTATATAGTTAGAAAATAGGCTTTTGTTTTAACTTTTATAACTTCTTGTGTACACTTTCTCACACATTTTCATACAAACACATTCTCACACGATGTCCTATGAAACTAATTTACTTTTCATGTACCTGATGTCATTATTTAAATGGAAGGAGCTCTCTTTTATTTATCATACTTTCTTATTTTCTGCTTTTTCTCATCTACCTTTTCTTTCAGATAATGTAATTGATGGAGACTAAATGATCCTCCATCTGGAAAACCCATTTCAGACCAGATCGGCACCAGCCAGACACTTTCATCACCATATTTTTGCCTCATATTTTTACATATGGGAATTGCTGTAAGGGCTCACACTCTTACTTGAGATTTTCCCATATTCCATCAAAGTAAAACCCTAGAGACGTTATTTAAAAAACAAACAAACTGCAACTATTTATTTCAGTTTATTTATTATTTTATCTTAGTTTAAAGGCTATTTTATTCTATTTTAAGCTTATTTTTAGGTTGTATCTGTTGGAATAATTTTGAGCTTAAATTATCCAAAGTCAAAAATCAGGCAGAAAATTTAGATATAAGGACATTTATTTCCTCATGGGGGAAAAATACAGAGGCAGCCCCAAGTCTGACCATCCATACCTCTGAATCAGCCATTCATTGTTCTAGCTTTTAAAGCTGTGGTATCCTTGGGAAAATGGAGAAACTGTCCTTGAGTACATTTGGCAAGACAAGATGTAACAGTTCCTATCTTTGCTCCCAGAAAACAAGGAGCCAGTACATTCTCGGTCACACAGGACTAGACATCCAAAAATGTATCAGTACAGCTGTGATTAAAATTGCTAACTCAGGACCTACGCAAAAGACAAGCATCAATAGAGGCTAAGCTAACCGACCAAGAAGGAAGACAGAGAAGAGACAACATAAGAATTCATGGTCTGATAGAAGGAGCCAAAAACGGTTTTAACTCAATGGCAGAATGCGTGGAATCTTTACTAAGAGAGAAATTGGATATTCCACAAACCACCGACTTGAAGATAGAAAAGGCACATCGTTCATTAGCCGCTAAGCCAGCGGCGGAAGCGCCCCCACGTTCGGTGTTGGTAAGATTTTCCAATTTCAAAAAAAAACAAAAGGTTGTAAGACTGGCTTGGCAGAAAAAAGGATTTATGCACCAAGAGAGAAAAGTCTTCGTGGAACACGATTATGCCCCGGAGGTCCTTATAGTGCTATGAGATGACTGTTGTTGTGAAATGGCGCTATATAAATAAAGTTGAATTGAATTGAATTGAATTAAAAAGCGCAGGGAATATAATGACGCCAAAAAGGTGCTACGTGAGAAGAAACTGCGCTTTCAGACGCCATTTCCTGCGAAGTTAAGGGTCTTCTACGGTGAAGAAACATGTCTCTATAATTCGGCGGAAGAAGCAACAGCTGACATGGCGAGAAGAGGGCTCCCGGTAACGGTGTTTAAACCCGCAGCTGACCCGAGCGAGAGGATCAAGGCTCAAACGTGGACCACACAGAAACCTTCAAAATCCACGGGCCAGCAGCGGGAAACCCAGCGCCAGAGCGTCACGGATAAACTGGCCGTTTTCAGGTTGGAATAGCAACCTTTTTTTTTTTTTAGTCAATCTGCACATCCAACCCCCCTCATACAAGGTAACAAACATTAAAGGAGATGCATATTCAGCATGTGGTAAAACATTTCATGGAACAGTCATAATATTAGAAACAAATAAGTTAAAAAAAAAATCTTGTTAAAATAGAAATGTGACAATGATCCACATGTTCTCCCCACACTAACAAATACCATCCTAGCGTGAATGTTTGCTGTGATGGGGGTGGGAGGGTGCACACAATTTCACAGGGTATAGGCATAAAGGGAAAAAAAAATTATTACAAGTTCGGACTGGGTTCTGAAACTCACGTTAAAAGCATGGGACAACTTACAGGGGTAAGAGAGGGCCCTCAACACGTAACAGAGTTTCCCTCAGAGCCTACACTCCATCAAGGCTCTTCCAGGGTCTCTAAAAAGACCTCAGCTCAAGAAGTTCTTTTGACAGTTTTTTGTTTTAAAGTTTTATACACTATGTTCTTAATGTTTTTCTTGTTCTTAATGTTCTTTCAGTTTCTGAGTAGCACAAAAGAGGGCCACCACACTGTTATACTAAATAAAACAACACAATGGAGAAACAGGGTGTAACCAAAATAATTTCATATAATGTAAAAGGGATCCTGAATCCAGTTAAAAGATCCAAGATTCTAGGCAAAATGAAAAAAGACAAAGCAGGAATAATATTTTTACAAGAAACCCACCTAACAGACGTGGAGCACACTAAACTCAGTAGACAAGGGTTTAAAATGATCTCTTCATCTTCATATAAGTCAGGGAGGAGGAGGGGAGTGGCGACATTGATATCAACCAAAATTATATTTGAAAAAAAATCAGAACACAAAGATAAAGAAGGGAGATACAGTTTGGTAATTGGGCAGCTAGAGGGAGAAGATATCACCCTGCTGAATGTATATGCACCCCCAGGGGCTAACTGGAAATTTTATAAAAATGTATTTGACCTAATGATAACTAAAGCTCAAGGTTTAGTGATATGTGGTGGGGACTTCAATCTAAGACTGAATCCATACTGGGATGCTTCTGGTAATTCTCCACATCAAAATAATACCCAAAGCAGGAAGACTCAGATGCTACTAAAAGAAATGGGAATTTGTGATGTGTGGAGAGAACTCAACCCCAGTGTAAAAGATTATACATTTTACTCAACGCCACATTCATCTTACTCAAGGATTGACTATTTTTTTATGTTTAATAGAGACATTGGAAGAGTAGAAACATGTAAAATAGGACTGATGGATCTCTCTGACCACAATCCGATCTATATGGACTTAAATATCCAAAAATACACAAATAATACATTTTCTTGGAGGTTGAATTCAAATGTCCTGAAAGGACCACTGAAAGATGAGTTGGAATCAGATATTCTCAGTTATTTGGAAGAAAACGATAATGGAGAGGTATCCCCTTTAATACTGTGGGATGCATGCAAAGCTGTAATAAGGGGGAAGATTATTGCAAAACTGGCAACCCAAAAGAAACTGAGACAAGAAAAACTAACTGCATTAGAGTCAGAACTTAAGAACCTAGAAAAAGAACACAAAGGCAACACTCATTCTATTGACTCGCTCAAGATTAAGGAAATTAAAAACCAAATAAATGAGATCTACACAATAGAAATCCAGAAGAAACTTACATTTTTGAAACAAAAATACTATGAAGCAGGCAGTAAATCGGCAAAATTGCTAGCCTATAAAATCAGGAAACAACAAACAGAAAGAGCAATCTACAAAATCAGAGACCCAGTATCAAAGGAAATAAAATTCAGATTTCAGGATATTCTTAAATGCTTCGAGAATTACTACAAGAACTTATACTCCCACAAAAAACATAAAAACGCATCCGAGGCATTCCTAAACACATTAAACCTTCCCCAACTTACGGAGTCACAAAATAAAACACTACTGTCAGAAATACAACCTAAAGAATTGGAAAAAGCAATTATGAAACTTAAAGCTAACAAATCCCCAGGAGCAGATGGCTATACAGCAGAGTGGTACAAAACCTTTAAAGAGCAATTATCTCCTCTCCTCCTGAAAACATTTAACTATGTCCTCCACACAGGGGAAATCCCCCCCTCCTGGAGAGAAGGGGTCATTGCAGTTATACCTAAACCTGAAAAGGATAAACTGGAATGCGCCAACTACAGACCAATCAGCGTATTAAATCAGGACTATAAGCTTTTTACCATTATCCTTGCCAAAAGGTTAGAAAATATACTGACAGACTTAATTCACTTAGACCAAACAGGTTTTATAAGACAAAGACAGACACAAGACAACATTCGACGCACTTTACACATAATTCATCATATAAAAAAATATAACTTAAATGTAGTCATATCGGGATTAGATGCTGAAAAAGCATTCGATTCGGTTGACTGGTCTTTCCTATATAGAATCTTATCCAGTTTCAATTTTCATAACAACTTCATTAGAACTATACAGGCATTATATAAAAAACCAACAGCTAAAATAAGGATTAACGGTAATTTATCATCATCTTTTGAGCTGGAAAGAGGATGTCGTCAGGGCTGCCCCCTGTCTCCACTGCTCTTTGCAATCTTCATAGAACCTCTGAGCCAATGGATAAGACAAAATCAAGAAATTCAAGGTATTACACTTGGTCAGAAGGAACATAAAATAGCACTCTTTGCTGATGACATTTTAATATACCTAGGGCAGCCGGACACTTCTTTACCAGAACTAATCTCAGTTTTTTCAGAGTATGGAGATTTATCGGGGTACAAATTAAACATGCATAAAACCCAAGTTTTAACATACAACTATGACCCAAATCATTATTCACTAAGCAAAGTCAAAACTAACTGGGAGATGGAATCTATGAAATATCTGGGGGTCAATATCCCGAAACAACTCAACAAAATTATAACACTAAACTATGATCCACTGGTGACAAAAATAAAATCTGACCTAGCAAGATGGAATATGATACCATTCTTGGGTACTGCACAAAGAATTGAAGCAGTCAAAATGAATATACTTCCACGTCTTCTATACCTTTTCCAAACAATACCGGTAGAACCTCCCAAAAAAACATGGCAGGAGCTGGACAGAAGGATCTCAAGTTTCATATGGCAAGGCAAGAGACCTAGAATCAGATATAGAACCTTACAGCTAAACAAAGACAAAGGTGGGCTTGCGCTGCCAAATATCAGGGACTATTTTAAAGCCGCACAAATTAAAACTTTAATAGAGATATGTAACCCAGTCTACACTGCACAATGGAAGGAGATCGAATGCCAAATAACAAGTGACATCCCCCTACAGGCGATAATAGGGAACAATGCCTTACCTAAACTTTTGAATGACACTAACCCGTGGATAGAGACCCCGCTAAAAATTTGGTTTAAGATAGTCAGAGAGAATCAAACTAAAGAGCCCTATCGACTTCTGCAATGGATTGCCTATGATCAAGACTTTACTCCTAATAAAACAGACACTAGATTTAAAAAGTGGAAAGAGAAAGGGCTGATAAAATATTACGATTTTTTTAAGGGGCAAACTTTAAGAAGTATTGAAGATTTGAAAAAACAAGGTCTAATAAACCAAGATCTTTACAGGTTCTTTCAGCTTAGACACCACTTAAACAATATACTTAAAAAGGAGGATTTGGAAAGGGCCCAGTCAGGTGTTCTGAAGATCTTCTTAATGGCATATAAAGGGATCCCAGGGATCAGATACATTTCTAAAATATACCAAGGTCTTCAAGACTTAAAAGGAGACAACACATCATATATAAAAGAAAGATGGGAAAAAGAGGAGAATTTCACTTTACAACTGGAGATATGGGAAAAGCTAAATAAACAGCAATGGAAAAGTACCTCATCCCTGCAGTGGAGAGAATTTGGATGGAAAAATTTGGTAAGATTTTTCAGAACACCTGCACAAAACAAATTTACCCATAAGGGGTTGAACTGTTGGCGCTTGTGTGGTGAAAAGACTGCAAATCATTTTCATGTGTTTTGGTCATGCCCAGTTATCCACCAATATTGGACCAATGTACGGACAATATTGGGGAAAATATTCAAAATAACAGTTCCCTTTTCTTTTGTAACTTTGTATTTGGGTTTACTACCAGACTCACTGGAAAGACGAGGAGAAAAATACTTATTCAATGTTTTAATATTGGCAAGTAAAAAAGCCCTAACTAAAAAATGGATGTTGAAGGACTGTCCTACACCTGAAGATTGGTCTAACGTGATCCAAGACATTTACTCGATGGAAAAGTTGACATTCGCACTGAGACAGGACATGGATGGGTTCATGAACTTTTGGCAACCCTGGATCGCATATGTGTCTTCCATTAGATCTAATCTTTGACAAATACCATTTCAATAATGGTTCCGCTCTTTGTTCCAAGGCTACTCAGATGCTCTTTTACTTTTAATTACCTATTTTTCTTTTTGTTTGTTTTTTGCTGTTTTGTTTGTTTGTTTGTTTGTTTTTTCTTTTCTTTTCTTTAATTTCACTTTTTCTTTCACTTTAAAAAAAGGGGTGTTGTAATAATTATTCTTCCAATGTTGTCAAATATCAAAAAATAAGGGAACATGTGATGAAAATGTAAACAGTGCAATGCTGTAATGACCTGTATACCCTTTACAAAAACTTAAATAAAAAAAAAATAATTGCTAACTCAGACACACTCACACGCAGACCAGGGCTGTTCAAGGCCATACATGAGTCACAAGTCATATCAGACATATAATATGAAATATAATATGGAATAATAATATAAAGGAATGTATGAACTTATCCTGCATGGAATGCATATATAAACATCAGACATAAAATAGGAAAGGCATGAGACATATTAATAGATAGATAGATAGATAGATAGATAGATAGATAGATAGATAGATAGATAGCCTTTATTGTCATTATACAAACAAGTGTACAATGAGATTTAAGTATCTCCTTCAGTGCAACATATGTAAAAGAGAAAAATAAAAAGCATAAAAACAATAAATTCCTACAATAAATAATGTATGATGTGTACAGTGTATGTAATCTAAGATAAAAATAAGTTATATATACAGTATAAAAATAAAAATATTAAAAAAAAATGCACAGCATTCTGGACCGTAAATGTCAATTACACAGTAATGTGTTTAGAGGTATACTGGGGGAGTCAGGGAGGGTTGGACTGAGAATTCAGAGCCATGATGGCTTTTGGAAAAAAACTGTTCTTGAGTCTATTTGTCCTGGCTCTGATGCATCTGTAGCGCCTCCCTGAGGGCAGCAGATCAAACAGGTCACTCCAGGGTGGTAGACGTCCTTGATGATGTATTGTGCTCTACTAAGACAGCGGGCAGTGTAAATGTCTGTCAGGGAGGGGAGAGGGCGGCCGATAATCTTCTGTGCTGCCTTTACTACCCTCTGCAACCTCTCCCTGTCTGCCATTGTGCAGTTCCCATACCACACTGTAATGCAGTATGTGAGCAGACTCTCAATGGATGAGCGATAGAAGGTCAGCAGCAGGGTGGAGTTGAGGTCGTACTTCCTGAGGACTCTCAGGAAGTGTAGCCGCTGCTGAGCCTTCTTAATCTCCGAGATGTTGTCTGTCCAGGAGATGTCAGAGGAGATAAGGACGCTGAGGTACCGGAATGTGTGGACCCTCTCCACACACTCGCCGTTGATGAAGAGGGGGGCTGGGTCGGTATTGGTCCTCCTGAAGTTGACAATGATTTCCTTGGTTTTCTTGGTGTTCAGAGTCAAGTTGTTTTCTGAACACCAAGTTGCCAACTTCAGGACCTCCCCCCTATAGGCTGTCTCGTCCCCTCCTGAAATGAGTCCAACCACCATGGTGTCGTCAGCAAACTTCACGATGAGGTTGTTGTTGTAGACCAGACGACAGTCATGGGTGTAGAGACAGTACAGGAGGGGGCTCAGCACACAGCCCTGTGGGGAGCCAGTACTCAGTGTCCGTATGGAGGAGAAGTAGGAGCCAATTCTCACGGTCTGGGACCGGTTAGTGAGAAAGTTCTTTATCCAAGCACATGTGAGAGATGGGAGACCAAGGGTGTTCAGTTTGGTAATGAGAATGTCCGGGATAATTGTGTTGAGGGCCGAACTGTAGTACACGAAGAGCATTCGGACGTAGCTGTGCTGCCGCTCCAAGTGGGACAGCGCAGAATGGAGGGAGTCAAGGTCCGGGGGAAGATGGCTCTTAATGTGCTGGAGAAGCAGTCTCTCAAAGCACTTCATAATTACCGGGGTGAGGGCCACAGGACGGTAATCATTTAGGCTGGTGGTGGGAGACTTCTTTGGTACCGGGATGATTATGGCAGATTTCAGACAGGACGGGATGACTGCCTGGGCCAGGGAGAGGTTGAAAATCCTGGTAAAGATGGAAGTGAGCTGGGAGGCACACGCTCTAAGCACCTTACCAGGAACTCCATCTGGGCCGGCAGCCTTCTTGGGGTTCACTGCCAGGAGCACCCGTCTGACATCATGTTCACTGACAGTGAAAGTGGTGGTGCAGGAGCTGGGTGGGGGTGGGGGCAGGGCTGAGGCTGATGAGTGCTGCTGTTGAGTTATTTCAAAGTGAGCAAAGAAGCTATTTAGCTACTCTGCCAGCGGTGCACTCAGGTTCTCTGATGTTGTAGCACAGCCTCTGTAATTCATGATGTTTTGAATTCCCTGCCACACCTCCCGGATGTTGTTACTGGACAAGCAGGACTCTATTCTCATCTTATAATCCGCTTTAGCTTTTTTAACTCCTCTTTTCAGATCGGCTGGAGTAGACCTAAAAAGGTCTCTGTCACCTGATCTGAAAGCAGCATCACGAGCTCTGAGGAGTGTGCGGACCTGGCTGGTCATCCAGGGTTTCTGGTTGGGAAAAACCCTAATATTTTTGTCCACAGTCACATTACTGATACAAAACTTAATGTAGTCCAAGGTTGTATCAGTGGATGTTTCCAACTCCTGTTGTCCAAATTAATCCCAGTCTGTCTCTGAGAAGAAATCCTGCAGTTTGGAGAGAGTGTTGTCAGGCCAAGTTGTGACAGTCTTTATAGTGGGCCTGTCACTACGCCTGAGGGGGGTGTAGACTGGGGAGAGCAGGAGGGAAAGATGGTCTGACTGGCCGAGGTGGGGGAGGGATATGGCTCTGTATGCGTGCTTGATGTTAGTGTAGACATGGTCTAAAATGTTCTCCCCTCTAGTAGAACACTTAACATGTTGATAAAATTTGGGGAGTACAGTCTTCAGATTGGCCTTATTAAAGTCTCCTGCAACTATGTGGACACCATCAGGGTGAGCCTGCTGATGTTTGTTAATGGTGTTAAGCAGGAGGGAGAGCGCCGTATTTACATTTGCACTGGGTGAAATATACACAGCCGTGATAAACACTACTGTTAGCTCTCTCGGTAGAAAAAAAGGCCGACATCTTACAGACATGTACTTGAGATCGGGAGAGCAATATTTGTCTATAATAGTCCTGTTGTTACACCAGTTATTATGCACATAAATACAGAGCCCCCCCCCCCCCGCTCTTACCGGAGTCCTTAGTCCTGTCACAGCGTAGCAACGTGCGGCCCGCTAGCTGCATGCTAGCGTCGGATATGTCCAGATGGAGTCAAGTTTCAGTGATAATCAGAACACAACAGTCGCAAACATAGTGATTACTGGCAAGTTGTAATTCCAAGTCTTCCGTTTTATGCACCAAGGATCTGGCATTGGAAAGATACAGGCTCGGTAGAGGTGGCTTATGTGGTTGTCTCCTTAGCCTTAGCATAACACCGGACCTGCGGCCCCGCTTCTGCTTCCTCTCCCTCCTCCGTCTCCGTCTCCGCTGCCTCCATGACCGGACAACAATCCACGGAGAGCCCGGTGGTCTTGCTATGTCGACTGGAATGTTATATGTGTGGTGAAAGACACTCGCAACTGGTGTCTGATGCTGGTCTCCAATCTCAAGAAGTCGCTGATGGGTGTAGCAAATGTTTGCCGAACTGATAGCGCACAAATAAACAAAAAAAGAGTACCATAACATCCAAAAAAAAACCACTGAAAAGGAAAGCCGTGAGCCGCTGCAACATTGCGCGCCGCCATTGAATCGTGGTAATATAATTACCACGATTAATAATTATAATTATAATAATTCATAATTATAATTATTAATATAATTATTATACATTATATTAATGTATAATAATAATAATACATTATTAATAACAATAATAACATGGAATTTTTCTATCATATTCCCCCTTGATGCTTAATAAAGTATCAGGATTAAAAGAAAAATAATCAGTGTTAGTAAAATAAAGTGAATGAATTATTATAATTAATACATTAATAATTAATACATTGCACATAACTCTCACACTGCTTTTTACTTCATTCACATTATATCACTGAATCTGAGTTCACATTGAAATACTGTGTGACTGTATATTTTTTTCATATATTTCTGCAAAGTGTGGTTAGTCTGAGTAAATAACTACATATATTCCTGTATATATTTGCATCCTTTTATAGAAACGTGGACAGACTGTAATTTACTGTACATACTCTGTTGTCATTGAATCCTTATTTAAATCCTCCACCTGAACAACGAGAGCAAGTTTTTAGCCAAAGTCAAATTCCTTGTATGTGTTGTGCATACTTGGCCAATAAAGCTGATTCTGATTCTGATTCTGATTCTGATAAAGATATGTGTAAGAATTTACATGCTGTTATGTGTCCTTGCAAGTTAAAGTGTGTGCAGAACATATCATTAAGAGTGAATATGTGTAATGTGATCAAAATTAATCTCAGACAGTGTCAAATAAGAACACAGAAAATAATATGAAAGCACTCAAAAACAGCCTTAAACCATATTGCAACCTTCATACTCCTTAGGCCAGTATCGCCCCTCTCACCATCCTCATCATTTGCAGCAGTTGTATGAAGACATATTGCTAAGTTTACAATAACCAGCCTTATCATCATATTAAGGATTCACACAAGAAAAGTCCAAAGTTATCACTATAAAAATCATTACCAAGTTCATGATGAGACCTCTCCATGAAGAGAAACACTAACTTAATCAGTTTTGTTATCATTGCCTGCAAAGCAATGAGGCTGTGTGTATCCAAAGTATTAATATGACCATTTGCATTATTGCCATGGATAGCAGTACAACAATAACCTCCTATAATTGGACACACACCCCTATGGGTGGCAATTAATCGATCAAGGACCGTTTCATCCTTTGTTATAATTTTGTAAATGATTGTAGTCTACAATTAAGTGTTTTAATCCCTAAGGTATTTTGTTTCCCACTCTCACTCAAAGAAACAATGAACAAAAAACCTCACTCCTGAACTTTCCATCTGAAATTGCATTCATGCTTCATAAATGGCATGTGGTGGAAAAGCATCTCTCTTCACCCTGCCCACCTGCCCTACCGACATGATGAGGGTATGGTCAGTTGTCAAAACGGGGTACACAGATCTGCCCAATTCTGGCCAGATGCGAATGCGCCCAATGACTCAATGACTTTTGTCAATGTAGATCCTTGGTATAACACTTGCTCGCTTCAATGGTCAAGCAAGGTAGCAGTACAGGGGAGAGATGCACTGTAAGCTGTTGCATACTCAGAGAGTGTTAAGCTGTTGGAAAGGGGACATCACCACTTCAAAAGGAGGAGTTCCCCGATGAAATTAACCTTGCATTCACAGAGTAAGGAGTGTCATCATGTTTCTAATCAGTGAAGTGATGTGTCAGGTGTGATTCAAAATAAAGTTTGCTATGTTATTTCTGTATATAGCCTTTCTTAAGAAACCAAACAGCCTGTAGTAGCTGCATTATTTTAGCAATAAAAGATATTTTGTCCAACTGTTAATGTTATTAAGGAGTAAACATTCTCTACAGTGTAAAAGCAATGGAACAACTTAATAACCAATATTAAGTATTACTAGAAGATGATGAGGATGATAAGGTAACAACACTAGCCACACGTTTCCTTCCCTTGTATTTCACCCTTGTCATGATAAACAAACAGCCTGCTTCTCTATTAGCAAAGGTCATTACTGGACGTGAACGCCATCAGCTGACACTTGCATAGAGAAACAATTAAACAGTCATTTGGTTTTTTTTCTCTCTCTCAAATAAGTATACATTTTATATTAAACAGTCTCTTGCTGAGGGTTTCAAGTGTAGTAGACATTAGATGCACCCAAGCACCACATCCTTCGTTTTCCGCGGCTGTTTAGGTCAGCAGGATAACCTTTGTGCTGTCCTTGCCAGGGAGTTTTGGTCCAGTTTCCTTTGATGACCAGATTCCCTGGTTCACCCAAGAGATGGTTCCTTCATCACGTGGTCTCTCCTGGGAAGGGCAACATCGCTGTCAGTTGTCATCCTTTGCATGTAATCACCCAGAAACCCTTCCTCATCACCTAAGTTAAATGGCTTCAATAATTGGGTTTGTCATTCACAATTTCCCCATTTTCCTTATTTGTGTATTATACTAATCCTGTAGACTGTTGATGGTAAGCTAAATGGTTTCCTAGGTAAATGTTTGGTACTAATAATTCGGATACTGTACCTAAATGTGACATGATTTGATTTACAAAGTGTATTCCATTAAATGTTCTCCATTATCTAAGTAAATCATTTCAGCTATTTTAAATCTTGATATTATTTCAGTAAAGAGTTTCAGTGTCACCACAGCAATATTTAAATTAGTGTAGGGGAAAGCCTTTGTATATTCAATAAGTGTGTAAATAGTTTCTAAACATTTTTACCTTCACTCTTATTTAGCTCAATGAGGTTCATGCAAGGGTTTTGAAAAGACTTAAGTTTATGCAGGAAAGATCAAATTATTTTTGCTTTGAGCTCCTTCAAGCATTGCTTCCTTAATTGAGTAAGAATCTGTATTGTCTTTTTAGTAGATTCTAAATTAAGTCCCACAGTAAAAATAAATTCAGCACAAGTTGGACCTTTCTTAGACATTTTGAACTTTTGGTTTCCTTCTTCCTTATCAGTTTACCTTGTTTCTTATAAACATGATATTTCTTTTTACAGTAATCTGCAAATATTTTCTTAAATATCTGAAAATTTATTGATGTAAATTTTAACTTCTATTGAATGTTGTGATTGCATTACCAAGCGGTTTCATTTATATTTTTCTCTTCATTATTGATCATTTATTGATAATTTTATGTACTATCTATTTTTATGAGGATTGCTAATTATTTTTTCTCATTAATTTCTTTGGTCCCCCCCGCCCCCCGGTACATGGAGACACACATGCATCAAAGTTACAGGGTATTTGCTTGATGAGTAGTGTCTTTTTACCAGAAGGAAGCGTGTTACTTCTTTTGTGTCGTCTCTTGAACTAATTTACCAGTTCCATTTAGGAAAAGGCAATATAGCTGTCTGTGCAAATTTGATGTGATTTACCATTGATAACTAAGATCCATTTGTCCAGTTGAACACAGACAGGTTGAATTTGTGTAAGTGAATCCTTGTGAAAGGTTGTGTCACACTCCTTCAGTCAATGTAAAGGTGGGCATATTGCCTAATTAGAATTTGGCTTAATTTTGTACAAGGAATGCCTCATTTTATATATTCCTTGGTGAATTATGGGGTGGACTGTAGTCCCGAGGCCCAGCTTGGCCAAGGCTAAACACCCGGGAGCACAGAAAACACAAGTATTACGTATTTCTGTCACATTTCTGAAATGTGATATTGTCACACCATTATGTGGTGAGTGAGCCTCATTGCAAGGTGTGAGATTGCAGTGTGTCAGATGTATCCTGCAGTGTAAAGTCACAAAAGCATTACTTGTTCAAAGTCATTTAAATTGATATGCTTCATGTCATTTACAATGTCATTTGTTCTATTTAGCTTCAAAAAATGCTTGTCAACTGAGAGGTCCTTCCCCCTGTGGCCACTGTCGCCCCCTCCAGCACCCACACACTGTCCGGCCTCCTCACATCTCCCACTGAAGATCAAATGTTGGTGCCATCCTGCAAAGAAAAATTTGGGGAAACCTCATGGCTTCCCTGTCTTCACATCAGTATTTACACCAACAGGAGTGCAAATTTTATCACCTCATAAATTGGTTTTGTTAGTGTTCCAGTGATCACCATTAGTTTTGTGTCCCTTAAATGTTTATCCCAGTTGTTTATTATAACGTGTAATGTTAAGAAACACAAGTGAATTATTGTTTTTTATTATTTTATTACATATTGCATATGTCACCAAGGATTTATTAAATTGAAAGGTAATGGTGATGTTATGATTCCTTGTTGATTTGGCAAATCTAATTTCTGGTGAAAGCTAAAAAAAATTTGTGAATGCTTTCCCTTTCCTGTTGAAAAACGAAAAATGAAGAATAGCAGAAAACCCTTTAAATTACACCTAAAGCTTCCACAATTTGAATGTGATTTTGCTATTCACAACAAGTATTCGCTAAATATTCTGTGAATCAGTAAATGTTTTACTAATTGACATGGGCAATCACTAGTTTAGGATTATGTTTAAACAAAACAGTGTCATATATTAGAAGCCTTAAACCAATGCAGCATTTAGAATTATTGACTGCAAGTGCAGGCCTAATCTCTGTTTTCAGGAATTTATGGCACAGGATCACAGTCTGTGGTCTGTGTGTTTTTTTTTAAAGATATATATGTCCTAAAACCCGTCAGACCCTGAGCGTCCATCTTTTTATTACAAACATCTGAGTCATTTGAAGGCTGATTCTGTCTGTTTACTGTTAACTTATCTAGGTCAGTCTGACACAAGCTATAGTATTTTTTTCTCTGTTCTACATGGACAGACTGAGGATCAAAATATAAATAAGATTGCATATGCCATTTATTAAAAAGCAAGTTTACTGTTATTGAAATAAAGCAACAATATGACACAGAATTTCCAAAACCTGTGTTTGATAGTCAGTAGACTCTGGCACCTTTTCTGTGCTTTGAATCATGTAATATAATGCATACACAAAGCCTTCAGTGATTAGGCATTATTAAGTGACAGTATGATATTGTAATATTCATTTAATTTCATCATTGTCCTGCCGGTAGCATTGATTAAGATGTAAACATTTATACTTAACTTAGTGTTCTATGCGCCTGTGGTCCCAATGAGGGAGGCATGGACAGTGGCAAGGCGATGCTGTTTTGTTGGGTCCCAGAGGCTGGTTTTGGTTTGGTGACTGCGGGAAACAGGGGGAAGGAGAACCCCCTTTGAGATCATTAGTTCTGCATCCTTTTTTCCCTGTAAAGTTCACTGTTATGTTTCAGTCAAAGAAATAAGGCAACTGAGTCAATAAAAATCAGTGATAAGTCAAAAAAATTGGAAAAGAAAGGTAGTTCAGTACTTTTCATTTTCCAAAGAAAAAGTGGAGAAAATGAAAATATTGGCTTTAAAAAATATGTAAATAATTCACCACGTATGCAACATTAGAGTCAAAACCCACAAAGTTAGACTGAGAAAAAAAAGTAAAACCCCAAAACTTTGCAAAAATACCCATGTATAGATTGTTCTTTTCTTCTTTTTTTTCTCTTACACTCTTCTTTTTTCTTCTTCTCACTCACTCACTGTTAAACACAAGGGCCCACACACACACACACACCACACATACACACACGCAGCACAGTTCTGTTATCTCTCCAAGGTTACTGTCAGGCAGCTGTTTACATAGAGTAACAGAACAATAGCCTTAAAATAAGCTTGAAATGGCAACCCCAAAACTTGAAAAAACAAATCTGGCAACCCCACATTTCATGTCAACTTTTTTTTCCTACCGCAATGAAAACACAATAGAATTTTTCACCCAGAAGTATAATTTGCAAACGTCCACAATTTTAATCCTTTCCCAAAAGGATAATAAGCAATTAACCAACTCTTTTATGCTCCACAAATACCAGAAAAAAATCACAAACAACAATTTTACAACCTGCTCCTTCTGCCTCCGCGGAGAACTCACTTTTTCACACTGGAGCAGATTACACAGAGACAAAATAAGCTAGACTGCAGTAACTTTTATCTAGTGCTTCAACAAATTCTCAAAATAAAATCTACCAGTATTTCAACGGTCACGTTTACCCCTCCGCTGTGTGCTGAAAGCCCCAGTAAGACCTCCTCCCCCCAGCATCTTGCAATAACTCACCGTAGAGGGGGAAGTCCCATGGGTGATAAGCAAACACGGTAAGGGCACAAATCTTCCACAAAAAAAAAACTTTTTTGGGATCACGTCACTCCTCCGTGAGATGTCAAGAGCCTAATTATTTAGACAATAAAACGTCTGTGGTTAAAAGAACATGAATCTTTCCCTTTTTTTCTTTGCATGCAACTTCCAGCACCTCCACTGCACTGACAGGGTGTATAGGGCAGCGGACTCCTAGGGCCTCTCCGGGTCTTGCAATAATCGGTCACCGTTAGCAGAGAAAATCTTGTTCTCCCCAAGGGAATATTGCGATATTGCTCACTGCGAGCAGGATAATCCCAGAAACCAGGCTGCAACATTATACCCAAACAGCATCTGCAGTGTTCAATCGGTCCGGGCAATCTCACTATCTTTTATCCATAAACAACAACAACAAAAGTACTTACATCCAAGCCACCTGTAGGATTCTCAGATCCGTCACCCAGTCAGTTCCAGCGCCCCGGTTCGAAATGCCTTTACTGCAGTAACACTGAGCCATTTTTTACTCAGCCTGGGAAGGTCTTTTATCAGCTGTGCACTCGCTGAAATCAAGCAGAGGTGCTGGAAAGACAGAGATATGTGGATCTGCTGTTCGGACGCCAAATGTTGGAATAATTTTGAGCTTAAATTATTCAAAGTCAAAAATCAGGCAGAAAATTTAGATATAAGGACATTTATTTCCCCATGAGAGAGAAATACAGAGGCAGCCTCAAGTCTGACCATCCATACCTCTGAATCAGCCATTCATTGTTCTAGCTTTTAAAGCTGTGGTAGCCTTGGGAAAATGGAGAAACTGTCCTGGAGTACATCTGGAAAGACAGGGTGTAACATTTCCTATCTTTGCTCCCAGGAAACAAGGAGCCAGTACATTCTCGGTCACACAGGACTAGACATCCAAAAATGTATCGGTACAGCTGGTGATTAAAATTGCTAACTCAGATACACTCACATGCAGACTGGGGCTGTTCAAGGCCATACATGAATCACAAGTCATATCAGACATATAATATGAAACATAATATGGAAGAATAATATAAAGGAATATATGAACTTATCTGGCATGGAATGCACATACGTATAAACATCAGACATAAAATAGGAAAGGCATGATACATATTAATAATAACAATACTGACATGATTGTTGGACCCAGGAGACAGACGCTGACACGAGTAGATTAATTTGACAATTATTTATTAACTCAGTGAAGGATGTTGAGAGTGTGAATGAGTGAGTGAGTGCGTAGTAGTCTGGCCACTGGAGCTGAGCGGGTCTTGCTGCGACCTGGCAACCTTGCAGGTGCCGCTGCGAGAGTCCTGCTGGCTCCGTGTCCTGGTGTAGCATGGTGCGCGTGGTGTTCGGTGCTGAGGAGACGAGGAGGAGATCCGAGGAGGAGGAGATGACGTCCCGTTATCAGGGAAGGTGAGTCCGCCGCCAGGGAGGTCCACCTGTGCACAGGGGATAACACTTTGACAAGGTGAGTGATGCTGTAGCTTACATGACGTGGCTTGGCGTGAAGACTTGATTCCAACTCTGGCTTGAGGTCCTGTCCTTGACGTTCAGCGTAGTGAAGGCGACAGACGACTCCGTGCAGAGCAGTCAGAGACACTGGCTTTTAAAGCCTGCTGATTACTGATGACAGGTGTGTGCGCAGCTGAAGTTAATGACGGCCCAGCGGCCGCCATGACAGTACTGCCCCCTCTAGAGGTGCCTCCAGGCACCTGCCCTATCCTACCTGGATGCGCCTGATGGAAATCGCGGATCAGCTGCCTGTCAAGGATCAACGCTGGGTGAGTCCAGGAGCGATGCTCAGGGCCAAAACCCTCCCAGTCCACCAAATACTGAAGACCCCGGCCCCGCCGGCGGACATCCAAGATGGCAGCTACCCCCCAAGCTGGGTGGCCGTCGATCATCCTTGGGGGGGGGAAGGAGCCGCGGGGGGCGGGCACAGAGGATCGGAGATGTAGGGCTTGACCGGGGAGATGTGAAAGGTAGGGCAGATGCGCATAGAAGGGGGAAGAACTAGGCGCACAGACACTGGGTTAATTATGCGAGAAATCACAGAGGGACCAATGAAGCGCTTCGTCAACTTGCGCTTCTCGGCCGGCACATTGACATTTTTGGTGGATAACCAAACCTTTTGACCCACCTTATAGTCCGGGACGGGCCTCCTGTGATGGTTGGCCAACTGGATATTGCGTTCTGTGGTCCTGAGGAGGGCTCTGCGGGTGATGGTCCAGATCCACCGACAACGCTTAGTGTGAGCCTGCACCGAAGGGACAGCCACCTCCTTCTCCTCCTCCGGAAACAGTGGTGGATCATACCCCAGAGACGCTTTAAACGGGGACATCCCAGTAGCTGAGGAAACCATGGTGTTGTGCGCATACTCGATCCAGGACAGGAACGTACTCCAGGAAGAGGAGCAGGAAGAGATGACACAGTGGAGCGCAGCCTCCAGCTCCTGATTGGCCCGTTCACACTGGCCGTTGCTCTGCGGGTGGTACCCAGATGAGAGGCTTGCCGTGGCCCCCAATACCGTGCAGAACGCCTTCCAAACCTGGGACACAAATTGTGGACCTCGATCTGATACAATATCAGCCGGGATGCCATGAAGACGGACCACATGCCGCACCAGAAGATCCGCCGTCTCCTGCGCTGAAGGCAACCCCCGGAGAGGCACAAAATGTGCCGCCTTGGAAAAGCGGTCCACTATCGTCAGGACCGAGGTGAAGTGGCCAGAGGGGGGCAGGCCGGTCACGAAGTCCAAAGCCACATGGGACCAGGGGCGGGAAGGAACCGGTAGGGGATGAAGAAGACCCGCCAGGGGGGCGGGAAGATGACGATTTCAATTCAATTCAATTCAATTCAATTCAACTTTATTTATATAGCGCCATTTCACAACAACAGTCATCTCATAGCACTATCAACTGTAGGGGGAACCCCCACAGTTGCAGAAAGACCCCAGCAATCAGGCGATCCCCTGTGAGCAAGCACTTGGTGACGGTGGAGAGGAAAAACTCCCTTTTAACAGGAAGAAACCTCCAGCAGAACCAGGCTCAGGGAGGGGCAGTCATCTGCTGTGACTGGCTGGGGGGTGAGGGGATAGAGAAGATGAAAAGAACAGACATGTAGAGAGCAAACAGCATGATGGGGACTCAATCTATGGGAGAGAACAAACAAATGTTAATGACCAGCAAAAAAAATATTTCATTGAGAGTGAGAAAAGGAGTGAGGCCTAATGCATTACTGGAGGTCCCCCAGCTGACTAAACCTATTAGCAGCATAACTAAGGGAGGGTTCAGAAACACATGATCCCTCCCTAATTGTAGGCTATATCAAAAAGGTATATCAAAAAGGCTGCACGGTGGCGCAGTGGTTTAGCACTGTGGCAGCACAGTTTTACCCTCGGCCGGGGGACCGCGGGGATCATGAGATTGTGGGTTTGATCCCAGCCCCCGACCAACAGTGAGCTGTGTGGAGTTTGCATGTTCTCCCCGTGTTGCATGGGTTTACTCCGGGATTTCTCCGGTTTCCTCCCGCACACCAAAAACATGTAGGTTTAGGGCGCTCGCGCACGCAGCGACCAGCAGCCGGTGGCTTGTCACCAGACTGCAAACCAAGTCTACCTACGGGTACAAATAAGTAACAAAAAAAAAAAAAAAAAAAAAAAAAAAAAAAGGTAGGTTTTAGCCCTATTCTTAAAAACAGAGATCGAGTCTGACTCCCGAATCCAGATTGGCAGCTGGTTCCACAGGAGAGGAGCTTGATAACTGAAGGCTCTGCCTCCCATTGTACTTTTGGAGATTCTAGGTATTACAAGTAATCCTGCATTTTGGGAGCGTAGTGCTCTGTTAGGATAATACGGTAGTATCAGATCTTTTAAATAAAAAGGAGCCTGATTGTTTAGAGCTTTGTAAGTAAGAAGGATTTTAAACTTAATTCTAAACTCTATGGGAAGCCAATGAAGGGAGGCCAGAACCGGAGAGATATGATCTCTCTTTCTAGTACCTGTTAAAACTCTTGCTGCAGCATTTTGGATCAGCTGAAGACTTTTTAAAGATGTTTTAGGGCAACCTGATAATAAAGAGTTGTGATAATCTAATCTAGAGCTAACAAAAATGTGGATTAGTTGATCAGCATCACTCTGAGACAAGATGCTCCTAATCTTGGCAACATTACGCAAATGATAGAAGGCAGTCTTAGAAACAAGTTTAATATGTGAATTAAAAAACAGATCTTGATCAAAAATAACTCCAAGGTTCCTCACAGAGCTATTAAGAGAAAGAGTAACCGCATCCAAACTGAAAGTTTGATTTGGAAGGGTATTTCTAAGGTTTTTTGGACCAACAAGAATGACTTCAGTCTTATCTGAATTTAATAGCAGGAAATTACAAGTCATCCAAGCTTTGATTTCCTTAAGACAGGCTTCTAACTTGGCTAATTGATTACTATCATCTGGCTTCATTGACAGGTATAATTGTGTGTCATCTGCAGTAACAATGAAAATGTATACAGTGCTTTCTAATAATGTTGCCTAACAGAAGCATATATAAACTAAAAAGAGTAGGGCCTAGCACAGATCCCTGTGGAACTCCATGACTAAGCTTTGAGCTGAAAGAAAACTCATTATTTACATGAACAAACTGGAACCTATCAGATAAATAAGATCTAAACCACTGCAACAAAGTTCCACTAAGTCCAACATAGTGTTCTAATCTATCAAGTAGAATATTATGATCGATAGTATCAAAAGCTGCACTAAGTTCTAAAAGGACAAGTACAGAAACAAGTCCATTATCAGATGCGATGAGGAGGTTGTTAGTGACCTTCACTAAGGCTGTTTCAGTACTATGATGGATTCTAAACCCAGACTGAAACTCTTCAAGTAAACCATTTCCCTGCAGGTGGTCAAATAATTGCGTAGCAACAACTCTTTCTAAGATTTTTGAAATGAAAGGGAGATTAGAGATTGGTCTATAGTTAGCTAAAGCTCCTGGATCTAGCGTTGGCTTTTTAAGTAAGGGTTTAATTACAGCCATTTTAAAAGCCTGCGGTACATGGCCTAAAGTTAATGAAGAATTGATTATATGAAGAATAAAGCTACCAATAAGTGGGAAGACTTCTTTAAATAATCTGGTAGGAATAGGGTCTAAAAGACAAGTTGAAGGTTTGGATGAGGAAACTATTTTGTCTAACTCACAAAGGTCGATTGGAGTAAACTCATCAAGACAGACATCAATTGAAGGAGATGTAGTAGTTACAGTACTTAAGTTAACTGTGGGAAGAATCTGATTGATTTTATCTCTGATGGATGAAATTTTATTATTGAAAAAGTTCATAAAGGCCTGACTAGTAAGCTCTAAGGGAATGCTAGGATTGACAGAGTCCTGACTCTTTGTCAACCTGGCTACAGTGCTGAAAAGAAACCTGGGATTATTCTTGTTCTCTTCTATTAATGCAGAGTAATAACTCGTTCTAGCTTTTCTAAGAGATTTTTTTATAAATTAAAAGATGATTTCTCCAAGCTAAATAGATTTCATCTAAATTAGTGGAGCGCCATTTTCTTTCTAAATGACGAGTCTTCTGTTTTAGGCTATGAGTTTCTGTGTTGAACCAAGGAGTTAGAAATCTCTGATTAGACTTTTTCTTTTTTAAGGGGGCCACCAAGTCTAGAGTCTGATGCAGAGAAGCTGTAACACTATCCACTGTGGTACACATATTTGAGATGCTTAGGCTGCATATGTATATTATTGTTACCTCACGTCTTAGAAGGAACAATAAGTCTGGACCTCCTGGGGATAACAGGAGGGTGTGAAATCTGTCTTTAGAAATGGCTCTGAGAAGACTTCCTGACCACCAGGGTTTTAGGTGGAGAAGAGAAGACCTGGGGGGTGATGTATTGTCTCTGGGGAGTGAATGACAATGTGACTCTGTACTTTGATGTCCCGGGTATAAAAAGGGGAGATGTGGGAAGTTCTTTCTCTTTTCTGTTTGAGAGGATGTTGGAGACAAGTGATTGTTAATAAACCTGAATTGAGAAATAAATTCAGCCTCTTCATTTCACGCTCTCCACACTGGTGACCTTAAGACGTATAATGGGCAGAGACGATTCCCCCGAACCAGACTCACCAGGGACCAGCCGGGCAAGCGCAGTCTCAGTCAAGCTACCAGAATTCTGGCAGGACAACCCAGACTCATGGTTCCTCCTGGCTGAAGCCCAGTTCACTCTCGGGGGAATAACAGCAGATGACACAAAGTTCTACCACGTCATCGCCAAACTCGACAGCCGCATAGCTCGACATGTGCGGAGCCTGGTGCAGCGCCCACCTGCTGGCGACAAATATGTCGGGTTGAAAACTGCCCTCATCTAGCGTTTCACTCCCTCAGCCCAGGAGAGAGCTGAGAGACTCCTGGCCCTGCACGACTTGGGAGAAAGCATGCCTGTTGACCTGATGGAAGACATGCTGAAGCTGAGAGGCTCAGACAACGACGATTTCCTCTTCACTCACATCTTCCTGAGAACTCTACCATCGCAGACGAGGGCGACCCTGGCGGGCTCTCAGTTTGTGACCCAGCGGGACTTCCGCGCGCTGGCCCAGGAGGCGCAGCGGATCCTCACGCAAACGAACGGCAAAAGACCAGAGGCGACGGAGGCAGACACACCAACAACGGCATCGGCGAAGCCCCGACATCGCGGAGGAGACGACCTCTGTTTTTACCATCGTCGTTTCGCAGAGAGGGCACGCAAGTGTATACCGCCGTGTCAGTTCAAGAGCTCGGGAAACTCCAGGACCGGGAGTCGGTAGCAGCTGTGGCCCTTGGTGAACAGAACAAGCTGCTCTACCTGACGGATGTGCGTTCTGGGAGGCAATTCCTCGTGGACACAGGTTCCCAAGTGAGTTTCATCATGCCAACCTACGCTGACCGGCTGGCTGGCCC
The DNA here is from genome assembly GCA_020510985.1 of Pholidichthys leucotaenia. Taxonomy (NCBI): domain Eukaryota; kingdom Metazoa; phylum Chordata; class Actinopteri; order Cichliformes; family Pholidichthyidae; genus Pholidichthys; species Pholidichthys leucotaenia. The sequence goes on from CM035841.1 coordinate 122,164,907, forward strand.
CGGGAGTCACGGAGCATCAGCGGCGAACGGCTCGAGCATTAAGACCTTGGGTGAAAGGACTCTACTTCTGTCCCTGCACGGCCGCACATATGAGTGGACTTTTATTATAGCGGCGGTGAGTTTCAACATGTTAGGTGCTGATTTTCTGTGCTCACATGGGTTGTTGGTTGATCTTCCCAATAGACACTTGGTTAATGCACTCTCTTTTTACTCTATCCCTTGTGCAGCTCGAGTGTCCCCGCCCACAGCACAAGCCAACGTCGCCACAGCAGGCGGTAAGTTTCACACACTCCTCACTCAGTTTCCAGCACTCACGGTTCCCACGTTTTCAGCAGCCATTGCTAAACATGGGGAGGAGCACTTTATCACTACCGCTGGTCCCCCCGTTTTTGCAAAAGCTCGGCGCTTGGATGCAGCTAAACTGACCATAGCGCGCGAGGAGTTTGCCAACCTGGAAAGGTTGGGCATCATTCGACGTTCGAATAGCCCATGGGCTTCCCCGCTCCACATGGTCCCTAAGGCTGATGGCTCGTGGCAACCTTGCGGTGATTTCCGCAGGTTGAACAACGCCACAGCGCACGACCGCTACCCAATTCCCCATATTCAGGATTTTTCGGTTCATCTGGCGGGGGCGCGCATTTTTTCTAAAATAGACTTGGTCCGCGGTTATCATCAAGTCCCAGTACGCGCTGAGGACATTCCCAAAACAGCGGTAATAACTCCGTTTGGACTTTTTGAGTTTTTTGCGCATGTCGTTTGGGCTTAAAGGCACCGCGCAAACCTTCCAGCGCATGATGGATGCGGTGTTACGTGATCTCCCTTTTGTGTTCATCTATCTGGACGACATTTTGGTAGCCAGCGCGTCCGAAGAAGAACACGAAAAGCACCTCATGGCAGTTTTCCGGAGGTTGGGGGAGCACGGGTTAATAATCAACCCAGCGAAGTGCCAGTTCGGGGTGGCGCAGATTGATTTTTTGGGGCATCGCGTCTCCCCAGAGGGAGCAGTTCCGCTGCTGGACAAATTGCGCACAGTGGCAGATTTTCCTCAGCCACAAACGGTCAAAGCACTACAGGAGTTTTTGGGAATGGTGAATTTTTATAACCGTTTCCTCCCCCACGCAGCGCAGCTAATGCAACCATTGTATGCCACGCTTAAAAAACAAAAACCCTCAAATGCAATCGAATGGTCCCCGGAGCGGGAGCTCGGATTCTCGGAGGTAAAAAAAAGCCCTTGCAGACGCTGCGCTGTTGGATCATCCTGACCCAACGGCCCGCATAGCGCTCACCACTGATGCGTCAGACGTGGCCATAGGGGCGGTAGTGGAGCAACATGTTGCCGGGGCTTGGCAGCCGCTGGCCTTTTTCAGCAGGACCTTGCTCGAGGCCAAGCGAAAATACAGCGCGTTCGACAGGGAGTTGTTAGCGCTCCACTTAGCCATTCGTCACTTCCAGTTCTGGCTAGAAGGATGGCGTTTCACCGCGTTTGTCGACCACAAACCGCTCACTTTTGCGATGGCCAAAGTTTCGGAACCATGGTCGGGCCAGCAGCAGAGGCAGCTGGCTGCAATTTCAGAATTTACTACCGGTATTCAACACGTAGCGGGTAAACTTAATGTGGTGGCAGACTGCCTCTCTCGCGCCGTAACCGCTCCAGCCCACGCAGAGGTAGATTATACTACCGCGGCCGCAGAGCAAAATAGCAACGCGGAAGCGTACGTGGCCCCAGTCCACGTGGGGATAGATTATGCAGCCATGGCTGCGGATCAGGGTAGCGACGCAGACGTGTGCACGCTCCAGTCTGGACCAACAGGGTTAAGGCTGGAGAGCAGGAGGCTGCAAAATGGTATGCCCCCCCCTAATCTGTGATGACTCTACCGGACGACTGCGTCCGGTAATGCTGGCCGCGTGGCGCCGCCGTGTTTTTGACTCGATTCACTCTCTGGCGCACCTGGGGGTGTGTGCGTCAGTAAAAATGGTAGGAGAGAAGTTTGTTTGGCGGAGCCTGCGCAAGCACGTTAAGGAGTGGGTAAGAGCCTGCATGGCTTGCCAGCGGGCCAAAATACACAAACACACAAAAGCCCCCTTAGAGCCGTTTCACATCCCGGCCAAGAGGTTCGATCATGTGCATGTCGACCTCGTAGGCCCCCTACCGTCGTCGCAGGGGTGCACGCATCTTTTGACAATGGTGGACCACACCACGCGTTGGCCTGAAGTGGTCCCACTGGCATCAACCACAGCTGCAGAGGTGGCCCGCACGTTTTTAACGGCTTGGGTAGCGCGTTTTGGAGTCCCGTCGGATATTACGTCCGACAGGGGGCCTCAATTTGTTTCTGAGCTTTGGTCAGCAATGGCCCGCAGCCTGGGGATAACAATCCACCGCACTACCGCGTACCACCCCTAGGCTAATGGTTTATGCGAGCATTTTCATAGGTCATTGAAAGCAGCCCTCAGAGCGTCGCTTACGGATGCAAATTGGGTAAACAGACTACCATGGGTTTTATTAGGGTTGCGTTCTGCACCTAAAGAGGACTTAAAAGCCTCCCCAGCTGAGTTGGTGTTTGCGCAACCACTCCGGCTGCCAGGGGAGTTTCTTCCTGATAATCCGGCGCCAGAGCGTCCCCCTGCTCAGCGGTCACTGAACGACACGGGAGCGGACATGCTTCCGGGCCCCGTTCATCACACTTTTCCGCGTGTTTTTGTACCTAAATCTTTAAAAAACGCAGAGTTTGTTTTTGTCAGGCACGAGGCTCAGCGCCCAACCCTGCGGCCACCTTACGACGGCCCATATAGAGTGCTGGAAACAGGTGATAAGCATTTTTTGCTAGATTTAGGGGACAGGAAGGAAACAATTGGTATAGACAGACTTAAACCTGCTTTTGTGATGGCTGATGAAACTGTGCAAGTGGCGAGGGCTCCTCGATGTGGCAGACCCCCAGGGAGCATGCACCAGAGCCCCCTCAAGGATTGACTAACAGTTCTCATCCTCAGATAGCGGATCCACTGCAGGATGACGCCACGGGAGCGGCTAAGCCCGCTTACAGCAAGTTCGGAAGACCGTTGAAGCCCAGACAGCTTATGGACTGATGTTTGTGATTTTATCATGTGGTGTAGACTATGTTGTATTGTTTCATCTTTGACGTTTGGGGGGGGGGGGGTCATGTGGTACACATATTTGAGATGCTTAGGCTGCATATGTATATTACTGTTACCTCACGTCTTAGAAGGAACAATAAGTCTGGACCTCCTGGGGATAACAGGAGGGTGTGAAATCTGTCTTTAGAAATGGTTCTGAGAAGACTTCCTGACCACCAGGGTTTTAGGTGGAGAAGAGAAGACCTGGGGGGTGATGTATTGTCTCTGGGGAGTGAATGACAATGTGACTCTGTACTTTGATGCCCCGGGTATAAAAAGGGGAGATGTGGGAAGTTCTTTCTCTTTTCTGTTTGAGAGGATGTAGACACGTGATTGTTAATAAACCTGAATTGAGAAATAAATTCAGCCTCTTCATTTCACGCTCTCCACATCCACCATGTTATCAATTACAGAAGGAGCAAGCTGTCTATAGCTTATTTCCATTGTGTTGACACATCGCATAGAGGAAACAATCTGCATAAATTTGGTAACAGCATCATCTGAGAGGCATCTACTGTAATAATATTTTTCTTTAGGAACCAAATAGTCAGAAATAGTAAAATCAAAGGTTAACAGACAATGGTCTGACAGTACAGGGTTATGAGGAGACACTACAAGATTTTCTATTTCTATGCCATATGTCAGAACAAGGTCCAATGTATGGTGGAGGTAATGAGTAGAATTTCCTACTTTCTGAGAAAACCCAATCGAGTCTAATATTGAATTAAATGCCACATTAAGGCAGTCACTATCTACATCCACATGTATATTAAAGTCCCCTACTATAATTATTCTATCAGATTTCAGCACTAAATCAGCTAAGAAATCAGCAAATTTGGATAAAAATTCTGAGTAGGTTGATGGGGGATGATAAACTATGGCAAATAAAATTGGGTTTAACCTAAAATTGCTAGAGTGCCCAGTACTGAGGACCAGGCCCTCAAAGGAATTATAACATGTTTTTTGCTTTACATTAACTAGTAATTTGGAATGGTAAATTGTTGCTACTCCTCCTCCACGACCAGAACTTCTGGGATTTTGACAGTTTAAATAACCAGAGGGAGTTGATTCATTTAAACCAACATAATCCTCTTGCCCTAATCAAGTCTCTGTAAGGGAAATTAAATCAATCTGATGATCAATTAACAGATCATGGACTAACAGAGACTTGGGAGTTAGAGACCTAATATTTAATAAACCACATTTAATTTTTAAATTATGAGGAGGAACAGAGGCCAAATCATTCAATTTAGAGGCTTTATGTTTAATTTGAGTTTTACCAATATTTTGCTTAATCACTTTGGGATGCTTATATACTATATTTTTATTTACTTTGGAGGGAGCAGACAATGATTCTCTGATGGGGAAGACAGGGGCTAAGTTGAGGGGTGGCGGATGAAGAGGAGCTGCAGAGAGGCGTGTAAGACTGCAACTCTGCTTCCTGGTCCCAATTCTGAGTAGTCAAGGTTTTGGAAATTTGGATAAAAAAGATGCCAGATTGTTAGATAAATGAGAAGCACCATCCAAAGTGGGATGAATGCTGTCTCGTCTCATAAGACCAGGTTTTCCCCAAAAAGAGCTCCAATTGTCAATGTAGCCCACGTCATTTGCAGGACACCATACAGACAGCCAGCGGTTCAAGGATGACGAGCGGCTAAACATGTCATCACTGGTCAGATTGGGGAGGGGCCCAGAGAATACTACAGTGGCAGACATCGTTTTTGCAAAGTCACACACCAATTCTACATTAAGTTTCGTGACTTCTGACTGCCGGAGACGGATGTCATTAATGCCAGCGTGAATAACAATTGTGGAGTATTTACAGTTACTTTTAGCCAGCATTTTCAAATTTGACTCGATGTTGCCTGCTCTGGCCCCAGGAATGCATTTGACTATGGCCGCTGGAGTGTCGCCTGCTCTGGCCCCAGGAATGCATTTGACTATGGCCGCTGGAGTCTCTAGGTTCACGTTTCTGACTACAGAGTCGCCAATGATCAGAGTTTTTTCCTCAGCGGGTGTGTCGCTGAGCAGGGAAAAACGATTAGAAACGTGAACAGGTTTGTGGTGTACTGGGGCTTTGCAACTAGGCTTCCTTCTCACCGTCACCCACCCAGTCTCCTCGCTGCTGAGGAGAGCCGGAGGACCGCTAACAGGGTTAGCTATGCTAGCTAGCTCCGCTGCAGCTAAGGGGCGTCCGTCAAGAGTAACTGGCGCAGACGGTGTTTCAATGCAGCGGAGCCGGGATTCCAAATCAGACAACCTCGCCTCGAGCGCCTCAAAAAGACAACATTTATTACATTTACCGTTATCACTAAAAGAGGCAGAGGTGTAGCTAAACATCTGACAGAGAGAGCACACCAGAGGAGGAGAGGAAGGAGAGCTAGTAGCCATCGCTAGTGGCTAACCCAAAAGCTCAGGAGAGTGAGGAGCGCAAACCACACAGACAGACAGCAAAACAGGAAGTGACGATACGTTACCACAAGGAAGTGACGGTCAATCCAGTCTTTTTTCCCGGTGGCGCACTGGGCGCAGGCCCGGACATAGCTGGTAACGTCCTTCCTCAACCCTGGCCACCAAAAGGCTCTCTGAAGCAGGTCAATCATGCGGGCAATTCCTGGATGACACGCCAACTTAGACGCATGACCCCATTGGATGACCTCGCTCCTGACAGAGGGGGGAACAAACAAACGGTCCGGGGGGCCCCCACCCGGATCGGGCTCAGTCTCCTGCGCTCTCCTGACCTTGTCCTGGATCTCCCACGAGAGGGCGCCCACCACACAGGATGACGGCAGGATAGTCTCCTCCTGATCCCCGGTGGTCTTCGCCTCGAACTGTCTCGAGAGGGCGTCAGACTTGCCGTTCTTGCTCCCCGGCCGGTAGGTGATCGCAAAATTGAACCGGCCGAAAAAAAGAGACCATTGGGCCTGGCAAGCGTTCAACCGTTTGTCCGTCCGGAGATACTCAAGGTTTTTTATGATCCGTCCAGACGACGAATGGCTGGGCAGCCCCCTCCAGCCAGTGCCTCCATTCCTCCAGGGCGAGCTTCACGGCCAGCAGCTCCCTATCACCGATGCAGTAGTTCTTCTCCGCGGGCGTCAGGCGGTGAGAGAAGAAAGCACACGGCCGGATCCTACCATCCACCGGAGAGCGTTGGGAGAGGACCACCCCAACTCCAGAATCCGAGGCGTCCACCTCCACTAGGCACTGCAGAGCCGGATTCACCTGGGTCAGGACGCGGGCCGAAGCAAACTCCTCCTTCAACCTCCCGAACGCCGTGGCAGCCTCCTTGCTCCAATGAAAGGGGGTCTTGGGGGACGTGAGGTCGGTCAGGGGCCAGGCGATGATCCCAAAGTTCGGCACGAACCGGCGATAGAAATTGGCAAAACCCAAGAAACCCTGCAACTGTTTCCTGGACGTGGGCATGGGCCAATCCACCACTGCCTTGACCTTGGCCGGGTCAGGAAGCACCTGATTGCGAGCAATAATGAAGCCCAAAAAGGAGGTTTTGTCGTTGTGGAACTCACACTTCTCGGCTTTGACAAACAGTTGGTTCTCCAGGAGGCACTGCAGGACCCGTCGCACATGCACCTGGTGCTCCTCTAACGTGCGTGAGAAGATGAGGATGTCATCCAGGTAGACAAACACGAAAGAGTTAAGGAAATCCCGGAGGACGTCGTTAATTAGATGCTGGAAGACGGCCGGAGCATTGGTTAACCCAAACGGCATCACCAGGTATTCAAAATGGCCGCTTGGGGTCCGGAACACCGTCTTCCACTCATCGCCCTCCTTGATGCGCACCAGGTGGTACGCGTTACGCAGGTCCAGCTTCGTGAACCAAGATGCCCCCTGGAGGGAGTCAAAAGCCGAGTTCATAAGTGGCAGCGTGTACTTGTCCTTGATGGTGATCTCATTAAGCCCCCGGAAGTCGATGCAGGGACGCAGTGAGCCATCCTTCTTTCCAACAAAGAAGAAACCCGCCCCCATCGCCGAGGAAGACGGCCGAATAATCCCAGAGCTGAGGGACTCCTTAATATATTTGCCCACGGCCTCATGCTCCGGGGCAGACAGGCTGTACAGACGACTTGCCGGGAGAGGGGCCCCTGCCCTGAGGTTGATCGCACAATCATAGTGGCGGTGGGGGGGAAGGGACAGCGCCCGTGACTTGCTGAAAACCGCTCCCAGATCGTGGTAAACTTCTGGTACCATGGACAGGTCCGGGGGCGGCGTCGAAGGCGGGGCCACAGATACTGAGGGAGCACACGCTGCAGACTGGAGGCAGGCACTGAGACAAAAACAGCTCCACGTGGTGATACTTCCGGCTTGCCAATCGAATGAGGGATTGTGGAGACATAGCCACGGGTACCCCAGGATCACAGGCGAAGAGGAGATGGGCAACACCAAGGAGCAGATCTCCTCCCGATGGTTTCCAGAGACTATCACCGACACGGGGGCCATCTGGTGGGTAACAGAGGTCAGTGACGCCTTTGACAGTGTGACGAGACTGACAGGTGGGCGAAGGGGTTGACAGCTGAGGCCCAGCTGGGTTGCCAGGTCTCCGGAGATGAAACTTTGCTCAGCTCCAGAATCAATAAGGGCGTGTGTTGTGTGTTCCCTGTGTTTATAATTTAGCCTAATGGGGACACGGCAGCTAGTGAGGGGCTTTTTCTGCTTAGCGTCCGTGAATCCCCCTACTGTGATCCACGGACCTCCCTTTTTAACCGATTGGGACATTCAGCTAACCCATGAGACCCATTGCCACAATAAAAACACAGGCCCAGATCCGTCCGGCGCTGTCTCTCAGCCGCCAAGACTCCCGATTGCCTGATAACCATATCCTCTTGCTCCGGAAGTTCCTCTGACGGGGGCAGAGCCAAGAGAGGCAGCCTAGCGGAACGGGGGCGTGGTTTACTCAGACGACTAGCGGCCCTCCGTTTGGCCGCTCGTTCCTTCAGCCTACTGTCCAAACTAATAGTAAGGGAAATTAATTCACCTAACTTGTCTGGCTTGTCCCGTGCCGCTAGTTCATCCCTGAGTTCCGAACTAAGGCTGTGGAGGAAGATGCTGCAGAGCGCTGGTTCCCCCCACCCGACCTCTGCGGCTAGCACCCGGAAATCTACAGCGTAATTGGCGGCAGATCTACTGCCCTGCCGAAGGCTAAGCAACTGGTCAGTTAGCACTGCGCCCCAGTCAGTATGGTCAAACACCTCTAAAAATTCTGCCACGAACTGCTGGTAAGTTAAGAGGGGATAGTTGGGTTTAGCCATAACAGTGTACGCCCTAGCTAACGCCCTTCCTTCGAGCAGGTTAGAGATATATCCAATCTTGCTGTGGTCTGTGGGAAAATCTCCCGGGACGCGGTGAAACACTGTTTCGCATTGAAGCAAAAAGCCCCGTGCTTCTCCGAGTTTTCCGCTAAAACGGGCGGGGGTAGGCACGGGAGTGAGGCGAGGTAAAGATGGCTGGTGTGTTAGGCCAGCAGGTGAGACTACAGGGGCTGATGAAGCCCCAGCGACCGGGGGGAACGCCTGGCGTCCTTCCAGGTGATCCAGCTGGCTGTTAACCTGAGTTAGTTGGTTTAGAATAACTGTCTGCTGGTGAGCAATTAAGTCTACTGGAGCGCTAAGGGTGTTAATGCGGCGCGCCAGCGCGCTGTCTGCTGGGTCGTCTTGACGGAGTCGTACTGACATAATTGTTGGACCCAGGAGACAGACGCTGACACGAGTAGATTAATTTGACAATTATTTATTAACTCAGTGAAGGATGTTGAGAGTGTGAATGAGCAAGTGAGTGCATGTCACGCCGCGCCATTCATCAGCGGCGCCACCTGCTCACACACCTGATCCTCATCAGCGGCGAGGGATAAAAGCCGCCTCGCCCGGAGGCTTGGCCTGAAGCCGTCAGACTTCGTTCCCTCACCGTCGTGAGCATTCCTTTCTTCAGCATCACTATTCTGGGTAAGAACCCTTACCTCCTTTTCCAGTCTGCTCCCCTGTGCACAGGTGGATTCCCCGGCGGCGGACGTCTCCGTTCCATCGCCCATCCTTCGCTGCTGCACGGAGCTCTCCAGGTGGCTGTCTCCCGGGCTACGTCCCCCTTGCTGTGCCAGCTATCCTGACAACTCAAGTAAGATCTTCTCTTGCCATAATTCATCCTGTGTTGGTGTATGCCCGTCACCCTCTCCCTGTGTTCTCTCCATAGGGTTGCTCGGCCGAACGGTCATCTGCCTCTGTGCCTGAAGCAGACGCCACCACCAACACATCTACATCCCGCAGACACACACTCATACACTCCTGCTGTAAATAAACTCTTTGAACTACTCTAAGCCTGTGTGTGTGCGTCTCCTGAGCCGTGCGTTATGTCAGTGCATAGTAGTCTGGCCACTGGAGCTGAGCGGGTCTTGCTGCGACCTGGCAACCTTGCAGGTGCCGCTGCGAGAGTCCTGCTGGCTCCATGTCCTGGTGTAGCGTGGTGCGCGTGGTGTTCGGTGCTGAGGAGACGAGGAGGAGATCCGAGGAGGAGGAGGAGATGACGTCCTGTTATCAGGGAAGGTGAGTCCGCCTCCAGGGAGGTCCACCTGTGCACAGGGGATAACACTTTGACAAGGTGAGTGATGCTGTAGCTTACGTGACGTGGCTTGGCGTGAAGACTTGATTCCAACTCTGGCTTGAGGTCCTGTCCTTGATGCGCAGCGTAGTGAAGGCGACAGACGACTCCGTGCAGAGCAGTCAGAGACACTGACTTTTAAAGCCTGCTGATTACTGATGACAGGTGTGTGCGCAGCTGAAGTTAATGACGGCCCAGCGGCCGCCATGACAAATACATTATTAATAACAATAATAATATGGAATTTTTCTATCAATATCTTAGAGTATTTTAGTTATTGTTATTATATTAAGGTTATTCCTTATATTAAAGTTATTTGTCTTCATTTTAAAGCTATTTCTTACAACAATTTTTTCCATTTTCTCTATTTTTCTTCTATTATTTTTTTCTTCTTCTCTGGCCGTTAATATCACTCTGTGGTATTCTGTATCCTTCTGCACATCTATTTCCCGAATTTAGACTCAAACTAAATTCCAGTAAAAATGCATTTTCACTGAGCGGTTCTGTATAACCGCAGTACCTTTACCCAACCGGATTCGAACCGGTACTACCTTTTCTGGACTTTTACGCGTAATTACAACGACCGTACTCAAACCCTCACTACCTTATCTCAACTTTTACGTTACAGACTCGTTGAGACTTGTTGCAGACATGGACTTGAAATTGTAGGTGCTGATTCTCATCCCAGCGACTTCACACTCAGCAGCAAACTGTCCCAGTAAGACCTGTCGGTCATTGCTGGATGAAGCCAACAGGACATCATCTGCAAACAACAGAGATGAGATCCTGCGGTCACCAAGCATGACACCCTCCGTTCCCTGGCTGCGCCTAGAAATCATGTCCATAAAAATTATGAACAGGATTGGTGACAAAGGGCAGCCCTGGCGGAGTCCAACTCCCACCGGGAATGAGTCTGCCCGAGTGTTGGCAATACCAACCAAACTCTCACAACAGTCATATAGAGACCGGATAGTTTGTAGTAACAAGATACCCCATACTCCTGAAGCACCTCCCAAAAAAATCCACGAGGGATGCGGTCGAATGCCTTCTCCAAGTCCATAAAACACATGTAAACTGGTCGGGCAAATTCCTACAAACCCTCGAGGATCCAGTATGCAGTGATGCAGTTAAAGAGATTATTGGGAAAATGAATAACTCTATGGCAAAGGATGTTGATAACTTAAATGCTGCCTTAATTAAGAAACACCAGAATAGTCTGTTGGAGCCTATTACTCATTTAGTTAACTTGTCAATAAGGACAAATACCTTTCCAGAGAATTGGAAGACAGCAGTAATTACCCCGGTCTATAAGTCGGGAGACAAGGACTTAGCAAGCAACTACAGGCCGATTGCCATATTGCCCGTAGTCTCAAAAATTTTGGAGAAGATTGTTGCTGATCAATTGATAGAACATTTAGAGTCCAACCAATTACTTTATTCACAGCAATTTGGGTTTAGACCTAAGTATTCCACAGAAACAACTAACTGTTATTTTATTGAGAAGGTCAAGGCTTTATTGGTTAAGGGGCATGTTGTGGGGACCGTGTTTCTGGATCTAAAAAAGGCCTTTGACACGGTAAACCACACTGTCCTATTGTCGAAGTTAAAAGACCTCAAGATTTCAACTGAGGCAATACAGTGGTTTAGGTCATACCTGGAGAGGAGAGAACAATGTGTCAAGGTCAATGGGGAGAAATCTGGGCTGCTCACAAATAACATGGAAGTACCACAAGGATCTATACTAGGGCCATTGTTGTTCACAATATACATCAACGACTTGCCCGATAGTTGCTCAGGTGCCAACTGCCAGATGTATGCTGATGACACCGTAATCTATCTGTCTGCCAAAACGGCTAGCATGGCAGCTGAGCACCTGACCCAGGTTTTACAGAACATCTCTAAATGGCTTGTGTTGTCGCATTTAACCTTGAATGTCAAAAAAAACTGTTGCTATGTGTATCTCTATTAGAAACAGGCCCATGAATGATGTTATTGATGTTAAAATTGGAAATGAGGTGCTTACTGAAGTGAATGAGGTCAAGTATTTAGGGATCATTCTAGACAGGAACCTGCAATTCGACAAGCAGGTGCATTACATTTGTAAGAAGGTCAAACCCAATTTAAAATGCTTTCGTCTCATTAGAAGGGATTTGTCATTCAGAACTGCTCATACATGGACTTCCGGTCTGGACACCATGGTGATAGCTGTCACGCCTCGCCGCTCATCTGCGGCGCCAGCTGCACGCACACCTGCACATCATCAACGGTGAGGGATTTAAGCCGCCTCGCCCTGGGCTTCGGCCTGAAGCCGTCAGACTTTGCTCGTCACTACTGCTGTGAGTAACCTCTACCTCTTCAGCAATTATATCGGTAAGAAGCCCTTACCTTTTCCTCTTCAAGTCTGCTCCCCTGTGCACAGGTGGATTTCCCGGCGGCGGACCATTCCTCTCCGTCTCCACTCCCTCGCTGCTGCACCGGGCTCTCCAGGTCGCTGTCTACCAGGCTCCATCCTTGCTGTGCCAGCCACCTGCTACTCCAAGTAAGCTCATCTCTATTTTATCATCTCCTGTGTTGGTGTGTGCCCGTCACCCTTCTCCTTGTGCTTCTCCCATAGGGTTGTCCGGCTGTACGGTTTCCTGCCTCCGTGCCCGACGCAGACACCACCACCAATACATCCACATCTCGCAGACACGCATCCATACACAATTGTTGTTAATAAAGCTATTTGAGCTACTCTGAACCTGCGTGTGTGTCTCCTGAGCCGTGCACTATGTCAGTACGGCTTCAGCAGAGCGGCTCGGCAGACGGCGGGCTCACACGCCGACTTACCATTCTCGAGGCTCGAGTGGACCAAATAGCTTACCAGCAACAGGTGATTCTTAACCAATTGATCAGTATTACTAACCGATTGGACCGCTTGGACCCCCAACAGCCGTTCCCCCCGGCTCGTCAGGGTGGCGCGGCTCCTGCTGCTCCAGCGGCCGTCCAGCAGGCTCCGGTAGCACCGGCTCGGCTCACGCCCATTCCGACCCCCGCCCGCTTTAGCAGTAAGCTCGGCGGTGCGCGGGGGTTCATAATGCAGTGTGAGTCCGTGTTTCACCGTGTGCCCGGAGACTTTCCTTCAGATCATAGCCGAATTGACTACATAGGGAATCTCCTAGAGGGGCGAGCGCTAACTTGGACTTACGCCGTAATGGCGAGGCCCAGTTATGCCACCCTCACCTATGACCAATTCGTGAGACAATTCCTGGAGGTCTTTGATCATTCTCATACCGAGACAGTCCAGGTCGATCGGCTTCTCAGTCTCCAGCAGGGAAGCCGGTCGGCAGCGGACTATGCGATCGACTTCCGGGTAGCGGCGGAGGAATTGGGCTGGGATGAACGTTCATTCTGCGGCCTTTTCCTCCGCAGTCTCAATGATGATCTGAAGGATGAACTGGCTGGGCGGGACATCCCGGAGACTCTAGCGGAGCTAACGTCCCTAACTATCAGTTTGGATAACAGGCTGCGCGAGCTCTCCTCGGGGCGGAAGTCGTCTTCTTCTTGCCCTCATGGAGCCTCGTCGTGCCAGTTCCAAGCTCGCCCCCTGGGGACACCGCCACCATCGCGCCCCGAGGAGTCGGAGCCGATGGTGACGGGCTGGACAAAGCTCCCCCCTGAGGAGAGACAACGCCGCCGTGAGTTGAATCTCTGCATGTATTGCGGAGACAGCCAACACATGGTGGAGCTTTGCCCACAGAAGCCAAACGGCAGGGTCCGCGAGTCACTGTAGGGGGCCTCGTGGACATCAATCGGTTAAGTCCCCTCACCCAACTGAAGCTGCCCGTCCGATTTTGTCACAACTCCACTGGGCATCTCACTCATGCACTGGTGGATTCGGGCGCGGAGGGCAGTTTTATTTCACAAGGCCTGGCAACCCGATTGGGCATCCGCTGCCAAGCACTAAGAACTCCTCTCTCCTTGGTCAACTTCTCCCGTGTCTCCCTGGGGAGAGTAACACATCAGACCGTCCCTGTTCCCGTTATCATCTCTGGGAACCACCGGGAGGAAATAACCTTCTATGTCCTCCCCAACTCTGTGTCGCCCGTCATCCTGGGGTACCCCTGGCTACGCCTCCATAACCCCGTCTTGGATTGGAAATCTGCCAGGGTGTCGGCATGGAGCACATTCTGTATGAGCACCTGCTTACAGTCCGCTGCCTGCTCTCCATCCTCTTCCCCAACACCTACGGACGCTGCGCCCCCGGACCTCTCCCTGGTGCCATCGGAATTTCACGACCTGGGTATGGTGTTCAGCAAGTCCAAGGCGATGTCTCTTCCTCCACACAGACCCTACGACTGTGCAATAAACATCCGCCAGGGGGCACCCTTACCCTCTGGGCGACTCTACAGCCTGTCGGCGCCGGAGAAGGAGACCATGAATGCCTATCTCAAGGAATCGCTGAGTGCTGGAATTATCCGTCCCTCGTCATCGCCATTGGGGGCAGGATTCTTCTTCGTGGGCAAGAAGGACGGATCCCTCCGTCCTTGCATCGACTATCGCGCCCTAAATGATATCACGGAGAAGGATCGCTACACCCTGCCCCTCATGGACACCACCTTCCACTCCCTCCAGGGGGCGACTTGGTTCACCAAGCTGGATCTACGCAGCGCATACCACCTCGTCCGGATCTGGGAGGGAGATGAGTGGAAGACAGCCTTCCGTACCCCGAACGGCCACTTCGAGTACCTGGTGATGCCGTTCGGGTTGACCAACGCTCCAGCCGTCTTTCAGCGCCTAATTAATGACGTCCTCCGGGATTTCATTGGCCTTTTTGTGTTCGTCTACCTGGATGACATCCTCATCTTCTCCAAATCCAGGGACGAGCACCGGGTCCATGTGAGGCGGGTCCTCCAAAGACTGCTGGAGAACCGGTTGTATGTGAAGGCCGAAAAATGCGAATTCTACGCTAAGACAACATCCTTCCTCGGGTTCATCATCTCCCACGACCAGGTGCTTCCAGACCCAGTGAAGGTGAAGGCGGTGGTGGAATGGCCTACACCTGCATCGAGAAAGCAGGTGCAACAATTCATCGGGTTTGCAAATTTCTACCGCCGCTTCGTCCCTAATTTTGGCACCATCGTCGGCCCGCTGACCCGCCTCACATCTCCAAAGGTCCCGTTCCGGTGGACCGAAAAGGCCGCGGCTGCTTTTCAGGCGCTGAAGGCGGAGTTCTCCTCCTCCCGGGTCCTTAGCCAAGTCAACCCAGTGCTGCAGTGCATCGTGGAGGTGGATGCTTCGGACACAGGAGTGGGGGCGGTTCTATCCCAGCGGTCGCCAGGTGATGGAGTCAAACGGCCCTGCGCCTTCTTCTCTCGGCGCTTGTCCCCGGCGGAGCGGAATTACGACGTGGGGGACAGAGAGCTCCTCGCCATCAAGCTCGCGCTGCAGGAGTGGCGTCACTGGCTAGAGGGGGCGGACCTGCTGTTCGTGGTCCTGACGGACCACAAGAACTTGAAGTACCTGAGATCTGCCAAGCGTCTGAACGCCCGCCAGGTGCGCTGGTCCTTGTTCTTTGCCAGGTTCCGCTTTAACATCACCTTCAGGCCTGGCTCCAAGAACGGCCTGCCCGATGCCCTCTCTAGGCAATTTGCCCCTGAGGAGTCTGAGGACATGGTCCACACCATCCTACCCAGGTCGTGCGTTGTGGAGCCGTCACCTGGGACATTGAAAGCAGAATCCGGAAGGCGCAGGAAGTGGAACCTGACCCTGGCGGCGGACCGGAGGGGAGGCTGTTCGTGCCATCCATGGTTCGGGGGGAGGTCATCCACTGGTTACATACATCCAAGCTCACCTGCCATCCTGGCTCCTCCCGGATGATCGACCTCCTTCAACGGTCCTTCTGGTGGCCGGGCCTGCGGAGGGACGCTGCCCGCTACGCCCGGGCCTGCCCAGTATGTACCACCAGTAAGTCAGGTAATGCCCCTCCAGCGGGTTTGCTCCAGCCTCTGCCCGTCCCTGGCAGGCCCTGGTCGCATATCGCCCTGGATTTCGTCACCGGACTCCCAGTCTCGAACACATTCGACACCGTCCTGACCATCGTAGACCGCTTCTCCAAGGCGGCACACTTCATCCCGCTACGAAGTCTTCCAACCGCCCTGGAGACGGCGGACCTCCTAGTCCAGCACGTGGTCAGGCTGCACGGGATTCCGGTGGACGTGGTCTCAGACCGGGGGCCCCAATTTTCCTCAGAGGTTTGGAGGTCATTCTGCAACGCCCTGGGAGCCAAGGTGAGCCTCTCCTCCGGCCATCACCCCCAAACCAACAGGCAGTGCGAGCGGACTAACCAGGAGCTGGAGGCTGCGCTCCGCTGCGTCACTGCGTCCAAACCTACGTCCTGGAGTAACCATCTCGCCTGAGTTGAGTACGCCCACAACACCGCCCGCTCTTCTGCTACAGGGATGTCTCCCTTTAAGGCGTCCCTGGGTTACGACCCCCCTCTTTTTCCAGCGCAGGAGAGTGAGGTAACGGTCCCCTCAGTTCGGGCGCACCTCAGACAGTTCCGCTCCATCTGGGCGTCAGCACGCAGTGCGCTTTTACGCACGGCGGAGCGCAACAGAACCACGGCGGACCGGCACAGAAGACCTGCCCCAGCGTACCAGGTGGGTCAGCATGTCTATGTGTCAACCCAGGACGTATTTTTAAAGGGCGAGAGGAGGAAGCTGGCACAGCATTTTATGGGCCCATACCCCATCACCAGGATTATCAACCCGGTGGCTGTGCATGTAGCTATTCCCCCCTCCCTCCGCATCCATCCCACCTTCCACGTATCCAAGGTGAAGCTGGCAGTCTCCGACCCCCTTTGCCCTCCTCCTGCTGCGCAACCCGCGCCCCGGATGATTGATGGCCATCCGGCCTGGCCTGTCTCCTCCATCCTGGACTCCCGGCGCCGGGGTCGTGGGTTGCAGTACTTGGTGGACTGGGAGGGTTATGGGCCTGAGCATCGGCAGTGGGTACCCTCGTCGTTTGTGTTGGACCCATCCCTCATTTCTGAGTTCCACCAAGCGCACCCGGAGAAACCATCGCCAGGAGGCCCTGCTAGAGGGGGGAGTACTGTCACGCCTCGCCGCTCATCTGCGGCGCCAGCTGCACGCACACCTGCACATCATCAACGGCGAGGGATTTAAGCCGCCTCACCCTGGGCTTTGGCCTGAAGCCGTCAGACTTCGCTCGTCACTACTGCTTTGAGTAACCTCTACCTCTTCAGCAATTATATCGGTAAGAAGCCCTTACCTTTTCCTCTTCAAGTCTGCTCCCCTGTGCACAGGTGGATTTCCCGGCGGCGGACCATTCCTCTCCGTCTCCACTCCCTCGCTGCTGCACCGGGCTCTCCAGGTCGCTGTCTACCGGACTCCGTCCTTGCTGTGCCAACCACCTGCTACTCCAAGTAAGCTCATCTCTATTTTATCATCTCCTGTGTTGGTGTGTGCCCGTCACCCTTCTCCTTGTGCTTCTCCCATAGGGTTGTCCGGCTATACGGTTTCCTGCCTCCGTGCCCGACGCAGACGCCACCACCAATACATCCACATCTCGCAGACACGCATCCATACACACTTGTTGTTAATAAAGCTATTTGAGCTACTCTGAACCTGTGTGTGTGTCTCCTGAGCCGTGCACTATGTCAATAGCAGCTTAACGCTGAAGCTCCCAGACCCGATCCAGGAATATACCTTGAAAATCAGATTTAACGGATTTTTGGACGAGTGAAAATCAAAAGACAAAGTCATCATGCCTAAAGGAAAACAGAAGAAAGCGACATTTACCAGGCCAGGACACGCATCGGCTGGAGAATCTGATCCAGAGGATTTCCATTCAGAAGACGAGGAGCTGAATGAAGCTAACCACAAGCTTAGTTTAAAAATGGTACTTAAAGAATTAAGACGATTTCGCCGAGAGCGTTGGGCCAAATTTTGTGAAATCAAAGACGAAATAAAAAGGACAAACAGCAGAGTGGACCAGGCCGAGGACCGAATCATGGAAGCAGAGGAAAGAATAAAAGGGCTGGAAGATACCGTGCTGGAACTACACAAAAAACAGTCAAGACTGGAGGCTAAGCTAACCGACCAAGAAGGAAGACGAAGGAGAGACAACATAAGAATTCATGGTCTGAAAGAAGGAGCCGAGGACGGTTTCACCACAATGGCGGTATGCGTGGAATCCTTACTGAGAGAGAAGTTGGAGATTCCCCAAACCACCGACTTGAAGATAGAAAGAGCGCACCGTACATTAGCCCCTAGGCCAGCGGCGGAAGCGCCTCCATGATCGGTGGTGGTGAAGTTCTCCAACTCCAGAATAAAAGAAGAGGTTGTAAGACTGGCTTGGCAGAAAAAAGGATTTATGCACCAAGAGAGAAAAGTTTTCGTGGAACACAATTACACCCCGGAGGTCCTTAAAAAGTGTCAGGAATACAACAACGCTAAAAAGGTACTACGAGAGAAGAAGCTGCGCTTTCAGACTCCATTTCTGGCGAAGCTGCGGGTTTTTTACGGGGATGAGACGTGTCTCTACAACTCGGCGGAAGAAGCAACCACGGATATGGCAAGAAGAGGACTCCCGGTAACGGTGTATAAACCCGCAGCAGACCCGATCGAAAGAATCGAGGCTCAATCGTGGTCCACACAGAGACCCTCAAAATCCACGGGCCAGCAGCGGGAAACCCAGCGCCAGAGCTATAAGGAAAAACTGGCCGTTTACAGGAGGGAATAACAATATTTTTAGTCAATCTGCGCATCCAACCCTCCTCCTACAAGGTAACAAACATTAAAGGAGATGCAGAATCAGCAAGTGGTAAAACATTTCATGGAACAGACATAATATTAGAAACAAATAAGTCTTTAAAAAAAAAAAAAACTTGTTAAAATAGAAATGTGACAATGATCACATTGACATGTGACAATGATCACATGATCGCTCCACACTAACAAATACTGTATTAACGTGACTGTTTGCTGTGATGGTGGTGGGAGGTTGCGTACAATTTCATAGGGTATAGGCATAAAGAAAAAAAAAGAAAATTACAAGTTCGGATTGGGATCTGAAATTCACATTAAAAACATGGGACAACTTACAGGGGTAAGAGAGGGCCCTCAGCACGTAATGGAATCTGAGGAATTCCCTCAGAGCCAACACACCATCAAGGTTCTTCTAAGGTCACTAAAAAGACCTCAGCTCAGGAAGATCTTTTGTCAGTTTTTTGTTTTAAAGTTTTATATACTATGTTCTTAATGTTTTTTATGTTCTTAATGTTCTTTCAGTTTCTGGGTAGCATAAAAGAGGGCCACCACACTGTTATACTAAATAAGACAACACAATGGAGAATTAGGGTGTAACCAAAATAATCTCATATAATGTAAAAGGGATCCTGAATCCAGTTAAAAGATCCAAGATTCTAGGCAAAATGAAAAAAGACAAAGCAGGAATAATATTTTTTACAAGAAACCCACCTAACAGACATGGAGCACACTAAACTCAATAGACAAGGGCTTAAAATGATCTCTTCATCTTCATATAAGTCAGGGAGGAGGAGGGGAGTAGCGACATTGATCTCAACCAAAATTATATTTGAAAAAAAAATCAGAACACAAAGATAAAGAAGGGAGATACAGTATGGTACTTGGGCGGCTAGAGGGAGAAGATATCACCCTGCTGAATGTATATGCACCTCCAGGGGCTAACTGGAAATTTTATAAAAATGTATTTGACCTAATGATAACTAAAGCCCAAGGTTTAGTGATATGTGGTGGAGACTTCAATCTAAGACTGAATCCATACTGGGATGCATCAGGTAATTCTCCACATCAAAATAACACTCAAAGTAGAAAAACTCGGATGCTACTAAAAGAAATGGGAATCTGTGACGTGTGGAGGGAATTCAACCCCAGTGTAAAAGATTATACATTTTACTCAGCACCACATTCATCATACTCAAGGACTGACTATTTTTTTATGTTTAATAGAGACATTGGAAGAGTAAAAACATGTAAAATAGGACTGATGGATCTCTCTGACCACAGTCTGATCCATATGGACTTAAGTATCCAAAAATACACAAATAATACATTTTCTTGGAGGTTAAATTCAAATGTGCTGAAAGGACCACTGAAAGATGAATTGGAATCAGATATTCTCAGATATTTGGAAGAAAATGATAATGGAGAAGTATCCCCTTTAATACTGTGGGACGCATGCAAAGCTGTAATAAGGGGAAAGATTATCGCAAAACTGGCAATCCAAAAGAAACTGAGACAAGAAAACCTAATCACATTAGAGTCAGAACTTAAGAACCTAGAAAAAGAGCACAAAGACAACACTCATTCTAATGACTCGCTCAAAATTAAGGAAATTAAAAAACAAATAAATGAGATCTACACAATAGAAATCCAGAAGAAACTTACATTTCTGAAACAAAAATACTATGAAACAGAATCAGAATCAGAATCAGAATAAGATTTATTGCCATTGTTCATGTAGTACACAAACTAGGAATTTGTCTCGGTGCAATGCTGCAACATTAAACATGGAGTTGTCATGATGGCCGCTAGGCCATCATCAGCATCATCAACATCAGCTGCGCTCACTTCAGCAGGTGGCAATCAGCGGGCCATAAAAGCCCAACGCGCGGACGCCTCAGCACGGAGTCGTCTGTCACCCTCACTGAGCAACGTGCCAAGATCTCGACTTCTCGTGGAGAACTCTACGCTTCGCCATACCAGGCCACGTAAGCCATCTCCTCACAATTCCTCTGCTAGCCCTTTCCCCTGTGCACAGGTGGACCTCCCTGGCGGCGGACCACCCTCCTCTGCTGACGAGGCACCGTCCCCCGCTCCGCGGAGCTCCTCCTCACCTCCACAGCACCGGACACCACGAACACAACGTCGCTCGGACACCAGGAGTCAGTCAGCCTCTCATTGTGGCATCTGCAAGTAAGCCCCTGCAGCATACCCGCCGAACATTGTTATTGAACAACCGTAACCTTGTGCTTGTGTTTTCCAGGGTTGCCAGGTTACCACAAGACGGGCTCAGCTCCAGTGGCCAGATGAACATTCACACATTCACTCACACTTCACTCACAAATTTACAATAAAGATAATTGTCTGTATCTCTCGTGTCAGCGTCTGTCTCTTGGGTCGTAAATCACGTCAGTACGACTCCGTCAGGATGACCCATCAGACAGTGCGTTGTCGCGCCGCTTTAACACACTCAGCGCACGAGTAGACATGATTTCCCACCAGCAGACAGTAATCATAAACCAACTAACTCAAATTAACAGCCGGCTGGATCACCTGGAAAGTCACCAGGCATTCCCCCCGGCTAGCGGGGCGCCTTCTGCACCCGCAGTTGTGGCTACTAGCCAAACCAGCCCATCTTCCACACATCGCCTAACTCCTGTGCCAACCCCCGCACGCTTTACTGGTAAACTGGGGGAGGCTCGGGGGTTTTTGCTACAGTGTGAGTCAGTTTTTCTCCGCGTCCCGGGGGACTTTGCCACTGATATGAATAAGATTGGGTACATCATCAACCTGCTGGGAGGCAGGGCTCTTGATTGGGCTTATACCATCATGGCCAAACCAAATTATTCATTGTTAACTTTCCAGCTGTTCGTGGTGGAGTTCATGGAAGTGTTCGATCATGTGGACTGGGGCGCGGTGTTAACTGAACTGCTGCTTGGACTTCGGCAGGGCAGTAGATCTGCCGCCGATTATTCTGTGGACTTCCGGGTATTAGCCGGTCAGGTTGGGTGGGGGGAGCCAGCACTCTGTGGAATTTTCCTCCGCAGCCTTAATTCCGAGTTGAAAGACGAGCTAGCGGCAAAGGAGAAACCAGATAGACTTGGGGAATTAATCTCCCTCACCATCAGCCTAGATAGCAGACTGAGGGAGTGAGCGGCTGAACGGCGAACAGCTGTCGTGCTAATAAGTCTCGCCCTCGCTCCACTAGGTCCCCCCTCCTTGCTCTGCCCGCATCTGAAGAACTTCCGGGGCAGGAGGATATGGTTATGGGGTGCACGGTGGCGCAGTGGTTTAGCACTGTGGCAGCACAGTTTTACCCTCGGCCGGGGGATCGCGGGGATCATGAGATCGTGGGTTCGATCCCTGCCCCCGACCAACAGTGAGCTGTGTGGAGTTTGCATGTTCTCCCCGTGTTGCGCGGGTTTACTCCGGGATTTCTCCGGTTTCCTCCCGCACACCAAAAACATGTAGGTTTAGGGCGCTCGCGCACGCAGCGACCAGCAGCCGGTGGCTTGTCACCAGACTGCAAACCAAGTCTACCTACGGGTACAAATAAGTAACAAAAAAAAAAAAAAAAAAAAAAATTGGGTCTTACAGCAGCTGAGAGACAGCGTCGCACGGAGCAGGGGTTATGCTTCTACTGTGGGAGTGAGGCACATGGAATAGTCGATTGCCCGTTAAAAGGGGGAGGTCCGCGGATCACGGTAGGGGGACTCGCGGACAAGAAGCAGACAAAGCCCCTCACTAGTTGCCACATTCCCATTCGGCTTATTCATAAACACAAGGAACACACCACACTAGCCTTAGTTGACTCTGGGGCTGAGCAAAACTTTATCTCCAGAGACCTGGCAACCCTGATGGGCCTCAGCTGTCAACCTTTACGCCCGCCCATCCATCTGGTCACCCTGTCAAAAACATCTTTGACATCAGTTTCCCATCAGACGGCACCTGTGTTAACGATAGTTTCTGGTAATCACAGGGAGGAAATACGGTTCCTGGTCTTGCCCTTCTCCTCCTCACCCGTCATCTTGGGGTACCCATGGCTCCGGTTGCATAACCCCACGTTCGACTGGCAAGTTGGGAGAATAACGGCTTGGAGCTCATTCTGCCTGAGCGCCTGTCTTCAGTCCTCTGCATGCGCTCCCTCAGTGCCGATGACGCCTCCCTCAACACCTCCTCCGGACCTGTCAAAGGTGCCTGACGTCTACCATGATTTGGGCCAGGTGTTTAGTAAGTCACGGGCGTTGTCCCTTCCCCCCCATCGCCCGTATGACTGTGCGATTAATCTCAAGGCTGGGGCCCCTCTCCCGGCGAGCCGCCTGTACAGCCTGTCAGCTCCGGAACGCGAGGCCATGGATACGTACATCAAGGAGTCCCTGGCCTCCGGTATCATCCGTCCATCCTCCTCAGCCGTTGGGGCAGGGTTTTTCTTCGTTGGGAAGAAGGACGGGTCGCTGCGCCCCTGCATCGTTTTCCGGGGTCTCAACGACATTACTATTAAAGACAAATACACTCTTCCCTTGATGAACACTGCCTTTGATTCCCTCCAGGGCGCGTCTTGGTTTACTAAACTAGATCTACGGAACGCCTATCACCTGGTGCGCATTCGGGAAGGAGATGAGTGGAAGACTGCTTTTCGGACCCCGAGCGGCCACTTTGAATATTTGGTGATGCCGTTTGGGTTAACCAACGCTCCGGCAGTGTTCCAGCGCTTAATAAATGACGTTCTCCGGGACTTTCTGAATTCCTTCGTCTTTGTTTATCTTGATGATATCCTCATCTTCTCGCGCACACTGGAGGAGCATCAGGTGCATGTACGACGGGTCCTACAGCGCCTCCTGGAGAATCAGTTGTTCATCAAGGCGGAGAAGTGTGAGTTCCACACGGATCGCACCTCCTTTCTGGGGTTTATAATCGCCCGTAACCAGGTGCTTCCCGACCCGGACAAGGTCAAGGCGGTGGTGGACTGGCCTACGCCCACATCCAGGAAACAGCTACAGGGTTTTTTGGGGTTTGCCAATTTTTACCGGCGCTTCGTGCCAAATTTTGGGAACATCGCCAGACCCCTGACTGCACTCACATCCCCAAAGGTCCCTTTCCATTGGAGTGAGGAGGCTGCCGTGGCATTTGACAGGCTGAAGGGAGAGTTTGCTTCGGCCCGTGTGTTGACCCAGGTGGACCCGGAGCTTCAATGCCTGGTGGAGGTGGACGCATCGGATTCGGGGGTGGGGGCGGTACTCTCTCAGCGCTCCCCGACAGATGGGAAGATCTGCTCCTGCGCTTACTTCTCTCATCGTTTGACACCTGCTGAGAGGAATTACAGCATCGACGACAGGGAGCTATTGGCTGTCAAACTTGCGCTGGAGGAGTGGAGACACTGGCTGGAGGGGGCTGCCCAGCCGTTTGTCAGGCCCGTTGGTCTCTCTTCTTCGGCCGTTTTAATTTTACGATCACCTACCGGCCAGGGAGTAAGAATGGTAAGCCTGACGCCCTTTCCAGGCAGTTTGACGCGCCCTCCGCTGACGACCGGGAGGAGCCTATTCTGCCACCTGCGTGTGTGGTTGGTGCATTGACCTGGGGCATCTGCGATAAGGTCAGAAGAGCACAGGAGGTGGAGCCCGATCCGGGTGGGGGGGCCCCTGGGTCGCTTGTTCGTCCCTCGTCCTGTCAGGAGCCAAGTAATAGAGTGGGGTCACGCGTCCAAGCTGGCGTGCCATCCGGGTGTGAGTCGGACCGTTGATCTCCTCCAGAGAACCTTTTGGTGGCCAGGGCTGCGAAGGGACGTTAACAACTACGTCAGGGCCTGCGCTCAGTGCGCCACGGGGAAGACATCATCATCGGCCCCGGCAGGTCTGCTTCATCCTTTGCCCGTTCCCTCCCGCCCCTGGTCCCATGTAGCCATGGACTTTGTGACCGGTTTGCCCCCCTCCGGCCACTTCACGATCGTTTTAATCATCGTGGACCGCTTTTCTAAAGCTGCCTATTTTGTGCCTCTCTGGGGGTTGCCTTCAGCGCGGGAGACAGCGGACCTCCTCATTCTCCCTGTGGTTCGCCCTCACGGAATCCCCGCTGACATTGTTTCGGATCGAGGGCCACAGTTCGTCTCGCAGGTTTGGAAGGCGTTCTGTACAGCGCTTGGGGCCACGGCCAGTCTCTCCTCTGGATACCATCCTCAGAGTAACGGCCAGTGCGAGCGAGCCAATCAGGAGCTGGAGGCTGCGCTGCGCTGCGTCATCTCCTCCTGCTCTTCTTCATGGAGCATGTACCTCCCGTGGATCGAGTACGCTCATAACACCACGGTGTCCTCGTCCACAGGGATGTCCCCCTTCAAGGCATCACTGGGGTACGATCCACCCTTGTTCCTGGAGGAGGAGGGGGAGGTAGCAGTCCCGTCCGTTCAGGCTCATGCCAGACGCTGTCGGCAAGTTTGGTCCATTGCCCGCAGAGCCCTTCTGAGGACCATGGAATGGAACATTGAAGTGGCCAACCGCCATAGGAGGCCTGCCCCGGATTACAAGGTGGGTGACAAGGTATGGTTGTCCACAAAGAATGTCAGTGTGCCTGCCGAGAAGCGTAAGCTAACCAAGCGCTTCATCGGTCCCTTTGTTATCTCCCGCATTGTCAACCCTGTATCTGTGCATCTTGCTCTCCCCTCTCACATGCGCATCTGCCCCACTTTCCAAGTCTCCCAGGTCAAGCCCTACGTCGCCGACCCACTGTGCCCGCCTCCTGCGGCTCCCATTCCCCCGAGGATGATCGATGGCCATCCGGCCTGGGGGGTAACGGCAATCCTGGACGTCCGCAGGAGGGGTCGGGGCCTTCAGTATTTGGTGGACTGGGAGGGGTTTGGTCCTGAGCACCGCTCCTGGATACGCCCTGCGTTGATCCTTGACAAGCAGATGATCCGCGATTTCCATCGGGCGCATCCAGGTAGGATTGGGCAGGTGCCTGGAGGCACCTCTAGAGGGGGGAGTACTGTCATGATGGCCGCTAGGCCATCATCAGCATCATCAACATCAGCTGCGCTCACTTCAGCAGCTGGCAATCAGCGGGCCATAAAAGCCCAACGCGCGGACGCCTCAGCACGGAGTCGTCTGTCACCCTCACTGAGCAACGTGCCAAGATCTCGACTTCTCGTGGAGAACTCTACGCTTCGCCATACCAGGTCACGTAAGCCATCTCCTCACAATTCCTCTGCTAGCCCTTTCCCCTGTGCACAGGTGGACCTCCCTGGCGGCGGACCACCCTCCTCTGCTGATGAGGCATCGTCCCCCGCTCCGCGGAGCTCCTCCTCACCTCCACAGCACCGGACACCACGAACACAACGTCGCTCGGACACCAGGAGTCAGTCAGCCTCTCATTGTGGCACCTGCAAGTAAGCCCCTGCAGCATACCCGCCGAACATTGTTATTGAACAACCGTAACCTTGTGCTTGTGTTTTCCAGGGTTGCCAGGTTACCACAAGACGGGCTCAGCTCCAGTGGCCAGACGAACATTCACACATTCACTCACACTTCACTCACAAATTTACAATAAAGATAATTGTCTGTATCTCTCATGTCAGCGTCTGTCTCTTGGGTCGTAAATCATGTCAGGAGTAGCACTAAGATAAAAATAAAAAACTATGCATGCAATAAAATGTAGAATATGAGTAATACTAATCTATGCAATTTTAAATATATTAACAAGCAGCAGATATTATGGAGATCCACATAGTGCAGTCGGTAGTGCAAAAAGAAAACAGTGATAATTGTCATGAGACCGGTTGAGCTGCTGTACATAGTGCACGAGAGTCTAATAAGTCACTTAATGTTCAGCAGTCTGATGGCAGAGGGGAAGAAGCTGTTCATGTAGCGGGAGGTTTTGGTCTGAATGGACCGAAGTCTTCTACCTGAGGGGAGGGGGGCAAACAGTACGTGTCCAG
The DNA here is from genome assembly GCA_020510985.1 of Pholidichthys leucotaenia. Lineage (NCBI taxonomy): Eukaryota > Metazoa > Chordata > Actinopteri > Cichliformes > Pholidichthyidae > Pholidichthys > Pholidichthys leucotaenia. Next base: position 122,191,334 of record CM035841.1, read on the forward strand.
GGTGTGAAGGGTCGGCTATGATCCGTCCTGCACGCCTCAGGGTCCTGGAGATGTACAGGTCCTGGAGGGATGGGAGCTTGCAGCCGATCACCTTCTCAGCAGCGCGTCGTGCGCGCTGCAGTCTTAGTCTTAGTCTTAGTCTTAGTCTTAGTCTGTCCCTGGCAGTAGCTCCTGCGTACCACACGGTTATGGAGATGGTGAGGATGGACTCGATGATGGCCGTGTAGAACTGCACCAACATCTTGGTGGGTAGCTTGAGCTTCCTCAGCTGCTGCAGGAAGAACATCCTCTGCTGGGCCTTTTTGATGAGGGAGCTGATGGTCGGCTCCCACTTGAGGTCCCGGGTGATGGTGGTGCCCAGGAAGCGGAAGGAATCTGCAGTGGTGATGGGAGAGTCTGTGAGGATAAGGGGGGGCAGAGGGGTTGAGACTTTTCTGAAGTCCACGATCATCTCCACTGTCTTCAGAGCGTTCAGGTGCAGGTTGTTGTGGCTGCACCAGGACGCCAGCTGGGCCACCTCTCTCCTGTAGACGGACTCGTCGTCGTTGGAAATGAGCCCGATGAGGGTGGAGGTGCAGGAGTTGGTGTATAGGGAGAAGAGTAGGGGGGAAAGTACACAGCCCTGGGGTGATCCGGTGCTGATGCTAACAGAGTCTGAGACAGTCTTTCCCAGCCGCACATGCTGCCTCCGGTCCGTCAGGAAGTCGGTGATCCACCTACAGAGGGAGTCAGGCACGTTGAGCAGGGACAGCTTGTCCTGGAGCAGAGCGGGGTGGATGGTGTTGAATGCAGAGCTGAAGTCCACAAACAGGATCCTGGCGTAAGTTCCCGGGGAGTCCAGGTGCTGCAGGATGGAGTGGAGGGCCAGGTTGACTGCGTCATCCACAGACCTGTTGGCTCTGTAGGCAAACTACAGTGGGTCCAGGAGGGGAGTGGTGATGGTCTTGAGGTGGGGCAGGACCAGGCGCTCAAAGGACTTCATGACTACAGAGGTGAGCGCTACAGGTCTGTAGTCGTTAAGTCCAGTGATCCGTGGCTTCTTGGGGACAGAGATGATGGTGGAGGTTTTGAGGCAGGTCGGCACGTGGCATAACTTCAGGGAGGTGTTAAAAATGTCTGTGAAGACAGGAGTCAGCTCTTCCGCACAGTGTCTCAGGGTGGAGGGAGACACGCCGTCTGGACCGGGGGCCTTGCGCGGGTTCAGTCTGGAGAACTGTCTGTGCACGTCCTGCTCACTGATGGCACGGGCAGGGGGGGAGGAGGGGGGGCCGCCTTTGATGAAGTGGGGACCGTGGAGGCAGTGGCGCTGGGGGGAGGGGGGGAGTTGGATACAGCTGACGAGGTGTCAAAACGGGCATAATGTTGGGACAGTCTTTGACAAAGGGCTTTGTCATCCTGACCTTTAGAAGCCTGAGGCCGATAGTTGGTGATTTGCCTCAGTCCTCTCCACACAGAAGCAGAGTCGTTAGCAGTGAACTGTTGCTGGAATCTCTCAGAATACACAGATTTAGCTCTCCTCAGCTCTCTGCTAAACCGGTATTTGACCTCCCTGTAGCAGTCCCTGTCTCCACTTTTCAACGCTGCTTCCTTCTCCTTCCTGATCTGTCTGAGCTTAGCTGTAAACCAGGGCTTGTCATTGGAGTAACTCACCCTGGTGCGCGATGGAAGAATGCTCTCCTCACAAAAGTGGATATATGAGTTCACAGTGTCCGTGTACTCATCCAGATCATGCGTGGCTCCTTTAAACATGCCCCAGTCAGTTATTTCCATGCACGTGCACAGCTTCTCCCCAGCTTCACTGGTCCATTTCTTCGTAGTGCTCACAACAGGTTTTGTGAGCTTCAATCTCTGTCTGTATGTGAATGTAAACAGGCAGCAAATCGGCAAAATTACTAGCCTATAAATTAAGGAAACAACAAACGGAGAGAGCAATCTACAAAATCAGAGACCCAGTATCAAAGGAAATAAAATTTAGAATTCAGGATATTCTTAAAAGCTTCGAGAACTACTACAAGAACTTGTACTCCCTCAAAAAACATAAAAATGCATCCGAAGCATTCCTAAACACATTAAACCTTCCCCAACTTACCGAGTCACAAAATAAAACACTACTGTCAGAAATACCACCTAAAGAATTAGAAAAAACAATTATGAAACTTAAAAGCTAACAAATCCCCAGGAGCAGATGGCTATACAGCAGAGTGGTACAAAACCTTTAAACAGCAACTATCTCCTCTCCTCCTGAAAATATTTAACTATGTCCTCCACACAGGGGAAATCCCCCCTTCCTGGAGAGAAGGGGTGATTGCAGTCATACCTAAACCTGAAAAGGATAAACTAGACTGCTCCAACTACAGACCAATCAGTGTGTTAAATCAGGACTATAAGCTTTTTACCACTATCCTTGCCAAAAGGTTAGAAAATATACTGACAGACTTAATTCATTTAGACCAAACAGGTTTTATAAGACAAAGACAGACACAAGACAACATTAGACGGATTTTACACATAATTCATCATATAAAAAAATACAACTTAAATGCAGCCATATAGGGATTAGATGCTGAAAAAGCATTTGATTCGGTTGACTCGTCTTTCCTATATAGAATCTTATCCAGTTTCAATTTTCATAACAACTTCATTAGAACTATCCAGGCATTATATAAAAACCAACAGCTAAAATAAGGATTAACTGTAAATTATTATCATCTTTTGAACTGGAAAGAGGATGTCGTCAGGGCTGCCCCTTGTCTCCACTGCTCTTTGCAATCTTCATAGAACCTCTGAGCCAATGGATAAGACAGAATCAAAAAATTCAAGGTATTACACTTGGTCAGAAGGAACATAAAATAGCACTCTTTGCTGATGACATTTTAATATACCTGGGGAAGCCAGACACCTCTTTTCCAGAACTAATCTCAGTTTTTTCAGAGTATGGACATGAATGAATTTTTTTGAATGAATTTATTTATTTCGGATAGTACATTACAGGTTAAAAGAAACTGTATAATATAACAACAAGGTCAAATTAGACAAAGACTCCTTCTACTATACAATTCCACGTGAGTTATCCGAAATGGGTGATGGCTGAAGCCGCAGCTTATATTGCCCACCCATATTCCATCCAAGAATTCAAAGGAGAAAAAAGAGAAAACAAGACAAGAGCGATTACAATTTAAAACAAGGCTAAGACAAAATATGACTGAGAGAAAAAGAAAACTGAGCTAGTCTAAGTTAAGCGGTTACTATTCAAAAACAAATCTAAGACATAGTGTCACAGAGAAAAAAGAAAAACTAAGCTATAACACAACACAGGCTGGAAATGTCAATCCTTATGTGAGTTTACATGTCGTCTTGTAAATATGTTTGGAGTATTTCTTCCTTTAGTTTTTGTTTAAATTGTCCAAGCTTTGTACATGATTTTAATTCAGGTCCAAAATCGTTCCATAATCTGACACCTTGCACTGAAATACAGTGTTGCTTGGTAGTTGTTCTCACTGTAGGCTTTTGAAATATACATGTTCCTCTGAAGTGATATCGTTTCTCCCTTGTTTGGAACAACTTTTGGATATTTGCGGGCAGTGATAGATTCTTCACTTTGAACATTATTATTGCGGTTTTAAAGTCGATCAGATCTTTCAACTTGAGAGTTTTTTGTTTAAGAAAAAGTGGGTTTGTTGGTTCCCTGTAAGCTGCTTTGTTGATTATTCTAATAGCTCTCTTTTGAAGCATAAAGAGTGGATATATGTTTGTTTTATATGTATTTCCCCATACTTCATTACAATATGTCATGTATGGGAGTATTAATGAATGATACAAGGTGTATAGTGTGGGTTGATTCAGCAAATTTTTCACTCTGTGTAATATTGCAATTGATTTGGATACTTTACCTTTTATATAATTTATCGGGGTACAAATTAAACATGCATAAAACCCAAGTTTTAACATTCAACTATGACCCAAATCAATATTTACTAAGCAAACTCAAAACTAACTGGGAGATGGAATCTATGAAATATCTGGGGGTCAATATCCCGAAACAACTCAACAAAATTATAACACTAAACTATGATCCACTGATGGCAAAAATAAAATCAGATCTAGCAAGATGGAATATGATACCATTCTTGGGTACTGCACAAAGAATTGAAGCAGTCAAAATGAATATACTTCCACGTCTTCTATACCTTTTCCAAACAATACCGGTAGAACCTCCCAAAAAAACATGGCAAGAACTGAACAGAAGGATCTCAAGATTCATATGGCAGGGCAAGAGACCTAGAATCAGATATAGAACCCTACAGCTAAACAAAGACAAAGGTGGGCTCGCGCTGCCAAATATCAGGGACTATTTTAAATCTGCACAAATTAAAACTTTAGTAGAGATATGTAACCCAGTCTACACTGCACAATGGAAGGAAATGGAATGCCAAATAACAAGTGACATCCCCCTACAGGCGATAATAGGGAACAATGCCTTACCTAAACTTTTGAATAACACTAACCCGTGGATAGAGACCCCACTAAAAATTTGGTTTAAAATAGTTTGAGAGAATCAAACTAAAGAACCCTATTGATTACTGCAATGGATTGCTTATGATCAAGACTTTACTCCTAATAAAACAGACACTAGATTTAAAAAGTGGAAAGAGAACGGACTGATAAAATATTACGATTTTTTTTAAAGGGCAAATTTTAAGAAGTTTTGAAGATTTGAAAAAACAAGGTCTAATAAATCAAGACCTTTACAGGTTCTTTCAGCTTAGACACCACATAAACAAAATACTTAAAAAGGAGGATTTGGAAAGGGCCCAGTCAGGTGTTCTGAAGGTCATATAAAGGGATCCCAGGGATCAGATACATTTCTAAAATATATCAAGGTCTTCAAGACTTAAAAGGAGACAACACATCATATATAAAAGAGAGATGGGAAAAAGAGGGGAATTTCACTTTACAACTGCAAATATGGGAAAAGCTAAATAAACAACAATGGAAAAGTACCTCATCCCTGCAGCGGAGAGAATTTAGATGGAAAAATTTGATAAGATTTTTCAGAACACCTGCACAAAACAAATTTACTCGTAAGGGGTTGAATTGTTGGCGCTTGTGTGGTGAAGAGACTGCAAATCATTTTCATGTGTTTTGGTCATGCCCAGTTATCCACCAATATTGGATCAATGTACAGACAATATTGGGGAAAATATTCAAAATAACAGTCCCCTTTTCTTTTGTAACTTTGTATTTGGGTTTACTACCAGAATCACTGGAAAGACGAGAAGAAAAATACTTATTCACTGTTTTAATTTTGGCAAGTAAAAAAGCTCTAACAAAAAAATGGATGTTGAAGGATTATCCTACACCTGAAGATTGGATTAACGTGATTCAAGACATTTACTCGATGGAAAAGTTGACATTCGCACTGAGACAGGACATGGATGGGTTCTTGAACTTTTGGCAACCCTGGATCGCATATGTGTCTTCCATTAGATCTAATCTTTGACAAATACCATTTCAATAATGGCACCTCTCTTTGTTTCAACGCTACTCAGATGCTCTTTTATTTTTATTTATTTTTTAATTTAATTTAATTTAATTTAATTAATTAATTAATTTATTTGTTCTTTTGTTTTGTTTTTGTTTTTTCTTGTTTTGTTTTTTGTTTGTATTTTTTTGCTCTTTCTTTAATTTCTCTTTTTCTTTCACTTAAAAAAAGGGTGTTGTAATAATTATTCTTCCAATGTTGTCAAAGAACAAAAAAAGGGAACATGTGATGAAAATGTAAACAATGCAATGCTGTAATGACATGTATACCCTTTACAAAAACTTAAATAAAAAAAAAATGTGATGCAGACAAAAAGAGTATATATTGCAAAGTTTGTCAAGCTACTGTGGCAACACTATAGCAACTTAATGCATCACCTTTTTATATTATAAAGTTGCTGTTCCAAAATTAAAATTCAGCTGTTTCACTCAAAAAAAAAAAAAAAAAAAGAACTGCTCATACATACAGTATATGCACGCTGTAGAGGAGCTGGAAATGATGAGGCGATTTTGTATTAAAAACAGAGTCTTTAATGAACAGCTCTTCTATCTTGTCTCATCTGGTGCAGAGCTTGGCAGAAGGCAAAGAGAAAGATTTCTGCCCAGCTCGCTGGTTAAATACAGGCACACATCAAAGACATGCATTACACAAGCCGACATCCCCCGATCTCTTAATCCCCCATTGTTCTGTTATCTCCTCCCTTCGTCTTGGGAGGTGCTGGGAATTCCTCTCCTCGCCTTGGGGGGCGAAGGTGTCTAGTCCGTCTCAGCCGCCGTGTCCTGGGACATCCTTGTTCTTCACACGGCGGGTGAGATTCCTTTGTCCTTTCCGAGGTGTGAAGTTCCTTACATATGCTGTCCAAAACATTTCCACATGCTCTAACATATGTAGGTATGGAATATATGAGTAATATATACCACAGGCCCCCCAAACAACTAGGAAAGGACACAGAAAGGTTCACAGTCTAGGGTAATTACTACGACATACTACGTGTTACAGCTGTTGCCACAGAAGAAACTTTCAAGTAGCCATGCTCCTAAGAGAGTTCAGTGGTAAACATAACAGCATAGTACAATCATAAGTCAGTCCTAAACTGTTGCAGCACAATTAATGAATAATTGCGGAGTGGTTGGTATCAGTCCCTGTGCTGTCTGGGTTTTAATCTTCTCCCAAAACTGCTGTAGGTTGGTTTAGGCGTCCTGCTGGGACCTTCTTGTGAGGAATCTGTAGTGTGGGAAGGAGAGAGATTATTTGTTCCCTGCCTGGGGGCTGAGACTTTTCCCTTGGGGGGTCTACCTCGCCGAGGTGCTCGAGCCAACTGTGCAGGTTCGTTTCTCAACAAGAAGGCAGGTTTGAGTCTGTCAATGCTGACCGTTTCATTTCTATCCCCATAATCAAGCACAAAGTGTTTGTCACCATTTTCCAGCACTCTGTACGGGCCATCGTATACTGGGCGTAACGTTGGTTTTAGAGCTTCATGCTTAACAAAAACAAACTCAGCGTTTGTTAAAGTCTGAGGAACAAAAACTCGTGGAAAGGAGTGATGAGCTGGACCGTGGAGAGAGTCCGGTCCGTTACTGCCTAAAAACCTTGGGACTGGGAGGTGTCCTGGTTCCGGGTTCTCCGGTAAAAATTCGCCTGGGAGTCTGATAGGCTGAGCAAAGACTAATTCTGCAGGGGAAGCGTCTAAATCCTCTTTAGGTGCCGCACGCAACCCCAATAAAACCCAGGGAAGTTTATTTACCCAATTTGTGTCCTTTAATGAGGCTCTGAGGGCGGCCTTTAAGGACCTGTGAAAACGCTCGCATAACCCATTAGCCTGAGGGTGATAAGCGGTGGTGCGATGAATTGTTGCCCCTAAACTGTTGGACATGGCTGACCAGAGCTCTGAGACAAATTGAGGCCCCCTATCTGACGTGATGTCTGATGGGACGCCGAAACGTGCCACCCAATTTGTTAGAAAAACGCGAGCGACTTCATCCGCTGTAGTTGCCGCTAGAGGGACTGCCTCTGGCCAGCGCGTGGTGCGGTCTATCATCGTTAGCAGGTGTGTGAAACCTTGGGAGGAAGGTAGTGGCCCCACGAGGTCGACATGAATGTGGTCGAACCTTCTAGCAGGAATTGGAAAAGGCTCCAGAGGGGCTTTTGTGTGTCTGTGTATTTTGGCGCGTTGACAAGGAATGCAAGTTTTTGCCCATTCTTTTACGTTTTTGCGCAGGCCTGGCCACACAAACTTTTCGGCAACCATTTTGACCGAGGCGCGCACACCTGGGTGCGCGAGGGAGTGAATTGCGTCGAAAATGCGGCGGCGCCAAGCAGCTGGTACTAACGGGCAAGGTCGGCCGGTTGAAACATAGCATATTAGGGGGGGGCACGCCGTCGTGCAACCCTTTTTTCTCCAGCCTTAACCCTGTTGGTCCAGACAGGAGCGCGCGCACGTCCGCATCACTGCCTTGTTCTTCCGCCATGGCTGCATAATCTATCCCTTCATGGATAGGTGCTGCGTATGTGTCTGCGTTAGTGAAGAGTTCCGCTGCTGAGGCAGTGTAATCTGTCTCCTCGTGCTCTGGTGGTGCCACAGCGCGAGAGGGACAGTCCGCTACTACGTTAAGTTTGCCTGCTACATGTCAAATGTCCGTGGTGAACTCTGAAATCGCAGCTAGCTGTCTCTGTTGTCTGCCAGACCATGGTTCTGAAATTTTAGCCATAGCAAAAGTGAGCGGTTTATGGTCCACAAAAGCCGTGAAACTCCGCCCTTCTAACCAAAACTGGAAGTGGCGGATGGACAAATGGAGCGCCAGCAGCTCCCTGTCAAAAGTGCTGTATTTGCGTTCCGTCGGGTTTAGCGATTTGCTAAAGAATGCTAAAGGTTGCCAGACCCCGCTGACAAGTTGTTCTACAACTGCCCCTATGGCCAGGTCTGAAGCATCTGTGGTTAGAGCAATGCGGGCCGAGGGATCTGGGTGGACTAACATTGTGGCGTTAGCTAGGGCGTTTTTTACTTCCGCGAAAGCGCGTTCGCGTTCCGGGGTCCATTCGACCACGTTGGAAGCTTTCTTTTTTCTGAGCGCGTCATACAGGGGCTGCATGAGCTGAGCTGCATGGGGGAGGAAACGGTTGTAAAAATTAACCATCCCCAAAAATTCCTGTAGCGATTTGACCGTTTGGGGCCGTGGAAAACCTTCTATCGCATGAACTTTGTCTGGAAGCGGAACTGCCCCTTTCGGGGAGACTCTATGTCCCAAAAAATCAATTTGCGATACGCCGAATTTGCATTTGGCTGGATTAATTATTAGTCCGTGCTCTTCTAGCCTCTGAAAAACGGTAGTGAGGTGCTGCTCGTGCTCTTCCTCAGATGAGCTGGCTACCAGCATGTCGTCGAGGTAGACGAAAACAAAGGGGAGGTCGCGTAGGACTGCGTCCATCATACGTTGAAAAGTTTGAGCAGCGCCTTTGAGGCCGAACGGCATTCGCAGGAATTCAAAAAGGCCGAAAGGGGTTATAACCACTGTTTTAGGAATGTCTTCAGCTCGGACTGGGACTTGGTGATAACCGCGGACTAAGTCTATCTTTGAAAAAATGCGCACACCCGCTAAATGTAGTGAAAAGTCCTGTATGTGAGGGATGGGGTAGCGGTCATGCGCTGTAGCGTTGTTTAATCTGCGGTAATCTCCGCACGGTCTCCAAGAACCGTCGGATTTTGGAACCATGTGAAGTGGTGAAGCCCAAGGGCTCTTCGAGCGTCTAACAATGCCCAATTTTTCGAGAGCTGCAAACTCGTCCCTTGCTATGTTGAGCTTGGCCGCGTCTAAGCGGCGAGCTTTGGCAAAAACGGGAGGTCCCGTTGTTGGAATGAAGTGTTTAACCCCGTGTTTGGCTACAGTGGCTGAAAATTTGGGGGTTGTGAGTGCTGGAAATTGGGTGAGGAGTTGCTCAAACTTACCTCCTGCCGTGGTGACGTTGGCCTGCACAGGTGGTGGAGAGACTCGAGCTGAGCATGGAATAGAAGCAAAAGATAGTGCATTAACCAGGCGCCTATTTGCTAGATCCACTAATAACCCGTGTGCACACAGAAAATCTGCGCCTAACAAGTTAAAACTCACCGCCGCTACAACAAATGTCCATCTGTAGCTGCGGCCGTGAATGAGGAGGTGCAGGCTCTTTTCCCCGAATGTGTCGATGTCAGAGCCGTTGGCTGCCACTGCTCCGTTGCCCCGGGTGCCCATGGCTTGATCTGCGTGGGAGGGCATGATGAAACTCAGCTGAGCTCCCGTGTCGATGAGGAACTGCTTGCCTGTGTGTCCATCCGTCACGTATAACAGCTTGTTTTTCTCGCCGAGAACCACTGCTGTTAACGGCCCTCGGCTTTGGCGTTTTCCCGACATCGTAAACTTGCAGGGGGGAACACATTTTCGGGCTTTCTCGGCGAAGCAGTGGTGATAATAACAGACGTCATTCTGTTTGTTGCGCTTGGGCCGCGCCGCTATCACCGTGGGTTGAGTCTGCTCCGTGGGTTGTGGCTCTTCAAGGCTCGGGGCGTCAGTCTTGAGGTCTGCGGATGCCGCTGTGGGTGTCAGTTCCCTGCAGGCGTTGACGAGCCGATAAGCCTCGTTGGCCAGTGTGCGGAAGTCCTGATGATTGTTGCACTTCATACTGGCGAGTGTCCCTCTCATGTGTGGTGGAAGCGTGCTGAGGAAAATAAATTGGAAGAGGAAATTATCATTATCCTCCTCCTTGAGCTGCAGCAAATCCTCCATGAGGGTCTTTGGATTGCCCCCTCTGTGGCCGTAGACCGCCAGGATCTTCTCGGCTCTTTCCTCTGCTGACGGGACATAATTCGCCACGATGGTCGCCTTGAGTGTCTCATACTTGTCCCGAGCCGGTGGTCGCTGGATCAAGCTCCGCACACACCTCGAAGTGGTGGAGTCGAGTTTGGAGACGATATGGTAGAATTTAGTATCATCTGCCGTGATGCCCGCCAGTATGAACTGGGCTTCAGCTTGATGAAACCAAGAGGCCGGGTCTTCTCGCCAGAAATCTGGCAGTTTGACAGTGACGGCGTTCGTGCACATCATCACTGTTGTGCCCGCCGGGTGAGAGTGCCTTGCCTCGGCTCTCACGGCGGTGCTGGAGCTCGGTTGAGCTCTCTCGGTACCCTCTGCCGGGGGAAACAGCTGTCCGCTTGTTCCCTCGTCTGCGTCGTCGCTGGCGTATGCCAGAGTCGCCACGGATGAGTCGCTTGAAGAACGCCTCCGGTCCATACTCGCGTCAAGGTCACCAGTGTAGAGGAGCTGGAAATGATGAGGCGATTTTGTATTAAAAACAGAGTCTTTAATGAACAGCTCTTCTATCTTGTCTCATCTGGTGCAGAGCTTGGCAGAAGGCAAAGAGAAAGATTTCTGCCCAGCTCGCTGGTTAAATACAGGCACACATCAAAGACATGCATTACACAAGCCGACATCCCCCGATCTCTTAATCCCCCATTGTTCTGTTATCTCCTCCCTTCGTCTTGGGAGGTGCTGGGAATTCCTCTCCTCGCCTTGGGGGGCGAAGGTGTCTAGTCCGTCTCAGCCGCCGCGTCCTGGGACGTCTTTGTTCTTCACACGGCGGGTGAGATTCCTTTGTCCTTTCCGAGGTGTGAAGTTCCTTATATATGCTGTCCAAAACATTTCCACATGCTCTAACATATGTAGGTATGGAATATATGAGTAATATATACTACACACGCGATGATTCTTTCACATCTGTCATACTGTATCACATCTTGGTCACAAACATCTCAAATTACACTAAAACCCATAACTGCAATATATAAACAGGCTATAAAAATCTTGGACCGCAAACCAATGCGGTGCCATCACTGTGGTATTTTAGTCAAGCACAATCTTCTTACTTTTGAAAATTTTATTATCTTCTGTAATATCAGACTGGTTTTTAAATGTCTATACAATCTTGTTTCACCTCCTTTCTCTGGTTTGGTGGCTAGACGCTTGAGCTCTAGCAGAGCATGCACACGAGCTTCCATCAACGGTGACTGCATTGTCACCATGTCTAGAACTTCATTTGGTCAGTCTGCTTTCTCCATAAAAGGGGCAAACTTATGGAACTCTCTGCCAGCTCACTTAAAATTGGAGACAAATGCCAACCTCTTCAACAGAGGTGCTAAAGATTGGCTAAAATCCCACCAGCAATGTGTGCATGTCTAGTCTGAATTGTGTTTGTTGTGATCATGGATCTCTTGCTCTATTTATAATTTGTAATGTATTTGTAATTTTAATTAACTTGTAAATTTTGTCTGTACAGCCTAATTTATGACCTATATAAGCCACCTATGGACTGGTGTTGAGAATTAGCACTTGTGCTATATACACCTATGTAAAACATCTGGTCTCTCCTTGTGATTGTACTAATGTAATTTGTTATGTCCATATTAAATAAAAGAAAGAAAGAAAGAAAGAAAGAAAGAAAGAAAGAAAGAAAGAAAGAAAGAAAGAAAAGATTCTTGACAGGGTAAAGAGCTGGTCTAATGTGCCATGGCCAGGACGAAAACCACATTGCTCCTCCTGAATCCGAGGTTCAACCAATGGCCGGACTCTCCTCTCCAGTACCTTGGCATACACATTCCCAGGGAGGCTGAGGAGTGTGATTCTTGTTGGAGCACCCTCCGGTCCCCCTTTTTGAAGAGAGGAACCACCACCCCAGTTTGCCATGCCAAAGGCACTGCCCCCGACCTCCACGCAGTGTTGCAGAGGCATGTCAACCATGACAGCCCTACAACATCCAGGGCCTTGAGATACTCAGGGCGAAGTTCGTCCACTCCCGGGGCCTGGCCACCAAAGAGTTTTTTAACCACTTTGGTGACCTCAGCCCCTGGGATGGGCAAGTTGTCCCCTTCATCCACAAGCCCTGCTTCCTCTGTTTAAGGTGTGTCAGTTGGATTGAGGAGATCCTCAAAGTATTCCTTCCACTGCCCGAAGATGTCCCCAGTCGACGTCAGCAGTGCCCCATCTGCACCACACACAGTGTTGACAGGGAGCTGCTTCCCCCTCCTGAGCCGCCGGACAGTTTGCCGGAATTTCTTCGAGGCCGACCGAAAGTCTTGTTCCATGGCCTCAACAAACTCCCCCCACACCCAAGTTTTTGCTTCAGCAACCACCCGAGCTGCACTCCGCTTGGCCTGCCGGTACACCTCAGCTGCTTTGGGAGTCCCACAAGCCAACCAAGCTTGACAGGACTCCTTCTTCAGCTTACCACTGGTGTCCACCACTTGGTTCAGGGGTTGCCACCACGAGATGCACCGACAACCTTGTGGCTGCAGCTCTGGGCAGCCGCTTCAACAATGGCGGTGGAGAACATGGTCCATTCAGACTCCATGTCTTCAGACTCCCTCGGAATGTGGTCGAAGTTCTTCTGGAGGTGGGAGTTGAAGACCGCATGGACAGGGGACTCAGCGAGATATTCCCAGCACACCCTCACTATACGTTTGGGTCTACAAGGTCTGAATGGCATCCTCCCCTGCCATCGGAAGGTTGTATCGGATGCAGTTATTTCTGTTGTCGTACTTCTATATAGTTATAGTTTTTTGTTGTTTTGTTTTTTTTTTTTAGAAATCTCCTCACCACCCAGACAGAAGGAAAAACCTCCCTCATTTTGAAATCCAAATGTTGGCATGTCTAGTTTTTCTGAAGGCTGCTGACGGATTCAGTTCAATTCAACTTTATTTATGTAGCGCCATTTCATAACAACAGTCATCTCATAGCACTTTCAACTGTAGGGGAAACCCCCACAATTGCAGAAAGACCCCAGCAATCAGGCGATCCCCTGTGAGCAAGCACTTGGCGACGGTGGAGAGGAAAAATGGGAAGAAACCTCCAGCAGAACCAGGCTCAGGGAGGGGCAGTCATCTGCTCTGACTGGCTGGGGATGAGGGGAGAAGAAGAAGAAAAGAACAGACATGTAGAGAGCAAACAGCACGACGGGGACTCAGGGTGCTTTCACACCTGCAGGCTTTAGTCTGTTTCAGTCGAACTCAAGTTTGTTTTCTCCATTAGTACGGTTCGTTTTGTCTAGTGAGAACACAGTAATCGCACCCAAGTGCGCACCAAAGCAACCATACCAAGACCACCTGAAAGGGGTGGTTCGAATTTAATGGCAAACTCTGGTGAGGTCCTGCAGGTGAGAATGCGACCGCACTAAAAACGGGACCAGTGGCAAATGGTAAAACATTTTATGTCACTGTACATACCTGATAGATCTTTGAAAATGTCTGTGGCTGAGCACGTAATGGTTCTGGAGGATTAATGAATGTTAACATGTTGATTCCCATCCGTTGTAGCGCTTCATTTTCAAACTGTATGATTTGCCAAAAGTGGTACTGTATATGCACGTATGTAATAAATGCTAACCAGGGCAATGAAAACCCGCCGTAGATTACGCTACGATTTGCATTATTTTCCCCCAGAAATGCATAAAGACATGGCAGAACGGGCGAATTTATCACGCAGCATGATTACATTATAACTCAATGTAAATACATGAAAAAACATTAATTCACCATCTGGGTGAGATGCAGACAGACAAAGTTCCCACTCACCTGAAAAAGTTGTCCCTGTTGAAAACTTGATGTGCGTTTCCTGACAGTTAGTTAGATTTGTTTATTTGACAGGGACAGTGCAATAAACATAGACAATTAATCAATGACAATCAATCTGATGTGTTGCACAGAGTGTATAGCTATTAGCTAATTTGCAACTCTTGTCCCTGGATGGGCTTTAGAAAGGAGAAACAAGTAAAAAAAAAAAAAAAAAAAGGAATACACAATAACCACATACATCAATGCAAAAAACATAACTACATTATAAATACACAATTATAAATATTATAAATATTATAAATATTATAAATACACAAATATAACAACCTCACACACATTTGCCTATTTCAGGCCTCCCTCCCTTCGTCACTCACTATACACAAACACATTCATTCCTTCCCTTCATTCACTCCCACCCTGCAGACAATCATTTCATACATGGGTACATTCTTGTTTATTTTTCAGCCAGTTTTTAACCTTTTTAGTGAATGTTTTAAAGTCCGTTATTATTTTAATTTCATTTGGCATTGTGTTCCAGATGTGACTGCCCTTTATAGAGAAAGCTGTTTGTCCAAATGTGGTTCTGCGGTGGAATATTTTACAGTTATTGTTAACAGAACTCCTGGTGGCTCTGCTGCTGTCCTGTCTTTGGATGAAACCAGCAAGTGGCTCAGGTGCTGATTTATGGAAACATTTGAAAGTTAATTTCAGTAAACAGAGGTCAATGAAACTCTCAAAACTCAATAGGTTGTATTTTTTTAAAATATTACAGTGATGCCACCTAATGGGCTTTTTGTCCAAGATTTTTAGGGTTTGATTATATAATGAACCTATATGTCTTATTGTGGAAGGGGCTGCTTGAGCCCAGACTGTCAAACAGTATGATATATGAGAAAAAACCATAGAATGCATATACAGTACAGCAGGTTCGTAAGGTATGTAATATCTAATTAATTTAAAGCAGTTCAGATTTTTTTTTACTGTTTTTGAAATTTTCTTTATATGAAGATTAAATTTGAGTTGAGGATCTAGTACAACGCCAAGGTATTTGAATTCAGTAACTAAACTGATGTCATGATCATGTATATTAACTTTAAAACATTGCAGGTTATATTTTTTGATTGAAAAGCACATTGAAACTGTTTTCTGAAGGTTCAGCAATAGATGGTTCTGGAGGAGCCACTCTTGGACATCAACCATACTTGTAGACAGTACATCTGCAGCCTGTGCTAGAGTCTTGGCAGCTGTGTAAATAACTGCATCATCTGCATAAAGTTGGCACGTTGCAGCAGAGCAGTGTAGCAGCAAGTCATTAATAAAAATGCTGAAAAGTAAAGGACCAAGAATGGACCCTTGTGGGATACCCATACGGTTGTTTAAAAGTGAGGATTTATCCTGGTGAACTTTTACACACTGTTCTCTATTCTGGAGATAAGATGCAAACCAGTCTAATGTGTCTGGAGAGAAGTTAAAAGATACCATTTTGGATAAAAGCAAACTGTGGTTTACAGTATCGAAAGCCTTTTTGAGATCTAGAAAAACAGCTCCTACCACATTACCCCTGTCCAAGGACTGTTTGACATTTTCAATAAGGCAACAATTTGCTGTTTCTGTTGAGTATCCTGGTCTAAAACCAAATTGATGTGGATGAAGAAGTTGACTGTCTTGTAAGTAGTCTATCAGCTGTGTAGCTACAACTTTTTCAAGAACCTTAGACAGGACTGGTAAAATAGAGATTGGGCAGTAATTGCATATATCGTCTTTACTGCCTGATTTATGAACTGGTATGACGACAGCTTTTTTCCAGCCAGATGGAAATGTACTAGACCTAATGGAGAGATTAATGAGATGAGTCAGTGGTTTGATTAATATTTTGCTGTGCGTTTTGAGAAAGGAGGTGCTCATGTTGTAGATATCATTAGTTTTTGAGTTTGACAGTGTTTTAACAATACCAGCAATTAACTCCTCATTTACCTCATCGATGTGAAAAGAATCTGTTGGAAGTATTGAATTTGTGTTGTTGAGCACATTTGGCGGCACAAAGTTTTTTGTTAAGTCTTCCACAGAGCCCACAAAATATGAATTAAATTAATTTGCCAATGTAGCCTTGTCACTGATGGTCTTGCCATTGATTCTAAGTTCCTTTACCCCCTTCTGAACATTTTTTTTATTAGTTAAGTTATTTAAATGCCTCCATAGGGAACTGTTGTTACCCTTTGCATGATCTATCAGTTTATTGTAATAAGATACTTTTGATTTTCGCAGCTCTTGTACCACTTTATTTCTTAAACTTTTGTACACAAGGTGATCATTTTGCAGTTTAGAGGTTAATGATGTTTTCAATGCAGAGTCTCGCCTCTTCATAAGTTTTCTTATTTCATTATTTAACCATGGTAGGTTAATCTTCTGTTGTCTACTTTTAATTTGCTTTGTAAATTTTTCTATGGACTTAGTAATTGTTGCAGTTATAAAATTACAACAATCATCTACTTCATATATAGACATGAGCTGCTCCCAATTTTGATTCTCTAAGTAATGTTCAAACTCCTCATTTTTTGATTTGGGAATAATAAAATTTGATTTGTCAATATCGACTCCTCCAAAATACTGTAGTCGCTTTTTAGTGAGTTTTCTGACAGCAAGAACCATGTTATGATCTGAGAGACCAGTTACAAGATTATAGGTTCTGGTTATTCGTTCTGGTTTATTAGCGAATACCATGTCAATAAGTGTTCTCGATTGTTTGGTTATCCTGGTGGGTCCTTTGATCATTTGTTTGTAATTAAATTTAGTCATGAGGCTTTTCAGTTTCTGTTTTTCCTTATTATCAGACCAGTTGATATTGAAATCACCATAAAATATTGTTTCTCTGCTCCTCTCAAGTTGTTTAACCAGATCACGTTTAACCATAACAGCACGTCCGTGGTAGGAATCTATATGTAAAATAAATTAAAATCCAACATCCCAATTCAGCTGAAGAGCTCCTGGTTCTTCAGCTTCCATTTTGGGTAGAAAATAACAATAGTCAACCACGCAGATCCAAGAAATACTTTTACCAGAGAAAACCAAGGAGAAAAGTTTAAAAAAATGTCTCTTTGACTTGGAGTAGTGATGAGTGTGGAGGAGATGCAGGCTCTGATAGATATTTGGTCTGAGAACCAGATTTCTCAGCTGCTTGTGGCTACACAGAAGAATACTGATGTTTTTAAAATGTTTAGTGACACGGGGGGGGGGGGGGGTTATACAGACAGCAGAGCTTTTTATTTTTATGAGCTTGTGGCTCATAAACACCTTACTGAAGGGAACGGTGTTATGCTGAGAATTGCTGGCTTGCCGAGAATTGCATTCCATCGTTGAATAAACATAATTTAAAGATAACTTACAAGAGGTAATAACAACTTTTACTTCTAAAAATGTATAATGGGTACTTCTAAAAATTCACAAATGGTTACAAGCCTGGTTGTAGTGTTATATTTTGTAGTTTTGGTGCATGGGATGCAATTCTTGGCAAGTGAGTAATTCTCGGCATAACACCAGTCCTGGCCAATCAATGAGCCGGATTTCTCTTCTTCGCCGAGATTTTTTCTTCCTGGTCAGTGGTGGTTTCCGCTACAGTGCCACAAACAAGCAGCTGTTGTAACTGCGTGACATTGTCCAAGCAGTTTGGTCTGCTTGAGTGAAGTGCTGTATGAATGCAAACCGGACCAAATGAAGGTGTGAAAATTCTTGCCATCCCCACCAAGTTGAACCGAGACTCCCAGACTATCCTGGTGTGAAAGCACCCTCAATCTATGGGAGAGAACAAACAGATGTGAATGACCAGCAACAATATTTCATTGAGAGTGAAGAAAGGAGTGAAGCCCAGTGCATTGTTGGAGGTCCCCTGGCTGTCTAAACCTATTAGCAGCATAATTAAGGGAGGGTTCAGGGGCACATGATCCCACCCTAATTATAGGCTATATCAAAAAGGAAGGTTTTAACCCTATTCTTAAAAACAGAGTGAGTCTGACTCTCGAGTCCAGATTGGCAGCTGGTTCCACAGGAGAGGAGCTTGATAACTGAAGGCTCTGCCTCCCATTGTACTTTTGGAGATTCTAGGTATTACAAGTAATCCTGCATTTTGAGAGCGTAGTGCTCTGTTAGGATAATAGGGTAGTATCAGATCTTTTAAATAAAAAATGGCCTGATTATTTAGAGCTTTGTAAGTGAGAAGAAGGATTTTAAACTTAATTCTCAACTCTATGGGAAGCCAATTAAGGGAGGCCAGAACTGGAGAGATATGATCTCTCTTTCTAGTACCTGTTAAAACTCTTGCTGCAGCATTTTCTATAACTTCCGGTTGAGTGAACGGTGGCATGTTTTGCTGCCGCTGCTCTCCAGTTTTATTTTAATTAACTAGTTTTAACTTACTTGTTTTTGTTATCTTTGAGAGTTTTCTTGTTTGGACTAAACTGATTTACCTACAGACTATTTGTATTGCAACTGGTTCTTACCTCTTATCCACACCTGGCTCCTCTCGTCACTTGGTGCCCGAAACAACTATGTGGAAAACGGGGTTATGCATGTGGTCTGTGTTTGCCTGGACTGACCTGTCCTTGGTCCATTGTCCTGTGACACCGTTGCTTCAGTATTCTGCTAATGAGCTCCTGCGACTGTGGTTTCATCTGACTGTTCCACCACCTGTGGCCCTTCATCTCCACACAGATACATACACAGAGGATCCCGTCGGAGCTTCAACTACAATGACAGTCATCCCATAAAGTCCATTTGGCCACAACTCATCGTCCTCCCTGTAACACCGGCTGCGCTGCTGACCACAGTGTGTGACCGCCTAGCTAGGTCAGCTAACTCCACCGTCTGTCACGTCTAGCCCTCACGAGCCAGCATAAGACGCCACAGACCAGTGAAGTTGCACTTAGGTTTTTATTTATAGTTCAAGGCTAGGGTAGGACAGGATAACTAGCCGCATGGGCTGAGCAGCAAGATTAACCATTAGCCAAACAATGATAAATGACGGCTGAGACGAGGAACGCTCGCTCACCGTTTGACAAGGAAAAAGTCAAGGAACACGAACGATAACTGCGACAATAAACACACTTACATCAAAGGGGAATCGTGGATAAACACTAAGAGACATTGACACGAACACTGACAAGAATGCTTGACACGAATGCTTGACAGGAATGTTGACGAGACAGCTGCAAGTTGCAGCCGCTGGCGCCGGCATTTAAAGCCGGCTGCTAACGACCGCAAATGCAGCACAGCTGCTCAGGCTCTGACAGCAGGGAACTCCTGAGCGTTTGACCAATCAGAGCCCGGGGGGCCAGAATGACAACACAGCTGTCAAAGCCTGACCGGAATGATGTGTAGCCCGAGCGCGGACAAAATAGCACTCGGGATATGACACAGTCAAAGAAGGTAACACCAGTCTCAACTTCGGTCTGCTTAACATTCGCTGACTCACAGACAAGGAACATCTCATCCAGGACCTTTTCTCAGACCATAAATTGGATTTTCTCTGTTTATGTGAAACGTGGCAACAGCCCAATGACTTTGCCTCTCTGAATGACTGCACTCCGTTGGGGTTTGTTTACACCTGCCAGCCCCGTGGCTCCGGCCGTGGTGGGAGTGTCGCTATGATTCACAGCGAGAGATGAAAAGTCTTGCCAGTGTCTTTGAATATTCAGCATCACAACTCACTGGCGTTATTCCCACCATTATCTGTACTGTTTATAGGCCACCCAGGCCCAACATGGACTTTTTAAATGACTTTGCAGCTCTCATCACTCATTTTTCCATAATATCTCCTAACTTGGTCATCCTTGGTGATTTTAATATTCACTTAGACAATGACAATAACACCTTTGCCAAAGATTTTACATCTTGCTTGGACAGTTTGGGACTTGATCAATATATTAATTTTCCTACCCACTGTAAAGGTCATATGTTGAACTTGGTTTGCTGTTCTGGTGTCACTCCCACTGACTGTAAATCTCATTTTATCCCCTTCTCTGACCATATGCTCATCTCCTTTAATATATATTTACCAATTTTCAAAACCAACCCTCCCCGTTACATTAACTTCAGGAAAATAAGGGATATTAATCTTGACACTTTTTCATCAGCAATAAATTGCCTCCCCAGTTTATATAGCCATTCCACCCCAATTGATTAGTCTCCCACTACAATAATAATCTACATAATCTTCTTAACACCTTCACTCCACTGAAACAGAGATCTGTTTCTTTCTGCCACTCTTCACCCTGGTATACTCCCTCCCTACGTGAACTCAAGGTCAAAGGACGTCAACTGGAATGCCTTTTCAAGAAAACTGGACTAACCATTCACAAAGAAATGTACAATAATCATGTCTTGCTCTACAAAGACTCAATTGCATCAGCTAAATCTACATACTACTCTGATCTAATCTCCATCAATAAAGGCTATTCAAAGGCATTCTTTTCTCTCCTCAGCAATGCCACAAGGCCCCCGGACTCACTTCCCTTGCATATGCACTCACCCAGCTTTTGCAACACTCTCATATCATTCTTTACTTCCAAAATCTCCAGTGTCCATCAGCAGCTTATGTCTGATGGAGCTGCAGTTTCTGGAGTGGATTCCCCAATTTCTTTTCCTCCATTATTCATTCCTTCTCGAGTTTTACACTCCCCTCATTAACAGACATATCCCAGCTAATTCACAAATCCAAATCATCCACTTGTCAGCTTGACTCCCTCCCTGCTATCCTTGTTAAAGCCTGCCTTCCTTCACTGGCTCCTTTTATTCACTCTTCCCTCAATACTGGAATTGTTCCGCCACCACTCAGAACAGCTGCTGTTACACCTCTACTTAAAAAACCTGGTGCAGACTCATCTGATTTTAATAACTTCTGACCAATCTCTAATCTCCCCTTTATCTCCAAGATTCTTAAAAAAGTCATTGCCTCTCAGCTCCACAGTCACCTCAGTAATAATAAGCTCTATGAACAATTCCAGTCTGGTATCCACCCCCTCCATAGTACAGAATGGCATTGATCAAAATCACGAACGACCTCCTGATGGCTGCAGATTCTGACTTACTCACCATACTCATTCTCCTAGATTTCACCGTGGCCTTTGACACCATTTCTCATAGCACTCTCCTAAATAGATTGGCTTCCATTGGCATCACCCACACTCCCCTCACTTGGTTCACTTCATATCCCTCTGGCTGCACTCATTTCATTCAAATCAAATCCCACACCTCAAGTTCGTTCCCCATTTCTGCAGGTGTTCCCCAGGGCTCTGTCCTGGGGCCCCTTCTCTTCATTATTTATATTTTTCCACTTGGTTACATTTTCCATAAATATAATGTTCATTTTCATTGTTATATGGATGACACCCAACTCTACCTCTCCTCTAAGCCCAACTCCACACTGCCACTTACCTGTCTTCTTGATTGTCTTTCTGAAATTAAATCATGGTTTACCTCTAATTTCCTCAAACTCAATGGCAATAAAACAGAAATTTTACTTGTTGGTACACCCTCAATATTAACCAAATCCCCCACTTTCTCCATTGATATTAATAACTCTCCCATTTGCCCTTCCCCTCAGGTTAAGAGCCTGGGTGTCACCCTCGACAGCACTTTATCATTCCTGTCTCATATCAATAATATTACTTGGTCTGCCTATTTTCATATTCGTAACATTAACTGACTGCATCCTTCCCTCACTCCGCACACTGCTGCCATCCTTATCCATAGCCTTGTCACTTCCCGCATTGACTACTGCAACTCACTTCTCTTTGGTCTCCCAAATAAATCCCTCCACAAGCTACAGCAACTTCAGAATGCTGCTGCCCGCATCATCACTCGTACTCCACGCATAGAACACATTACCCCTGTCCTTCAGCATCTTCACTGGCTCCCAATAAAGGACAGAATAAACTTTAAGATACTACTCTTCACCTTCAAAGCCCTTCATAACTTGGCCCCACCATACCTGTCTGAACTCCTCCACATCATCACCCCTAGCCACTCTCTCAGTTCTTCTTCACCCCGTCGTTCCTTCTGCTCGCTTCATCACTATGGGGTATAGAGCCTTCAGTCGCTCTGGTCCCCAGCTCTGGAACTCACTCCCACCAGCCATTTGCAACATTGACTCTCTTCCATTACTTAAATCCAGACTCAAAACTTATTTGTTTAAACAAGCTTACTCTCTTTGATAATCTTTTAATTCACTATTTTGGTTTGTTACTCAAGTTTTGTTATTGCATTTTAAATCTGTTTTTAATGTTTTAATGCTCTTTGTAAGGTGACCCCGAAGGTTGAGAGGTGCCTAGAAATATACTGTATTATTATTATTATTATTATTATTATTATTTTGGATCAGCTGAAGACTTTATAAAGATGTTTTAGGGCAACCTGATAATAAAGAGTTGTGATAATCTAATCTAGAGCTAACAAAAGTGTGGATTAGTTGCTCAGCATCACTCTGAGACAAGATGCTCCTAATCTTGGCAACATTACGCAAATGATAGAAGGTAGTCTTAGAAACAAGTTTAATATGTGAATTAAAAAACAGATCTTGATCAAAAATAACTCCGAGGTTCCTCACAGAACTATTAAGAGAAAGAGTAACCACATCCAATCTAAGAATTTGATTTGGAAAGGTATTTCTAAGGTTTTTTGGACCAACTAGAATGACTTCAGTCTTATCTGAATTTAATAGCAGGAAATTACAAGTCATCCAATCTTTGATTTCCTTAAGACAGGCCTCTAACTCTGCTAATTGATTACTATCATCTGGCTTCATTGACAGGTGTAATTATGTGTCATCTGTATTACAATGAAAATGTATACAGTGCTTTCTAATAATGTTGCCTAGCGGAAGCATATATAAACTAAAAAGAATATGGCCTAGCACAGATCCCTGTGGAACTCCGTGACTGAGCTTTGAGTTGGAAGAAAACTCATTATTGACATGAACAAACTGGAACCTATCAGATAAATAAGATCTAAACCACTGCAATGAAGTTCCTTTAAGTCCAATATGGTGTTGTAATCTATCAAGTAAAATATTATGATTGATCGTATCAAACGCTGCACTAAGGTCTAAAAGGACAAGTACAGAAACAAGTCCATTATCAGATGCGATAAGGAGGTCATTAGTGACCTTCACTAAAGCTGTTTCAGTACTACGATGGATTGTAAACCCAGATTGAAACTCTTCAAATAAACTACTTCCCTGCAAGTGCTCAAATAATTGCGTAGCAACAACTCTCAGATTTTTTAAATGAAAGGCAGATTAGAGATTGGTCTATAGTTAGCTAAAACTCCTGGATCCAGTGTTGGCTTTTTGAGTAAGGGTTTAATTACAGCAGTTTTAAAAGCCTGTGGTACATGGCCTAATGTTAATGAAGAATTGATTATGGGAAGAATAGAGCTACCAATAAATGGGAAGACTTCTTTAAATAACCTGGTAGGAATAGGGTCTAAAAGACAAGTTGAAGGCTTGGATGAGGAAATTATTTTATCTAACTCTAAAAGGTCAATTGGAATAAACTCATCCAAACAGATATCAATTGAAAGAGTTGTAGTAGTTACTGTATTTAAGTTAGCGGTGGAAAGAATCTGACTGATATTATCTCTGATAGATGAAGTTTTATGATTGAAAAAGTTCAGAAAGTCCTGACTAGTAACCTCTAAGGGAATGCTAGGATTGACAGAGTCCTGACTCTTTGTCAGCCTGGCTACAGTGCTGAAAAGAAACCTGGGATTATTCTTGTTCTCTTCTAGTAATGTGGAATAATAACTTGCTCTAGCTTTCCTAAGATATTTTTTATAAATTAGAAGATGATTTCTCCAAGATAAATAGATTTCATCTAATTTAGTGGAGCACCATTTTCTTTCTGACGAGTATTCTGTTTTAAGCTACGAGTTTCTGTGTTGAACCAAGGAGTTAGAAATCTCTGATTAGACTTTCTTTTTTAAAGGGGCCATCATTTCTAGAGTCTGATGCAGAGAAGCTGTGACACTATCTACCATGCTATCAATTACAGAAGGAGCAAGCTCTCCATAGTGTTACATGTGGCCCTCACGAGCCACACAGAGAGAGCCGAGGGCGAGCCAGTGAGTTGCGATGTTTTATTGGTGATAAGGGACAGGGGATAAGGAACACGGCCTCGTAGACCAAAAAGCACAGATACTCATACAGGGTAACACTCACGAGTAATGCAGCAAGATGAGTAGAGAGCTGGCACCGGGCATAGGGGTTCCAGCCTTCACAGTGCTTAAGTCGCAGCCCCGAATGATCGGAACTGCGCCTTCTTATACTAATCAGCAGCGCCTCAGCTGATGAGAGTTAATTGGGCTCCAGCCGTCCCGTAACTGACAGCTGGAAGCCCGCTGAGACGCTGCCACAGAAAGGACTGAGTGAACACGGTCTGAGCGCCGGATGGAACGGCGTCTCATCCCCGTGACACATAGTTTCTCTCCGTTGTGTTGACACATGGCATTGAGGAAACAATCTGCTTAAATTTGGTAACAGCATCATCTGAGAGGCATCTACTGTAGTAGCAGACAATGGTCTTACAGTACAGGGTTATGAGGAGACACTACCGGATTTTCTATTTCTATCCCAGATCGCGGATACAAGCGGCTGAAATGAGCTTTCTCCATAGGATTGCTGGACTCACCTTCAGAGATAAGGTGAGGAGCTCAGTCATCTGGGAGAGGCTCAGAGTAGAACCGCTGCTCCTCCACATTGAAAGGAGTCAGTTGAGGTGGTATGGGCATCTGATTAGGATGCCTCCTGGACGCCTCCCACTTGAGGTGTTTCAGGTACGTCCCATTGGGAGGAGACCCCGGGGCAGACCCAGGACTCGGTGGAGAGACTATGTCTCCCAGCTGGTCTGGGAACGCCTCGGTATCCCCTCTGAAGAGCTGGAGCAGGTGGCTGGGGAGAGGGAAGTCTGGGCTTCTCTGCTTGAACTGCTGCCTCCGCGACCCGGACCTCCGGAAAAGCGGTAGAAGATGGATGGATGGATGGATGTCAGAACAAGGTCCAACGTGTGGTGGAGATAATGGGGAGAATTTCCTACTTTCTGAGAAAACCCCATCGAGTCTAATATTGAATTAAATGCCATATTAAGGCAATCACTATCTACATCTACATGTACAGTGGGGCAAAAAAGTATTTAGTCAGCCACCAATTGTGCAAGTTCTCCCACTTAAAAGATGAGAGAGGTCTCCAATTTTCATCATAGGTATACCTCAACTATGAGAGACAAAATGAGAAAAAAAAATCCAGAAAATCACATTGAAGGATTTTTAATGAATTAATTTGTAAATTCCTCGGTAAAATAAGTATTTTGTCACCTACAAACAAGCAAGATTTCTGGCTCTCACAGACCTGTAACTTCGTCTTTAAGAGGCTCCTCTGTCCTCCACTTGTTACCTGTATTAATGGCACCTGTTTGAACTTGTTATCAGTATAAAAGACTTAGACTTAGACTTAGACTTAACTTTATTAATCCCTTTGGGATGACTCCCTCTGGGAAATTTAAAATTTCCAGCAGCACAAAAAAGGAGCATACAGATCAGAAAAGCAAAAAAGAAAAAAATAAACACTTAACATAATATACACAATATAAATACAAAGCTAAATATGGCTTGTACAAGTATGGTTAAGTTAAGGTTATTGCACTATGAATACCCTACTGTCCTCTGTACTCTATGTCCCCCCCACCCAAGTGAGGAGTTATAGAGTGTGATGGCATGGTGGACAAAAGAGTTCTTGAGCCTGTTAGTCCGACACTTAAGGAGCAGTCTTTCACTGAACAGGCTCCTGAAAAGACACCTGTCCACAACCTCAAACAGTCAGACTCCAAACTCCACTATGTCCAAGACCAAAGAGCTGTCAAAGGACACCAGAAACAAAATTGTAGACCTGCACCAGGCTGGGAAGACTGAATCTGCAATAGGTAAGCAGCTTGGTGTGAAGAAATCAACTGTGGGAGCAATTATTAGAAAATGGAAGACATACAAGACCACTGATAATCTCCCTCGATCTGGGGCTCCACGCAAGATCTCACCCTGTGGGGTCAAAATGATCTCGAGAACGGTGAGCAAAAATCCCAGAACCACACGGGGGGACCTAGTGAATGACCTGCAGAGAGCTGGGACCAACGTAACAAAGGCTACATCAGTAACACACTACGCTGCCAGGGACTCAAATCCTGCAGTGCCAGATGTGTCCCCCTGCTTAAGCCAGTACATGTCCAGGCCCGTCTGAAGTTTGCGAGAAAGCATTTGGATGATCCAGGAGAGGATTGGGAGAATGTCATATGATCAGATGAAACCAAAATAGAACTTTTTGGTAAAAACTCAACTTGTGTTTGGAGGAGAAAGAACACCATACCTACTGTGAAGCATGGGGGTGGAAACATCATGCTTTGGGGCTGTTTTTCTGCAAAGGGACCAGAACGACTGATCCGTGTAAAGGAAAGAATGAATGGGGCCATGTATCATGAGATTTTGAGTGAAAACCTCCTTCCATCAGCAAGGGCATTGAAGATGAAACGTGGCTGGATCTTTCAGCATGACAATGATCCCAAACACACCACACGGGCAATGAAGGAGTGGCTTCGTAAGAAGCATTTCAAGGTCCTGGAGGGGCCTAGCCAGTCTCCAGATCTCAACCCCATAGAAAATCTTTGAAGGGAGTTGAAAGTCCATGTTGCCCAGCGACAGTCCCAAAACATCACTGCTCTAGAGGAGATCTGCATGGAGGAATGGGCCAAAATACCAGCAACAGTGTGTGAAAAACTTGTGAAGACTTACAGAAAACGTTTGGCCTCTGTTATTGCCAGCGAAGGGTATATAACAAAGTATTGAGATAAACTTTTGTTATTGACCAAATACTTATTTTACTGAGGAATTTACCAATTAATTTATTAAAAATCCTTCAATGTGATTTTCTGGATTTTTTTTTTCTTATTTTGTCTCTCATAGTTGAGGTATACCTATGATGAAAATTGGAGACCTCTCTCATCTTTTAAGTGGGAGAACTTGCACAATTGGTGGCTGACTAAATACTTTTTTGCCTCACTGTATATTAAAGTCCCCTACTATCATTATTCTATCTGATTTCAGCACTAAATCTGCTAAGAATTCAGCACATTCGGATAACAACTCTGAGTAGGCTGAAGGAGGACGATAAACTATGGCAAATAAAATTGGGTTTAACCTAAAATTGCTAAAATGCCCAATACTGAGGACCAGGCCCTCAAAGGAATTATAACATGTTTTTTGCTTTACATTAACTTGTAAATTGGAATGGTAAATTGTTGCTACTCCTCCTCCACGACCAGAACTTCTGGGAGTTTGACAGTTTAAATAACCAGAGGGAGTTGATTCATTTAAACCAACATAATCCTCTTGCCCTAACCAAGTCTCTGTAAGGGATATTAAATCAATCTGATGATCAATTAAGAGATCATAGACTAGCAGAGACTTGGGAGTTAGAGACCTAATATTTAACAAACTGCATTTAATTTTAAAATCATGAGGAGGAATAGAGGCCAAGTCATTAAATTTAGAGGCTTCATGTTTAATTTGAGTTTTACCAACTTTTTGGTAATCACTATGGGATGTTTATATATTATATTTTTATTTATTTTGGAAGGAGCAGACAATTGCCCCTTTTCCACTAGTACCTGTTTAGACCGGTACAGCACAGTTCAGTTCAGTCCGCTTGTGTTTCCATTACATCGGAGTACAACTTGATGTGGATGGGATTTGTTACAGGGAGGTGGCGCAACCCTCCCGTTATGTAAAACAAGCGACCCAGGCAAAACACAAGATGGCAGGATACGAAGTGACTGCGGTCTCTGGTTTTTTTTTTGCCGGAGTAAAGGCAGAAAAGGACAGCCAGAGAAGGCTATTAGGTTTTTGCATATGACGTCAGGGGGCGTGCCACACTGGCCCGTTAGAGTGAGCCGCCATTTTGGATGGCAAGAAACAGCCGCAGCAGGGTGAAATAAACCACATAGCTCACGTGTATCTACAAACTCCGCAAAATGGTGTACTCCTGTTGTTCCCCCTGATAAGGGGATAAGCGGGGAATTAAATGGCCGGTGTGAAATGCAAAAAAAAAAAAAAAAAGTTGGATTTTTGAATAATTACCTTCACTGACATAATCTCTCGCTTTGTCATAACGGGCTGCAAGGTGGAGCAGTGGTTTAGCACTGTGGCAGCACAGTTTTACCCTCGGCCGGGGGATCGCGGGGATCATGAGACCGTGGGTTTAGTGCGCTCGCGCACGCAGCAGCCGGTGGCTTGTCACCAGACTGCAAACCAAATCTACCTACGGGTACAAATAAGTAACAAAAAAAAACAAAACTTTGTGGTTTGGGGGCGCCTCTCTGCTTGCTACGATGCACACATGAAAGGGGAGAAAACTATTGTACATGTGCATAAAATCAGGTACGTTTTAACGCGGCGCGCCGGGGAGAGCCTTTAAAAAAAAAAAAAAAAAACACGCAGCGTGCTTCACTCACCTCTGAGTGAGGAGCTGCTGTTGTTTTCCGGCTCGTTCAACAGCCAAGACTTCACATCATCCACATCCCTTTCCGCTGACACGTTTTCCGATATTTTTTCCTCCTGCTCCCCTTCGTCTTTTAAAGATATCATCTCATCGTTTGCCCCCAAATCATCCCCGCTGAGCAGATTACCGGCAGTCATTGTTCTGCTAATTGCTCCAGCTGTTACCCCAAACCCGTCACCTCCGTTCAACTGAGGCATTTCAGCACACCACAGGAGCGCACGGGAGCAAGATTAAAAACACTTGTCTGCTGTTATGAATGCTGACAATGACTCCACTGAATGTGACAGACATCGCAGACACAGTTTCAGAGGCCATAGTGTCAGCTGTTGAAGAGGATGATAGGATGTTATTATGTCAGATTGTGACTGTGTGTTCTCCTCACTCATTCTGATCGCTAAACAGTACAAGTTACGCCTGGGTTGTCACAGTGCAACTGCTGCTCTTGCCATCCAAAATGGCGGCACCTACGGCGTGTTTATGTTTACCCCCGCGAGTCACGTGATTTTTACGACCCTACGCAAATACTCCATAGGCGGCAAGACAACACACTCTGGAAAAGTACTAGAATGTTTAGGAAGCCATGAGGATACAAACTACATCACATATGAAGGTAAGCTTATGATTGCTAATGCTATTTTGCTTTCAGTCCGCCGTACTACATTGTAGTGTCAGCAAGTTATCACTACTAGGTTCTAAAATGTGTATTCTGTGTGTGTGTGTGTTTCAGATGGCTCTCTTGTGGCAAAATTATCACTTCAAACCGTGGGTCTGGGCATTCAACACAGGCTCCCAGTGATGTCACCCCAGCTTCACAAATGCACAGTGGTTACAGAACTTCAGAATTTCTGTAGAAATGTTTAGCTTCCTGTGCAACACATTTCTCTGATCTGTGTAAAAATCATGGAGAGGCTGTTGAGACATCATGGGATATACCTGCTCCAGCCAGTGGTATCGTGACAAAAAGTGATAAGTTGCCAAAACTTGATCGGCAGGTGCCATATTGTAGTTATGGGGTTATATTAGCCGTAAACTATATATTTCAACAGGTAAAGAGGTACTGAGTTAGGTATAAAAAGATATATTTAACAATTATGATGCATTTTAAGCCATGACAAACTGGATCTAGGATTAAAAGGAATTAAAATAACGCAGTCACAAGGTTACACGGAGAAATACATGGATTTACTGGATATATATCATTTCAAGCATTGCTGACTACATGTAGATACTGTATAAATATATATTATCTGCATCAACAATGAACTATACATGTATTCATTTAGTATAGCACTAGGAACTTTGACAATAAGCCTTTGTACTTTTTGCAGATGTGTCTCCACTTTTGTTTTATGTGTGAAGGTTACCACCAAGTGACAAATACTGAAAGATTGGAAAAGCTGTCTAAGAACAATCCAGCAGTTTGAGAAATCACTTTTGGTTTGGTATAAGTCTGCCAACAGAATTATGAGCCATAAAGCAGTTGGAGTTAAAATGTTAAATCTCATTAAACCCTAACCCAGGGGTGTCCAATCATGTGCCATAGAGGGCCAAGACCCTGCAGGTTCTCTCTTCTACCCGGTCTCTTCAGTAGGTGTTCTCACTGATCAGCAGTCAGTCGAAGAAATTAAGTGGAATCTGCTGTTGAAGACACTGGTGGGAGGTAAAGCCTGCAGGGTCTTGGCCCTCCATGGCACATGACTGGACACCCCTGCCCTAACCCATTATTCGAAAATACAGATGCTAATATGGCCCAGAATTCCTCCATATACTGGTACTATCGCTAAAGTGTGCAGTGTCTTCTGCACTGGTACATCCAACAATACAGTCTTCTGTAAGTAAAAGGGGACGGCAGTGGCTCAGGATTTAGAGCAGGTCATCCAATAACAACATGGTTGGCGGTTCGAATCCCGCTCTCCCCAGATATCCTGCTGTTGTGTCCCTGGGCAAGACACTTCACCCCAATTGCTCCTGTTGGGTCTGGAAGCGCCATGTTAGGCAGCATGCCACCATCAGTGTGTGAATGTGTGTGTGAATGGGTGGATTGCAGGATCTGTAAAGCGCTTTGGTCATCAAGAGATGAGAATAAAAGTGCTATATAAGTGAATACCATTTACCATTTTTCTTAAAACTGAGCCATTATTTTCCACGTCACTGATAAATTGTTTGAACTGATGACTCTTTTCACACCGGTGTCTTAAAAGACAAAATAGAAAATCATGATGCAAACACATAAGTCACTAAATTGTTTATTACAATCAGCAGTAAATTCCAGATTATTTAGAATGTGCAAAATTCAAACTGTAAAAAGGCCACGCTGCCTCACTGAGAAGCAACTGGATGTGCTGCTCAAGCTGATCCCGGTTCACCAGATCTTTAGCCTGCATCTCTATAAATAGTGACGCAAAGTCTGGTTTGGGGTGGATCGCTTTCCTTTTGCCTAGATGAAAGAGAGAAATGGATGGTGGTTAATTAAAACAAGTTTAAAACATATTTGGGAAATACACTTGTTGCTCAAAGCCAGTGGTGGAATGTGACAAAAAAAGTACTTTGTTGTTATATTTAACCACAATTTTCAGGTAGCTGCGCTTCAGTAAAGTAGATTCTGCAAGGGCTGGGTTATGTTTAAAATCATTTGATTTTACTGTGGCCTCAGCAATCAGAATGAGTTGATACCTTCAGTTGAATGGAATCCAGTACTTTAACTGAGGGTGTGCATCCAATTATGGAGTCGCTCAGTCAAAATATGTAATTTTTATCAATAAAAGTTTAGCCACCACTCTGTCACCGCTGTGTCGCCCTGGCTTCAAGTGTGGGTGGTGTTTTGTACTTGTATTGCTAAAATATAAAAGGAAGCACTACAATGGGTCTCAAATATTTGCAATGTGTCCTGTTATTATAGTACTGCATGAGTTTATTGACGGTAGACTATAAACTACACATATAAACTAAATTATAATGATGACTGAACAGCTCCCATTCCCCAAAGTGCAAGATACACTATTATGAATATAACTCATAAAGGATCACACAAGTGATCTGACAAAAAAAAACTAACAAAAAAAAAACAAGCGGTTTATTTTACAATGGCTAATACTGGATGTTGTGGGATAACCCCCACAACAGACTGGACAGGCATAGCAATGTGTGTATTAATGTCTACAGACAGCCCACTTCTCCTGGCTTTTTCCGGCTCACTACTGTGATGTTAATGTGCCATTCATGCATTGTGTTCATGCTTCCTGTCCTTACTGTGTCTATACACTGATGACAATATGTAGATGTGCCTTGTAACCTCTTTTGTCCTGCAGTTCTGGAGCAGAGGCGAATCCTGGCTTGCAATCTCCTTATTGTTATGTGTGTCTCTCAAATGCAAATGCCCATACCTACTGCTGTGAATGCCTTTCATGTATTGTCTGTAGTTGGGTATATAAGCTGCATTATTCTGTAAATCTGTCTCTCACTCTTTGACTACTGCTGCTGACACACACATCCTGTGTCTCTTTGCTGAGAGCCTGAGGACCCGCTCCGGTCTGCTCACTCAAGGGCTGGAGCGGAGTTCCTGTGACGGCGGTATGATAATAAACCGATTTAAAACCTTCACGTCGCTGCCTTATTTTATCATCCGCCGCAGATGTGCCATTTATTTTCAATTATTCCATAATTAATAGTCACACAATCAAATAAATCTCAGTTCAGTCCCTTTCATTCATTCATCTTCTTCCGCTTAATCCTTTTCGGGTTGCCGGGGGTGCTGGAGCCTATCCCAGCATCTTTGGGCGAGAGGCAGGGTACACCCTGGACAGATCGCCAGTCCATCGCAGGGTCAGCACAGAGAGACAGACAACCATTCACTCTCACATTAATACCTAAGAACAATTTAGAATCTCCAGTTTGATGCCAGTTAACCTAACTTGCATGTTTTTGGCATGTAGGAGGAAACTGGAGAAATCCCGGAGTAAACCCACGCAGACACGGGAAGAACATGCAAACTCCACACAGATCACTGTTGGTCGGAGGCTGGGATCGAACCCAGGATCCCCTGGCCAGGGGTGAGTTGCTGTGCTGCCGCAGTGCTAACCACTCCGCCACCGTGCTGCCCAGTCCCTTTCATATTAAGTGGAAATTGTGCTACTTTAATTTTGGCACTTTACTTATACTTTAACTTAAAAAGCAAAGGATTTGAGTACTTTGTCCACCACGACTAAAAAAATCACGGAACGTGCAACTTACCACTTATAACACATTGTTGTGTTGTGCTAAACGTTGCCAGTATCACAGCAGATGCTGGTCAGACTCTACAACGAAAATACACACCACTTAAGTACATGCACAGCACGAAAGTGCAACATGTAAAAAAACACCTTTTTCACTAGGATTACAACGAGCTTATTTCATCAGATATTGTCAACACAAGCGCAAAATACAAGGAGAACACGGCGTTAGCATTGACGGCTAACTGGCTAGCTCATTAGCTGCACACAAGAGACCACGATGTTGTCTGTTCAAAGTGAACTTTCCACTGCTGGGATAAATAACGTAAAAGATGCATAATATCACATCACATCACTGACTGCACAACAACCACTGCTGCCTCTAAAGAAATCAAGTCCTGCTGCCCACTCCCCACTCTACCAACACCCCCCCACTCCCAACACACAGCCCCCCATCCTGACCCTGACCAGGACCCAGGTGAGGACGGAGCTGAGGAAGATCAAGGCGAGGAAGGCGCCGGGACCGGACGGCATCAGCGCAAAGCTCCTCAAGTCCTGTGCAGACCAGCTGTGTGGGATTGTGACGTATATCTTCAACATGAGCCTGAAACTGGGGAGGGTACCACAGCTGTGGAAAACATCTTGTGTGGTACCTGTACCAAAAACTTCCCACCCCAAAGACCTGAACAGCTACAGACCGGTGGCCTTGACGTCCCACTTGATGAAGACCCTGGAGAGACTGCTCCTTGCTCACCTCCGCCCCCTGGTGGAACCAGCGATGGATCCACTCCAGTTCGCCTACCAGCATGGCATTGGGGTGGAGGATGCGGTGATCTTCCTCCTTCACCGTTCTCTGTCCCACCTGGAGAAGCCCGGGAATATGGTGAGGATCATGTTCTTTGACTTCTCCAGTGCTTTCAACACCATCCAACCGATGATCCTGAAGGACAAGCTGCTGCGCGCAGGGGTGGACCAGCACCTGTCATCATGGATCCTGGACTACCTCACGAACCGGCCTCAGTTTGTGAGAACCCGGGACTGTGTGTCCGACACGATCATCAGTAGCACGGGGGCCCCCCAGGGAACGGTGCTGGCTCCCTTCCTGTTCACTCTTTATACTGCGGACTTCTCACACAACACAACACACTGCCATCTACAGAAGTTCTCTGATGACTCTGCGATCGTTGGCCTCATCTCCAATGGAGATGAAGCTGAGTACAGAGGGCTTATCCAGGACTTCGTGGACTGGTGCCATCGGAACTGCCTCCAGATCAACGCGAGGAAAACTAAGGAGCTGGTGGTGGACTGCCGCAGGCATGGGCAGCCCCTCACAGTACCAGTAAATATACAGGGAACAGACATCGAGATGGTGACATCCTATAAGTACCTGGGTATTCATCTGAACAATAAACTAGACTGGTCACACAATACTGATGCACTCTACAAGAAGGGACAGCGCAGGCTGTTCCTGCTGAGGAGACTCAGGTCTTTTGGTGTACAAGGGGCGCTGCTGAAGTCATTCTATGACACGGTGGTGGCATCAGCCATCACTTTTGGAGTGGTCTGCTGGGGCAGTGGCATTACTGCAGCAGATAGGAAGAGACTGAACAAACTGATTAAGAAAGCTAGCTCTGTCCTGGGGCAGCGCCTTGATCCGATGGAGGAGATAGGAGAGAGAAGGACGGTGGCTAAACTGTCATCTCTGCTGGAGTCCGAGTTCCACCCTATGCAGGACATACTGAATGCACTGAGGAGCTCATTTAGCAGCAGACTACATCATCCCAGGTGCACAACCGAGAGGTTTCGTAGGTCCTTCCTACCAACGGCTGTCAGACTGTACAACCTAAGCAGGGCTGCTCGCAGAGATAGCAAAAAGACGTAACAAACTAATAGTTTTTTGAATGCAAAAGATGCAATAGACTTACACAATGGTCCTCTCCGGCATACAACTAGGAACATACCGGTCGCTATGGAGGGTGAGAATATGTATGGGCACATAATCATACCATGTAGGATAACTAAGTAGACGGTTATGCTGTTTCATTCCATCTAGCAACAATGCTCTGCACTGTGTGTGTTTATATATTTGCATATTTATTCCATCTAGCTACAATGCTCCGTACTGTGGGTGTTTATATATTTATATATCTACATATTATTCCATCTAGCTACATTGCTCCGCACTGTGTGTGTTTATATACTTGCATATTTATTCCACCTAGCTGCAATGCTCCGTACTGTGGGTGTTTATATATTTACATATTTATTCCATCTAGCTACAATGCTCTGCACTGTGTGTTCATATATTCATATATTTATTCCATCCAGCTACAATGCTCTGCACTGTGTGTCTGTGTGTGTGTGTATATATATATATTTTATAGTAATACGTACATATGTTTATTAGCTGCTCTTGCTTGCTTGTTTTTTTTTTTTTTTTTTTTTTTTTTTTTTTTTTTTTTCTTGCCTTCTGATTGTTGCTCTGAGTGTTGCTATCCCTGTGCTGTTGCAATCCTGGAATTTCCCCGTTGTGGGACTAATAAAGGCTTATCTTATCTTATCTTATCTTATCTTATCATATCACATCACTCACCATCCTCAATATCCTAATATCACAACATTCAACTGCTGAAGTTGGGTGCTCCCGCCGCCGTGAATTCATTTCGGGTGGCTCCGTCTAGTTCCCTCTGGATTCTCTCATCAGCCGAAAGGCACAGAAAACTGCTGGACTGCAGTATTGACTTCTGTGGGTCTGATTTCTGTGAAGCCATTCTATCGTTGTTGTTTATACTGATGCTTGCTTGTTGGTTCACGGACGAATCTTTGTAAATGGTGGCTCAAGAGTCTGTAATTCAGCCTTCAATCGTCGCTCTCATGACGTTTCGCCCAGACCAATCAGTGGCCTGCAATCTTTTGACATCACATTTTCAGGTCAGTGCGGCACGCTCAGAACCACTCTGGAGTAGGTCTGAAAAATCTGAAATCGTTACAGTTCCTAATGGAAAAGCCTACAAAGCGTACCAAACCAAACCGAACAGGGCCAAACAGGTACTAGTGGAAAAGGGCCAAAAGATTCTCTGATGGGGGAGACAGTGTCATGGCGCCCGCGGGGCCATCATCAACCTCAGCTGCACGCACACCTGCTGCCAATCATCAGCGGGCTTTAAAAGCCAGACCTGCCTGTGATTCAGCACGGAGCCGTCTGTCAAACTCCAGAGGACACGTCTTTCGTCAGCAGCCATGTCCTGGCTCATCGTCTAATCCTAGACCAACGCTTCGCCGCACGTAAGCTATATTGACTCACCTTGTCAAGTTCATCTTCCCCTGTGCACAGGTGGATCTCCCTGGCGGCGGATCCTCTCTCCCCGGCAGCGGTTCAGCTCCACTCCTGCATCAGGGTAACTCACACTCTCCCCTGCACAGAGCCAGATGCTGTCTCCCTGGCTGTCGCCCTCAAGGCCAACCTGAGCTCACCACCACCATCTGCAAAAGTAAGCTGTCATCATTATTACGCCCGTTTGCCCGCCCCGGTGCTGAGCTAATACCTCTGCTTTGTCTCCATAGGGTTGCCAGGCCAAACGGCGTCCAGCTCTCCCCCTGCACGAGTCCTACACTGCATGCACAACACTGTACATACACAGACGCATTCACAAGACTCAGTTAGCTAATAAAAGGATAGTTGCATTTCCCTCGAGTCTGTCTTTTGTCCCCTGGGTCCAGAATTATGTCAGTACGGCTCCGTCAGAGCGACCCAGCGGACAGCGTGCTAGCACGCCGCTTTAACACCTTAGAAGCTCGAGTGGAACAGTTAGCGTACCAACAAAATGTTATCCTCAGTCAGCTAACCCTAATTAACAGCCAGTTGGATCGTCTGGATGGACAGCGGACGTTCCCTCCAGCTTCTGGGGTCCCGTTGGGCCCTGCTAGCCCCCCTCCTAGCCAGGCTAGTCAGGCTCCATTGGCCCGTCTCACACAGGTGCCCACACCCGTGCGCTTCAGCGGTAAGCTCGGGGAGGCCTGTGGATTTAATCTTCAATGTGAGACGGTTTTCCAGCGAGTGCTGGGGGATTTTCCCACTGATCACAGCAGGATAGGCTACGTCACTAACTTGCTAGAGGGTAGAGTGCTAGCTTGGGCTTACACCATTATGGCCAAGCCCAGTTATGCTAATCTTATATATCAACGGTTCATTGCAGATTTTCACGAGGTGTTTGATCACTCCGACCGGGATAGCATGCTTACCACCCGGTTGTTAAATCTCCGACAAGGCGGCAGGTCCGTGGCGGACTACGCTGTCGATTTCCGGGTGATGGCTGCTGAGGTCGGGTGGGAGGATGCCTCGTTGTGGAGCATTTTTATCTGTAGCCTAAGTCCTAGTCTCAGAGATGAGCTAGTTAGGGTTGGATAAACCAGAGAAACTCACAGAGTTGATTTCTCTTACCATAAATTTGGATAACAGGCTGAGGGAACGAGCAGCCAAGCGGAGAGCTTCCAGCCGCTCGGGTGCGCAGTTTTTTCGCTCCTCACAGTCGTTCCAGTTGGCCCTGCCCTCACCGGAAGCACTTGATGGGCAGGAGGATATGGTAGCCGGGCGCTTCAAAATTCTGCTAGCTGAGAAACAGCGCCACAGGGAGTTAGGGCTGTGTGTGTATTGTGGAAGTAGTGAACACGAGGTAGAGAGTTGCACCATTTGGCCAAAAGAGGGGGTCTGTGCGTCGCAGTAGGGGGACTCACGGATGCGTCTCTGTCAAAACCCCTCACCAATTGCCTCATGCCCATCAGATTTATTCACAAGCACACAGAATACTCCACTCATGCACTGATTGACTCGGGGGCTGTGCAGAGTTTTATATCAGGAGACCTGGCAACCCGGTTAGGGCTCCCCTGTCATACTCTCCAGCCACCTCTTAAACTGATAGCCCTATCTAAAACCCCCTTAGCGACTGTCTCTCAGCAAACCGCCCCAGTGTCCGTGATTGTCTCTGGGAACCATCGGGAGGAACTACGCCTGCTGGTGCTGCCCTCCTCCATGTCCCCGGTCATCCTGGGCTACCCCTGGCTGCGGCTCCATAACCCATCATTTGATTGGCGGACAGGGAACATCACGTCTTGGAGCTTGTTCTGCCTTAGCGCATGCCTGCAGTCCACAGCATGTGCCCCGTCGGTGTCTTTGCCCCCCCCCCCCCCAGATCTGTCCAAGGTGCCACCAGAATACCATGATCTGGGGGCGGTGTTCAGTAAGTCACAGGGGCTGTCACTTCCCCCCCACCGCCCCTACGACTGTGTGATTAACCTTCGGGCTGGTGCCCCACTGCCGTCGAGCCGCCTATACAGCCTGTCAGCTCCAGAGTGGGAGGCGATGGATACATACATTAAGGAGTCGCTCAGCTTGGGCATTTTTCGCCCATCCTCCTCGACGGTGGGGGCAGGATTCTTCTTCGTTGGCAAGAAGGATGGCTCCCTGCGGCCATGTATCGATTTCAGGGGGCTCAACGACATCACGGTGAAGGATAAGTACACCTTGCCCCTCATGAACACAGCTTTCGACTCCCTCCAGGGGGCCTCTTGGTTCACCAAGCTCGACCTCCACAACACTTACCATCTCATGCAGATAAAGGAGGGAGATGAATGGAAGACGGGATTCCGGACCCCAAGCGGCCATTTCGAATATCTCGTGATACCGTTTGGGTTTACCAACGCGCCGGCCGTCTTCCAGCGCCTGATAAATGACGTTCTTCGGGATTTCCTGGGCACCTTTGTCTTTGTCTACTTAGATGACATCCTCATCTTCTCCCGGTCGTTAGAGGAGCATCAGGTGCACGTGAGACGGGTCCTCCAATGACTCCTGGAGAACAAGCTGTACGTGAAGGCCGAG
Source organism: Pholidichthys leucotaenia (assembly GCA_020510985.1). NCBI lineage: Eukaryota > Metazoa > Chordata > Actinopteri > Cichliformes > Pholidichthyidae > Pholidichthys > Pholidichthys leucotaenia. Next base: position 122,230,142 of record CM035841.1, read on the forward strand.
AAATGTGAGTTTCACACTAACAAGACCTCATTTCTCGGCTTTGTTATCTCCCACAACCAGGTTCTTCCCGACCTGGTGAAGGTCAAGGCAGTAGTGGATTCCCCCCCCCCACCCCACCCCATCCAGAAAGCAACTCCAGCAGTTCCTGGGGTTTGCCAACTTTTATCGCTGCTTTGTGCCCAGGTACAGCATGGTTGCCCGCCCCCTGACCTGTCTCACGTCCCCGAAGGTCTCTTTCCGCTGGACAGAGGAGGCTGTAGTGGCGTTCGGCGCCCTCAAGAGGAAGTTCTCATCGTCCTGCGTCCTCACGCAGGTGGACCCGTACCTCCAGTGCTTGGTCGAGGTGGATGCATCGGACTCTGGGGTGGGGGCAGTGCTTTCCCAGCACTCTCCAATAGACGGGGTGGTCCACCCCTGCACCTTCTTCTCGCACCGCCTGTCTCCAGCAGAGAGAAACTACAACATCGGCGACAGGGAGGTCCTGGCGGTGAAGCTCGCGTTGGAAGAGTGGCGCCACTGGTTGGAGGGGGCTGCCCAGCCTTTTGTGGTTTGGATCGACCACAAAAACTTGGAATACCTGAGGACCGCCAAGCGGTTGAACTCCCGGCAGGCCCGCTGGTCCCTGTTCTTTGGTCGGTTCGACTTTACAATCACCTACTGCCCCGGGGCCAAGAACGCCAAACCGGATGCCCTCTCCAAGCAATTCTCGGTGGAGGTGTCAGAGGACCATGAGCAGACCATCCTTCCACCATCCTGTGTCGTTGGCGCCCTCTCATGGGACATCAGGGAGAAGGTCGTGAAGGCGCAGGAGGTGGCCCCTCGGAGCGGCTGTCTGTCCCCACAGCGGTCCGGGGTGAAGTGATTCAGTGGGCCCATGCCTCAAAATTTGCATGCCATCCTGGGGTGTCCCGCACGGTAGAACTCCTCCAGAGGTCGTTTTGGTGGCCGGGGCTGTGAAAGGATGTCACTGCATACATCTGGGCCTGCGCTCAGTGCGCCACCGGGAAGTCGTCTTCTTCTCCACCGGCCGGGCTCCTTCATCCCCTGCCGGTCCCCAGCCGTCCCTGGTCCCACATTGCCCTGGATTTTGTGACGGGCCTCCTGCCGTCCAACCACTTCACCACGGTCCTTACCATCGTCGATCAATTCTCCAAGGCTGCCCACTTTGTTCCCTTCTGGGGGCTGCCGACGGCACGGGAGACAGTGGACCTATTGGTGCAGCACGTCATACGCCTCCAAGGGATCCCCACTGACATTGTCTCTGATCGTGGGCCCCAATTCATGAACCAGGTTTGGAGGGCGTTCTGTCACGCACTGGGGTCAACGGTAAGCCTGTCATCTGGATACCACCCGCAGAGCAATGGGCAGTGTGAACGGGAAAATCAAGAGCTGGAGGCTGCTCTGCGCTGCGTCATCACCTCCAGTCCATCTTCTTGGAGCAGCCACCTGCTGTGGATCGAGTACGCCCATAATTCCACGGTTTCCTCGGCGATTGGTATGTCCCCCTTCAGGGCCTCTTTAGGATATGACCCCCCACTGTTTCCGGAGGAGGAGAAGGAAGTGGCGGTGCCTTCTGTCCGCGCTCATGTGAGGCGCTGCCGCCAGCTCTGGACCACCACCCGCAGAGTTCTCCTTCGGACCACTGAACGTAACACCAGGACGGCTAACCGCCGTAGGAGACCGGCGCCCAAATACAAGGTGGGTCAGCAGGTATGGCTGTCTACACGAAATGTTAAATTGAAGGCTGAGAGGCGGAAGCTGGCCCAGCGCTTTATCGGGCCCTTCCCGATTATTCGTGTGGTTAACCCTGTGGCTGTTCGCCTAACTCTCCCCCCCTCCCTCTGCATGTGTCCGACCTTCCATGTCTCACAGGTGAAACCCGTTTGCTCCAGCCCCCTTTGTCCACCTCCCAAGGCTCCACCTCCACCAGTGGTGATAGATGGCGACCCGGCGTGGGGAGTCAATTCCATCCTGGACGTTTGCCACCGGGGTCGCGGCCTGCAATACTTGGTGGACTGGGAGGGGTACGGCCCTGAGTGGAGGTCCTGGGTACGTCCGTCATTCGTACTCGACAAATAACTCATCAGGGACAAGATGGTGGCAAGATGGTGAGACAAGATGGCGGCAGCAGGTAGCAGCGGCTTGGCAGGTGCTGATGCTTTACCTTTTCAAATGAAATCTAGGAAGCCGCCTGACTTGACAAATGCACTAATAACCTGGACTCTGTGGCCATCAACAAAATGCGTCAAAGCCCAGGCTTTTAATGTGTTAATCGTAGCGCTCTATTTGATGGCTTTCACTACCACGCAACCGTATGGAAGCTGGGCTGCTGCCCGCGGATGCACAGGAACTCATCCAGCTGATCTATCTGACCGACCAGCTATACCCCTGGACTCCTGGAGCCAGTACATCATCTACTCCAACGTGTTGGATGGAGGACGGGCATTTGCTCAAACTAAGCATAACGTGTATCACACACGGAGAGCTGCTCTGACAAAAGTCCAGCGGGGTAATGCTGCTTTACTCTGCATTATTTTACTGCTCTGTGGAGACGTTCACCTGAATCCTGGACCAGTGGACGCCCAGCAGCCGCAGCAGGTGACTACAGCAGCAACAGCACCGGTGACCTGTATCCGAAACGATTCCATCACAATGTTTCAAGGTAACGCACACCATGTGTCTAAGACGACAAACAACAGCTGCTGTAACCAACTAAACTCGTTACAGACGGCCGTTGCCTTCAAATAACACAAAACCAAACTTTTTCAAACTGTCAATCATACATCTGTACTGTGGAACCCGCAAACAAAGTCAAAGGGAATATTTGGAGGGCATTTAAACATACGCAGTGTTATTTCAAAAACAGAACAACTGGAACATTTACTCACGGACTCAAATCTGGTTTATCTGTGTCTCACAGAAACTTGGATGAACACCATGACTCCTCTATCTGTGTTTACAAAAATCCCCGGATACAATGTTTATAGATGAGACCGAGGGAAAGGAAAAGGGGGCGGGGTTTTGATTTACGTTAAAGACAGCATTGACAGTTACCAGATAGACACCGCCGAGCTCTCCTTTTATTGATAGCTACCTAACGCCATACGATCAAACTCTGGAATGTGTCGGGGTCACAATAAGGCTATCTCCCCAAATATCATTTATTGTACTTGCTGTGTATCGCCCACCAAATGCAACTAAAGACTTTTATTCTAGTTTGGCCAAAATCTTAAAGAAATATGAAAGAAAGGAAGTATTGCTAATGGGTGATTTTAATATAAACTGGCTCGATAAAGCACGAAGAAAAAAGCTGAAAGATATTACCAATTCTACACAAATGACACAATTAATAAATAAACCTACAAGACTGACTAAAAATTCACAAACTTTGATTGACCTAATTTTTAGTAATAAGCCAGATAGGGTAACCCAAACATATAATTTGATAACAGGTTTGTCAGACCATAATCTTACTTTAGTAGCCAGAAAATTAAACAAACTAAGGTATAGGGATCAACAGCAAATTAAAAAATAATCTAAAATTTCTCGCATTCCAAAGAAAAATCAAATCTTCCTTGAGAATGATTTAAGCAAAATAAACACAGAGTTTCAAAATGACAAAACCTGTGACCAATCATGCAGAAATATTGTAACAGCTATAACAGATATTATTGCAAAATATACAGAATTGAAACAAAGAAAGTCCAATAAAAGGAGGCTGCCATGGTTTAACACCTCTCTTTGGGGCCTCATGAAACAAAGAGATATGGCCCTCAAAAAATTTCTTAAGTCAGGGCTAACCCCTGATCATTACACTTATAGAAGCTTGAGAAATAAAGTCACTGTACAACTTTGAAAAGCAAAGGCTAACTTTTTTCTCAATATAATAAAGGTTGCAAAAGGCAACAATAAACTTATTTGGAGAAGCATGGAGAAGCTATTGGGAAAAGAAAAACCAAGATGTGATGACTTAAAGCTAAAAATAAATTCTGTTATTCAAAATAACAACACTGAGCTGGAAAAACATTTTAATGATTATTTTATAAACTCTGTGTCACAATTGGCAAAGAGTTTTTCTAAGCCAAACTGCACTCATGAATTCCACTGTGATGCTCATTCTTTTAAATTGAGTAATGTAGATGAAGTGAATATCTCTAAAATCATATCCACTCTTAAAAATAGTAAAGCTAAAGACATATTTGGAATGGATACAGCTTTTCTGAAAGAACACAAAGAAATTTTAACATCAGTATTAACAAAAATTATAAATCAATCCATAAATGAGAGTACCTTTCCCACAATTTTGAAAACAGCTATTGTACGGCCAATGTACAAATCAGGTGATAAGCTCCAGGTCGCAAATTACAGACCCATCAGTGTACTCCCAACCATTTCCAAAGGCTTGGAGAAAGCTGTAGCACAACAGCTGGTGGACCACCTTGACTCCATGGTAGCACTTAACCCCTTTCAGTTTGGTTTCAGGAAAGGATGTTCCACTGAAACAGCATGCTGCTATCTATTAGAAAACATCAAATCCAGTCTGGATGGGGGAAGGGTAGTGGGGGCTGTTTTTCTTGACCTGCGAAAGGCTTTTGATACAGTCAGCCACGAGTTACTTTTAAACAAATTATCACAATTCTCCCTTCATAAAAGTACACAAAATTGGATAAGGTCATACCTCAGTGACAGACAGCAGTGTGTAATTGTAAACAATGTTACATCTCCCTTAAAAGCATGCAGCATGGGTGGACCGCAGGGACTGAAAAATTAACACGGGAAATGGAGAAAGTCTCACATTGGTTGAGGAATTTTTGTTTAACCTTAAACTTCGATAAAACTGTGTCAATGTTTTTTACCAATCGCTACAAATCCAAGAATTCTTGTCATATTTTGATAGAAGGACAAAAAATTAAGAATGTGACTGAATTTAAATATTTAGGTGTTACACTTGACTCAAATTTAAGCTTTAAAAAACACATTAAAAAGATGGCAAACACGGTCAAATTTAATTCTGCTAATTTCAAACATATTAGAAATTCACTATCTACTGAAGCATCAAGTATGTATATAAATGCTATGATAATTCCACATTTTCTTTACTGTATGACCAGTTGGTCACAGGCGTGAAAATCTGCCCTGAGGCCTCTGGAATCATTATACAAATATTCTATCAAGATTTATGACAAGAAAAGACGAACATTCCATCACTGCCCAATCCTGTCCAAATACAACCTGTTGAGCTTTGACAATTTAATCATGTATACAAATGTGTGTCTTTTGTTTAAGGTAATCCATAACTCTGCTGCTCCTCCCTTAAAAGGTTTGTTTCATTAAGTCCTGTAAATACATCTCGGACAACTCGATCAACAGCACGCGGCGAGTGCAGGATTCCTAAGGACAAGACAACATTAGCAAATTCAACATTTTCATGTGTGGCTATGCGACAGTGGAACATGTTACCAACGGAGTTACTTGCAGTAACAGATTATCACACATTTTCACGCTTGGTGAAAAAACATTTAATCTCGAAGCAAACCTGTGTCCATAATGTACTGTGATGTAAAGGTGTTAGAGTGTGTGATGTTGACAGTGGGACCAATAAGAGTCAGTGGTTGGATGTGAAAAATTGTTTATATGGATGGAGTTATAAAAATGTATTATTGTATGTTTTAGTTTTTATCAGTGTTTTGGGTTCTTATCAATGTTATTAATGTCTGTTTTAGTTTTTAGCAATGCTTGGTTTTAGTTTTTTTAATCAATGATTGGTTTTAGTTTTTTATCAATACTTAGTTGTAGTTTTAGCAAATGTCTGCTTTTATTAATGCTAACACCAGCCTGCCCAGGGACTACAGGTGGAAATTAGCACTTGTGCTATAACCTGGTACAATGCATCTTTCCTCTTTAAGGTCAGTGTATATTGTGCATGTCCCTGCATAAATAAATAAATAAAAGAAAAGAAAGGGACTTCCACCGGACGCACCCAGGTAGGATAGGGCAGGTGCCAGGAGGCACCTCTAGAGGGGGGAGTACTGTCATGGCGCCCGCAGGGCCATCATCAACCTCAGCTGCACGCACACCTGCTGCCAATCATCAGCGGGCTTTAAAAGCCAGACCTGCCTGTGATTCAGCACGGAGCTGTCTGTCAAACTCCAGAGGACACGTCTCTCGTCAGCATCCACGTCCTGGCTCATCGTCTAATCCTAGAATGATGCGCTTCGCCGCACGCAAGCTATATTGACTCACCTTGTCAAGTTCATCTTCCCCTGTGCACAGGTGGATCTCCCTGGCAGCGGATCCTCTCTCCCTGGCAGCGGTTCAGCTCCACTCCTGCATCAGGGTAACTCGCACTCTCCCCTGCACAGAGCCAGACGCTGTCTCCCTGGCTGTTGCCCTCAAGGCCAACCTGTCCTGAGCTCACCACCACCATCTGCAAAAGTAAGCTGTCATCATTATTACGTCCTTTTGCCCGGTGCTGAGCTAATACCTCTGCTTTGTCTCCATAGAGTTGCCAGGCCGAACGGCGTCCAGCTCTTCCCCTGCATGAGTCCTACACTGCACGCACAACACTGTACATACACGCACGCATTCACAAGAAACGGTTAGCTAATAAAAGGATAATTGCATTTCCCTCAAGTCTGTCTTTTGTCTCCTGGGTCCAGAATTATGTCAGACAGGGGCTAAGTTGAGGGGTGGCGGATGAAGAGGAGCTGCAGAGAAGCGTGTAAGACTGCAACTCTGCTGCCTGGTCCCAACTCTGAGTTGTCAAGGTTTGGGAAATTTGGATAAAATTGATGCCAGATTGTTAAGATAACAGAGACGCACCATCCAAAGTGGGATGTGTGCCGCCTCATCAAATAAGACCAGCGTGGATCTCAGAACAAGCCTCATTTAATTCTGTTGTCTTCCAACATACATTCAACACGTATATCTTCTACTAGTGCCACCGTGTGGCAAGGCATTACATTACATCCCCCCCTTTTAGATATTTACCATATCCCTTTATATATCTTATTTACTTAAATTCTAATAATAAAGAATATGGTCAACCACAAGATAACACAAAGCTACACTGTCACTACTGTGCGCTTACATTTTCAGAACATAACTTTTTCTTTTCATTTTCTTTTCTAACTAGAAGGACAGGGTAGACTACCTGACCCTTCAGGCTCTGCCATAGGGAATTATTCTGCCCTGTTCACTGCAGGCCTCTATACTAGGTTTCACCAGTTCAGTCTTTCTGGTGGACGAGATACTTGCCCCGATCTGGTCACAGTCACATCCGAGCTGGGCTGATCTGGCTCTGGATCAGGCTGATCTGGTTCTGGAAGAGCAGTGAGCTGAGCTCTGTTTCTTCTCAGTGTGCCCGACTCTGTCTCCACGTTGTACGACCTTGGAGTTGATGACGTCGACTGGACTGTCCCGGTGGTCTTTGCTGAGCAGATCCACACTCTCTGACCTGGTTCGAGAACCGGCAGCTCTCTTGCTCTGTGTCTCGCTCCATATGCTTTCTTCTGATTCTCTTTCAATCTTGCGTCTTTCTTTTTAAAAGCATGAAGGTCTGGCCACTTTGGTCTGAGAGTCTGTGGAGGGACCGGAACTGTCGATCGCAATCTTCTCCCCATCAGAAGTTCTGCTGGTGAGGCTCCATGAGCCAATGGGGTTGTCCTGTAAGTCAGGAGAGCTCTTTGGTGATCTTGGTTCTTGCTGAGTATCTGCTTTACTGTTCTCACCGCCCTCTCTGCTTCCCCATTGCTTTGCGGATACCTGGGGCTACTGGTGACATGTTCAAAGTCGTTTTCCTGAGCAAATACTTTAAACTCTGAAGAGGCGAACTGTGGCCCGTTGTCCGTCACTAGTACCTCAGGGATACCGAATCTTGCAAAGATGACTTTCAGCCTCTCGACTGTGGTTGCTGTAGTGAGCGTTGGAAGGTTGGCTATTTCAATGTATCTGGAGAAATAGTCAACTACGACCAGGTAGTGGCTCTTCCCCCACTCGAAGAGGTCCGCCGCTAGCCTTTGCCACGGCCTTGCAGGTAAGGGGGTCGTGAGCAGTGGCTCTGTGCGATAGCTGGAGTACTGGCTGCATACTTCACACCTCTCCACAAGCTCTTTGATGTCCCTTGTCAAGCCTGGCCACCACACAGACTGTTGGGCTCTTGAAATGCACTTTGTCATGCCCAGGTGCCCATGGTGGATTCTCTCCAGCATGTCTCTTCGCATTGGCGCTGGAATGACAAGCCTTTCTCCCTTTAGGAGGATACCGTCAGCCACATGGATGTCAGCTCTGTGCGGCCAGTACTTTAGCATCCTCTCTGGAACTGCTTGTCTGTGCGAAGGCCATCCTTTGTCTGTGTATGCCCTCAGCTGTTTCATTGTTGTGTTGTTGTTCTGCATGTTTTTAATTTCATCCAATTTTGTTTTTGTTGCAGGTATGTGTTCCATCACAAAGTCGATGTACACCTGACACTCTCTTTCCAGGCTGGCACTCTCCGTGCTGCTCTCTGGTCCCAGTGGCGCTCGTGACAATGCGTCAGCAGCCACCAACTGTTTCCCTGGTACATGAATTATCTTGTAGTTGAATCTCATCATTCTCAGTCTGAATCTGAGTATTCTTGGAGGTAAATCATCCAGTGGCCGGGTACCTAACAGTGATATGAGAGGTTTGTGATCTGTACACACCGTGAAGTCCATTCCCAGGAGATAGGTGCTCAGGTGCTCGCACGCCCATGTCACGGCGAGAGCTTCTTTCTCGATTTGAGCGTACCGAGACTCTGTGGGTGACAGACTTCTAGATATGTACACCACTGGCCTGAATTCTCCACCTGGCTGTCGCTGCATCAGTACTCCTCCCAGGCCATATGATGAAACGTCAGCCGACACGAGAGTTTCTCTTTTTGTGCTGTACTGAGCCAGTACCGCTGGAGAGCTAAGCTCTTTCTTCACAGCTTCAAAAGCTGTCTTTTGCTGCGCGTCCCATGTCCACTCGCTGTCGCTGCACAGCAAGTCTCTCAGGGGCTTTGTGAGATTGGGGAGGCGCGAGGAGAACTTGCAGACATAGTTCACCATCCCCATGAAGCGTCTCACCGCTTCAACGTTCTCGGGTTTGGGCATGTTCAAGATTGCTTTAATTTTGCTTGGGTCAGCCTCGATCCCGTCGGCACTGACCATATGCCCTAGGAATTTCACGTCCTTCACACTGAACTCACATTTTTCGTTTAGGGTCAGACCTGCCTCTTCAAGCTTCTTGAGAAGTTCGCACAGCCTGTTGTCATGCTCAGTCTGATCTTTGCCAAACACCAATATGTCGTCGGCATGGCAGAGTGCGCCTGGGGTGCCGTCGACAAGCTGGGAAAGTCTTAGCTGGAAATGTTCCGGCGCAGAAGAAATCCCGAATGGGAGTCTCCTGTAACAATACCTCCCAAATGGTGTAATGAAGGTTGTCAATGGCTCTGATTCCTCATGCAGGGGAACTTGCCAAAACCCTGCTGTGGCATCCAATTTTGAGAAGATGACGGCTCCGTCTAGCTTTGCTAGAGTCTCATCCACAGCTGGGAGTATGTGTCTTTCTCGACGCACGCTCTCATTCAGCCTTGTCAGGTCTGAGCAGATCCGGATTTTTCCATGGGGTTTGGGTGCAACCACCATTCCCGAACACCACTCGGTTGGTTCTTGGATCTTTCGAATCACGCCCATCTCTTCCATCCTCTGGAGCTCTGATTTGACTCTGTCCATTAATGGTAGGGCTACATGTCTAGGGGCTGACAAGGCGTATGGCACAGCTCCCTGAGCTAACTCAATTTTATAGCTACCCTGCAGCTTCCCTAAGCCTGAGAATACTTTCGGGAACATTTTCTTGAATTTTTCATCAGATGCTAGCACTGCAGCTATCTGCTGCAACAGAGGTAGGCTCTGTGTAGCTGGGAGCCCTAATAGTGGCATCGCTAAATTCTTCACAACAAATACATCCTGCTCTGTTTTCTTTATGCCCTTTTTCAGGCAGGCTGTGAATGTGCCTAGCACCGTCAGTGGCAGGTTGTTGGGGCCACATAACATTCTCTGTGACTTCTTTAGGTCACCATCTCTTGTTTTGCAGTACATGGAGTCTGGTATGGCGGTGACAGCCGCTCCTGTATCCAACTTGAAGTTAATCAATTTTCCATTCATTTCTATGTCATTTCTCCAGACATCCTGTTTATCAGTCTCTATTGCTCCCAAGAAAGCGCTCTCTTCAGTCTCATACACCTCTTCAATAGCCTCGACACGTTGCTCTGTCCTACACACTGCAGCATAATGTCCTTTTCTTTTACATTTGCGGCACTCTGCCTCTCTCGCTGGGCATTGTTTCCATGCGTGTTGAGGACTGTGGCCACACCTTTTGCACGTGCCTGTACTCTGCGTCGCGTTGGTTTGAGTTCGTTTCGCCATATTGGGTTTCGCAGGTTTTTTTCTCACAATAGCATTAACATTGCTTTCCCTAATTTCAGTCTTCTCGCGCCGTATCAATGGCTGTTGCTTTTTTACTTCTTCTCTTTGCCTGACTTGTGTTATTGTACTTTCCAGCGTGAGCTTTGGGTCTAACTGTAATTTTTCTGACAATTTAGCGTCTCTGATCCCAACTACTATCCGATCTCTTATCATCTCTTCAAGTAGGACGCCATATTGGCAATGCTCAGCCAGCTTGTACACGTCTGTGATAAAGTTCTCTGCCGTTTCGCCAGGCTGTTGATATCGGCTGTTAAATCTGGCTCTCTCATAGATAACGTTATGCTTGCCAATAAAATGCTCACCTAAGGCTTTGCACACTTCATCGTATTTCTTCCGTTTGGCTTCCTCCAAAGTTATTGTTGTCATAACGTCGTCACTTTTCTCCCCCATTATGTAGAGCAGTGAGTTGATTTGGTATTCCTCATTCTTCTCTGCTAATCCAGATGCTATTCTGAATCGCTCGAAGCGTCGTAACCACTGAGTCCAGCTACTGGGCTCATCGAAGTTAAAACTTCCTGGCGGTGGTATCGTGAATATTTGATCCATTTTGTCGTTCCTCCCTTCCTTTTCTTAGCGAGTAAACGAGCTAGCAACTTACTTGCTTCTCCGCCGGCGCAGTCACTGACGAGGGAAAAACTTTTTTTTTTTTCCTCTCTCTCCCAACTCTTTCACACAGGCGACCCTCTCTCCTGTCGGATTCTTGTCACCAACTTCTGACACCATGTATAATATCGTGTGGTTGGGTAATCTTTATAAGAAGTGGACATCGACACCAGCGTGGATCTCAGAACAAGCCTCATTTAATTCTGTTGTCTTCCAACATACATTCAACACGTATATCTTCTACTAGTGCCATCGTGTGGCAAGGCATTACATTACAGTCCTCTATGGCTTCGTAGTGTTTAATGCATTCAAAAATACTTATTTTTTGTGTGCACATAAAGCTCAACAACCAGCTTACTTTGACATGAAGAAAAATTTGTTTAGAAGGCCCGTCTAAGTATTTTATAATATTTTCCAGTTGCACTCCATCTCGAACGCTGTTAAATCTATCTATCTATCTATCTATCTATCTATGACACTAAAGCATGCATACCGTGAGGTCTGTCACATTCATATTTATTAAAGTTTTTGTTATGTTTTTTACCTTTTAATCTAACATATGAGAAAATAAATCACAAATTTACAGATTGTAAATGAATAGTTCTTTGTATTACTACTAATAATAAAGTTTACAGTGCATCCGGAAAGTATTCACAGCGCTTCACTTTTTCCACATTTTGTAATGTTACAGCCTTATTCCTAAAGGGACTAAAATCATTTTTTCCCCTCAAAATTATTGTGGCATCATATTCAAACAGACTTGAGGCTGTTAATTGCTGCCAAAGGTGCATCAACAAAGTACTGAGCAAAGGCTGTGAATACTTACGTACATGTGAAAGAGGGAGGGTTGTACTTTAACACACCCCTAATCTCACTTTGACAGGTGCCACTTCCCCTTTGACCTGACCTGACCCTGACCCCGCCCCCGTGACCTCGCGTAATGAGGTTGTCAATCAAGTGCTTTGAACTTCTCGTGAAACTGACAGCTGTGTTTTTAATCTATTGTCCATATGTGACCTTGCGTAATTAGGTTGTCAATCAAAAGTGCTTTGAACTTTTCGTCTGAAGTGACAGCTGGTGTTTTTTAATCTATTGTCCATATACAGTATGTTTCAGGGTTAATGATGAACCTCGCGTAATAAGGTTGTCGATCAAAAGTGCTTTGAACTTTTTGTCTGAACTGACAGCAGCCAAAACAGGTGGGCTCTTTGATCTTAACACAAAAGCACGCACCCACATTAGTCAGAAAATAACAGACACAGCCATTCTCTGTCAAAACAGATGAGTTAAGGATTAACACGACATCTTCCAGTCTACCCCATTCAACATCTGTGGACCGCATTCCAGAGCATGCACCCACATTAGTCAGGGTATCTCTGTAGGACTTAAAGCAGACTTTTGTGTGACAATACCACAAATTGAGAATGACTATATTAGTAAATAAATAGTTAAGCATGGAGTTTAGGCTCCCAATTTGCCAGTCTTTTATCAACCTATAGCCACAAAGTTAGCAGTGACCAAAAGTATAAGATTCTGGTAGATTAGACATCTTTTAGGGGATAGGGTGAAGACGGAAAGTCAGTTTTTCTGCAAACTTTTTTTTCTCTGCCAGCAACTCAAATGTCACAAGATTTGCTTTCAAAAACTAGACTGTCACAAAAACTGCAACATCATCTTCTGCACATTTAGATCAGGGTTTTAAAGGCAGACTGAAATGAGCAAACTGGTCTATTTAATCTTAACACAAAATGATACATCTGGCAGAAAAGCCAATACACTTCGCTATTTAAATTACTGTATGCCATTTCTACAATAAAGCACAGGGCTGCCCTGCAAGATGCAAATGGGAAAAAGGGTCTCCCCCAGTGTAACATACGACTTTTAAAAAAACTTTTATCTGTATGCTTGTGGCGATTACAGTTTCAGAGCGCATTAGTCAGGTGTCTCTCACAGTGTGTCAGCTTGCAGAAGTCAAAAACACAGACACACAAACACACAGTTAAAACATCCTTGACCATTCTCTTAGTCAAAATAGAGAGGAATATCTCTTCTGAGTGACTGTAGGATGCTTGCTGATTCAGTAGGAGAAAAGGAGCAAATTTGTATGGTTCAAAGACTTCAAATTTAACGAGCATATTTCTGTAAAACTCCCCACAACTTGCACATGATATTTACCAATGGTTAAATTAGTTTTATTCAATATTTGAAACAACCAGCACGTGTTTATATCCATCCATCCATCCATCCATCTTCTACCGCTTTTCTGGAGGTCCGGGTCGCGGAGGCAGCAGTTCAAGCAGACAAGCCCAGACATCCCTCTCTCCAGCCACCTGCTCCAGCTCTTCAGAGAGGATACCAAGGCGTTCCCAGACCAGATGGGAGACATAGTCTCTCCAGCGAGTCCTGGATCTGCCCCGGGGTCTCCTCCCAGCGGGATGTGCCTGAAACACCTCAAGTGGGAGGCGTCCAGGAGGCATCCTAATCAGATGCCCATACCACCTCAACTGGCTCCTTTCAATGTGGAGGAGCAGTGGTTCTACTCTGAGCCTCTCCCGGATGACTGAGCTCTTCACCCTACCTCTGAGGGTGAGTCCAGCAATCTTACGGAGAAAGCTCATTTCAGCCGCTTGTATCTGCGATCTTGTTCTTTCGGTCATTTACCCAAAGCTCGTGACCATAGGTGATAGTAAGAACGTAGACTGACTGGTAAATCGACAGCTTTGCCTTAGAACTAAGCTCCCTCCTCACCACAACAGACGGGTACAACGTCCGCATCACTGCAGATGCTGCTCCGATCCGTCTGTCAATCTCTCGCTCCATTTTCCCCTCACTCGTGAATAAAACCCCAAGAAGGTTACCTTCCTCTTGTGTTAGGGTCAGCACCAACTCGTTTTAGTTTTTAAATGCATAAAAGAATCACTTAAAATTTGTTTATTGCATCAAGGCTTTTTGACTTTGTCAGGAACCTTGATTTCAACAAAATTAAACAAAAAAAATTGTTTTCACTACATTATAAAATGCTCTGGTTGAAATTATGTCCTTTGTGGTGTTAGGGTCGGTTTCGACCCGGTTACAAAAATAAGATTATAAAGGAATAATTAGAGCCAACATTGAAATCATAAGTGCACTGTCAGCCTAACAAGGTAACCAAGAGATGACAAAAAAATTGGATGATAGGTTATTGTTTTTAGTGTATTTTAAAGCTGATTTAAGACACGGGTCGAAACCGACCCGTTAACAACGGGGATAGTAACAGAAAGCTAACACAGGAGGAAGAGCCTCAAGTGGAGGCTCCTGCCTCCACTTGAGGCAGGAGCCTGTCCCCAACCCAGAGAGGACAATCCACCTTTTTCTGGCTGAGGACCATGGACTCGGACTTGGAGGTGCTGATTCTCATCCCAGCAGCTTCACACTCAGCGGAAAACCGTCCCAGCAAGAGCTGTAGGTCATTGCTGGATGAAGCCAACAGGACAACATCATCTGCAAACAACAGAGATGAGATCCTGTGGTCACCAAGCATGACACCCTCCATTCCCTGGCTGCGCCTAGAAATCCTGTCCATAAAAATTATGAACAGGATTGGTGACAAAGGGCAGCCCTGGCAGAGTCCAACTCTCACTGGGAATGAGTCCGACCGAGTGTTGGCAATACGAACCAAACTCTCACAACGGTCGTCCAGAGACCGAATAGCTCGTAACAACAAGCCGATGCCCCATACTCCTGAAGCACCACCCACAAAAAACCACGAGGGACATGGTCAAATGCCTTCTCCAAGTCCATAAAACACATGTAAACTGGTTGGGCAAACTCCCACGAACCCTCGAGAATTCTCGAGAGGGTAAAGAGCTGGTCCAATGTGCCATGGCCAGGATGAAAACCACATTGCTCCTCCTGAATCCGAGGTTCGACCAACAGCCGGACTCTCCTCTCCAGTACCTTGGCATAGACCTTCCCAGGGAGGCTGAGGAGTGTGATCCCTCTAAAGTTGGAGCACACCCTCCGGTCCCCTTTTTTGAAGAGAGGAACCACCACCCCGGTTTGCCATGCCGAAGGCACTGCCCCCGACCTCCACGCAATGTTGCAGAGGCGTGCCAACGATGACAGCCCAACAACATCCAGGGCCTTGAGGTACTCAGGGCGAATCTCGTCCACCCCTGGGGCCCGGTCACCAAGGAGATTTTTAACCACCTTGGCGACCTCAGCCCCTGTGATAAGATAAGATAAGATAAGATAAGATAAGCCTTTATTAGTCCCACAACGGGGAAATTCCAGGATTGCAACAGCACAGGGATAGCAACACTCAGAGCAACAATCAGAAGGCAAGAAAAAAACAAGCAAGCAAGAGCAGCTAATATACATATGTACGTATTACTATAAAATATATATATATACACACACACACAGACACACAGTGCAGAGCATTGTAGCTGGATGGAATAAATATATGAATATATGAACACACAGTGCAGAGCATTGTAGCTAGATGGAATAAATATGTAAATATATAAACACCCACAGTACGGAGCATTGCAGCTAGGTGGAATAAATATGCAAGTATATAAACACACACAGTGCGGAGCAATGTAGCTAGATGGAATAATATGTAGATATATAAATATATAAACACACCCAGTGCTGAGCATTGTAGCTAGATGGAATAAATATGTAAATATATAAACACACACAGTGCAGAGCATTGTTGCTAGATGGAATGAAACAGCATAACCGTCTACTTAGTTATCCTACATGGTATGATTATGTGCCCATACATATTCTCACCCTCCATAGCGACCGGTATGTTCCTAGTTGTATGCCGGAGGGGACCATTGTGTAAGTCTATTGCATCTTTTGCATTCAAAAAAAAAAAACTATTAGTATGTTACGTCTTTTTGCTATCTCTGCGAGCAGCCCTGCTTAGGTTGTACAGTCTGACAGCCGTTGGTAGGAAGGACCTACCAACGGCTCGCCTACCAATAGGCGAGTCATCCCCCTCGTCCACAAACCTTGCTTCTTCTGTGGAAGGCGTATCAGTGGGATTGAGGAGATCCTCGAAGAATTCCTTCTACTGCCCAACGATATCCCCAGTCGAAGTCAACAGCACCCCATTCGCACCATACACAGTGTGGACAGGGAGCTGCTTCCCCCTCCTGAGCTGCTGGACAGTTTGCCAGAATCTCTTCAAGACCGACCGAAAGTCTTGTTCCATGGCCTCACCGAACTCCTCCCATACCCGGGTTTTTGCTTCAGCAACCACCCGAGCTGCACTCCGCTTGGCCTGCCGATACACCTCAGCTGCTTCGGGAGTCCCACAAGCCAACCAAGCTTGATAGGACTCCTTCTTCAGCTTAATGGCCCCCCTCACCACTGGTGTCCACCACTTGGTTTGGGGGTTGCCACCACGAGATGCACTGACCACCTTGCGGCCGCAGCTCTGGGCTGCCGCTTCAACAATAGAGGTGGAGAACATGGCCCATTCAGACTCCATGTCTCCAGACTCCCTCGGAATGTGGTTGAAGTTCTTCCGGAGGTGGGAGTTGAAGACCTCCCAGACAGGGGCTTCAGCCAGACGTTCCCAGCACACCCTCACTATACATTTGGGTCTACCAGGTCTGAATGGCTTCCTCCCCTGCCATCGAATCCAACTCACCACCAGGTGGTGATCAGTTGACAGCTCTGCACCTCTCTTTACCCGAGTGCCCAAGACATACGGTCGCAGGTCTGATGACACAATAACAAAATCGATCATCGACCTGCGACCTAGGGTGTCCTGGTGCCAGGTGCACATATGGACACCCTTATGCTTGAACATGGTGTTCGTTATGGACAAACTGTGGTTAGCACAGAAGTCCAATAACTGAACACCACTCGGGTTCAGATCGGGCAGGCCATTCCTCCCAGTCACCCATTGATTGGGAGGAACGTGTTTATATGTGTGTTTGATATCACCCTGCAAATTTAACATTCCTCTGGCTGACACCCCCATGGGCCTTAAACAGCACCCCCATTTCTCTTTCAGTCACTCACTCACTCACTCTCAAACACACACACACACACACACACACACACACACACACACAGCACCATGGCCTAAACAACACCAGGTATCAGAAGATGACACTGATCAACAATTACAGTCTAATGATGACAGCAGAACACAAAGTTATATCAGTCAAGTATTCCTGATTCAAACAATACACCACAGCAGCAACTAGAAAAGCACTTAGAGAGTGCATACCTCTGCCAAGGCTCCTTCCGTCCCTCATGGATGACCTCTAAAATGTAATGGGCTCATGTGTAGGTCACGAGCCAGTTCTGGTGAAAATTGCATCAAAATCTGTACAGTAGTTTTGGAAGATTCTTGCTAACACACTGTGAGAAGAGCCTTGGCAGAGGTATGCATTCTCCAATAATCACCAAAATATAATGGGTTCCTCTTGACCCAAGTTCCACCATCCATCCATCCATCCATCTTCTTCCACTTAATCCTTTTCGGGTCGCGGGGGGTGGGAATGGGGGGCCTGGAGCCTATCCCAGCATCTTTGGGCGAGAGGCAGGGTACACCCTGGACAGATCCCCAGTCCATCGCAGGGCCAGCACAGAGAAACAGACAACCATTCACTCTCACAGTCATACCTAAGGACAATTTAGAATCCCCAGTTGATGCCAGTTAACCTATCTTGCATGTTTTTGGCATGTGGGAGGAAACCGGAGAAATCCCGGAGTAAACCCACGCAGTCACAGGGAGAACATGCAAACTCCACACAGATCACTGTTGGTCGGGGGCTGGGATTGAACCCAGGATCCCCTGGCCAAGGGTGAGTTGCTCTGCTGCCGCAGTGCTAACCACTCCACCACCGCGCTGCTCCCCAAGTTCCACCTCTGATGAAAATTTCATCCAAATCCATCCAGTAGTTTTTGTGTAATCCTGCCGCACAAATACAAACAAGGTCCTTGGTGGAGGTATGCACTCTCAAATCATCACCAAAATTTGATGGGTTCATCCTTGGCTCAAGGGATACCGCTGGTGAAAATCTCATCAAAATCCATAAAGCAGTTTTTGCGTAATCCTGCTAATAAACAGAAAAACAAACAAATGACCCCGAACACATTACCTCCCTGGCGGAGGTAATTAAAAACCTGCACAGGTGACTGGAAAGCTACAAATAGCATGTCTTACCATTTTTAAAGTGCTTTCTTCTAGCCTTCTTTAATGAAAAATCCTTCATTATGTCCTTTAAGTCCCGCTCACAAATAACGTCATACTCTGTGGACATCAGTGTGAGGTTACACAGTCTGTTTAAGCAGCATGCTTGACCTAGTCTACTTTTTACCAAGTCTACTGTCCCACGCACAGCTGTCTGATGTAAGCAATAATGGCCTTACTTCAGACCTGGCTTTTCTTATGCTGGTCTCCATCTCTTAGCCTGCCTTCTCCACTGGCCTGCTCTCTTTCAGCAGGATCTGGTGGTCTTCTCCTCCAGGTGAGTGCATGAATGGCCCACCTGTCTCCTTGGTGTGTGGGGGCAGGATGTGGGGGTTTTCTCCACCCAGAGAAGGCAGAGTCAGGGGAGAGCAATGGACCAAAAGAGGAGGTGTCACCGGGCGGTTCACACGGGACAGGAAGGACTATGTGCCCCCTGGGGAGAAGAGTAAGACCCCTGGTGCTTCTGAGAGAAGTACAGTGTTGTAGCGGAGCTGACGTTATGTTATGTTAATGGGAGACATGTTATGTTAATGTGCCACACATTCCTTTGTTAAACAACAATGTATGATGGTCGGAAGTTCCGGGTCTCGAGGCATGGAATTAAAGATATAAAAAGGGAATGTGCAGAGACCCAGGATTGCTGCTTTGCTATTATGTTGTTGGAGAAAGACTAAAGCCTTGTGCCATTCAGCTCGTTTCCTCGCCAATTCCTTTCTCCACAATGGTGACCCTAAGATGTGCCATGGAGAGCAAGCTGAGCACCGCCCCAGAGACTACCTGGAGGGAGAGCACCAGCGCCACATGCGGTGTTTGAATCTAGCTTCTGGACTTCTGGCTTCATGACCCAACAGCATGGTTTCTGCACATAGAAGCCCAGTTCACACTCCACAGGATAACAATGGATAACACAAAATACTACTACGTGGTCGCGGCAGGGGATGCGTGCACCACGCAACAGGTGACAAGCCTGCTCCAGGAGCCGCTGGCGGACAGGAGGGATTTCAGTGAGGTTGGAGGGCCATGGTGGTAGCCGGAGCAGATGCCAGGAGATGCAGGAATGGGGCGATCTGCTTCTATCATTGACGTTTCGACTCAAACGCCCAGTGATGCGTGCTGCCATGCCAATTCAAGAAGTCGGGAAATGTCACGGCCAACAGTCAGTAGCAGCTGCAACTGCTGGCGACAGAAACAACCTGCTGTATGTCACAGACACACGTTCGGGGAGACGGTTTCTGGTGGACTCCGGCTCCCAGAAGAACCTCATCCTGCCGGTCAACGCAGACAGGGTGGCAGGGAGCAGCAGTCCCAAGCTTACGCCCGCCAACGGATCCATCATCAGGACATTTGGTGAGTGGACACACACAATACGCTCACGGACGCAAATTGGGTCGACCGCCTGCCCTGGGTTCTTTTAGGGCTACGCTACACACCAAAGGAGGATTTGGCAGTCTCCCCAGTAGAACTCATTTTTTCTCAGCTGCTGCTGATCCCCTGAGAGTTTACCGGAAAACCCCGCGCCGAGGCCGATCCGCCTGTACAATTTTTACACAGACAGGGTCTGGGAGCATACTCGGCCCAGCCCACCATTGTTTTCCCCACACATTCATCCCAAGAAGCTTGCAGAAGGCCAGTTTTGTTTTCAGCAGGCATGATGCGCACCGGATCCCGGTGCGGATGCCCACCGTTGATGGCTCCGCAAGTTGGTGATCCCTCGGCAGGGACCTGCGCTCGTGAAGCTGATGTGCCCCCCCTCCACAGATTGACGTGCCGTCCGGTACACCTCACCAGCAGGATAACATTTGGCAATGAGTGATAAACTTATGGTGGTGTATGGGCTACCTTGAACCCTAATTTTGTTTCTGGAGTACATGGGAGAGCCACTGATCCTGTGGCCAACGTGGTGGGCCACATTTGAGGATTGCATCGGGGCACTGGGTTTGAGCAGACTCGATGGGAGATGTCGTCGAGTACTTCTGACCCACCATCTCGGCATGGAGGGCTGAAGAATTCTCGCTTCGTTAGGAGAGACGGATGGGTATGAGGATGCTGTCGAGGGGCTGGCCGAAGTCTTCGCTGGACAGACGAGGACCACGAAGCTGTGGGTGGTGGGAGTATTGGTGCCTGGAGCGGCTTGGCTAGTTAGCTCAGAGAAGCTAACGGCCCACTTAGTGCCTATGGGCAGGTTAGCCGCAAAGCTAACTGCGCGCCAAAAGAGAGCTCCAAGCTGTCAGCTAGGCTTTGTGGTGGGACTGGGACTGCGAGAGGGAGAGTCCCCGGTCACTGACGATGGCGGGCCATCCGCGAAGCGCAGAAAGGTGGAGGACCAGAGTGCTGATGAGTTGGACGGTGCGGTGTACAACGACAGCAGAGAGGGAGAGCAGCAGGAGTTATCCCCGCAACTGGAGGCTAGGCAGCAAGTGAGCGGAACCATGGAGGCTGAGAGCCCTGGGGAAGAGCAGCGACAGCCGGGCATGGAGATGATACAACGGAGTGCCTGGAACGAGGGTGCCGAGAGCAGCGACGAAACGCCTGGGTCAGAGAGTGACGCCGACGAGAGTGATGCTGAGAGCCCTGAAGGAGAGCTGCTATGACCGGGGATGGAGACAGCACAGTGGAGTGCCTGGAACGAGGGTGCTGGGAGCAGCAGCAAAAACAATGCCAATAAAGGCAATGCTGTGAGCCCCAGGAGTGAGCAGCAGCAACCGGACAGGAAGGCAGCACAGCGGAGAGCCCTGGATGAGCCTTCTGGGTGTTATGGCGAGGCGCCTGGTGCAGCGAGCAAGGCCAACAAGTGGGTTTCGGATCTTCCAGGAGTTCGGCCACAGGGGGCCAGAGTATTTGGAGCCATGACGGCGGTGTCGAGAGAAGATGGGAGCAGGCCGATGTGCACGGTGGGACAGTGTGTCGGACAGCAGCACAGCGGGTGCCAAGCAATAAGGCAGTCAGTGGCGAAGAGGGACATTTTTGCGGGAAAGGTGGTTTTTGATCCTGGAGGCAGACGGCAGCTGGTGGTACACACGTCGTGGGGCTGCCCGGGGCCTCCGAGCCTGACTTATCTTTGGCGGCCAAGGGAGTGGTTGGTTTGGGCCTGTCCTGGGCCTCCTGGCCGGTTTCACCCCTGGCTGCCAACAGACATTGGGGCTACTTAAGTGTTATAACTGTCCATTTATTCTGAGTTGATAGTTTTGGGGATTGTTTTATTTGGTATTTTGTATAGGAGACATGGCAGTATTTTTTTTATGGACTTTGGTAGCATAGGCGGCAGAATAATCCACCTTGCCGTGTGGGGGGTAGGACGGCAGTCTACCCTAATTTTAGTTATTTTGTGTGAATGCTATAGGCCCCTTTTGTGATTTCAATTTAGTTTAACGGATGATTCGTGTCGTAAATTGGTGTGGGTTGGGTGTGTGTGTTTTGGATTTTTTTCTACAGGGGGGAAAATGTGAAGTATTGATTCTGTGTTATTAATGTTCATACAGTATACTGTTATTATTGAAGCTCTTATTTGCGTGGTATGGGATGGCGGCCCTGGTTTCCGGTCCCACCATCTCCTGTGGTATAAGAGGGACTGCTGCTAGAGGAACAGGTGTTCTGCCTTACCTCTGCCAGCGGCTGCATGCACGGCAGGTATACTGGGATTCAGACTGTATAATAAAGTAGTATTCAGCTCCACTCCTGGACTCATCTTTGTCTGCGAGTTATGACATAACAGGATCTGGCACTGGTAAGAAGCCTTGCTGTTGTGTTAATTTATACAAACATTTTTAAGGTTTTTTTTCTATTCAACCAATTTCCCTCACAAGCCCATCTTTTTTCATTGAATGAATGTGGGCTTTTTATTTTAACTTTTTTGTAATTTTATCACCGTCACAGTCCAAGATGGTGTCCTTGTCTTGTAATCTAAATATAGTTTTGTTTTTTTCCCTTGTTGACAAATTATCCTTCATGAGGCAAAAGGCCACAAGACTGTTAATGCAATTCAAAGGCAGAAGAGGAGACTGCATCAGCTGTGACAGAAGTGGACATAGAGGGTCCACTAAACTGTATGGACAATTGGTGCCAAGCATCTAATATGTGACTGTGTTGTTTGAAGATGGAGGTTCTGCAGCAGAACTTATTTCTGTTCCACAAGAGACTGAACAGGGCAGTATGTGGATCCTCCTCCAAACTCTGTGTAGCAATTTGACAATGTAAGAAATTGATTATTGATCTTGATGTGAGACAAATTACTGCTAAAAAGAAGTGAACGTTTTACCTTTGAGATCACTAAATGTAAGAATTTCACTGCAGTTACTGTGGTGTCCAAGAAAAGTAAATGGGTCAACTATGTCATCAGTTATCTATCTATAGAAGCAAGAAATCTGTTTGTGTGTGTGTGTTCCTCAGATATCTTGCAAACCGTTTGTCACATTGACCTAAGATTTTAAACATGTTTTGCTGAACCTACCAGGGTGTACATCCCCGAATATGGAGTAACTCAGTCAAAATATGGAATTTTTATCAATAAAAGTTTAGCCACCGCTGTGTGACCACTCTGTCTTCACCCCCACCCCACCCCGGCTTCAAGAAGTGTGGGCGGGGTTTCAGATTGACTCCGTGCTCATTGGAGAATACGCCACATCACGACCATGCTGATTGGATGCCACACAGCATCACGACCTGTCAGTCACCACAGTGTTCCCGTGACAAAACAAGGAAATGAAAGTTAGAAAGATAGAAAAAGATAATGCTGAAGATTATACTATAAATTGCTACATTATACTAGCATTACATTATATACATTATTGCTACATTATACTAGCATTATTGCTACATTATACTATAGATTGCGTACATGTAGGTCTAAAGGATAATTCGCCGTATGTGGAGAATGAGGTGCGTGAGCAGAATGGGCGGAGCGTCAGCGGGGACCGGGTCTGACAGATCAACACAGAACAGGCAGGGAGAAACAGCAAAAAATCTCTGTACTGTGTGTCTGTCTGTTCCATGCATATCTCTTTAACCGTTCGTCCAACTGGCCTCAGATTTTGTACGTGCTGTGCTGAGGTTATGAGGGTGTGCATCCCTGAATTTCCGCCTCCCCCGGATATGTGCAAGTTTTGGATGGGATATCTTTAATGAACATCCATTGGGGATCTATGGCCATTCATAGCTATGACATCATAGACACACAGATGTTGCCATGGTTACCGTTGCCAGACAGACACATCATCAACGATCAAAGGCAGGCCTCACTGAACGAGTGCTGACTTCAAAGCATGGTAATCATGTCAAAGATCAAAGGCAGGCATCATCATGGTTACTATTGCCGTGGTAACAGTAACTTTCTATGGCCATGCAGAAATGCTTGTGTAACGGAGTTGAAAATGCACCTTAAACATTCCTTTTCTCAGTCATATTTTCCTTAATATTATTGTGAATTTTATTTACTTGAGTGCTTTTATTTTGGCGGTACACTGCCCACATCCGCTCCCCCCGTACCTCCGAGGCTCCAGTAGCTCCTCCTTTCCCACACAATACCACTTTGCTTTGCTGGGGGAGCCTGTGTGGGATCGAGGTACAGACGAAGAGTGATGTGTATTGTTTTGTTTCTCCAACAGGAGCAAATAAATTGTGGGAAACATCAGTCTGGTGTCATCATGATCCATATGCCGCCTACACGTATACACTAGTGTCCCTGATCACAGCCGTTTAAGGGTGCCCAAAAAGGGGACCCGTTACACTGGTGACGTGACCCTTGGATCTTCAGATCAGCTCGACGCCGGTTACCGTGGATGCTGCATTACCAACTGAGGTCTACGCTGGGACGTATATGTGGTCAGATATATAAAGGACTGTTGAGACGCATTTTAACTGATTACCCACAGTACATTTATGGTATTTGAAGTCGTAGTAATAATTGTGATCCTGTACTGTAATTTATGTCACTTTACTTTGGAGTTATTCACAACGCAAGTACATTTCACTGTGTAAAGTAGTACTATCAACCAAAAAAGACATGGATAATTACACAACACCTGTTTTGCCAAAAGGAAGAGGTGTTTGGCACGGTGATATTGCTAATAGTAGAGATGTGGGACATTCCAAATTCATGAACAGTGGTGGGGATACAGGATTAGGTCAGAGCCCAGGTTGTATTCCTGTTGGTGAGTTCATGGGTGAAGGTCCTCATGTTTCCACACCCTGCACTAATGTTGATGCCATTGAACAACTTACAGATATGGTAGGGCAGCTTGGTGCTCAAATTGGTGAGTCTATAGTTGCTAAGTTAATGTCTGCTGGTGTTGTGAATATGACCAATGACAACCAGACTTCTCCTACTGATCGAACTGCACATTGTGATGTTACCATATATGACCCTCCACACGTGACTACCCACATTTAGAGGTGACAGTACTGACAAATATTCAGTTCAGGACTGGATTGACTTGTCTAAGACTGACCTTAAGAAGAGAGAGATTCCTGTGTGTGAGCAAGCAGGAGAAATAATGAGTCATTTACTGGGCAAAGCCAGAGATGTTGTGAAAGTTGCCCTGTGTAGTGACCTGGAGCTAGATGCTAAAAAGAAACCTGAGATAATCTATGATGTTCTTCTCCATTACTTCTGTGATGCCTCCTCATGTCTTCCGCTCGCAGATTTTTATGCAACCCTGCCCAGGCACAGAGAAAACCCAGTGGACTACTGGATAAGGCTGAACAAAGCAGCAGACCTGGCTCTCGAGGGCCTGCGTAGACAAGGCAAGCAGACTGAGGACATGAGCAAAGAGGTTGCTATCATGTTTGTCAAAAATTGTCCTGATCCTGATCTGTCTTGCACCTTGAAGTGGAAACCACCTCATGAATGGACCTCACGTGATGGTCAGTTGAGAACTGACGATTATCAGAGAGAGGTTAGAGCTAGTGCCAGAGCACCTGATGGTCCACAGCTAATGAGTTACACAGCCACTGTAACATCTGACAAACCCAGGTTGCCATCTTCAGCCATGACCATGCCAGAACAGTGCCACACCCCAGTCCTTCCCTCTTCACTTCCTCAAACCCGACAGTTTACATGTCAGGGTCCCTCTCCATTCCCCATCTCTGACCCTACCCCAAATACCCTCAACTCAGATTGTGCTAGTGTGCCGGTTGTTGCTCAAAATCTCCAACAGTCAGAGGAGAGGCTTCTTGGTCGCATGGTTAATATGTTTCAGGAAATGATGGAGGAGTTGCAGCAGTGTACAATTCCTCACCCGACTGAGAGCAACAGATTTAAACGTGCCCCTCGTCAGAGACACCCCAGAGAAGCAACTTGTAAGGTCTGTAATGACACATGTCACTCCACCATTTCACATTGCATGTCTGAGAAACTGTGTTTTACCTGTCTTTCCCCTGGTCATACCAGACTGGCCTGTCCCAACAACAACTGTCAGCCTCCTTCTCAGTCTCAGGGAAACTAACTGACCTGTACTTGGAGGGAGGCAGTGCAGGTCTCACCTCAAGCTCCCACTGCAGTGACACATCTGATGCTGAGTCGATTCTTGCATTGGTGAGAAGCTCATGCGATGATATAGTTGTTGTGTATCAGAACATTCACATAATTGGCAATAGTTCCAGCCTTTTCTACACACCAGTGGCTTTTGGTGGTGCAGTGATAATTGATGGCATGCTGGACAGTGGCTCCATGGCCTGCAGTATCAACGAGGATGCAGAGAAGAAACTGAGAACTGCTGGAGTGATAGCAAATGAGAAACAGATTGATGTGAATGTGATGCTGGCTGGGTGTGGTGGATAGCGTGTCAGGCCAAAGAGTGCTTTTGACATTGTGATGGAGGTGTATGGTTGTAAAATGCTAGTCCCCACTCTGGTTGTCTGTGGTCAGCATGATGAGTTGATTGTTGGTACCAATGTCATAAAGCACATCCTACACCATTCAAAACAATGCAAGTCCTATTGGAAAACAGTGTCTGGCCCCTGCCCAACTGCAGAACCAGAAGCTGAGCAGTTCTTGTCTATGCTCACTGGTTTGAACCCCTGGAAAGGAAAAGACATTCCTGACAAAGTTGGTACTGTCAGATGTAACTCAGCCACCTACCTTGAACCTGGGCGTGAGTACCTTGTTTGGGGTAAATTGCCTAAAGACACTGCTGTATCTCCAGGCAGTACAGTCATGACAGAGCCCACATCTTCTCGTTCAGCTCCTAGGGGTGTCCTAGTAGCTAAGATTGTAACTCCTATGTGGGGTGACAGGTAGGTCCCGCTCAAACTCATCAACACGTCCAATAAGCCTGTGTTGTTACGGCACAATGCAAAGCTAGCTGACGTCTACACATGTGTAGACTTTGAAGACATGGACGCAGCTGAGCAGTCTAGTGTACCAGTGACCTGCTACACACAGTCTACAACGGCATGTGATGCCAGTATGGAGTCTGTAAAAGAAAAACTCAAGTCAGTGGGACTTTGTGACATAGACATTAATTCATGCCAAGTGTCAGAGGACTGCAAAAAGAGAATGGCTGACTTGGTACTTCAGTACGAGGATGTCTTTTCACCCCACCAACTAGACTGCGGAGAAGCTAAGGGCTTTGTACACCGCATACATTTATCTGATAATAAGCCATTCAGACTACCATACAGGCGTGTACCCCCTAGTCAGTATCAGAAATTAAGCTAGGTGCTGAATGAAATGGAGGAAAAAGACATTATCAGGAAATCAACTAGCGAGTATGCATCTCCTTTGGTTCTTGTGTGGAAAAAGAATGGCGACCTCCGCATCTGCACGGATTTTCGCTGGCTGAATAAGACAACTCTGAAAGACGCTCACCCTCTCCCTCACCAGGAAGATTGTTTGGCAGCACTGGGAGGTAACTGCCTCTTCAGCACAGTGGATTTAACGTCCGGCTTCTACAACATGCCGCTTCATGAGGATGACAGGAAGTATTCTGCTTTTACCACTCCGATGGGCTTATATGAGTACAATCGCCTGCCCCAGGGATTATGCAATAGTCCTGCTAGTTTTATGCGCATGATGACTGCCATTTTTGGTGACCAGAATAACTTGACTTTGTTGTGCTATTTGGATGATCTGCTGATTTTTGCATCTGATGAGGAGAGTGCATTGCAGTGCCTTGAGATGGTGTTCAGCAGGCTGCGTAGGCACAACTTGAAGTTGGCACCCAAAAAGTGTTTTTTCCTCAGGAGATCTGTGAGGTTTCTTGGTCATGTAATTGATGAGAATGGTGTTTCAACCGACCCAAGTAAGGTTGAAAACATCGCAAAAATGACTTGTGCTGACCTTATGGACACTGATGGTGTGACACCGTCCCAAAAAAGACTTAGATCCTTCTTAGTTAGTTAGTTAGTTAATCCCTTCACACCATGAAGGCGTATATGGGCGGCGCCTATCTCCGTTTCTCTGACCCTAGGCCACACAGCTACTGCAAGTAGTGGAAGCTACAGTGGGGGGTCAGTCCTCTGGTAGCTCTGTGTGTAACTTTACTTTCCTCATTCCATTATGCGGAGCACCACGCTAGAAGGCAGAAAGCACCATTTTTATGTGGTCTTTGGTATGACCCGGCCGGGATTTGAACCCCTGCCTCCCGGGTGTGGGGCGGGTGCTCTACCAACTGAGCCACCACTCCGGTTTAGATCCTTCTTAGGGATGGTTAATTACTATCAGCATTTTGTGCCAGGATATTCTGCCATTGCCAAGCCATTGTTCAGCCTGTTGAAAGGTGGATAATTTAAAGGCAGATGTAAGAAAACCAAGATGACTTGCAGAAAGCTTTGTGCTTCTGACTGGACCCAAGAGCACATACATGCCTTTGAAAGTCTCAGATCTGCACTTGTTAACACTGTGGTCTTGGCTCATCCTAACTTTGACCGTCCCTTCATGCTTTCAACTGATGCATCTCTGGATGGGATAGGTGCCGTTCTGTCCCAAGTCTGGAAGGTGAGAGTCATGCCAGACCTATTGCTTTTGCCAGTAAGTCACTGACACAGTCTCAGAAAAACTATCCAGCGCACCAACTGGAATTTCTGGCTTTGAAATGGTCCATCACTGACAAGTTTAGTCATTGGCTAAAGGGTCACAAATTCACTGTTTGGACTGACAACAATCCTTTGACTCACATATTGACAAAGCCCAAGTTAGAATGTTGTGAGCAACGCTGGGTAGCCAAGTTAGCTGCATATGACTTTGACATAAAGTATGTTCCAGGGTGGCAGAACGTTGTGGCTGATACATTAAGCCGTGTGCCTTTTGTCAAGGAAAATATTGGTCACAGACTGTTCAATGAGCCATATGTGAAACTCCTCAGTGAAGTCAAAAATGTGTCTACTGCCTCTGTTCAGGATGCTTTTCGTTCATCCAGTGATCACGTGGATGCGATGTGTGACAATGCTCATACCTCCCGGGTACACACTCAGATTGTGAATTCAGAAGAAGTGTCTGCTGTGATGCAGTCACACATTGAGTGGGATGCTGGTCCGAGGGCCCGGGCAATTGAAGCCTTGCAGTTTTTGCCCCAGTTAGTCCCACCAGGTCAAGACCCGTTGCCTGCCTATTCTGAAAGGGCTTTGTGTGACAAACAGTTGGAGGATGGAACTCTTCCTCGCGTCCTGTTTTATGTTGAAAGACATCGGAGACCCTCAAGGAGAGAAAGGGTGAAAGAACCATTTTCAGTGATTAAATATCTGAAACACTGGGATAAGCTATCTGTGAGCAATGGTGTTCTGTACAGAGTTTCAAGAGACCAGAGAACCAAGTCCAAACGGCTTCAGTATGTTGTCCCAGACTCACTTAAGGATGAGCTCTTGAAAGGCGTGCATGATGATGCTGGTCATCAAGCCCAGTCGCGAACCCTCAGTTTATCCAGACAGAGATTTTTCTGGCTGACCCTTGAGAGAGATGTTAGAGACCATGTCAGACACTGCCAGCATTGTGTCCTCAGCAAGTCAGCTGAACCTGAGGGACGAGCTCCCTTAGAGAGCATCTTGTCATCTAGACCACTGGAGCTGGTCTGCATTGACTTTTGTTCAGCTGAAGACTCTAGGAACAAGTCTATTGATGTCCTAGTGATAACAGATCACTTCACCAGGATGGCTCAGGCCTTTCCTTGTAAGGATCAAACAGCTAAGCAAGTGGCAAATGTTCTGTGGAACAAGTACTTTTGTGTCTTTGGATTCCCAGAAAGAATCCACAGTGACCAAGGTCCTAATTTTGAAAGTCAATTAATCAGTGAACTCCTCAAAGTGTCCGGTGTCAGGAAATCTCACACTACCCCTTACCACCCAATGGAAAATGGGAGTGTCGAACGGTTTAACAGGACACTGGGTGGGATGATTCGTGCACTGTCCCCTGAGGTGAAAGCTAACTGGCCACAACGGTTGCAGACTTTGACATTTATGTACAACTGTACAGCCCATGAGATGACTGGCTTTCCTCCTTTTTACCTCATGTATGGCCGTGTGCCCCGTTTGCCAGTAGATGTCATGTTTCGTTCTGTTCTTCGCGATGCTGATGTAACCAGTTATGACAAGTATGTGGCAACTCTCACCTGTGAGCTAAAAGAAGCAATGATGGTTGCTCAGGACCGTGCTGCTAAGGAGCAACACAGAAATGCTAATCTTTACAACAGGAAAGTGACAGGATCCAAGATTGAGATTGGTGACAGGGTGCTTTTGGCCAACAGGAAGGAGAGAGGCAAAAAGAAAACTGCTGATAAGTGGGAATCAACTGTTTACACTGTAATGGATGTGAACCCGCAGACCCATACATACAGAATTTGTGACACTCTTACTAGACGGACAAAAGTGGTCCACAGGAATCTGTTGATGCTGGTAAATTTTCTTCCTGTGGTGGATGTGTGCGATGTGTCCAACCATGGTTCATCCACCTTACTTCCAGAAACCTTAGCTACAGATATTGGTGATGAGGGAGATACATCTGTGGACCTCTTCGAGGGAGAGAGTGAGGCTGGTACAGGTGATCCGTCTTCATGTGGAGAAACACGTGAACCATTAGTTGATCCAGAACCTGTTGACTCTGAAAGGAGAACTGTTGAGTGGATCACGCAGCTCACTGAACCATCTGTGTCACAGGTAGACGTTTCTGATGTGACAAGTGTGTCCTCTGACCCCCAGAACTCTTCAGTTGCACCTGTTGCTCAAGGTGTAGATCATCCCATGTCCTCTGACCCTAGACCTGTGACTACAGCTGCTACTGATACTCACGGTGGACAAACACTTGACAGTCAACTAGTTTCTGTTTCTGACTCCGAGAGACAGACAGACACTCCCCTTGTTCGCTGTACTGTTGACCAGACATCACGTACACATTGTGACCGTCCCAATACACAATCTCAAATCAGGTCAAGATTTGGTCACCTGATTAGACCTGTAAATAGACTAGTGCAGACAATGTCCAGGCAAGATGTAATTCAGGACAAGTTCAATGTTAAGGCTGTTTGTAGGTCTGTGTTTCAGAACCTGACTGACTAATTGCTACATGAGTGGATTATCCTTTTGTGGACTTGACCTTGAATTTTAGTGATCAGCTATTTTATTTTATTTTATTATACATGAGCTTTTACTACACTAATAGTTGGGGGTTTTGGTGGGGTGTACAAGGCACTCCATTAACAGTGGTTGGGTTGAGAGATAAGCGCTGCTCTCATGCCACTTCGTCCTTGTGTGGGACACTCTTTCAGATGGTGTTCTTTAACTAACCCCGGGTGTTTTGTTTATTGTCATGAGTTCTGTGTAGCTGTGGCTCAAGTTTGATAAAATTCAGTGGGGTGGGTGTAACGGAGTCGAAAATGCACCTTAAACATTCCTTTTCTCAGTCATGTTTTCCTTTATATTATTGTGAATTTTATTTACTTGAGTGCTTTTATTTTGGCGGTACACTGCCCACATCCGCTCTTCCCATACCTCCGAGGCTCCAGTAGCTCCTCCTTTCCCACACAGTACCGGTTTGCTTTGCTGGGGGAGCCTGTGTGGGATCGAGGTACAGACGAAGAGTGATGTGTATTGTTTTATTTCTCCAACAGGAGCAAATAAATTGTGGGAAACATCAGTCTGGTGTCATCATGATCCATATGCCGCCTACACGTATACACTAGTGTCCCCGATCACAGCCGTTTAAGGGTGCCCAAAAAGGGGACCCGTTACACTTGCTTACACTTGCTTTCTACGGGCATGCAGAAATACTTGCTTATACTTGGTTTCTACAGGCATACATGGGTATGCACTAGTTGAGAAAAAATTTTTATGAGAAAATTTATGAGAAAAGCTGCAAATTTTTAAAGAAAAAAAAAACAACCTTCGGATCCCCTTGATTTACACTTGTGTCACCAGGCTGTCCTGCCGTAGGAGAAGCTGGGGGAATGTTGCGACTTTCAGTGGCAGTTAGGTGAACAATAGTACATGTAATTTCACTGGTGATGGGCGCGCGCGCACACACACACACACATGCATGAGTAATGAGTGTGCTCTTTGAGCTTTGGTTGCAGCAAGGCCAAGTTGGTAGTAGTGGTCAGGTGGCTGTGTTTGTACCGGAGTGCTCATGAGCATTGGTGTCACTCAATGCATGTACACAACACTGATTCAGTCACACACAGGCACCACAGCACAGTTGGTAATCACAGAGAAGCTCATATGTTAAATAAAGGTAAAATAAAATAAACAAGTAACATAGTCCTTCAGTCAAAAATACACAGAATTTCTAACATATGAATATCAGACTTCTAATAAAAACTGGAAACAACCCTAACCACTGTCTGACGGTGGCTCCCCGGCTTTCGTTTTGCATCATGTTTGGATCGCTGGTCCATGGAGTGTGGTGGGGGGTGGTGTGCCGTGGCATGGAGTGACAGAGGCCCAGATTATCAAAGGCGGAATGCAGACACCCTTTGCAGGTTGTAGCTCTCCGGTTGTAAGCGATCATTTGCAACCAATTTCTTCCCTCTTCTGGGTGTGGTTTTTCATGCTTGCCTGCCTCCACTGAGCATTTTGTCCTGGTTTGATGGAACTTCAAAGATCTCACTCCATCCAGGGCTGTCCCTACACCATACAGTATACTGTCTGACTGGTGGCTAGTGGCATAGCCAGGAATTTGTGAAGGGGGGGCTGAATCCCAACCACCACCACCATTCTGAATGCCCGGGACATTCACCCGGGGTGAAGCTTTAGCTTCAGCCCCTGTCAACTACAGCCTTCTTTGACATGATTTGGGACCCAGGAGACAGACGCTGACACGAGTAGATTGTTTGACAATCATTTATTAATTAAAGTGATAAGTGTTGCGTGTGTGAATGAGTGAGTGAGTGCGAGGCTGTCTGGTCAGTGGAGCTGAGCGATTCCTGCTGCGACCTGGCAACCCTGGAACACACAAGCACAGGGGATTATTACAGTTCATATGAATGGGAAGCTGAAGCTTGTGCTGCTTACTTGCAGGCGCCGTAGAGAGAATCTTGTTGGCTCCGTGTCCCGGTGCAGCGTGGTGCGCATGGTGCTCGACGCTGAGGTGGTGAGGAAGAGCTCCGAGGAGGAGGAGATGGCATCCCGTTGACAGGGAAGGTAAGTCCGCCGCCAGGGAGGTCCACCTGTGCACAGGGGAGAACACTAGGAAGGGATGAGTGAAGAGGTATCTTACGTGACGTGGCTTGGCGTGGCGACTTGGTCCTGACTCTGGCTTGAGGTTGTATCCTAGACGCGTTGCGAGGCAAAGGCGACAGACGACTCCGTGCAGAGCAGTCTGAGATCCTGGCTTTTAAAGCCCGTTGATTGCCAACAGCCGGTGTGTGCACAGCTGAGGATAATGATGGCCCAGCGGCCGCCATGACAGTACTCCCCCCTCTAGAGGTGCCTCCAGGCACATGCCCAATCCTACCTGGATGCGCCTGATGAAAATCGCGGATCAGCTGCTTATCAAGGACCAACGCTGGGCGAATCCAGGAGTGATGCTCAGGGCCAAAACCCTCCCAGTCTACCAAATACTGAAGACCCCGACCCCGCCGGCGGACATCCAAGATGGCATTCACCCCCCAAGCTGGATGGCCGTCGATCATCCTTGGGGAGGAAGGAGCCGCGGGTAGCGGGCACAGAGGATCGGAGATGTAGGGCTTGACCTGGGAGGCGTGAAAGGTAGGGCAGATGCGCATAGAAGAGGGGAGAGCAAGGCGCACAGACACAGGGTTGATAATATGTGAAATTACAAAAGGGCCGATGAAGCGCTTGGTCAGCTTGTGCTTCTCAGCCAGCACATTGACATTCTTAGTGGACAACCAAACCTTCTGACCCACCTTATAGTCCGGGGCGGGCCTCCTGTGGCGGTTGGCCATCTGGATATTACGTTCTGTGGTCCTAAGAAGGGCTCTGCGGGTGATGGTCCAGATTCGCCGACAACGCCTAGCGTGAGCCTGCACCAAAGGAACCGCCACCTCCTTCTCCTCCTCCGGGAACAGTGGCGGATCATACCCCAGAGACGCTTTAAAAGGGGACATCCCAGTAGCAGAGGACACCGTGGTGTTGTGTGCGTACTCGATCCAGGGTAGAAACGTGCTCCAAGAAGAGGAGCAGGAAGAGATGGCACAGCGAAGCGCAGCCTCCAGCTCCTGATTGGCCCGCTCGCACTGACCGTTGCTCTGCGGGTGGTACCCAGAAGAGAGGCTAGCCATGGCCCCCAGCACCGTGCAGAATGCCTTCCAGACCTGGGACACAAACTGTGGGCCTCGATCCGATACGATATCAGCCGGGATACCATGAAGATGGACCACATGCTGCACTAGAAGGTCCGCCGTCTCCCGCGCCGAAGGCAACCCCCGGAGAGGCACAAAGTGAGCTGCCTTGGAGAAACGGTCCACTATCGTTAGGACCGACGTAAAATGACCAGAGGGGGGCAGACCCGTCACGAAGTCCAAGGCTACATGGGACCAGGGGCGAGAAGGAACTGGTAGAGGGTGAAGAACACCTGCCGGGGGGGAAGATGATGATTTCCTGGTGGCGCACTGGGCGCAGGCCCGGACATAATTGTTAACATCCCTCCTTAATCCTGGCCACCAGAAGGCTCTCTGGAGAAGATCAATGGTGCGGACAACTCCCGGATGGCATGCCAGCTTGGACACGTGACCCCATTGAATAACCTCGCTCCTGACAGAAAGGGGAACGAACAAACGGCCCGGGGGACCCCGACCCGGGTCGGGCTCCATCTCCTGCGCTCTCCTGACCTGGTCCCGGATCTCCCATGACAGGGCACCCACCACACAAGACGACGGCAGGATAGTCTCCTCCTGCTCCCCGGCGGACTGCGTGTCAAACTGTCTCGAGAGGGCGTCAGGCTTGCCATTCTTGCTCCCCGGCCGGTAAGTGATGGTAAAATTGAAAGAAAAGAGACCAGCAGGCCTGGCGAGCGTTCAACCATTTGGCCGTCCGGAGATACTCAAGGTTCCTATGATCCGTCCAGACGACGAACGGCTGGGTAGCCCCCTCCAGCCAGTGCCTCCACTCCTCCAGGGCAAGTTTCACGGCCAGCAGCTCCCTGTCATGATACAGTTATTCCTCTCTGCGGGTGTCAGGCGGTGGGAGAAATAAGCACACGGCCGGATCCTTCCATCCACCGGAGAACGTTGGGAGAGAGCCGCCCCAACTCCCAAATCCAAGGCATCCACCTCCACCAGGCATTGCAAAGCGGGATCCACCTGGGTCAGGACGCGGGCCGAAGCAAACTCCTCCTTCAACCTTCCAAACGCTGTGGCAGCCTCCTCACACCAACGAAAAGGAACCTTGGGAGAAGTGAGAGCAGTCAAGGGGTGGGCGATGTTCCCAAAGTTCGGCACGAACCGGCGGTAGAAATTGGCAAAACCCAGGAACCCCTGCAACTGTTTCCTGGATGTGGGCGTGGGCCAATCCACCACCGCCTTGACCTTGGCCGGGTCGGGAAGCACCTGATTGCGGACAATAATGAAACCAAGAAAAGAGGTCTTGTCAGTGTGAAACTCACATTTCTCAGCTTTGACAAACAGCTGGTTCTCCAGGAGGCGCTGCAGGACCCATCGCACATGCACCTGGTGCTCCTCCAACGTGCGTGAGAAGATGAGGATGTCATCAAGGTAGACGAACACGAAGGAGTTAAGAAAATCCCGGAGGACATCGTTAATCAAATGCTGGAAGATGGCCGGAGCATTGGTTAATCCAAATGGCATCACCAGGTACTCAAAATGGCCGCTTGGGGTCCGGAATGCCATCTTCCACTCGTCGCCCTCCCTGATGCGCACCAGGTGGTATGCGTTACGCAGGTCCAGCTTTGTAAACCAAGACGCCCCCTGGAGGGAGTCAAAAGCCGTGTTCATCAGCGGCAGTGTGTATTTGTCCTTGATGGTGATCTCGTTGAGCCCTCGGAAGTCGATGCAGGGACGCAGTGAACCATCCTTCTTTCCAACGAAGAAGAAACCCGCACCCACCGCCGAAGACGAAGGACAAACAATCCCAGAACTAAGGGACTCCTTAATATAAGTGTCCATAGCCTCGCACTCCGGGGCAGACAGGCTGTATAGACGACTTGCAGGGAGAGGGGCTCCCACCCTGAGGTTGATCGCACAGTCGTAAGGACGGTGGGGGGGAAGGGACAGCGCCCGTGACTTGCTGAACACCGCTCCCAGATCGTGGTAGACTTCTGGTACCATGGACAGGTCCGGGGGTGGCGTCGAAGGAGAAGGCACCGATACCGAGGGAGCACACGCTGCAGACTGGAGGCAGGCACTCAAACAAAAGGAACTCCCCGCAATGATGCTTCCAGCTTGCCAATCAAAAGTGGGGTTGTGGAGCCGTAGCCATGGGTACCCCAGGATCACAGGTGAAGAGGAGATGGGTAATACCAAAAAACAAATCTCCTCCCGGTGGTTTCCCGAGACTATCACTGACACGGGAACCGTCTGGTGGGAAACAGAAGTCAGTGACGTCTTGGATAACTTGACGAGATTGACAGGTGGGCAAGGAGGTTGACAGCTGAGGCCCATCTGGGTTGCCAGGTCTCTGGAGATGAAGTTCTGCTCAGCTCCAGAATCAACTAGGGCATGTGTAGTATGTTCCTTGTGTTTGTAAAGTAGCTTAATGGGGACACGGCAACTAGTGAGGGGTTTTTTCTGTTTAATGTCCGTGAATCCCCCTACTGTGATCCACGGACCTCCCCTTTTAACCAATTTGGACATTCGGCAACCCCGTGAGACCCATTGCTACAATAAAAACATAGGCCCAGATCCCTGCGGCGCTGTCTCTCAGCCGCTGAAACTCCCGATTGTCCGATAACCATATCCTCCTGCTCCGGAAGTTCCTCTGACGAGGGCAGAGCGAGGAGAGGTGACCTAGCGGAGCGAGGGCGGGGGTTACTCGAATGGCTAACAGTCCTCCGTTCGGCCGCTCGCTCCCTCAGCCTACTGTCCAAACTAATGGTGAGAGAAATTAATTCCCCTAACCTGTCTGGTTTGTCCCGTGCCGCTAATTCATCCTTCAGCTCCGAACTAAGGCTGCGGAGGAAAATACCACAAAGCGCTGGCTCCCCCCACCCGACCTCAGCTGCTAATACCCGGAAATCTATGGCATAATCGGCGGCAGATCTACTGCCCTGCCGAAGGCTTAGCAGCCGATCAGTTAGCACCGCGCCCCGGTCTGTATGATCAAACACCTCCAGGAATTCTGCCACGAACTGCTGGTAAGTCAAAAGGGAATAGTTGGGTTTAGCCATAATAGTGTAGGCCCAATCTAATGCCCTCCCCCGAGCAGATTGGAGATGTACCCAATTTTGCTTTGATCAGTGGTGAAATCTCCTGGGACGCGGTGAAAGACTGATTCACATTGAAGCAAAAAACCTTGTGCTTCCCCGAGTTTTCCGCTAAAGCGGGCGGGGGTAGGCACGGGAGTGAGACGAGGTAATGATGGCTGGTATATTTGGCTAGTAGGAGAGGCTACATGGGCTGGTGAAGCCCCGGCGGTCGGGGGGAACGCCTGGCGTCCTTCCAGGCGATCCAGCCGGCTGTTAACCTGAGTTAACTGGTTCAAAATAACTGTCTGTTGGTGAGCAATCAAATCTACTCGAGCGCTAAGAGTGTTAATACGGCGCGCCAGCGCGCTGTCAGCTGGGTCATCTTGACGGAGTCGTACTGACATGATTTGGGACCCAGGAGACAGACGCTGACACGAGTAGATTGTTTGACAATTATTTATTAATTAAAGTGATGAGTGTTGCGTGTGTGAATGAGTGAGTGAGTGCGAGGCTGTCTGGTCAGTGGAGCTGAGCGATTCCTGCTGCGACCTGGCAACCCTGGAATACACAAGCACAGGGGATTATTACAGTTCATATGAACGGGGAAGCTGAAGCTTGTGCTGTTTACTTGCAGGCGCCGCAGAGAGAATCTTGCTGGCTCCGTGTCCCGGTGCAGCATGGTGCGCGTGGTGCTCAACGCTGAGGTGGTGAGGAAGAGCTCCGAGGAGGAGGAGATGGCGTCCCGTTGACAGGGAAGGTAAGTCCGCCGCCAGGGAGGTCCACCTGTGCACAGGGGAGAACACTAGGAAGGGATGAGTGAAGAGGTATCTTACGTGACGTGGCTTGGCGACTTGGTTCTGACTCTGGCTTGAGGTCGTATCCTAGACGCGTTGCGAGGCAAAGGCGACAGATGACTCCGTGCAGAGCAGTCTGAGATCCTGGCTTTTAAAGCCCGTTGATTGCCAACAGCCGGTGTGTGCGCAGCTGAGGATAATGACGGCCCAGCGGCTGCCATGACATTCTTAACATTTTCACATTCTAGAATGGTGGCCTAGTGGTGGACATACGTGGTAACGTATCATCACTTCCTGTGTTGCTGGCTGTTGGTGTGATTTTGCTCTGTGGTTAGCTCCCCTCATTCTCCTGAGGATTATTGCTTTTAATTGTATTTTAAGTAAGTAAGTAAGTAAAATTTATTTATATAGCACTTTTCACAGAAAGAATCACAAAGTGCTTCACAATAAAATAAAACATACAATCACAAATACAACAATAAAGGCATTAAAAACAAGTATAAAGACATTAAAAACATAAAAACCATAATCCATAATCAAACTAAAAAGCCTGTTTAAACAGAAATGTCTTCAGCTGCTTTTTAAAAGCATCAAGAGAGTCTACTGAGCGCAAAAACAGTTATAGAGCATTCCACAATTTTGGTGCCACTGCCTGAAAGGCTCTATCACCTCGAGTTTTAAAATGGGTTCGAGGAACAGCCAGTAAAAGTTGATCCGAGGATCTCAGAGACCGTGTTTGTACACTTTAAGCAGCTTGGTGATGTATTTAGGGACCTGGCCATGAATAGCTCTAAAAACAAGAACTAAAATTTTAAACAGAATCCTAAATCCTATGGAGGGTGAGAATATGTATGGGCACATAATCATACCATGTAGGATAACTAAATAGACGGTTATGCTGTTTCATCCCACCTAGCAACAATGCTCTGCACTGTGTGTGTTTATATATTTACATATTTATTCCATCTAGCTACAATGCTCTGCACTGGGTGTGTTTATATTTATATATCTATATATTTATTCCATCTAGCTACAATGCTCCGCACTGTGTTTTTATATATCTACATATTATTCCATCTAGCTACATTGCTCCGCACTGTGTGTGTTTATATACTTGCATATTTATTCCACCTAGCTGCAATGCTCCATACTGTGGGTGTTTATATATTTACATATTTATTCCATCTAGCTACAATGCTCTGCACTGTGTGTTCATATATTCATATATTTATTCCATCCAGCTACAATGCTCTGCACTGTGTGTCTGTGTGTGTGTGTGTGTATATATATATTTTATAGTAATATGTACATATGTATATTAGCTGCTCTTGCTTGCTTGTTTTTTCTTGCCTTCTGATTGTTGCTCTGAGTGTTGCTATCCCTGTGCTGTTG
The DNA here is from genome assembly GCA_020510985.1 of Pholidichthys leucotaenia. NCBI lineage: Eukaryota > Metazoa > Chordata > Actinopteri > Cichliformes > Pholidichthyidae > Pholidichthys > Pholidichthys leucotaenia. The sequence continues at coordinate 122,269,361 of CM035841.1, forward strand.
CAATCCTGGAATTTCCCCGTTGTGGGACTAATAAAGGCTTATCTTATCTTATCTTATCTTAAAACCAACTGGGATCAATTTTAATCACTTTTTTCCATCTACTGTCACGTCTCACTTCTGTTTATCAAGCCTCTTGCACCTGCTTGTGCACTCAGTGTCACCTAATCACCATCTTAAGCCTTGTGTTCACCTTTCATCGGCGTTTGTGTTAGCTTCGGGTTAGCCACTAATTATGGCTAGTAGCTCTCCTTCCCCTCCTCTGGTGTGCTCTCTGTGTCAGATGTTTAGCTACACCTCTGCCTCTTTTAGTGATAATGGTAAATGCAATAAATGTTGTCTTTTTGAGGCGCTCGAGGCGAGGTTGTGTGATTTGGAATCCCGGCTCCGCTGCATTAAAACACCGATAGCGCCAGTTAATTATGACAGACGCCTTTTAGCTGCAGCGGAGCACCCTAGCATTGGGCCTGCTAGCCATCCCCCGGCTTCCACCTCTCCTGAGTAACCAGGAGACAATGGGTGGGTGACGGTGAGAAGGAAGCACAGTTGCAAGCCCCTGGTTCACCACCAACCTGTTCATGTTTCTAATTGCTTTTCCCCACTCAGCAACACACCTGCTGAGGAAAAAACTCTGATCATTGGCAACTCTATAGTCAGAAACGTGAACCTAGAGACTCCAGCGGTCATAGTGAAATGCATTCCCGGGGCCAGAGCAGGCGATATTGAGTCATATTTGAAAATGCTGGCTAAAAGTAACTGTAAATACTCTACAATTGTTATCCACGCCGGCATTAACAACATCTGACTCCGGCAGTCGGAAGTCACAAAACTTAGTGTGGAATTGGTGTGTAACTTTGCCAAAACAATGTCAGCCTCTGTAGTATTCTCAGGGCCCCTCCCCAATCTGACCAGTGATGACATGTTTAGCCACATGTCATCCTTAAACCGCTGGCTGTTTGTGTGGTGTCCTGCAAACAATGTGGGCTACATAGACAATTGGAACTCATTTTGGGGAAACCTGGTCTTATAAGACGAGATGGCATCCATCCCACTTTGGATGGTGCTTCTCTTTTATCTAATAATCTGGCATCATTTTTATCCAAATTTCCCAAACCTTGACAACTCAAAGTTGGGACCAGGCAGCAGAGTCACAGTCTTACATGTTTCTCTGCAGCTCCTCTTCACCCACCACCCCTCAACTTAGCCCCTGTCTTCCCCATCAGAGAATCACTGTGTGCTCCCTCCAAAGTAAATAAAAATATAATGTATAAGCATCCCATAGTGATTAAACAAAAAGTTGGTAAAACTCAAATTAAACATGACGCCTCTAAATTTAATGACTTGGCCTCTGTTCCTCCTCATAATTTAAAAATTAAATGTGGTTTGTTAAATAGTAGGTCTCTAACTCCCAAGTCTCTGCTAGTCCATGATCTGTTAATTGATCATCAGAGTGATTTAATATCCCTTACAGAGACTTGATTAGGACAAGAGGATTATGTTGGTTTAAATGAATCAACTCCCTCTGGTTATTTAAACTGTCAAAATCCCAGAAGTTCTGGTCGTGGAGGAATAGCAACAATTTACCATTCCAAATTACTAGTTAATATAAAGCAAAAAACATGTTAAAATTCCTTTGAGGGCCTGGTCCTCAGTATTGGGCATTTTAGCAATTTTAGGTTAAACACAATTTTATTTGCCATAGTTTATCATCCTCCCTCAGCCTACTCAGAGTTTTTATCTGAATTTGCTGAATTCTTAGCTGATTTAGTGCTGAAATCAGATAGAATAATTATAGTAGGGGACTTTAATATACATGTAGATGTAGATAGTGATTGCCTTGATATGGCATTTAATTCAGTATTAGACTCGATGGGGTTTTCTCAGAAAGTAGGAAATTCTACCCATTATCTCCACCATACATTGGACCTTGTTCTGACATATGACATAGAAATAGCTATAGCTATAGCTATAGCTAGAAATATGCTCACAGGGGATCGCCTGATTGCTGGGGTCTTTCTGCAACTGTGGGGGTTCCTATGAGATGACTGTTGTTGTGAAATGGCGCTATATAAATAAAGTTGAATTGAATTGAATTGAATTGAAATAGAAAATCCGGTAGTGTCTCCTCATAACCCTGTACTGTCAGACCATTGTCTGTTAACCTTTGATTTTACTATTTCTGACTATTTGGCTCCTAAATAAAACTATTACTACAGTAGATGTCTCTCAGATGATGCTGTTACCAAATTTATGCAGATTGTTTCCTCACTGCCGTGTGTCAACACAACGGAGATAAGCTATGGAGATCTTGCTCCTTCTGTGATTGATAGCATGGTAGATAGTGTTACAGATTCTCTGCATCAGACTCTAGACATGGTGGCCCCTTTTAAAATGAAAGTCTAATCAGAGATTTTTAACTCCTTGGTTCAACACAGAAACTCGTAGCGTAAAACAGAAGACTCGTCAATTAGAAAGAAAATGGCGTTCCACTAAATTAGATGAAATCTATTTAGCTTAGAGAAATCATCTTCTAATTTATAAAAAAATCTCTTAGGAAAGTTAGAACAAGTTATTATTCAGCATTAATAGAAGAGGACAAGAATAATCCCAGGTTTCTTTTCAGCACTGTAGCCAGGCTGACAAAGAGTCAGGACTCTGTCAGTCCTAGCATTCCCTTAGAGCTTACTAGTCAGGACTTTATGAACTTTTTCAATAATAAAATTTCATCTATCAGAGAAAAAAATCAGTCAGATTCTTCCCACCGTTAACTTAAATACATTAACTACTACAACTCCTTCAATTGATATCTGTTTGGATGAGTTTACTCCAATTGACCTTGTAGAGTTAGAAAAAATAATTTCCTCATCCAAGCCTTAAACTTGTCTTTTAGACCCTATTCCTACCAGTTTTTTTTAAAGAAGTCTTCCCATTTACTGGTAGGTCGATTCTTCATATAATCAATTCTTCATTAACTTTAGGCCATGTAACGCAGGCTTTTAAAACTGCTATTGTGGGGGCACAGGTCTGGGGTTCTCACACACCCAGAATGCAGGAGGAAAAGCAGAATAATAGACCGAAGGAGAAAGTGCCCCGGAGGGTAATCAGACTGGATTGTTGAGTGTATGTGCCCCCCGGCAGAGAGGAAGAATAACCCTGGAGTCGCTGAGACCAGAAGAGAGGTGTTGAAGCGGTGCCCGTGTATGTTATGTTAATGATGTGCATTGTCTGGCAATCTGAATGTAATGTGCCACACTTCTCTTTGTTGAGACAACAATGGTTATGGTCACTACCCTCGGTCTCTATGGATGTAAATAAATTTACAAAAGCAGAGTGCACAGAAACCTGAGAGGCTTTTCAGCCCCAGGCTCATGGCTGTATTGTGTAGTTAGAGGAAAAATAAAGATTCTTTGTTCAGCTCATGCCTCGTCTGCATCCTTTCCTCTACACTGGTGACCCCGACGTGATCCCTCTGTCCCTCCACAGGCTGACGTGCCCTCCTGCACTTCTCGCCAGCAGGGCAGTTTGACGGGATTGGTGACCCCCTGCTACAGCCGCTATGGACGCCGGCTCAAGCCCAAAGGACGGGGGGGTTCAGGCCCATTCTGGGTGTTCGGGGGGGCTGTGTGGGGCACAGAACTGGGGTTCTCTCACACCAAGAATGCAGGAGAAAAGGCAGAATAATGGACCAAAGGAGGGAAAAAAAAAAAAAAAACGGAGTGGTGGCTCAGTTGGTAGAGCATCCGCCCCACACCCGGGAGGCAGGGGTTCAAATCCCGGCCGGGTCATGCCGAAGACCATATAAAAATGGAACTTCCTGCCGTCCAGCTTGGTGCTCAGCAATAAATGGAATGGAGGAGGGAACTCTGTGGCGGCGCCTTGTATGGCAGCGGCCCTCTGATTCTGCACTTGGGGTGTGTGTGATTTATACTGTAGATAGGTAAAGCACAATCTCGTTCTGCTGTACATGATTGGTTGTACGGTTGAATGACAATAAGGGTGATTTAATTTAATTTTAATTTAATTTAAGTGCCCTGGGGGGTAATCAGACTGGACTGTTGAGTGTGTGCGCCCCCCGAAGAGAGGAAGAGTAACCCGGAGTCGCTGAAACCAGAAGAGAGGTTTCAAAGCGGTGCCCATGTATTTTATGTTAATGACGTGCATTGTCTGGCAATCTGAATGTAATGTGCCACACTTCTCTTTGTTCAGACAACAATGGTTATTATAACCCAGCTGAGAAAATGACCCTTTTTCTCAGATGTAAATTGTATTAATACAATTGTGTGATTTTATTTTGAAAACCGATTCTCTTGAGGAAGAGGAAGTGCGATCCTCGTCATCCAACTTTTGAATTTCCGGTTCACGGTCACGTTGGGTAATCTGGGTCTTCCTATTTGTTAAGAGAAATATTAGCCCCGCCTTCCAAGGGAAGAGTTGAGACGCTATGCTGGAAATCGTTCTCTTTCACGATCGGCGGGCAAAGGAGAGGAACTGGGACGATCTGTCCTCACGTTGACACCTCTTCTTGGTAAGCTAATTCAGATAGAATACTATAAATCAGTCCTTCTCAAATAGTGGGGCAGGGGCGCGATGCGATGCCGGGGGGGGGGGGTGCGCGTATGACCCCGGGGAACAGGCTTTGCTTTTGCCGTGTAAAGTGTAATTGCACATCCACGGCAGCAGGTGGTGCAGTGGCGCTCTCATTGTCAAAGTCTGTGCGGGAGTTTAAAACTTTTTAAATTGCTGTCAACAAACCCCTCAAGAGACACCATGGAGAAATATTTAACAGTAACGAAAAGAAAGGTGGAGAGAGACAGAGGTAAAGAGACAAATGAAAGTCTCCCAAAAGCTAAGACAAGGAAATATGACGAAGCTTATCTAGCGCTTGGCTTCACTGTGACTACGGTGGGAGACGAGGAAAGACCGGTGTGTTTACTGTCTGAAAATGTTGGCAGCGGACAGCATGAAGCCAAATAAATTAAGACGTCACCTACAGACATTACATCTTCAACACGTTGATAAGCCGCTTGATTTTTTTTCAGCGAAAACGTGCGGAGTACGGCCAACAATCATCCCGCTTTGTGAACGCTACATCAGTAAACCAGCGAGCACTTTTAGCATCATTTAAAGTGGCGTACCAAATTGCGCAGTGCAAAAAACCCCACACAGTTGCAGAGGAGTTGATACTGCCTGCAGCAGTAGACATGGTTTCTGTCATGCTAAAATGTTAAATATATTGGTGCTCCTGTGTTAATGTTCCAGTTCAATTTACATTTAATATTATTTATTGATTGAATTATTTTTCTCAGCATCAAATTGTTCAGTTGGTCAAAAATGTTTCTAGTTTAAATAAGGATTGACATATTTTTTATTTCAGGCACTTTGATGCACTTTGGGTTTTTTTTCTGTTTTAGACTATAACAGGGTTTCTGTGTGGCAAAATAAAGTTAATATTTGTTGAAAGTTGATTTATATTGCTTTTTTCTTTTGTTAATGTTAAAAAGGATACAAGTTTAAGAATAAGATAAGCCTTTATTAGTCCCACAACGGGGAAATTCCAGGATTGCAACAGCACAGGGATAGCAACACTCAGAGCAACAATCAGAAGGCAAGAAAAAAAAAAAAAAAAAAAAAAAAAAAACAAGCAAGCAAGAGCAGCTAATATACATATGTACATATTACTATAAAATATACAGTATATATACACACACACACACACACACAGACACACAGTGCAGAGCATTGTAGCTGGATGGAATAAATATGTAAATATATAAACACCCACAGTACGGAGCATTGCAGCTAGGTGGAGTAAATATGCAAGTATATAAACACACACAGTGCGGAGCAATGTAGCTAGATGGAATAATATGTAGATATATAAAAACACAGTGCGGAGCATTGTAGCTAGATGGAATAAATATATAGATATATAAATATAAACACACCCAGTGCTGAGCATTGTAGCTAGATGGAATAAATATATAGATATATAAATATAAACACACCCAGTGCTGAGCATTGTAGCTAGATGGAATAAATATATAGATATATAAATATAAACACACCCAGTGCAGAGCATTGTAGCTAGATGGAATAAATATGTAAATATATAAACACACACAGTGCAGAGCATTGTTGCTAGGTGGGATGAAACAGCATAACCGTCTATTTAGTTATCCTACATGGTATGATTATGTGCCCATACATATTCTCACCCTCCATAGCGACCGGTATGTTCCTAGTTGTATGCCGGAGAGGACCATTGTGTAAGTCTATTGCATCTTTTGCATTCAAAAAAAAACAAAACTATTAGTTTGTTACGTCTTTTTGCTATCTCTGCGAGCAGCCCTGCTTAGGTTGTACAGTCTGACAGCCGTTGGTAGGAAGGACCTACGAAACCTCTCGGTTGTGCACCTGGGATGATGTAGTCTGCTGCTAAATGAGCTCCTCAGTGCATCCAGTATGTCCTGCATAGGGTGGAACTCGGACTCCAGCAGAGATGACAGTTTAACCACCGTCCTTCTCTCTCCTATCTCCTCCATCGGATCAAGGCGTTGCCCCAGGACAGAGCTAGCTTTCTTAATCAGTTTGTTCAGTCTCTTCCTATCGGCTGCAGTAATAGTAGTATACTTATACAGTTTTTATAGATAATGATCTTGTTTATAGTCACCGCGGCGAGTGGGGGGGGAGGCGCGAAATATTTTCTCTTTCCTAGGGGGGGCTTTGCAAAAAATAATTGAGAAGCACTGCTATAAATGGATCTAAACACTCTCCCAATGCTAATTTGCAACCTTTATTATCCTAAGTTGATGGGAGCACGAGCTTGAGAGGCTGTGAAGCGGTGACTTCTGCTGTGTTCACCTGAATCTCATCTTGGTGAGTCTGCTACATGCTAATGTATGCTAACGCTACACTAATGCTAGTCACGAGTGGATCTTTTTCTGTTTAAAAGCAATGGAAAAGGCTGCGGTGGCATGAAATAAAGCGGCGTTGTTGAAGATTTTAAGTAGAGTTTATTATCATACCGCCGTCACGGGATCCCGGTTCCAGCCCAAGTGTGTGCAGGCTGGAGCGGGATCCTCAGGCTCTCAGAGAAGAGACACAAAGTGCGTGTCTGCAGCAGCAGTTGAAGTGAGAGAGAGAGGATGTGTTACAGAACCTGTGCAGTATTTGTACCCAACTCAAACAATACATCAAAGCAGATTCACAGCAGTTGGTCTGATCAAAGGGACTGCAGAACAGGCATGAGACATTTGCATTTGTAAGACCTACATAACAATAGGCAGATGCAGCCTCTGCTCCAGCTTGCGGAACAAAGAGGTTACAAGGCACATCTACATATTGAACTGTCTCTAGGTCACAGCAAGGACAGGACGCATGAACACTATACATGAATGGCACATTACATCACGATACATGCAGGGCACATTGCATCACGATACATGCAGGGCACATTGCATCACGATACATGCAGGGCACATTGCATCACAATACATGAATGGCACATTACATCTCAGTAGTGCAGCGGGAAAAACCAAGAGAAAAGAGCTGACTGTCCTGTGTGTTGTGGGGGGGTTGAGTCAACCCGCCACACACGCTCCCCCCCAGAGAGCATGGCAGGGGGCCGAGACCTCGATAATCCATCTATGGGAGCGAGCTGTGGGAGAAGCTCGCTGCAGGCGGAGGTGGAGGGAGGGGAGGGGTAGTGTGTGTCGGCAGGGGCGGTGAAATCGTCTGAGCCGCGCAAAAATTGCTTGCTGCTCTGCGACATCGAGGGGCTGTCCCGTTGAACGTGCAGAGGTCCACAAGAAGAAAAATTAGTCACTGGCTCCTCCCGCGAGTAAGTCCTGCAAGGATTAATAGTGGCCGTGAAGAAAAGCAGGAGCAGCTGTAAGAGAAACATAAAAGCAGGGGGACTGACGTGTTGACTTTAGGTGCGGGCACAACCTTAAAAGCCGTCGGGAACCGCAAAACCGCTGAATTCCCCTTGTGCGCCGTGGCTGAGACCATTGACAAATCCTTCGTGCATGCTGCGTGCGTGCTTCAGGTGTGAGGGCAGCTCTGAAGGCTCTGTGTGCAGCGGCGAAGGAGGATGGGGGTCTGTAGAGCCATATGCATCCCGTGCGTGGTGCGCCGTCCGCGTAACTCTCCGTGCGTTGTTGGGCCAGCTGGAGAGGAGACAGGGTCAGGGAGCTTAATCATCCCTGTTCAATGTGTTGGAGCGGTGAAGGGAAGTAGACGCTCTTGTGACTCGCTCGGTCATGGTGCGTTCAGGTCCACGTGTGCTCCGTCGGCCATGGGAGTCGCCATCGCGGAGAAAGGACGAGGTACATGCGTTCTCGATGTGGAGGAGCTGCGAGCGCGGCTGGTCCAGCGTGGATGTGCCGATCTAGGCGTGCGGATCTCACCATGAAGTTTGCTGTGGCTTTCCTGGTCGTGGGTGGTCTCCGGAGAGTTTCACCTGGTAACTCTGCGTCGAAATCTCCCTGAAGCAGAAGGGAGCTGCTGCATTCGCTTGTCGTCAGAGAATCCCGGCCGGGTGCTGCGTTCGCCAGCAGCGTGTTCGTTTCAGCGTTGGGTCACCAGTGCGGCGGCATGAAATAAGGCGGCGTTGTTGAAGGTTTTAAGTAGAGTTTATTATCATACCGCCGTCACGGGATCCCGGTTCCAGCCCAAGTGTGTGCAGGCTGGAGCGGGATCCTCAGGCTCTCAGAGAAGAGACACAAAGTGCGTGTCTGCAGCAGCAGTTGAAGTGAGAGAGAGAGGATGTGTTACAGAACCTGTGCAGTATTTGTACCCAACTCAAACAATACATCAAAGCAGATTCACAGCAGTTGGTCTGATCAAAGGGACTGCAGAACAGGCATGAGACATTTGCATTTGTAAGACCTACATAACAATAGGCAGATGCAGCCTCTGCTCCAGCTTGCGGAACAAAGAGGTTACAAGGCACATCTACATATTGAACTGTCTCTAGGTCACAGCAAGGACAGGACGCATGAACACTATACATGAATTGGCTGCACGGTGGCGCAGTGGTTTAGCACTGCGGCAGCACAGTTTACCCTCGGCCGGGGGATCGCGGGGATCAGGAGATTGTGGGTTCGATCCCTGCCCCCGACCAACAGTGAGCTGTGTGGAGTTTGCATGTTCTCCCCGTGTTGCGTGGGTTTACTCCGGGATTTCTCCGGTTTCCTCCCGCATACCAAAAAACATGTAGGTTTAGGGCGCTCGCGCACGCAGCGACCAGCAGCCGGTGGCTTGTCACCAGACTGCAAACCAAATCTACCTACGGGTACAAATAAGTAACCAAAAAAAAACAAACAAAAAAAAAATGGCACATTGCATCACGATACATGCAGGGCACATTGCATCACAATACATGAATGGCACATTACATCTCAGTAGTGCAGCGGGAAAAACCAAGAGAAAAGAGCTGACTGTCCTGTGTGTTGTGGGGGGGTTGAGTCAACCCGCCACAAAGGCTGTCTTTATGTCTGTATGGTTTGCCTAAATGTGATTTCAGTTCCCAACAGTATGCCGAAGTACTTTTAGCTTTTATACACCATTTCTGTCGAATGTAATGTGTAGTTTGATGTTAAAAGCACATGGTGTTAGCTCTGTGTTTAACCCAGTAGCCAGACAGGGTTTACTGATTTTAAAAGGGAATATTGGATGTGATGGGACAGTATATTCCCTGGTTATGTGATAAATTAATTGTATTTCATTTCATGATTTACAGAGATAAGGTTAGAGAGGATTAATCATAATTTCATGGTTAAATGATGTAGAGATAGGAAGAGGATTTCATTTAACTGGTTACATGAAATAAGGGTATTTCATGTGCTACCAGAGAGATTGTGAGAAAAGAAAAAAAGAGCACATGCATGTAAGATGCAAGATGTGAGATGTAAGATATTACTATATTGCTGGATTGTGATAATAGTAATATGAGAGAAGAATTTAAACACTAAGCTATGGTGTTATATAAGAATAGTAGAGTCATTTTTGGGGGTTTCGTGACCAACCTCCCAGGACCTTTTTTTCTCACTGGATTTAGCATTCTAGACCCATTTTAATGAAAATAAGCTCCCATGTACCTCCCAAAAATTACAGGAAACCTTTTTTTTGCCCAAAATTCAAACTGGCCGCCAAAATGCATACCACCACCTATATCTCAGTAACTAATTCAGCTAGGAGGTTGATTTTGGTGTCTAGACATCCTCCAGTAGACTCTGCAATGTCCGAAATTCATGTTCATCAAAGATCACCTTACGAACATGATTGAAGAAGATGGCTTGTGCTTCTCGCAGATTTACATCCTGCAGGTGTTGAGTGACTTCTTCTGTAAGAGGCTGGGAATCGGGAATGTAGTGTTTCCAGCAGCCCCGATGGTAACGGATTTCCCACCCGAAAGCTGTTTCACAGTCTGGAATGGATGCAATCAGCGTGTTGAGCCTCGACCTCAGGACCGGATCATTCAGGTGTACAGTGTGTAACTTGAATTTTCTCCAGGCGTCCTTTGTTGATATTAGGAGCAATTGTTTCCAGTCCCGGTGACTGCTTTTCTGTGGTCCCTTATTGCACCACACACATAGGTTCTTGTCATGCACAATACCAATGCTGGACCGGAGCCTCTTCGGTGAAAAGAGAGAAGCAGATGGAGATGGATCCCCCTGAACTGATTGATTGTCTCTTTCAAGATCTACCTCTAATTTATGCTTACGTTTCTCGGCTTGAGATAGACAACGCTTGTTAGATAACGTGGTGTAACATGTCTGGTGCATATAATGCCCTTTTGGCCCTTTGGCCCAATCAATATTCCCACATTGAAACCGATCAAGTCCTTTCCATCGTAGAGTTTTTTCACGAATTGAATTCCATTTTTGGTCCTTGGTATTATCCAAAGAGTCACTTTTGGTACATGGTTGACCACAACGTAGAATGCATTCGTATTCACCGGAAGACGTTGATGGTAATTCATCGTTGTCACTTGCAGTATCCATTTTATCCCTCACTTTATATGAATAAGTGTCTGAAAACAAAAACAAATTTGTCATTATCAGAACAGAGGAGAGAAAAAGGAGGGATGACAAGACCTAGAGTCAAAGGCCCTTGTACTGTCTACTGTCATTACGGTAGCATTAAGCAAGCAGCATGGTCAATATGCTGACATTACCCGACTATACAGTATGGAACAAGATTCAGAATTCTAACCTCTCCAGATAAGTTTAAAGCTAAATTTATACATACCTGGCAACCTTGGTTAAATTGGAAAGATTAGGACTACATATTATGGCAGCACAGACGTTACAAAATCACTGCATCCTCTCTCTTGCTATGCAAAAAGGAATCAATGAATCAAGCATAGGATTCCGGGAATCCTAAGGGGATTACCCAAGTGTTCCTCAGTGAAATCACTGAATCAATGCAGGAGCTTTCTAATAATTATTAAAAATGAATGTAAGGATACCTCATTTGACATTTTTAGCTCATTTGGTGACGGATATGAAAAAGTCCATTGCATGTGAAAATGACAGCCGGCCGCCATCTTGGATTTCTCGATTATGTAATCATTTAAACACACTTTTATTGAAATAAACAGATAGTATGACCCCTTAAACCTCTGTTTTGACACCAACATCAGCTTTCTAGGTGCCTTAGTAGCCAAGAAACAAAAAAAATGTTAATCGGTGGCCATATTGGCGGCCATATTGGATTTCATCATGATGGGTTTGTTTCACAAGTAAACTAATAGCATTAATGGAATGCTTGACCCCAAAAACCTATGTCTAGACACCAAAATCAACCTCCTAGCTGAATTAGTTACTGAGATATAGGTGGTGGTATGCATTTTGGTGGCCATTTTGAATTTTGGGCAAAAAAAAGGTTTCCCGTAATTTTTGGGAGGTACATGGGAGCTTATTTTCATTAAAATGGGTCTAGAATGCTAAATCCAGTGAGAAAAAAAGGTCCTGGGAGGTTGGTCACGAAACCCCCAAAAATGACTCTACTAGAAGGGATTGGAAGACGAATTACTCTAGCTGTAAACAATAATACCATTATTGTCGTGCAGGCTAGGTTTTTTTGGTTGCCGACCAAAAACCTTCTGGATCCTGGATTTTCTCCGAATGGAGATGGCGAGCCTGACCCGAGATTGAACCGAGATTGAACAGAGGTCTGACCAAGGTCTCAATTGAAGGACATCCCTCCTCTCTCCAGTGCCCAGGATTAAAGTGGTAACAACCCAAGTCGCCGCTTTAAAAGAGGAGAACAAACCTGAGTCTGGAGTTACAAGACATCTTAATTGGTCAAACGACTAACCCGAACGGGCAATCAAACACTGAGCTCAGTGGGACATCTTTGGGGTTTTATTTCATGCCGGCTGTTGTTATATTTGTATATTGGTACATTGTTTGTATATTTTGCTCCTTCTAAATTTATTAATACAGACATGAATTGCTCATTTCTTGCCTCCAGCTATTTCATTCCACACTCACTCTAATTCCCTATTGTAACCCTTACGAACCTAGCAACTGGTCTACACTTAATTATTCCCCTTACCTAATTAACATAAGGCAAGGGTTACATTATGGTCGCTACCCTTGGTCTCTATGCATGTAAATAAAGTTATAAAAGCAGAGTGGACAGAGACCTGAGACGCTTTTCAGCCCCAGCGCGTTTGCGCTGGAGGCTCATGGCTGTACTGTATTATGTAGTTACAGGAAAAATAAAGCTTCTGTGTCGTCCAGCTCGTGCCTCGCCTGCATCCTTTCCTCCACACTATAATTAAACCCTTACTCAAAAAGCCAACGCTGGATCCAGAAGTTTTAGCTAACTATAGACCAATCTCTAATCTGCCTTTCATTTTAAAAATCTTAGCAAGAGTTGTTGCTATGCAATTATTTGACCACTTGCAGGGAAATGGTTTATTTGAAGAATTTAAATCTGGGTTTAGAATTCATCATAATACTGAAACAGCCTTAGTGAAGGTCACTGTTGACCTCCTTGTTGCATCTGATAATGGACTTGTTTCTGTACTTGTCCTTTTAGACCTTAGTGCAGCTTTTGATACTATTGATCACAATATTCTACTTGATAGATCAGAACACCATGTTGGACTTAATGGAACTTCATTGCAGTGGTTTAGATCTTATTTATCTGATAGGTTCCAGTTTGTTCATGTCAATAATGAGTTTTCTTCCAACTCAAAGCTCAGTCACAGCATTCTACAGGGATCTGTGCTAGGCTCTATTTGTCAGCAACCGAGCTGGGGTTTCTCCTAAGCTCGGCTTCATGGCTGTTTCTTGTTTTCATATTATCTGTGTTACCTTTAGCGTTCCTTATGGTTTTTCTGTTCCTCCTTGTCTTTGTGTTACTTGTGTTGCCATTATCTGTTGTATTTTTGGTGCTTATCATTTGTCTGTTTATATTTTTGGTTTTGTGTATATTTATTTTGTGACTGGCAGCGGTCATGAGGCTTCTTTGAGTCCTGTGTGGCTCCTGTCTGCTGGTAGCCACTCCCCCCTCTCCTGTCAGTGCCTGACAGGTGATTCCAGTCTGTCATTGCTTCTCCTCTCTGCTCAGGTCAGCCCACGCACACCACCTGTGTGCACTCAGTTCATTATGTTTGTATTAAGTTCTAGTTGTTCTCTTTTCATTTGCCGGATTATTGGATTGTCATCCTCCTCGGATTGTCCAGTCATTTACTGTGAGTACTGTTTCCCCCCCGCTTGTCAGTCTCGCCTGACAGCGCTTTGGGCTTTTCTCATGTTTCTCCCCACTTAGCAGTTTTGCTTGTAAGTGCCTTGGGTACTATTTCTGTGTTTATTCATCATTCATCTGTGTGGTGTAGGGTGTCCTGAGGAACTCAATGTTTGCCTGTTTCTGTTCGCTTGTTGGAGCTATGTTTAAAACTCTTTTTGTTCAATAAACACACACAGCACTATCCTGCGTTTGGGTTTTTGTCTCTTTGCCCCTGAAGGGGCAGCAATTCATGACACTTTTCTTTTTAGTTTATATATGCTTCCGGTAGGCAACATTATTAGAAAGCACTGTATACATTTTCATTATTATGCGGATGACACACAATTATACCTGTCAATGAAGGCCAGATGATAGTAATCAATTAGCCAAGTTAGAGGCCTGTGTTAAGGAAATCAAAGCTTGGATGACCTGTAATTTCCTGCTATTAAATTCAGATAAGACTGAAGTCATATATATCATAATTCACACTTTTGTTAGCTCTAGATTAGATTATTGTAACTCTTTATTATCAGGTTGTCCTAAAACATCTTTAAAAAGTCTTCCGCTGATCCAAAATGCAGCAGCAAGAGTTTTAACAGGTACTAGAAAGGGAGATCATATCTCTCCGGTTCTGGTCTCCCTTTATTGGCTTCCTATAGAGTTTAGAATTAAGTTTAAAATCCTTCTTCTCACTTACAAAGATCTAAATAATCAGACCCATTTTTATTGAAAAGATCTGATACTACCTTATTATCCTAACAGAGCACTACGCTCCCAAAATGCAGGATTTCTTGTAATACCTAGAATTGCCAGAAGTACAATGGGAGGCAGAGCCTTCAGTTATCAAGCTCCTCTGATGTGGAACCAGCTGCCAATCTGGATTCGGGAGTCGGGCTCAATCTCTGTTTTTAAGAATAGGGTTAAAACCTTCCTTTTTGATATAGCCTATAATTAGGGAGGGATCATGTGCCCCTGAACCCTCCCTGAGTTATGCTGCTAATAGGTTTAGACAGCCAGGGGACCTCCAACAATGCACTGGGCTTCACTCCTTTCTTCACTTTCAATGAAATATTTTTGCTGATCATTAACATCGGTTTGTTCTCTCCCATAGATTGAGTCCCCGTCGTGCTGTTTGCTCTCTGCATGTCTGTTCTTTTCTTCTTCTTCTTCTCTATCCCCTCACCCCCCATTCAGTCGCACCAGATGACTGCCCTTCCCTGAGCCTGGTTCTGCTGGAGGTTTCTTCCTGTTAAAAGGGAGTTTTTCCTTTCCACCATCGCCAAGTGCTTGCTGACAGGGGATCGCCTACAGTTGAAAGTGCTATGAGATGATTGTTGCTGTGAAATGGCACTATATAAATAAAGTTGAATTGAACATTTTCAGTGCAAACTACTCAAAACCTGCTCTCTATTTATATTTCCCCCCACCCCCCAGCTACGCCCCTGAATATTTGAGTTCTGTCAAAATGAAATGGACTTTCTTTTCTTTTTTTTCAAATTGTATCAAAAGGCTTCGGGGTCTGGCTGGAAGATTCTTGCGGCCCGGATCCTGAACAGGGTCCACCATTTGAGGAACCCGGCTCTAGATCCACAGAAAAACAGTGCTACTTCTTCTGACCATCATTTTTCTGATCATCATCACTACATATGCAGTGTTGATGGAGATCATCCATCAACACTGCATATGTAGTACTCTTTCTTGGCATGAAACCATACTGCTGCTCTCTGATTGTCACCTCTCTTCTAAACCTGGCTTCAACAACTCTTTGCCATGTCTTCATAGTGTGGCTGACCAACTTTATGGATCTGTAGTTTCTATAGCTCTGTGTATCACTTTTGTTCTTTAAAATCTGTACCACAACACTTCTTCACTCCTCAGGCATCCTCTCACTCTCCATGATTGTGTTAAACAATCTGGTGAAAAAGTCCACTGCTATCTCTCCTAAACATCTCCATACCTCCCTCCACTGGTATGCCATCTGGACCAACTGCCTTTCCACTCTTCATCCTTTTCAAAGCTGCCCTCATTTCCACCTTGATAATCCTCTGTACTTCTTCATTCACTACTTCTCCTTCATCCTTCCTCCTCCTCTCTCATTTTCTTCATTCATCAGCTCCTCAGAGGACACCTTCCTTCTTCTCAGCACACTCTTCTCACAAATTGCACAAAAGTTGTCACTTTGAGATTGTTTTAGTACAAAAAAATGCAAATTTAATGGTGTTGTTGGATAGCAGAATGGCATATTTCACACCATGTGGCATAAAAGTGATTGAAAAACCATCCATTTTTTCTGGTTGTGAAATATTGCAAGGTTTGTTTATGTATTTTTTTTAAACCTGAAATAATCAGATCTAAAACGATGACTGGCACCCCGACTGGCAAACCATTATAGACTTGTTGGCAATAATGCTAAATAATGCAAGGAATCTCTGTCTGTCTGTCTGTTCCACGTGTATCTCCTACACTGTTCATCGTGCTGAGGTTACGAGGGTGTGCAACCCCGAATTTCAGCCTCCCCGAATATGCGGAAGTTTAGGAGGGAAAGTCTTTAAAACCTTCCTCTTGTGTTAGGGTCGGCACCGACCCGTTTTAGTTTTTAAATGCATAAAAGAATCATTTAAAATTTGTTTATTGCATCAAGGCTTTTTGACTTTGTCAGGAACCTTGATTTCAACAAAATTAAACAATTTTTTTTTTCAATACATTATAAAATGCTCTGGTTGAAATTATGTCCTTTGTGGTGTTAGGGTTGTTTTCGACCCGGTTATAAAAATAAGACTATAAAGCAATAATTAGAGCCAAAATTGAAATCATAAGTGCACTGTCAGCCACATCTGGCAGTGCACTTATTGGAAACTTTATTGGAAACTTTTTATTGTGTTTCCAATGCAAGAAATATCTCTTCAAAGAACACACAAAAAGTGTCACTTTTTGCCACACATGCATCTAAACTTGCTTGCTTGCTTGCAGTTGTCCATCGAGTCCGATGATGACGTCCACTTCTATCGGTGAGTCCTTTGATGGCTGTGTAGTCCTATCCTGGACCCACATGTCCTGTTGCAGGTAGGGCATGTAAAAGTTGTAGTAGTGGCAGCAGGGCCTGCAGGTGCATTCCTCCTCAGTCTTCTCTCCTGTCTCCTGGCTGTTCTGTCCTCCTCCATCATACGGGTCCCCACAAGGCACTGCTGTCGCCAGGTGTTCCGGTCAGCAGCAGCCTCCTCCAGAGCCTCAGGTCTGATCCTGCATTTCTTTTAAGGCCATCTTTAGCTGGTCCTTGTAGCGCTTCTTCTGCCCTCCAGCAGAGCGTCGACCATGGTGTAGCTGGCCATATAACACCCTGCGAGGCAGCAGGTTTGGGGGCATCCTCACCACATGTCCCAGCCAGTGTAGCTGGTGCTGGGTGATCGTTGCCTCAATACTCCTACAGCTGGTCTTAAAGAGTATCTCAGAATGAGGCACATGGTCATGCCAGGTGATTCCCAGGATGCGCTGAAGGCAGCGTATATGGAACCGCTCTAGATCCCTAATGTGGCGGCTGTAAGTCACCCAGGATTCACAGCTGTAGAGGAAAGTAGTGACACAGACTGCCTGGTAAACAGAGATCTTTGTTTGGAGATGGAGGTTCTTGTTCTGGAAGACCCGACGCCGGAGTGTCCCAAAAGAAGCTGATGCCTGCCTGATCCTGTTCTGGACCTCACTGTCAATGGTGTTGTCTACAGAGAGGATGCTCCCCAGGTACTTGAAAGATGGAACAACAGACAGCTGTTCACCAGCAACAGTGAAGGTAGGTGGAGTAGATGGGATATTGGTGCTCCATTGGCAGACGACCTCTGTTTTGATGGTGTTCAACGTCAGTCCCATCCTGCTGTATGCTCTCACCGCAGCAGTAAGAACAGACTGGAGATCTTGTGGGCTAAGAGATACCAGAGCACAGTCATCTGCATACTGTAGCTCAATGACTCTCACCCTTTGCAGTTTGGTGGTTGCCTGGAGCCTCCTTATATTAAAAAGGTTGCCATCTAGACAGAAGTCCACTGTTACACCGCTGCTGTCCTCAATCTCCTTGTGGAGAAGCTGGGTGGCACAGAGCAGGAAGATGTTAAAAAGTGCTGGTGCTAATACACACCCCTGCCTAACCCCTGTACAAACGGGGAAAGAAGGAGATTCCTGTCCTCCTATAGTCACCCGAGCAGTCATACCATCATGAAATTGGCGGAGGATATTGACAAACTTACTAGGGCAGCCAAACTTAAGAAGAACTTCCCATAGGAGTTCTCTATGGACGGTGTCGAAAGCTTTGGAGAGATCGACAAAGGCCATGAAAAGGTCCTGGTGTTGCTCCCAACATTTCTCCTGCAGCTGCCGAGCTGTGAAAATCATGTCCACCGAGCTCCTGCCCTTCCTGAAACCGCATTGCGATTCAGGCAGCACTGATTCTGTGATGTTGTTGATCAGCCTGTGAAGCATCACCTTCGCCAGGACCTTACCAGCAACAGCAAGGAGCGAAATACCCCTGCTGTTGCTGCAGACAGCCTTGTCACCCTTGTTTTTATAAATGGTGACAATTGTGGCGTCTCTCCATTGTTGTGGGATGTTATCATCGGCCCAGACCTTGGTGATGTACTTGAGCAGGGTTTTTGTACACAAGTAGCCTCCTTGTTTCAACATCTTGGCAGGGATGTTGTCATTACCAGGGGACTTGTTGTTTTTGAGAGAGCGGGTAGCTGATGGAACCTCCAGGAAGGTTGGGGGCTGATGCAGGTCTTGCATCGGAGGAAGTGTAGGCAAGTCGTTGAGAACAGTGGGGTCTGCATCTGAGTCCTGGTTAAGCAGGGTACTAAAGTGTTCAGCCCATCTCAGCAAGATGTTAGGCTGATCCTTTAGGATTCTCAGCCCATCTGCTGTTTTCAGGGGAGTGATGCAGCGATTTGTTGGGCCGTAAATCTTCTTGACAGCATTATAAAAATTATGCATGTTATTTTTATCGGCAAAGGCCTGGATTTCATGTGCCTTTTTTGTCCACCACTCGTTCTGAATTGTCCGAGTAGCCCTTTGTACATCCCGCCAAGCTCTCTGCCACTGATGCCTGATGATAATGGATGAGGGGTTCCTTAAGGTTGCCTGATGTGCTCTGTGCTTGTCCTCCAACAAGTCGTGAATGGTGTCCGAGTTGTCATCAAACCAGTTTTGGTGGTTCTTTCTCTTATAGCCAATCGTTTGGGCTGCTGCCTCACAAAGAGCCGAGCTGATAAAGTCCCACTTCTGGTCCATGATCTTCTCAGGCAGACTCAGGAAATGCTCCACCCCCCCACCCCCCCCAGTTTCTCAACCAGGGAGCGCCGAAAGTCATTTCTTACATCCAGATTTGCCAGACGGGAGCAATCAAGTTTCCTCCTTTTGGGCCCTTGTAGTCGCAAGGGGAGGCGCACCTGCATGTGGACCTTGGCCACGATCAGCCGGTGATCTGTCCAGCATTCTGCACCTCTCATGGCACGGGTGATGTGGACATCTCTGATGTCACTGCGCCTCACAATGATGTAATCAATCAGGTGCCAGTGTTTAGAGCGAGGGTGCATCCATGATGTTTTGTATTTGGCCTTTTGCTGGAAGATGGTGTTGGTTATGATCAGGTTATACTCAGAGCAGAGAGTGAGCAATCTCACTCCATTTGCGTTAGCCTGGCCAACTCCGTGTCTGCCAAGCACTCCACTCCATATCTGATTGTTCTGACCCACTCTGGCGTTAAAATCTCCAAGTAAGAAGATCTTGTCATTCTTGGGGATCCTGCGAAGAGTTTCATCCAGTAACTGGCAGAAGGAATCCTTGGCCTCACTCTCCGATGGCAGGGTCGGTGCATAGGCACTAAGAAGTGTAGCAAAGCGATTCTTAACCAGGGGGATACGGAGTGTCATCAATCTCTCACTAATGCCGACAGGTGTTTCACTGAGTCTTGGTAGAAAGGTGTTTTTGATGGCCAGTCCTACACCATGCAGATGTTGTTCTCCTGAGGGGTAACCCCTCCAGAAGAATGTGTAGCCCATCCCTTCCTCTGTTAAAGAGCCCTCATCTAGGAGCCTGGTCTCGTTCAGTGCAGCAATATAAATGTTGTAGCGACTCAGTTCAGCAGCAACCAGAGCTGTTCTCCTATGGGGTCTATCAGAACCTCGATCCAGGAGTGTCCTTACATTCCATGTTGCCAGTTTTAGGTTGCATGTTCTCTTTTTATTATTTCGACCGCAGAGGTGGAATGACTCAACAGGCGCGGTAACCTGTTCAGACGAAAGATGGGTGGGCAATTTTTAGGCCACTTTTTCTAGGCCCCTCCCCAGTTGGGGTGAGCAGTGCTGTCCTAAATAGGGCTGCTCAATCACACAGGGGTCTGCCAAAAACAGCTGCCACCCCAGCTGTTAGTGACCATAATAGCCCTGTGCTGCTGACGTGCAGGGTTATAGCTAGGAGCTCCCAGTAACATTCATACCTGCTCCCGTCGCCACACACCCTGTCACCGCCAGACTTCAACCAGATGTCCAGGAAGGTAAGGCCCACCATGGTCAGAGGTGGACACCTGCGCATTGAATTATTTAGAGTGCCATAGGGGGCGTGCTCTTCCCAATAGCACTGTCTTCACGATGATGAGGTAAATCTGGTGGCGTGGGTAAGCCCATGACGACCAGTCCCTCAACATGGCTGCAGGAGGCTGCAGGGTCCTTGGTCTTTTAAGTCCCGCCTTTTGAGCACCACCAGCGCATTGCTTTTCTGTCAGGGGTTGCTCCCTTAGCCTTCACCTTAATAGATTACCCACAAGGCAGTGGGGCTATTTACCCATAGTTGGGGCAGGGGTTGATGGGCGTCAGGGCGTGTCCACACAGGGTGGGCCTATACGCAGGGCTGCAAACAGCACAAAAAAGAAAGGCGAAACAAAATGACACTTTTAGGGCTGGAGCAATCCGAGGCAAACCAAGCAGTCTGGAGGAAGAGGAAGGGAAGCAGGGCCAGCCAAAACACCAAGGGAAATAATCTGACAGAGGTGATGGGCTGGAGAACAACAAAGGGAGT
This sequence comes from Pholidichthys leucotaenia, assembly GCA_020510985.1. Classification (NCBI taxonomy): domain Eukaryota; kingdom Metazoa; phylum Chordata; class Actinopteri; order Cichliformes; family Pholidichthyidae; genus Pholidichthys; species Pholidichthys leucotaenia. Next base: position 122,290,160 of record CM035841.1, read on the forward strand.
GGACAATATAGGGGAAGAACTAGCTGCCATGTATAGAGGCGAATGCCCCGACAATCTCTTTCCTCTGGAGTGGCAAACATATACTCCTGAAGCTAACGAGGAAAGAGATTGCCGGTGTGAGAATGTGTGGGCAGAACTGATTGACACCAGGTGTGTGAGAGCGTGTGAAATGAGAGTGAATGGAGTGTGTGCATGTGTGTGTGCGTGTGCATGTGGGTGTGTGCATGTGTGTGAGCACCAGTGATAGTGCAGCTGATGGTGCTTGACAGGAGTAGGGGGCGTGCCAGAGCTGTCAGGAGGAAACTAAGACAAATCATAACAATAAGTCAGAACCGGGTTTGGCCTCCAAACCCGGGTTCATGACATCACATATGTCACACACTCACAGAGATATGTGGAGGAATGCAGTGTGAGTTTGGGGACAGACGGTACAAGTTTACAGCATGTCGAGGGTGATGCCAGATGACCGGAGAATACCAAAATACATAGCACTGTTTGATTAGACTTGCCAGGTGGGGGAATGTTGCAGCATCTTTATGAAATATAACCTTTATTTCAACAATATTAATTAATATTATTTTGTCAATGAAACCATGATGAATGGATCTTAACCTAGATAGAACTTGCTGTTTCCACTTTGTAATGCATTTTGTTGCTGACAAATTTCTGACTGTTTTCTAATAGTTTTGTTTCCCATGTGTGTGCACCCGCATGTGTGCGCATGTTGCCGCGAAGTGCTTCATGTCAGGAGACATGAGATGAGGCAGCTCTTTCTCCTTCTGCACATTTGCTCACTGTCCGTGACTGCTGCAGCCTTTTCCCTTAAGATAAAACATTACAATATTATTATAAAATATTTAACACATTTAATATTGTGTTAAATATTAAATTGTGTTCAATATAAACTTATTATTACTAACTGATTACCTCTTCACTTTGTATTCTGTTGTTGTTATTTACATGGAGTTATGAATGTGTCTATGTGTAACTGTATTGTTGTATTGGCAGACAAAAATAGTATAATTTTTGTCTGTCAAATAGACACACACACAGACAGGAGATTTGGTGCATTTATAGATAGATAGTATACTCAAAATATCCCACAATGCATTTTGAAAAGTAGTGTATCACCACATAAGCCAACATATCCCGTAATGCAATGCGCAGCCAATGGAGCAGTGAGAGGAGAGCTTCACATCACAGCATAAACTACCTTAAGGTATTTACAGTATCTATCTATAAATGCATTAAATCTCTGTTTGTGTGTGTGTGTCTGTCTGTTCCACGCATATCTCTTGAACTGTTCCTCAGACTGACCTAAGATTTTATACGTGTTTTGCTGAGGTTTTGCTCCATCACTGAGTATGGAGTTGCTCAGTCAAAATATGTAATTATTATCAAAAGTTTAGCCACCGCTCTATGTCTCTTCATGCCCTGGTTTCAAGAAATGTGGGAGGGGTTTCAGATTGACTCTGTACTGACTGGATAATACGTGGCTTCACAACCATGCTGATTGGATAATACGCGGAATCACGACCTGTCAGTCACCACAGTGTTCCCTGGACAACATAAGGAAGTGAAAAATGACAAATTTGACTAGAAAAACAATACTGAAGACTTGATGCTTCAAAAAAATTATACCATAAAGTTTCCGTGATTGCGAAGGTCTAAAGGATAATTCAGCATATGTGGAAAACATGAGGTGTGTGAGCAGACTGGATAGAGCATCAGCAGGGACTGGGTCTGACAAATCGACACAGAATATACCAGCAGAAGCAGCGGCCAGATATGACCTGGCTCAAAGGCACGCTAACTGATGGTGATTAAAAAAAAGTTATTTTCAATAAAGTGAAAAAATAGGCTGATTTATCATGGAAAACGGCTGAGCTCTATGGTTTGAGCGATCAGCTGATTGGATCCACCTCCTCCGGTGTTCTGACATTTTGGTATATCTATTAGAACGGCACTGGACAGCTGATGGTACAAATGGGCTGCACGGTGGCGCAGTGGCTAGCACTGTGGCAGCACAGTTTTACCCTCGGCTGGGGGATCGCGGGGATCATGAGATCGTGGGTTCGATCCCTGCCCCCGGCCAACAGTGATCTGTGTGGAGTTTGCATGTTCTCCCCGTGTTTGCGTGGGTTTACTCCGGGATTTCTCCGGTTTCCTCCCACATGCCAAAACATGCAGGTTAGGGAGTTAAGGGGCGCTTGCACATGCAGCGACCGGCAGCTGGTGGCTTGTCACCGGACTGCAGAACAAATCTACCTACGGGTACAAAATAAGTCAAAAAAACAAAAACAAAAAAAACCCTGCAGACTTCCGGTTATGGCTGCCACGTAGGACGGACGTGTCTCGCTCTGCTCTGCTCCTGGAAAAAAAAAAATCGGCAAATAACTCTCTCATTTGGGACAGAACGTATCCCAGCATTTGGGCGAAGATATGTCGGCGAAGCCTAAGGCTGGAAAACCAGGAAAAGGAAAAAGCGAGCCGCCGAAACAGTCCAAATTAACGGACTTTCAGGTCTGTGACGCAGTAAACAAAACTCCATATATGGCGGAGGAGGCTGGCAACGCTGCGATATCTGCGGGGAATGGCGCAGATGCGCTGATGGCTGCCATGAGTTCAATGAGAGCGGACTTTTCCTCTAGATTTGATGGGATTATGACAGCGTTGGAAGGAATAAGAAAGGAATTGGGTGACTGTGTAGAACGAACGGCGCAGATGGAGCTCCGTCTCGCTAGTGCTGAAGATGACGTCACCCGTCTTCAATTAAAGGTGCGCACTTTGGAAAAAAAAAATAAATCTCTGGAAGATAATATTTTGGACTTGGAATCTCGGTCGAGACAGAATAATTTGAGGCTGGTGGGTCTTCCAGAGGAATCAGAAGGTCGGGACGTATGTTCCTTTCTGGAAAAGTGGATTCCGGAGGTGCTGGGCAGCGAGGAGTTGCAATCAGCAGTGGTTCTGGAAAAAGCACATCGTATTGGCCCACGGAGAGATAAGGGACCGCCGAGGACCTTAATTATGAAGTTTCTTAGCAACAGAGACAGGATGAAGATCTTCAACGCTGCACGAGCTAAAAAAGGAGAGATTAAACACCAGGACCAGCAGGTGCGGTTCTACCCAGATTTGGCCACAGGAATCCAGCAATTGAGGAAGCAGTTTGATCCCGTACGTAAGGAGCTGCGCAACCTTGGGATTCGTCATGGTGTAATCTATCCTGCGAGACTGCTGACCACGTATGAGGGCAGAACCCACATCTTCAAGACCCCAGAGGAGGCGCAGGAGTTCATCAAGAAGATCAAAGAAGAAGAAGAGACTGGTGGGAGCTAAGCATGAACAAAATATAAGGTAGAATAATTAAGCATTTGCACAGGCATCTGACTGACTTGAAGTAAATAGTAAGTTTACAAAATATAGATTGTACTATATATTAAAAAAACAAAACAAAAACAAAACAAACAAAAAAAAAAAACTATGATGTACAAAGTTGTTAAAAATTTTGGAGTTAAGTTGGAAAACTACAGAGGAGAGTTAATGTTACGTCATTAAAAGCAGTAGAGTTAGGATGATTGGGAGGATGAAGAAGGAGTGGCTTAGGCTGATCCTCGTGGGTGTGGAACGGTCGATGGCTATATCGGGAGACAGAATTTTTCTTTTGATTTTGGGGGGTTTGCCACAAGTGTGGGAAGGGGAAATTTGTTTGTGTGTAGTTTGTAGGATGAATGTTCAACCACTCATGTTTTTGCTTCTCTGTATGAGCATGTTTACACTGCAAGGTAATCCCAAACTCTCTATTGATCATGGACCAAAGTGTTAATCTTAATTTAACTTCATGGAATTGCAGAGGTCTACAAAATTTAAAAAAACTTAAACAAGTTATGAATAAAATAAAGGACATGGGTTCAAGAATTGTGTTTTTACAAGAAACTCATCTGATAGAGGAGGATGTTAAAAGAATTAGGAGTAGATGGCAGGGAAGTGTATTCACCTCTTCATTTTCATCCCGAGCCAGGGGAGTTATGACTCTCATACATAAATCAGTTCCTTTTCAAGTGAAAAATGTAATTGGAGACAAATTTGGAAGATATGTAATCATTCAAGGTTCTTTGCTATTAGAAAATATAAATCTTGTGAACTTATATGGTCCCAATATAGATGATCAGAAGTTCTTTGCTAATTTATTTCTCATCTTATCATCACTTACAGGGCAACATATAATAGCAGGGGATTTTAATTGTACATTGAATCCAGGTGTGGATAGATCAACAGGACTGGATTGTACGCACATTGGATGTAGGATGACTATTAATCATTTTATGAAAGAATTGAGATTGTTAGATATATGGAGAGAAATGAAACCACAAGTTAAAGCCTATTCTTGTTATTCCAGTACCTACAAGACATTCTCACGTATTGATTATTTTTTGATTTCCACAGAATTAAGGTCCAAGATTCAAAACTGCTTTTATGATAACATCGTGATCTCTGATCATGCACCCTGTTGTCTAATATATGTAGATAAAAAATTGACAAAGGAATCAGGTAGATGGCAATTTCAGCATAAATGGCTTCAGGATGAGGAATTTGTCAAGTATATAGAAAAACAGATAGACGAGTTCTTTGACATCAATACTACACAAACATCAGCATGTGTAAAGTGGGAGGCTTTCAAAGCTTTTATTAGGGGACATATTATTAGTTATACAGGATCAAAATCTAAGAAGACTCGAGAGGAGAGAGCTAAATTGGAACATAAAATAAAAAGTCTTCAGGAAAAAGTGTATGCAGGAAGTGACCCAAGGTTGGAGAATGAATTACTGATTTTGAGAGCTGAATACGACAAAAAATCAGCGAATAGAGCTGCCTCGAGTCTTCTAAGATTGAAACAATCTTTTTATGAACAAGGTGAAAAATCAGGAAAATTATTAGCATGGCAGATTAAACAATTGGAAATTAAAACACCAATTACCAGTATTATAAGTAACGGACAGGTAGTTATAGATCCTTTAGAAATTAATAGAGCCTTTAGAGATTACTATGAAAAATTATATGATACCAAAAATGAACCTGATTTAACAAAACTAAATGGGTTTTTGAACGAACTATCTATACCGTGTATACCAAATGAAAACAGGGAGATATTGGAGTCTAAAATTAGTCAAGAAGAAGTTGGGCTAGCCATTGATAATATGAAATCAGGAAAAAGTGCAGGACCAGATGGTCTTCCAGTTGACCTTTATAAAAAATTTAAGAATAAATTAATAAAACCTTTTTTGGAAATGGTTTTAGAAGCATTTCAAAATAATAATTTACCATCATACATAAATAATGCCTTAATTATACTGCTGCCAAAACCAGGTAAGCCCTCTAATAAATGTGAAAATATGAGACCAATAAGCCTATTAAACGCCGACCTTAAGATAATCTGTAAAATTTTAGCAAGACGAATACAAGAAATTTTACCAAATATTATTAATCGAGATCAGAATGGCTTTATAAAGGGTAGACAAGGCTTCCATAATGTAAGAAGACTATTTAATATTATTTATTTTAATAAAGAAGCACCGGATACAGCTCTCCTATCATTGGACGCCGAAAAGGCCTTTGATAGAGTTGAATGGCCCTTTCTTTTTTAAGTCCTACAAAGGTTTGGACTTGGAAATAATTTCATAAAATGGGTTCAAATAATATACAATAATGCTACAGCAGAAATCCTAACAAATAACAATATTTCAAAACCAATAAAAATCAATAGAGGATGTCGACAAGGCTGTCCACTTTCACCTTTACTGTTTACTATGGCAATTGAACCTTTAGCGATAGCGATACGTTTACATTCACAAATATATGGAATTAAAGTTGGACCAACAGAACATAAAATCTCCCTGTACGCCGATGATATAATTTTGTTTATGTCGAATCTAAAAAAATCAATTCCAACCTTGTTGAATTTAATAAAGAATTTTGGGGAAATATCAGGATATAAAATAAATAAAACTAAATCTTCAATATTAATGCTAAATGAGACCCAGAGAAATTACCCAGCCCCTGAGGCAAATCAATTCAATGTTGTAAATCAGTTTAAATATTTAGGAATCCAAATTATGCCTAAGCTAGAATCAGTCGCCAGTGTCAACTATGAAGCCTTAATGTCAGATATCAATGAGTTAACTCAGAGATGGATGTCACTACCAATGTCGATGATCAGGAGAATCAATATACTTAAAAGTAATATTTTACCTAAAATACTTTATTTATTTCAATACATTCCCTTATCACCACCTTTAGATCTATTCTCAAGAATAAAAAAAAAGTTAGTGGAATTTATATGGAACAACAGGAGGGCTAGATTACGTCTGTCTTTATTATATTTACCATTTGATCGTGGAGGTCTGAAATGTCCAAATTTTATGTTGTATTATTGGTCGGCACAACTGAGGTCTATGACATATTATTTTTCATCAAATGATCTCCCTCACTGGACTGAAATGGAATCATACAATTTACCTTTACCTCTTCCCATATTCATATACTCAGATTCGGCAAAAAAATTACAAAAACAAGTTAAAAATCCATTTGTAAAGCATATGATCAAAATATGGTGTGAAGCTAAAAACTATTTAAAAGAACCACAGTTATTGTCACAATTTAGTCCAATATGGGGTAATCAATATTTTAAACCAGGGAGAGCGGACGCTGTATTTAAAGTATGGAATTTAAAAGGGATACAAAAGATTCAGGATTTATATTTGCCATGTGCAGACAACATAATGTCTTTTGAAGAGCTGAGGATCAAATTTAATCTCAATAGAACACATTTTTTTAAATATCTTCAACTTAGAAACTTTATTCGATCAAATCAAAATAAAGCTCTCACTCGACCTATTTATTCATCCTTGGAAAAAATGATGATGAAAGATAGTAAAAGAAAGGGTATTATTTCAGAGTTTTATAACTCATTGACACTATCTTCAAGTGAAAATTCACTGAAAAGATTAAACTACTGGAAAGAAGATCTGCAAATTGAAATTTCGGAGGAACAATGGGAATTGGCTTGTACAGAAGCTCAAACCAAATCAATAAATGCACGCCTTAAATTGATACATTTCAAATGGTTAATGCGGATGTATGTTACACCGGAGGAGTTAAATAGATATAACAAAAATATACCAGATACATGCACAAAATGCATGGAAAGTAAAGGAACCCTATTTCATTGTTTATGGGAATGTAGATTAATAAGAATGTTTTGGGAAGAGGTGAGGGTAACAATTGAAAAAATAATCTCAAAACAAATCATACTGAATCCTAAACTGTTTTTGTTGGGTCTGTACCCAGAAAAGCATAATTTTAATAAAAGTGAAAGAACATTCATAGACCTCAGTTTGCTTAATGCCAAAAAATGTATTGCACTATTATGGAAAAAGACTCATAGACCAGACGTGACTCAGTGGTTAAGACAGATGTTAACAAACCTTCCATTAGAAAGAATAACATATATACTGAAATCAAAGGAAATTGTGTTTGAGAATATATGGAGACCTTTTATTGATTATGTAAAAAATTTAAACATAACTCTTGAAGAAGAAGGTGAATGATGTGTGTGGACCTTGTAAATTCCAAACTGGTGAACATAATATGTATACTTATGTATTGGATTGTCTAGACTAAACAGAGGAGCATTGTTGAAGACTTGATTTTGTTGGTGGTTGTTGGTGTTTTTAGTGCATTTTTTTTTTTTTTTGTAGTACTTTAGCGTTAGTGTTTGATTGTTTGTATCATGTTTGTTAAAAAAAAAAAAGGTTCAATAAAGATATTGTGGAAAAAAAAAAAAACTGCAAAGATAAAAAAAAAACATGGGGGAAGGCCCTACAACCTTTGCTCCATGCATGCGGAACATATCAACCATACGCTGGATACTTCGGAAGATTTTCAGCATGGGGCACATATTTTTTTCCAGTTTATAAAATTTTTCACCGGGTCAGAGGTGTGTGCGAAAAAAAATTGCATTTTGGTTAACATTTAGAGGGTCAAAAATGCAATAGTGTAGGTGAAATAATCACTCTATAAATTCAAGAAATCTCTGTGTGTCTGTGTCTGTCACAATCATAGGACACTATAAATTTAAGAAATCTGTGTCTGTGTGTCTGTCACGATCATAGGTCATCATAGGACGGCCTATGATGTCTGCCTCTTCTTCCGGCCTTCAGAGAGAGCAGTCGCATTTTCTCTCCCTCCTCGTCCTCCTGCCTTCCTGACTGATCCCAGCTTGCTGCGTCTGTGTCTGTGTCTCGCTGTCCTTCTCGCTGATCTCAACCCAAACGGAAAAAAATGGATCTCGTAAGTTGGGCTTTAAATGCAATTGACACCACTTTTTCAAACAGAAAATCGGGCCCGGGGGAGCCCAAATGTCCCGCAGGCACTTCAGCTGCGGGTTATGTGAGGGACTCATGGGATAATTGGAGACTCATGTGTCTGTGCGATCTTTCAATCGAAGATGTGGAAGACATCTACCTGTTTGGCTTCATGATCACAGGATTTCTACTGATTGGCCTGGGAGTCTTCCTTGTGTATCGAAAATTTAAAAAGCTGGAAGGAGCTAATCAAAATGCGGACCCGGCGAAGCTTCTCCATCAATTTGACCAGCTGGGAAGAGCGCTGATGGCGGCAAATGTTGAACTGAATCGGAAAGTTGGTAACATCTCGGAGTCGCTGAGTGTTCTTCAAGGAATGAATTTAAAGCCAGTGTGTCATGTGGTGGCCCTCGCGAGCCACCATAAGATGCCACACAGTCACCAGTGAGTTTTCAGTGAGTTTTATTACGGTGAAAAAGTAACGACACAAGATGCAGGGGCAATGACACATAAGTCTACACACATCCGGAGGCGTAAGGCTAAACAGCTCTCTTACAGGTCCTTAGGAGGAGACGGTCACACACAGGCAATGGTTGTTGGAGTAATGGCTACACAGGCTGCTGAGGCAGAGACACACAGAGGTCTACTCACACCGGGAGGGGTGAGGCTAACAGCTCACTTACTGGTCCTGGGGAAGCGACGGTCAACCACAGGCAGACGAGGTAGGTAACAGTCCAAGGCATCCGTAGCTCAGACGTAGGACGACTGACACTGCTGCGTCTTACCGCCGCCAGTGCCGGGCTTAAGAAGGCGAAGCACTAACGACGATAATTACAAACAGCTGACCGACCGTTGACAGGCGGAAGCCCCACCGAGCACTTTCACAATAAGAGCCCGGTGAGGCCGGAATACAGCCCGCAACTGTCAAGGCCGGCAGCGAAACATAACTTAGCCCGAGCGCGATCAGAACCGGCGCTCGGGTCATAACAGTACCCTCCCTCCACGGGCAGACTCTGAACGCCCCAAGGAACCACCCTGCCCCCCCCACCCCCCCAGGGTGGGAGGTTGGAGGACAGATGTGGAGGGAGAGAACCAACCCATGAACGAGACCTTAAACCAAAAGGAAAAAGAATACATCAATTTCTCCCAGAACCATGACGAAACCAGAAAAAACAAGACATGACCAAAAATAATACAAGGGATACAAAACCAAAAAGAGCATAAGTACCTGACACCGAACGTCTTCCCACAGGGACAACAGACAACCCGTCTAATTCCAAAGTACATAATCCCACGTGGTAAAGAACTCAAAGTAAGGATCTCTTCAAAAACCCAAACTACCTAAATACATGATAACTATGGAACAAAAAAAAAAATACATGGAAACACACATGGAGCAATCCTGAATTGCTTGGCATAACGTGACTACGACTAGACCGTGACTTTCAAAAAAAAACATGAGGCAACCTAAGCACAAACAAAACAAGAAATACATGCAAACACACATGGAGCAATCTAAAATTGCTTTGACACAACTTGGCTATAACTAAACCGTGGCTTTCAAAAAAAAACATGAGGCAATCTAAAATTGCTCTGACTTAGTGCCCATAGTCACTTGACTATGACTAAACTATGGCCTACAAAAAAAAAAAAAAAGAAACATGCGGCAATCTAAAATTGCTTTAACTTGACTATGACTAAACTGTGGCCCTCAAAAAGAAGAGACATGAGGCAATCTTAAAATTGCTTTAACTTGACTATGACTAAACTGTGGCCCTCAAAAAGAAGAGACATGAGGCAATCTAAAATTGCTTTGCCTTGACTATGACTACGTGAAGCAACAACAAAAAAAATAAATTGCTAAACGTACTTGACATGACTAGGCACCGTATGGGCCCACAAATAGTCCATAAACACAGTACATGATCAGGTGGCCTACCCCAGTCCCAGGCCCCCAGAAACAAGTCCTCTGGTGGCCGAACCAGGTCACCCCGTAGCAAACACAGTTTATTGGGTGGCCAACCCAAGATGCCGAACGCACAAAGCAGTTCCTCAGGTGGCCGACCCGCATCCCACAACCACCAGGACCGTGGAGGAAATGCATGCAGCCGCCCGCCTAACGACGACAAGACAGGAGAGCGCCAGTCTGCCAAACAAAACCCTCTAATGGCCCCCAGCTGGTGGCTCCTGAGAGGGGGACAACCAAAAACTTGGACCCCCTCGAATCCTGATTGGGTCGCAGCCGCACCTGCGCTGGACCCACACCGGACCTCGTCGGACCCCGATTGGGTCATCGCTGCACCCACGTCGGACCCCGATTGGGTCATCGCTGCACCCACGTCGGACCCCGACTGGGTCACCTCAACCCACGCGTCGGACCCCGACTGGGTCACCTTGACCCACGCGTCGGATCCCGACTGGGTCACCTCGGCCCACATGTCGGACCCCGACTGGGTCACCTCGGCCCACGCGTCGGATCCCGACTGGGTCACCTCGGCCCACGCGTCGGACCCCGACTGGGTCACCTCAGCCCACGCGTCGGACCCCGACTGCGACACCTCAGTCCATGCGTCGGACCCCGACTGGGTCACCTCAGCCCACACGTCGGACCCCGACTGGGTCAGGACTGCTCCAGCGACGACCTCCATCTCTGAACCTGGAACCCCCAGTCCCGTGACCTTGACTGGCTCCGGACCGGTAACACTGTGGAGGTGCTCAGAAAACAGAAGAGGACCGGGATCAGTTCCACCGGCAGCGCCAGAGCCCAGCGAGACGAGCTCGGGTGCAGCGGACGGCTGCCCATCACTCGCCTCCCCATGAGGCAGGCAAAAATGCTCTAACACACCATACAGGAAAACAAGAAAGAGCACTTGCCTGCACTCGGGCTCTGGAGCCATCCAGGACTTCGCCGATCCAGGTTCAGGAAGACGCTCGTTGTCGGGCTCCCACTCGGCTGCGTCGGGTTCCACAGCCAGCCTGATGGTCTCTGCAACTGGATCCTCTCGCGCTGGCGTCCACGCCAATAACCCGTATGGTGTGGGGGCAGAGGACCCTGGACCTACTGACTCGGGCTGCATCCCTGAGGACCCCTGGGGACGCTCTCTCGTCGGCTCTGGCTCCTCATCGCAGTCCGTTCTCCTCCTCTGTCCAAAACAAGGCTGCAGGGCCGGGATATTTCCCAGAGCCGCAGGCCTTCTCCCCGTTCGACGGTGTGGGACTAATGCCGAGGACCGCTCAGCAGGAGGAGACACAGAGGCAGCAGGTTTAATACAAATGGCTACAGCTGGGGAAAAAAACTCAGGGAGCTGCGAACCCCGAGCTTCACCCCCAGGAGTCAGACAAGACAGATCACTATGAAAAATAGGACAGTGAAATTGGACTTGCCTGTCTCCCGGAGGAAAGATGGTATCAGCTGTAGCGGACATTGCTCCTTCCCTCGCTCGCTGAGTGGTAGAAAAGGACCCATAGACGGAGCCCACCGGCACAGGACTCAGCTCACTCACAGCAGCTGGCTGATTGAGGGGGTCATCCCGGCCCGGAACTGGATCCGGAGAAGGAGCTTGCTGAAGATGCGCCCGGCCATGGCGCCGACGCCTTCGCCGGCCCCCAGACGGTGCGAACTCCGGAAACGGATCGAGGACAGGATCGGGATCCGTAGGCAAAGAGCAGGAGTGCCTCTTCTCCTGCTTCATGCCGCGTTCCTCCTCCATCATCAGGTATATTTCGCGTTGCGCGGCGATGTCTTCCCTCCTCGCGTCGACTTCCGGGTGGTCGGCGTAGCGGGGAGAGAGATGACAAAGAATATCTTCGGCGGCGTCCAGGTACCAGTGTATGCCGTGGTCATAATCCAGCAGGGAAGCGGAGATGAGCAGCTCATCCACGACTTCCAGCACACCTGTCAGCTCGTGGCTCGGACTCCAAACGCGGCCCCTCCGCGATGGCATTCTTCACATACACAGTACCCAGACAGGAAAAAGCAAATGTCCAAAACTCGAACCCACTGGTGAATTGCGTCTCGGGTTGGCGTCACCGTAAACGCCGTTTTTGGCAGCAGTGTACTGTCATGTGGTGGCCCTCGCGAGCCACCATAAGATGCCACACAGCCACCAGTGAGTTTTCAGTGAGTTTTATTACAGTGAAAAAGTAACAACACAAGATGCAGGGGCAATGACACATAAGTCTACACACATCCAGAGGCGTAAGGCTAAACAGCTCTCTTACAGGTCCTTAGGAGGAGACGGTCACACACAGGCAATGGTTGTTGGAGTAATGGCTACACAGGCTGCTGAGGCAGAGACACAGAGGTCTACTCACACCGGGAGGGGTAAGGCTAACAGCTCACTTACTGGTCCTGGGGAAGCGACAGTCAACCACAGGCAGACGAGGTAGGTAACAGTCCAAGGCATCCGTAGCTCAGACGTAGGACGACTGACACTGCTGCGTCTTACCGCCGCCAGTGCCGGGCTTAAGAAGGCGAAGCACTAACGACGATAATTACAAACAGCTGACCGACCGTTGACAGGTGGAAGCCCCACCGAGCACTTTCACAATAAGAGCCTGGTGAGGCCGGAATACAGCCCGCAACTGTCAAGGCCGGCAGCGAAACATAACTTAGCCTGAGCGCGATCAGAACTGGCGCTCGGGTCATAACACAGTGAATGTTAATTTAAATTGTGAAGCACAGAACCGCATGAGAGAAGAAATTTCTATGCTCTAAGTGACTGTGCAGATTCGGCCTTGATTCGGCGCCCCGGGACAATTCACTCCTCCAGAGTAGAGATAAGCGGATGTGAGAGCTGGCTTCCTTAACCCAAACAACTGCTGCTGTACAATAATCAGAACTCTCCAAGGACAGCGTTGTCATGGGACTAACATGGAATTTTACCATCTGGCATGAAGAGAGATAAACTCTGGGACATGTCTATCTGTGTTTACAATACATGAATATAACATCTAGCCGTTGCCTAGGAGACGATTTTTGTTGTACTCCAGTAACTGATACACTCACACTGCACCCACACTGATATCACAAACTGATATACACACACTGGTCTCTCTCTTTGCTTTGTTTTTGTGTGGATTTGTTTTGTCTGCTCTGTGCAATAGACAGGTTTTTTTCTATGTAATCACAATCCCGCTTATACAACGAGCTGTATTTTGATAACGATGTTTTTTTCTCTCTGCCCAATGTGTCATTCCCTCCCTCTTCCCCTCTTATCCCCTACTGTTTTGATGAGGCGCCTTGCATGGCAGCCGTGTCATTGTGAAGCGCTTACATAAGCGCACTAATGTCAAGTCAAATTCCTTGCATGTTTTTAACATGCTTGACAATAAAGCTTTTCTGATTCTGATTCTGCCTGATGTCCTGTGATGATCCTATGACCTCAGGCATCATAGGACTCACGATGCCATCATATAGACAATAGGACTGGCTAAAAGATCATATTGCCTATGATGGTCCTACCTATGATGTCTACATGATGTCTGTATGACGATATATAGACACTGTATAGACTGATTCCAGAAAATTTGTGTGTCACAGTGTCTATGCCTATGGTGTTTAGACGAGGTCAAAGAGACATCATAGGCACATCACAGGCTTGATGCATCAAAACTTTGTTAAACAAGCAAAACAATACAACAATGCATTGGCAATGGCAAGTATTGGCATTAAGGAGATCCCTGCTTCAACCCAGGCATACAAATACAAGGTAAAGTTTATCATTACATTGTTGAACAAGCAAAACAATACAACAGTGCATTGGCAATGGCAAATATTGGCATTAAGGAGATCCCTCTGCCTGGCTTCAACCCAGGCATACGTATGCAAGGTAGTTTATCATTACATGGATGCTCCTCTTCCCGAACATGGTCGAAAGCCATTTTTTGCTCAGATCTACTTTCATGATCCTGTCCATGAACTGGAATTACGATGCACCTATCCCTCAACCAGTGGTCTGAAAGAAGAAGAAGAAGAAGACCCACGAGATGGAGAGCAATAGAGTGAGGAGAACTGCTGCACGTCAGAAAAGATGCCGTGAAGATAAAACACCTGAGGTTCGAGCAGTATGTCGCAGGCATGACTGTGAACAACACAGCCATTTGAGACAGGAGGAGACCCTTCAGCAACGGGCATGCAGAAATATATAAAATTCAAGAAATCTCTGTCTGTCTGTGTGTCTGTGTCACATGCGCACACTGTGTTCCTATGATTTCACATAACCATATAAGGAGTTCTGAACAACTCCTATGATGTCATATAGACATCATAGGCACATTGTGAGGTCAGAACACTTTCTACGGGCATGCAGAACTGCTTGCTTACACTTGCTTTCGACGGGCATGCAAAAGTACTTGCTTAACCATGTCAAAGATCAAAGTCAGGCATCATCATAGTTACTGTTGCCATGGTAACAGTAACTTTCCGATGGGCAAGCGCATATCCTTGCTTACACCTGCTTTCTATGGCCATGCAGAAATACTTGGTTATATTTGGTTTCTACAGGTATGCACTAGTGATAATAATAATAATTTAGCTATAAATTCAAGAACTCTGTCAGTTTGTGTGTGTGTGTCTGTCTGTAACGTTCATAGGACATCATAGGACGGCCTATGATGTTCCTATGATATCTCCATCATAGGACATCATGCCTGCCTTGATGTCTTTATGATGTCATATACAGTGATGGCTGCCTTGACGTCTACATGATGTTCCTATGATGTCTCCATAATAGGACGTCATGCCTGCCTTGATGTCTTTATGATGTCATATACAGTGATGGCTGCCTTGATGTCTGCATGAAGTCATATAGCCCATGAGGTCCTATGCCTGCCTTGATGTCTTTATGATGACCACCAGGACTCCTGATGCCATCATATAGACAATAGGACAATGCCGTCATATACACAATAGCACTGGCTACTTATGATGTACGCATGATGTCCTAGGATGCCTGCCTTGAAAATGGTGATCATGCTATTGCGAAACTTTGATGTAGACCATCAGGACTCAAGATGTCGTCATATACACAATAGGACTGGCTACCAATGATGGAGGCATGCTGTCCTCGGATGCCTGCCTTGCAAATGGTCATCATGCTACTGCGAAACTTTGACCAACAAAACGGACACTGCAATGCCTGAAGATACATCATTGAACAAATACAGCTTCACCTGTTGGATGCAACATCTGTGATTGGTGTCAGTGCTGGACGCACTCTCCTCATTCCACAAATCGCAGTCACACCATCTGACAACATGTTGCCATTCACCTTGCTTTACAGCACGTTGGTCTTTTCTGCACAACAGATTGCTTCAGCCATGCCCAATTCTACCTTGCCGCAAGCAGAGTTGCCAGATCAAGCACTCTTCGTATTTTTGCTCAAGATGAAGAAACTAAGCAAAAGTGTTGCTTTCTGAGCAATGTTGTTTTGGTGCTGACACAGTAAAAATGTGGAACCTTGAAGAATGGCAGTCTCCACTACAAATCTGTAAAATGCCAAGCAAAGCACTGATTTTATCCGGTTGCTTCGGTTTCTTGGTTTCTACAGGCATGCACGGGTCTGGCAGAACATGGTCCAAAGCCACTTTTTGCTCAGATCAATTTTCAGCATCCTCTCCATGAACTGGAAATACGACACACCTATCCCTCAACCAGTGGTCTGAATGAATAATAATAAGAAGAAGAACAAGACCCACCAGATGGAGAGCAATACAGTGAGGAGAACTGCTGCACATCAGAAAAGATGCCGTGAAGATGAAACACCTCAGGTTCGAGCAGTACGCCACAGGCATGGCTATGAACAACACAGCTGTCTGAGACAGGAGGAGACCCTTCAGTACCGGGCATGCAGAAATACTTGCTTATACTTGGTTTCTACGGGCACGGACGGGTGTGCACGGGTATGTACTAGTAATAATAATAAATAATCTTCTCACATCAATAAAAAACAAGCACTTACAATAGAGCGGTGGCGCTCACATTGTTAGTCTTTGCCAGTCACGCCCTTAAGGTTCAGATCATTATTTGGCCTCAGTATCACCACAGCGCGACCCCTCTCCCTCTGAATGCTCACATGCACAGAACTGAGGTCCTTTTAATTATCACTATAACTCACCTGTTGTTGCACTCCTCACTTTCATGTACAGTATATTGACCCATCCGTGAAATCACAACTGTACATATTTTCCATAGTCCTTGGGCCATTTTACTCAATTATGTGTTCTGCACTCCGCACTCTTATGTACATACTAGTTCCACCCGCGAAGCCACTACCGAACCTGTGTATATACCTATGGGCTATTTGTTATTTTTACTTTTATTTTTATTTCAGTCACATGGTTAATCATGTGTTCTTTAACTGTTTTATTTCAAATTCTTCTCAATTACTTTATTGCGCAGTAGCCTGGTGGAGCACCCACAGTTTTGTTGTGCTGTACAACTGTACAATGACAATAAAGCCTGTTCTGTTCTATTCTATTCTATAAGCACCGCCTCAATCTTAGCGTTAAAGTTTTAAAAAACCTTTTAATAACAAAATAGTGCTAAAGTATAAAATGATGCACTACAGTGGGTCTCAAATATTTGTAAATGTGTCCTGTTATAGTACTGCATGAGTTTATTGATGATACACAGAAGAAATTCAATATTACACTGAACTCCATCACTGAACTGTGATATAAACTAAAATAGTTATAATGACTGAACAACTCCCATTCCTCAACGTGAAAATGCACTATTATCTTGAATATACATTAAGTGATAAAAAATCACACAAATAAGTGATCTGACAAATAAACAAGGGATCTGAAACAGTCGCTAATATTGGATGTCCCATTCATTTTCAATATTTAGGTATTCTATAATTAAGTCACACAATCAAATAAATCTTAGTGCCATTTACTCCCTTTTATATTTGTCAAAGTCTAGCATGTGATTGCCTACATATAGGCTACACCTCTTTGTATTCCACTTTCAAACACAACCTACATTTGGGCCTGGAAAGCCTGACTGAGATATCGGTTTCAGACAGGAATACTTGGTTCTCCGGGCAATGCACCAGAATAGTGAATGAAATTTTCAGTTAAGATTTCGAACAGCACTACAAAATGGCTGATTCACTATATCAGTACACTATATGGAGAACGAGTGAACATTTCCAACACAGCAACAGAGCTCATGAACTCGGTTGTCTTTTTGACCGTATTGTTACATATTTTTAATTTATCCTGTAGTAACTGGGAGTTGATTGTTTTCTGTTTTTTCTCCATTTCCTCTCAGCCATCCTTCATTCTCTTTTCAGTTGTTTGATCTGGATGTTTCTCCATGGAAGTTTGGGTTTAGTTTTGACTTTCCTTGACCTTAGTTTGCTGTTAAAATGATCAACATTAAAATCACAGAAGCAGATGAAATAAGTGGAGGACTGTTGCATAAAACTTCGATAAAGACAGCCTCCAATTCAGACTTGTGGCTCCCTCGTCATCCCTTTAGATGCCAGTTTTGATGTATACCACTGACTATTTTTTTGAAAAAATACATAATAATTCAAAATTACATTAAAAAAAATTGACTTTGATTATTATTTGTAAGACCAGCCAATCCATCAGAACAATCGGTGAGAAGATTGAATTTCTCGCTCTTTTACTTTTTATGTAATGTCAGATTGAAAAAAATTGTTACACTGGGACTGCCAACTACAAGATTTGTATTTTGAACTTTAAACTGTAATAAAGTGATGAAAGATCAATAATCCCCCTCCAAATTTTTTTTTTTTTTTTCGTGAAGCGGTTCTTGTTTGATTCATGGTGATTCCTTAAATCATCACATGAATCAGACAAGAACCCCTTCATGAAAAAAGGGAAAATATTGATCTTTCATAATTTTATTACAAAGTTCAAAATACAAATCTTGTAATTAACAGTTCCAACACAACTTTTTTTTTAAAACAGGGAATAAGGGTTAATCTTCATTCATGTTGTCACTGTATTCTTATTACAATGTTTACAGATTTCTGTGTTTCTCCAGAGTTGTAAATATTGTCTGGTGTTTAGGGATTAATAAAGTTTTAATTATCTTGTGTGAACATGTTTTTCATTATATGGTATTTATGAGGCTGTAACACTGCTGTTAGAGAAGTCTGTTATTTTTCTTCCATCATAAATGTTTTATTAGCACCTAGCTAGGTGCTGCTTGTTACAATTACATAATTTCTGTTTACAGAGAAAGATCCTTTGATGAAAGAGGGAAAATTATGGTTTTGACTTTTACTTTGAAACTCCTACCAGATGTGACGCCTAGCGAGAGAAGAAGAAGAATCTATGAGGAAAACGTCACAAAGCTATGAGGAAAACATAATCAAGTCAGTGGCGGTAATGCACCTTTAAGCTGGTTGCCAACCGCCAATCAAATGTAAAAGAAGCAGAAGTAGAAGCTGGCCATAGGCTACTTCCGGTTAGCTTCTCGAACGGCAGTGGGGTCCAGAATCTCTGTCAGATTCTCTGTTCTGTGAACAGAGCAGAGGTGGACCGACACCAGAATCGGCTGATGTCGATTTAAAAATCTGAAATGGAGCCGAGAAGAGAAGGTGAGTTTACTTCCTGTGACCGTGGAAACACCAGAATTGCCAACTTTTCAGAAAAGCTTGGCGTGAGATTTAGAGGGGTGCAGTTTGCATGTTCTCCCCGTGTCTGCGTGGGTTTACTCAGACATTTCTCCGGTTTCCTCGCACATGCCAAAAAACATGCAAGTTAGGTTAATTGGCATCAAAACTAGGGATTCTAAATTGTCCTTAGGTATGACTGTGAGAGTGAATGGCTGTCTGTCTCTCTGTGTTGGCCCTGCGATGGACTGGTGATCTGTCCAGGGTGGACCCTGCCTCTCGCCCAAAGGATGCTGTGATGGGCTCCACCCCACCACCCGCGACCCGAAAAGGATTAAGCGGAAGAAAATGGATGGATGGGTGGATGGATGTTCACGGAGGAGAGTGGGGTGGTGGGGTGGAGAGAGTGCGCACATGTCACTCAGTGTTGCCAGATGGGAAATGTTGATGGCTGTGTTCGGAATGTTCACTCCCTCCCTACTCGCTATATAGTGAATTTAGATATAGTGGACTATATAGTAAACTCCATATAACAATAAAACTTAACAGATTTTTGGCATTACTGGGCTTGTTTTCGCCGCGGTTAATGACGTCATCATTGCTAGACAGTAAGACGTAACAGACTAACGATGGTAAAAATACCTGCATGGAATTTGTAGTAAATATGTATTAAATCAAATCGTTTTTGCTGAATCAATAAATATATATACCTTAAGCTAGTTTATGTTGTGATGTGAAGCTCTCCTCTCACTGCTCCGTTGGCTGCGCATTGCATTAAGGGATTTATTGGTTAATGTAGTGACCACCCGTGATACACTACTTTTCAAAATGCATTGTGTTGTGTGTGTGAGATTTGACTCCTGGGGCTTGCCGTAGCCTGGCCAAGTGGGGTTGGGGTATGGCGTCAGGCGGGCTACGGTTGTAGTATATGATGAGATGTTGTGAGTAAAGGGAGTTCAGTGTTCAGCTAATGGTGGCTCCAGTCTCGCATTATCAGGTTCAGGTTCAGGTTACTTTATTTTACCCGTAGGTAGATTTGTTTTGCAGTCAGGTGACATCCTTTTAGACACATATTTACAAACCACAATTACATTCAACATGAACACAAACACAGGCACACATGAAGCTGACTATAAACGCGATAAAAGTACTCAAGGCTCCACCAATCATGACATAAGACAAAGAAATAAGAGAAAAAAACAAACAGATAAGAGAGAAGGGTCATATTAAAAAAGTTAAAAACTATAAAAGTCTAAAACCCCAAAAAAGATTTAAAACCCAAATAAAAAAAAACTAATAAATAAATAAATATAAAATAAAAATTAATAAATGGGTAACTAAATTATGTGCAATATATTGCTACATCTTGTTCAACTCTTTGACAGCAGCAGGAACAAAGCTGTTTTTGTAGCGCTGGGTTTTACATTTTGGGACAACAAACCTCCGTCTGGAGGGAAGAAGCTGAAAGTGGCAGTGCAAAGGGTGGGAGTCATCATTTAAAATGGAGGTAGCAATCCTCTGTACTTGTCTGGTGTACAGGGATGTCAGGCTCAGCTGTGACTCACCAAGCAAACGACTAGACCATCTAACTCCTCTGTTTCAGTTTTATCTGACCAAACCATGACACTGTGAAAATGTGAAAATGACGAGGCAGAGTTTATCTCACGAGTCAGGTTTATTCACATCTTCCAACATCAGCAAAGCAGAATGAGGAAAAGCACAGACATTCATCCTTTATATATCCAGGACCTTCAAAGCTCACAGCCACATAGCATTTAAATTACAAGTAACAATGCATCTTTCCTTAAATCCTATAACATCCTCCTCATAGTCTCTGGCAGACCAGGAAATCCCCCAAGGCCGTCTCTTGCATACCAAAGACTAAATTTTCACATCCTCCTGTTATCTCACAGGAGGCCCAGTTCTTTGTTCTCTCTGAGATGTGAAGCTTAAAGTGATACATATGTGCCCCACATGACCCCCCCCACCCAAACATCTAAGATGGAACAACAGAATAACAGTCTGCATGTCCTGATAAAATCATTACACATTAACCCACGTGCTGCTTGGGCCTCAGTCTCCTCCCGTATCTGCTGTAAGCAGGCTTCGCCAATTGTGTGGCGCCATCCTGCTGGGGAGCTGCTGTCCGGGGGTGAGAACTGTTTGTCACTCCCTGTGGGTGTTCTGGGGAATGTCCCCGAGGGGGTCTGCCGCGCCGAGGAGCCCTGGCCAACAGCACATCCTCGTCCGCCACCACAAAGGCGGGTTTGAGCCTGTTTATGCCAATCTTTTCTTTCCTGCCCCCCAAATCTAGCAAAAAATGCTTGTCCCCTGTTTCCAGCACTCTAAATGGTCCATCATAAGGTGGTCGCAGCGGTGGGCGATGGGCATTGTGTCTGACAAAAATAAACTCCGCGTTTTTCAAAGCCCTAGGCACAAAAATGCGCGGAAAACTGTGGTGAACGGGGCCAGGCAGCGTGCCCGATTCTGTGCCACGCTGCAACCGCTGAGATGGGGAGCTATCTGGCGCAGGATTATCTGGGAGAAACTCCCCGGGCAGCCGAAGTGGCTGCGCAAAAACTAGCTCAGCCGGGGAGGCTTCTAAGTCCTCTTTAGGTGCAGAACGCAACCCCAATAAAACCCACGGTAGCCTGTCCACCCAATTTGCATCCGTCAGCGACACTCTGAGAGCCCCTTTCAATGACCTATGAAAACGTTCGCATAACCCATTAGCCTGCGGATTGTACGCGGTTGTGCGGTGGATCGTTACCCCCAGGCTGCGGGCCATTGCTGACCAAAGTTCGGAAACAAATTGAGGACCTCTGTCGGACGTAATGTCCGACGGGACTCCAAAGCGTGCTACCCATGCTGTTAAAAACACGCGCGCCACCTCCTCGGTTGTGGTTGCCGCCAGTGGGACCACTTCTGGCCAACGCGTGGTGCGGTCCACCATTGTCAGAAGGTGAGTGCACCCCTGTGACAGCGGGAGGGGGGCTACGAGGTCCACGTGAACATGATCGAACCTCTTAGCCGGGATGTGAAACGGCTCCAAGGGAGCTCTCGTGTGTCTGTGTACCTTGGCTCGTTGACAAGCCATGCAGGCTGCTGCCCACTCCTTAACTTGTTTGCGCAGGCTTGGCCATACAAATTTCTCTCCTACCATTTTGACCGACGCGCGCACTCCCGGTTGCGCCAGAGAATGAATCGAGTCAAAAACGCAGTGGCGCCACGAGGCCGGTACCACAGGGCGCGGTCGCCCAGTGGAGACATCGCAGATTAGGGGGGGGCATACCGTCTAGCAGCACCCTGTTCTCCAGCCTTAACCCTGTTGGTCCAGACTGGAGCGCGCGCACGTCCGCGTCGCTAACCTGATCCGCGGCCATGGCTGCATAATCTATCCCTACGCGGACTGGGGCCGCCACGGCGTGCGAGAGACAGTCTGCCACTACATTCAGTTTACCCGCCACGTGCTGAATATCGGTAGTAAACTCTGAGATGGCAGCCAGCTGTCTTTGCTGCCGGCCCAACCACGGTTCTGAAACCTTGGCCATCGCGAATGTCAGCGGCTTGTGGTCAACGAACGCGGTGAAACGGCGTTCCTCCAGCCAGAACTGGAAGTGGCGAATGGCCGAGTGGAGAGCTAACAACACCCTGTCGAATGCACTGTATTTTCGTTCACTATCGCGCAAAGTCCTGCTGAAAAAGGCGAGCGGCTGCCAAGCCCCGGCTACATGCTGCTCTACGACCGCCCCTATGGCCACATCTGACGCGTCAGTCGTGAGCGCTATGCGGGCTGTTGGGTCTGGATGTGCTAACAACGCAGCGTTTGAACGGGCTGTTTTGACCTCCGAGAATGCTCGCTCTCACTCCGGAGACCATTCGATCTTATTTTTGGGTTTTTGTTTTTTGAGTGCGGCATACAATGGTTGCATGAGCTGCGCTGCGCGGGGGAGGAAACGGTTATAAAAATTCACCATTCCCAAAAACTCCTGTAACGCTTTGACCGTTTGTGGCTGTGGAAAATTTGCTACCGCGCACAGTTTGTCAGGCAGCAGAACCGCTCCTTCTGGAGAGACGCGATGCCCCAAAAAATCAATTTGCGTCACCCCGAACTGACACTTCGCTGGGTTGATTATTAAACCGTGTTCTCCCAACCTCCGGAAAACTGCCGTGAGGAGGTTTTCGTGTTCGTCTTCGGATGCGCTGTCTACTAAGATGTCGTCCAGGTAGACGGATACGAGGGGGAGATCGCGCAACACCGCATCCATCATGCATTGGAATGTCTGCGCAGCGCCTTTAAGCCCAAATGACATGCATAAAAACTCGAGTAGACCGAACGGAGTTATTACTGCTGTTTTGGGTATGTCCTCAGCACGCACTGGGACTTGGTGGTAACCGCGGACCAAGTCTATCTTAGAGAAAACGCGCGCCCCCGCCAAATGAACGGAAAAATCTTGGATGTGCGGGATTGGGTAGCGGTCGTGCGCTGTGGCGTTGTTCAACCTGCGGAAATCTCCGCAAGGTCGCCACGAGCCGTCAGCTTTCTGGACCATGTGAAGTGGGGAAGTCCATGGGCTGTTCGAACGCCTGACGATGCCCAACCTTTCCAGGTTGGCGAACTCCTCGCGCGCTATGGTCAGTTTAGCTGAATCCAAGCGCCGAGCTTTTGCAAAAACGGGCGGTCCAGTGGTAGTAATAAAATGTTCCACTCCGTGTTTAGCGACGGCTGCTGAAAATGTGGGAACTGTGAGTGCTGGGAACTGAGTGAGCAGTGTGTGGAACTTACCGCTTGCAGCTGTGACGTTGGCTTATGCTGTTGGCCGGGTCACTTGGGCTGTACAGGGAATAGAATAAAAAGAAAGTGCATTAACCAGGCGCCTGTTAGCAAGATTGACCAACAAACCATGTGAGCACAGAAAATCAGCCCCCAACATATTGAAATTCACTGCCGCTATTGCAAAAGTCCACTCAAATGTACGGCCATGTAGGGACAGAAGCAGAGTCCTCTCACCAAAGGTCTTAATCTCTGAGCCGTTCGCTGCTGACGCCCCAGGACCTCTGGGAACCGCCAGCCGGTCAGCGGAGGAAGGTGTGATGAAACTCAACTGGGAGCCTATGTCCATGAGGAATTGCCTCCCCGAGCGTGCATCCTTCAAGTAGAGCAGCTTGTTCTCCTCCCCGAGGGTCGCAGCTGCTACCGACCCCCGGTCTTGGCGTTTCCCAAGCGCTTGAACTGGCACGGTGGTATACATTTGCGTGCCTTCTCTGCAAAGCGGCGATGGTAGAAACAGAGGGTGTCTTCTCCGCGATCCTTGGCCCCCGCCGCCGCCGTCGTCGGTGGTTCTGCTACCGCTGTCTCTGGCCTCCCGCCATCTCCGGCCGTCGCGCCGAGCTCTGTCGCTGCCGCGGTGGCCGCGCGCTGTTTGCTGGTGTTGAGAATCCGGTGCACCTCCTGGGCCAGCGCGCGGAAGTCCCGCTGGTCCAACAACGGCGAACTGGCCAGGGCCGCTCTCGTGGCCGATGGTAGGGTCCTGAGGAAAATGTGGGTGAAGAGGAAGTCGTCGCCGTCTGAGCCCCTCAACCTATGCGGAGAAAATCCAGGGACACCTCTGTGACACCAGGAACACCAAGCAGATGTGGCAGGGAGTTCGGACACTGACGGGCTTTAAGCCTAGGCAGGGGGTCGATGATGATGACGCTTCGCTTCCAGACAGGCTTAACGACTTCTTTGCACGTTTTGAAGCATCAAACTCGACAATCAGAGGGAGGGCTGGCCCTCCCCCACCATCGGTCGGACCAGCTTTTACCATCAATACAGCGGACACACGGAGGACCCTAACCAGAGTCAACCCACGCAAAGCTGCAGGTCCAGACAACATCCCGGGACGTGTGCTCCGAGACTGCGCGAGCGAGTTGGCGGATGTCCTGACTGACATTTATAACATCTCCCTGAGTCAGGCCATCGTTCCCAGATGCTTCAAGACCTCTATCATTGTACCGGTGGCAAAGAAACCAGTGGTGTCCTGTTTGAATGACTATCGTCCTGTTGCACTGACACCAATTGTGATGAAGTGTTTTGAGCGGCTTGTCAAACCACACATTACAGCCTGCCTCCCTGCATCACACGACCCGCTCCAGTTTGCATATCGTTCAAACCGCTCCACGGAGGATGCTATAGTCACCACCCTACACTCTGTCATCACCCACCTGGACCAGAAAGACACCTACGCCAGACTCCTGTACATTGATTTCAGTTCAGCATTCAACACCATTATTCCCCAGTGACTGATGGAGAAATTACTCCTTCTCGGTCTGAACACCGCCACATGTCTCTGGATCCTGGATTTTCTGACTGAGAGACCTCAGTCTGTCCGGGTTGGAAACAACATCTCCAAGTGTGTCACGCTGAGTACCGGATCCCCTCAAGGCTGTGTACTCAGTCCACTGTTGTTTACACTTCTAACACATGACTGTGTATCCAGACATGAGGGGAACCAGATTATTAAGTTTGCAGATGACACCATGGTGGTGGGACTTATCCAGAGGGATGAGGAATCAATGTACAGGGAAGAAGTGAGAGACCTGGAGGGCTGGTGCAGGGAGAACAATATGGTGCTCAACATGGACAAAACGAAGGAGATGATTATCAACTTCCAGCGGTCGCAGCCTGAGCACGCCCCCCTCAGCATCGGCGGTCGTTTAGTGGAGAGAGTAGAGAACATCAAGTTCCTCGGAGTGCAGATCTCGCAGGACCTGACCTGGAGCAAGAATTCCTTGGAGATCAGGAAGCGGGCTCAGCAGAGACTGCACTTCTTGAGGAAACTCAAACAGGCCTCTCTCCCCATCTGCATCCTCAGGACCTTCTACAGAGGTGTGGTGGAGAGTGTTCTGACGCACTGCATTGCTACATGGTACTCCAGCTGCAGTATGTCATACAAAAAAGCCCTGCAGAGGATAGTCAAGGGGGCGGAGAGGGTAATTGGAGTCTCCCTCCCCTCTGTCCAAGAACTTTTTCAGAACCGTTGTAGGAGCAGGGCACTAAACATTGTCAAGGACCGTTCTCACCCTCTGCATAAACACTTTGAACTTCTTCCATCTGGTAAACGATTCCGGAGCATCAGAGGCAGAATCACCAGACTGATCAACAGCTTCCTTCCACAAGCTGTCAGGATGCTGAACAGTTGACCCGGAATCTCTCATACACACTACTGCACCTACGGTCATTTTGTATATTATAGTTAGTTATTCTTCTTTTCCCCCAAGTATGTCTCAGGGATGTGTGAATGGATGGGGGGGTGGGGGTGGGGGGGGGAGCTATGTGGGAATGTGTCTTAAATTATGCTGCTTCTTATATGGATGCCGAGAGAAACGCAGTTTCATCTTGCCTGCACTACAGTTGTATGTACAGCAATATGACAATAAAGTTTGATTTGATTTGATTTGAACCTCAGCATGTTCTCCATCAGGTCAATGGGCGTGCCATCTCCCAAGTCGTTCAGCCCAGGAGCCTCTCCGCTCTCTCCTCGACTGAGAGAGTGAAGTGCTGGATAAGCACAGCCTTCAACCCGACGTATTTGTCGTTGGCCAGTGGCCGCTCCAATAGGCTCTCCACATGCAGAGCCGTGCGGTTGTCAAGCTTTGCAATCACATGGTAGAACTTCGTGTCATCTACCGTTATCCCCCGGAGGGCGAACTGTGCTTCGACCAAGTGGAACCAGGAGCGCGGGTTGTCCTGCCAAAAATCCGGTAACTGGACCTTAGTGGCATACACTTGGCTGGGAGCTCCTGACTCGGCTGACCCAGGGGAATTTCTTTCGTCCATGATACGTCTTAGGGTCACCAGTGTGGAAATGTGAAAATGACGAGGCAGAGTTTATCTCACGAGTCAGGTTTATTCACATCTTCCAACACCAGCAAAGCAGAATGAGGAAAAACACAGACATTCGTCCTTTATATATCCAGGACCTTAAAAGCTCACAGCCACATTGCATTTAAATCACAAGTAACAATGCACCTTTCCTTAAATCCTATAACATCCTCCTCATAGTCTCTGGCATACCAGGAAATCCCCCAAGGCCGTCTCTTGCCTACCAAAGACTAAATTTTCACATCCTCCTGTTATCTCACAGGAGGCCCAGTTCTTTGTTCTCTCTGAGATGTGAAGCTTAAAGTGATACATATGTGCCCCACAACACTAAAGAAAAGGATAAAGCAGATTCAATAAAAGCTCGATAAAACATTGTCATTATGGTTCGGTCAGTTTGGAAGTGTGCGAGTTTCCTTAAACACTGCAAATGTTGCTGACCCTTTTTGCACACCCTTTCACAGTTCTCTTCAAAGTTTAAATTACTATCAATAATCGTTCCAAGATATTTGTAAGATTGCACACATTCAATGGTCTGGCCTTTTAGTACAGTGACTTTGTGCCTGGGAGTTTTCCTCCTAAAGTCTATAATCATATCTTTAGTTTTTGTCGTATTCAGCTGCAGGTTGGAATCCTCACACCAGTGAATGAAATCATCAGCTACTGGGTTGTGGCCACTCTCACCATCCTGAAGGAGACTGACAATAATGGAATCATCAGCATACTTTATAATGTGTCTGTTGTCATGTCTGCTCTGACACATGTTTGTGTACAGGATGAAGAGTAGTGGTGACAACACACACCCCTGAGGAGAGCCAGTAGAAGAACACTTTTGGTCAGACAATGTACCATTGACCCTTACTCTCTGTGTCCTGTTGGTTAAAAAAAATCCAGAATCCAACCCACCAGATTACTAAAATCAAATTGTTGCAGGAGCCTTTCAACTAAAATATGAGGTTGGATTGTATTAAAAGCAGAAGAAAAGTCCACAAATAAAAGCCTGGCGTGTGTCCCATTAAAATCCAGATGTTTAAAAAGCATGTTAAGCAGAGTGACAGTGGCATTCTCCACTCCTCTGTGAGGCCTATAGGCAAACTGCAAAGGATCCAATGCATGCTCACTCTGCTTTAGGACCTCAAATCTGACCAGTTTTTCAAAAAGTTTCATTAAAATTGAAGTCAAGGCAACTGGTCTAAAATCATTTACCGTTTTAGGACAACTGGATTTTGGAACAGGGACAGCCACGGTATCTTTCCAGACCTTAGGCACATGTGTCGGTAAGGACTTATTAAAAATGTAGTGAAATACAGGACTCAGTTCATGTGCACAGGACTTTACCAAGTGCCCACATATATTATCAGGGCCCTGACTTTTGTTCACTTTTACAGCACAGAACGCCCTTTTAACATCCTGCACCTCAATATTAAAGTGCTGATTGTCTTTGAGTTTCTGTTTCAAATCTTGGGTTTCCATTCATCCATCTTCTTTCGCTTAATCCTTTTCGGGTCGCGGGGGGTTTCTGTGCTAAAATCAAAATAATCAAAATGACCATAAAAACAATTAAGAGCATTAGCCAGCTCTGTGTCTGAATTAAAACCATCTAAAAACACACGATTACTGCGCTCTGTGCTTTGAAGGCCTGCATTAGTTTTCATACTAGCCCAGGCTGAACCAAGCTTCTTTGCTGCCATCTTGCTTTCCAATTCTAATTTATCATTCTGTTTTGCTCTTAAAATTTCGGACTTCAGCTCTTTTGTGGCAATCTGCAGCTTAGATGGGGAGAGAGGCCTGTTTGAGTTTCCTCAAGAAGTGCAGTCTCTGCTGAGCCCGCTTCCTGATCTCCAAGGAATTCTTGCTCCAGGTCAGGTCCTGCGAGATCTGCACTCCGAGGAACTTGATGTTCTCCACTCTCTCCACTAAACTGCTGAGGGGGACGTGCTCAGGCTGTGACCGCCGGAAGTCGATAATCATCTCCTTCGTTTTGTCCACGTTGAGCACCAGATTGTTCTCCCTGCAATAGCCCTCAAGGTCTCTCACTTCTTCCCTGTACATTGATTCCTCATCCCTCTGGATAAGTCCCACCACCGTGATGTCGTCTGCAAACTTAATAATCTGGTTCCCCTCGTGTCTGGATACACAGTCATGTGTTAGAAGTGTAAACAACAGTGGACTGAGTACACAGCCTTGAGGGGATCCGGTGCTCAGCGTGACAGAGTTGGAGATGTTGTTTCCAACCCGGACAGACTGAGGTCTCTCAGTCAGGAAATCCAGAATCCAGAGACATGTGGCGGTGTTCAGACCGAGAAGGAGTAATTTCTCCATCAGTCTCTGGGGAATAATGGTGTTGAATGCTGAACTGAAATCAATGTACAGGAGTCTGGTGTAGGTGTCTTTCTGGTCCAGGTGGGTGATGACAGAGTGTAGGGTGGTGACTATAGCATCCTCCGTGGAGCGGTTTGAACGATATGCAAACTGGAGTGGGTCGTGTGATGCAGGGAGGCAGGCTGTAATGTGTGGTTTGACAAGCCGTTCAAAACACTTCATCACAATTGGTGTCAGTGCAACAGGACGATAGTCATTCAAACAGGACACAACTGGTTTCTTTGCCACCGGTACAATGATAGAGGTCTTGAAGCATCTGGGAACGATGGCCTGACTCAGGGAAATGTTATAAATGTCAGTCAGGACATCCACCAACTCGCTCGCGCAGTCTCGGAGCACACGTCCCGGGATGTTGTCCGGACCTGCAGCTTTACGTGGGTTGACTCTGGTTAGGGTCCTCCGTGTGTCCGCTGTGTTGATGGTAAAAGCTGGTCCGACCGATGATGGGGGAGGGCTAGCCCTCCCTCTGATTGTCGAGTTTGATGCTTCAAAACGTGCAAAGAAGTCGTTAAGCCTGTCTGGAAGCGAAGCGTCGTCATCATCGACCCCCTGCCTAGTCTTATAGCCCGTCAGTGTCCGAACTCCCTGCCACATCTGCTTGGTGTTCCTAGTGTCACAGAGGTGTCCCTGGATTTTCTCCGCATAGGCGCGCTTTGCCGCCTTAATTCCCTTTGAGAGCGCAGACCTGGCTGAGCGGAGGGCGATCCTGTCCTTCGTTCTGAAGGCTGCATCCCTGGCTGTAAGCAGCGAGCGCACCTCTGCAGTTATCCAGGGCTTATGGTTACCCCGCATAGTGATGGTCTTCACTGTAGTGACATCCTCTGTGCACTTCGCGATGTAGCTGGTGACCGTTTCAGCATACTCCTCCACATCTGTCTTGTCTTCCTGGGAGGCTGCTATTTTGAAGACCTCCCAGTCTGTGTGCAGAAAACAGTCTTTCAGTGCAGAGGTTGCACTCTCTGGCCAAATTCTGATTTGTTTCACTGCTGGCCTGCTGCGCTTCAATAAAGGTTTGTAGGCAGGCAGCAGCATCATGGATATGTGATCAGAAAGGCCGAGATGGGGACGGGGTATCGCCTTATATGCATCTGTGTTTGTGTACACTAAGTCCAACATATTCTCTCCTCTAGAAATAAATCTCTTCACCACCCAGACAGCAGGAAAAACCTCCCTTATTTTGAAATCATACATTGGCACATTTACTTTGTCTGAAGGCTGCTGACAGATTAAAGTCACTGACTTTGTGAATTTCGGACATCTTAACCTACCAGGTACATAATAGGGAACTGTAGTGGACTCTAAAGACATAATTCACCACAATATGTGTTCATGTACAGAATGATCTGTTTAGGCAGTTATAGTTGTGTGCTCAGGCTTTCTCATCAGGCACCTCTCTAGGCAGCCGCTGAAGGACTTCAGTTTAGAGCTAGCATTTTCAGCTGTTGCTTTTTGTCACTGCTGCTGGAGAATGAAAACTGCACGCCTGCTCGTTTGAGAAAAGAGAGAATTTGCCAGTCTCTTCATTCCTACAATTCCCACAGAACATGACTTAATATTGTAGTGGCTGGTGAAATATACTGTATACTCAGCAATTTGCCAGTCCCTTGCCTTTCCCTTCATATGAAGCCGGCTACATATGAATTCTAACCACATCTCTTAAGTAAGTGACTCTTCCATTATTGCTCCCATTTCCAGCAGGTTAAAACCATGATAAACGCCAGTGCTTACATATCTCTTGTGATTTTTTTTCCGCGTTTAAAGTACTTTAATAAACTCATGTTTCTGTCAGACAGTCACACTTGACGAGACACTGCTGACTGACTGGAAAACTCGTGTGAGCGGGGCACTTCTAAACTCTGTGCGGATGACGGCCACGCGCGATGTTCGTGTGCACGCTTGCAGAAAGTCATTGCTTCATATATTTTTCTTAATAAATTCATATCGCCTTGGAGTGGCGGTAAAATTTCTGGCACTGCGGGCCGCCACTGAGAAATGTTACCAGAGTAAACTCTGCATTGTTCATTCGGGGTTCACTCTTCTTTCTCATTGATAATGAGTGGCAAGTAAAATCAGCAGTTCTTCTTGCAGAGAGCATGTCCGATTTTATGTAGTTTTTAATAATATGTGGACTGTCTACATATTATTTTTATTCAGAATTTATGTTGCTGAAGTTTAACATCAGCCAGTGCACACATTTTTATGTTATAGTAGCCTTAAAGTGCTCATGACACAATTTTGACATTTTTTAGCATGTTGTATAAACCCAAAAGTCATTGTCGATGATCAATATAATAGCTCCAAGGGCACCTGCATAACATAGTTATCATGAAAAAAACACAGCCGCTGACTGGATTGTGGCACCGCCTACCAAATGAAGAAGGAGGCTGAAATGACGTCAGCGAGAGAACGAATGCCAGTGTTGTTGACTGGAATGCCAGCAGCTTTGTAGCAGACAGTTTCTCTGGTTTCTTGTTTTAGTTTTACGGCTATGCTTTCGCGTTGTGTTGCAGGCTTAGATAAACAGCAGGCCGTGAAAGACCACATCACACGCTTCAGCTCCCAACTGTCATAAGCCTCATCGTGCGCTCCTTGTGCGCTTTTACTCAGCGCACGGAGGAGGGGAAGGATGAATGGATTTACGCGCAGGATTCACCACAGCACATGTATTGAACATAAGACTGATGACAACAGTTCCCAAAAAGGTGAAGACTTACAAAAATAAACAGAAACACTTACAGTTGGCGTTCGGGGCTGACATCGCCCAGCGAACGCATGGAGAGGAGACATGTTAACCACGGTTGCGCCCCAGGGCTGACATCGCTTCAAGGGGCGCAACAGAACCCAGACCCAGAACACAGACATAAAAACAACAAGAATTCAAAAGATAATACATAATAAACCCGATGCCTGAGCCACAGAGAACGGTCAGAACCGAGCCTACAGGATAACACGGGCTCGGTTCGTGACACCAACTGACCATACTGTATTCATTGCCACTAATTTGGACTTTTTCCTGTTATAATAATATTTTTGATAGTTATAGTACATGTGTGCTATACCAGTTATGAGTATTTTTTTCTTGTGACCAAACTCTAGAAAAAATGAGGACTATCAGTTGCTTCTATTGCTTTTATTATTATTGTTGAAAATAACATGCCAGTTGATACAAGACAAAAGCAGTTAATAAACAATGATAACAAACAAAATTGCATTTTTTATGAGACAATAATAGGGAATACATTATTTTTAAGGTTATTGCCATCAGTAACACAGAATAATTTTAATTTCGAAAGGGGTTTTACAGATAATTGAACTTTAAAATGATAAGTTATGGCCACGAGTATGCTCTAATTTCCAAAAAATATTTATATTTGCAAAATTAAAAAAAAAAAATTATATTTCTTGTTCAGATACCCAGGATTGATACAGGATTGCATACAACGTCCAAATGATGACAACAGTTATGAGATTTTCAAGTATCAAACTAAAAATATTTAGTAATTTTATTTTCTTGTAAAAATTGTCAACAGTTGTGGTCAGATAAACATTTATTGAATGAAAAACAATACCATGAAAACATAAAGGTAATTAGTCAGCATAAGTAAAACCAACATATTGTCCCTCTGTCCCTCTGAAAGGTCTCTCTGATCTTGTGAACGACACAGGCAGGTATTGGCGCTTGAACTTTCTCACCAAGGTAGTGGTAGCACCGTTGGATGAACTGTCTGTAAGCTGTATAGCGCTTCCAGTTGTTCTCATAATCCACATTCACATAATATTTATAGGTGAAGTAGGCCACTTCCAACACATCTTTGTTCAGACACACCGCAGGGAAGTTGTGATGACCAGTGATACACTTTATAGCACCGTCCGGAATTTTGTGCTTCACCTTGTCCTGCTCCTGACAGCAAATACTCTCCTCCTCTGTTGTCATGCTCACACACAGACCACACTGGCACCTGCAAAAATAAAAAATAGTATCTTTTGATTTGTTTATTTGGGGGGGAGGCGTTGACAGTATCAGGTAGATGTTTTAATTTTATTATAAATACACTGCTATGATTTTATTGAAAAATCGGGTTTAAATAAATTATATTTATGAACAAATAATTTGTTGCAATATCTGTAACAAAAGCATACCACTCGGTGTTCCCCTGCCGTGTGTTTGCCACTGCTGCTGCGCCGGGCATGTGTGCCTCACCACCGTCACTCTCTTGAGTCTGACTCACTAGGCACGATGTCCGCTTGGCACGGCTAAAACCTATAAGGTCTGATGCCCCCAGATTCTTCATTGTCATCCCATTCTTCTGAACTATAATCGTCTGAAGATTGGACAACACAAACCAATTCCAGACTACATGTGCTGGAACCATCGTCGATGTTTTCTGCCGCTTCCATCCTGTGTGTACAATGAGCAGCCAAGTGCTGTGTTGTCCCGATGACATCACAACATGGCCAGGGGTTTTTCCAGCCACTGACACAATTGGTGACGTGGCGCTCATGAAAACATCTGATATTGGCGTGAAAACAAGCCTGTTTGACTTAGAACTGCACAGACCCACCTATTTCATCATATTGAAATTATGTGTTGCAATATTAGATGCAGTCAAAATCGTGTCATCAGCTCTTTAATAATTATTTTTCTAACTTTATTTTATTGTTAATGTTTAACATGCAACAAATTAGATTACATACAGTGCATAACAAAGTATTCACATCGTTTCACTTTTTCCACGTTTTGTTACAGTGGGGTAAAAAAGTATTTAGTCAGCCACCAATTGTGCAAGTTCTCCCACTTAAAAGAGAGGTCTCCAATTTTCATCATAGGTATACCTCAACTATGAGAGAAAAAATGAGAAAAAAAAATACAGAAAATCACATTGAAGGATTTTTAAAGAATTTATTTGCAAATTATGGTGAAAAATAAGTATTTGATCAATAACAAAAGTTCATCTTTATACTTTGTTATATACCCTTTGCTGGCAATGACAGAGGTCAAACGTTTTCTGTAAGTCTTCACAAGGTTTTCACACACTGTTGCTGGTATTTTGGCCCATTTCTCCATGCAGATCTCCTCTAGAGCAGTGATGTTTTGGGGCTGTCGCTGGGCAACATGGACTTTCAACTCCCTCCAAAGATTTTCTATGGGGTTGAGATCTTTAGACTGGCTAGGCCACTCCAGGACTTTGAAATGCTTCTTACGAAGCCACTCCTTCGTTGCCCGGGCGGTGTGTTTGGGATCATTGTCATGCTGAAAGACCCAGCCATGTAAACTTCAGTGTCCTTGCTGATGGAAGGAGGTTTTCATTCAAAATCTCACGATACATGGCCCCATTCATTCTTTCCTTTACACGGATCAGTCGTCCTGGTCCCTTTGCAGAAAAACAGCCCCAAAGTATGATGTTTCCACCCCCATGCTTCACAGTAGGTATGGTGTTCTTTCTCCTCCAAACACGACAAGTTGAGTTTTTACCAAAAAGTTCTATTTTGGTTTCATCTGACCATATGACATTCTTCCAATCCTCTTCTGGATCATCCAAATGCTCTCTAGCAAACTTCAGACGGGCCTGGACATGTACTGGCTTAAGCAGGGGGACACGTCTGGCACTGCAGGATTTGAGTCCCTGGCGGCGTAGTGTGTTAGCCTTTGTTACTTTGGTCTCAGCTCTCTGCAGGTCATTTACTAGGTCCCCCCGTGTGGTTCTGGGATTTTTGCTCACCGTTCTTGTGATCATTTTGACACCACGGGGTGAGATCTTGCATGAAGCCCCAGATTGAGGGAGATTATCAGTGGTCTTGTATGTCTTCCATTTTCTAATAATTGCTCCCACAATTGATTTCTTCACACCAAGCTGCTTACCTATTGCAGATTCAGTCTTCCCAGCCTGGTACAAGTTTACAATTATGTTTCTGGTGTCCTTTGACGGCTCTTTGGTCTTGGCCATAGTGGAGTTTGGAGTCTGACTGTTTGAGGTTGTGGACAGGTGTCTTTTATACTGATAATGAGTTCAAACAGGTGCCATTAATACAGGTAACAAGCGGAGGACAGAGGAGCCTCTTAAAGAAGAAGTTACAGGTCTGTGAGAGCCAGAAATCTTGCTTGTTTGTAGGTGACCAAATACTTATTTTACCGAGGAATTTACCAATTAATTCATTAAAAATCCTTCAATGTGATTTTCTGAATTTTTTTTTTCCTCATTTTGTCTCTCATAGTTGAGGTATACCTATGATGAAAATTGGAGACCTCTCTCATCTTTTAAGTGGGAGAACTTGCACAATTGGTGGCTGACTAAATACTTTTTTGCCCCACCGTACATATTTATTCCATCTAGCTACAATGCTCCGCACTGTGTGTCTATATATTTATGTTTATATGTACATATGTATACTCGCTGCTCTTGTTTTTTTCTTGCCTTCTGATTGTTGCTGTGAGTGTTGTCGTCCCTGTGCTGTTGCAATCCTGGAATTTCCCCATTGTGGGACTAATAAAGGCTTATCTTATCTTAAATGCAGCAAAGTTGATTGGACGGCGCTTCACAGTACAGATGGACAATGATCCAAAACATACTGCAAAAGCAATCCAGGAGTTTTTTAAAGCAAAGAAGTGGAATATTCTGCAATGGCCGAGTCAATCACCAGATCTCAACCCAATCAAGCATGCATTTCACTTGCTCAAGACAAAACTTAAGGCAGAAAGACCCACAAACAAGCAACAACTGAAGGCAGCTGCAGTAAAGGCCTGGCAAAGCATCACAAAGGAGGAAACCCAGCGTCTGGTGATGTCCATGGGTTCCAGACTTCAGGCAGTCATTGCTTGCAAAGGATTCTCAACAAAATATTGAAAAGTAACATTTTACTTAGGGTTATGTTTATTTGTCCAATTACTTTTGAGCCCCTGAAATGAGGAGTGTTTGTATAAAAATAGCTACAATTCCTACATGTTTAATCACATATTTTTGTTCAACCCCTTGAATTAAACCTTAAAGTCTGCACTTCAATTCCATTGTAGTTGTTTCATTTCAAATCCAATGTGGTGGCATGCAGAGCCCAAATCATGAAGATTGTGTCACTGTCCAGATATTCCTGGGCCTAACTGTATGTACATGTGATTTCTAAGTTTTTTATTTTTAATAAATTTGCAAAAATCTCAAAAACTTTTTCACGTTGTCATTATGGGATATTGTGTGTAGAATTTTGAGGAAACAAAGGATTTTAATCCCTTTTGGAATAACGCTGTAACATCACAAAATGTGGAAAAAGTGAAGCGCTGTGAATACTTTCTGGATGCACTGTAAATAAATCAAATCCTTGAGGAATACGATATGCATTTTTTATTGTGTATATCAAACAATAATTGGCTTTTTATGTGATTGATCATAATGTAAAAAGGGAGATTCAGATTCTCAAGAAAAATGCCGCTAATCAATTAATTGTTAATCAATTAATAAGGTGATCAATTAACAGTTAATGAATTAATTGATAACTTGCATCCCTAATACACACACACACAACAAGGAGAGAATCAAGAATCTGTAACCCATGACAGGCTAAGTAAGGGTGTAAATTGATGAGGCACTCAGAACAGCTGCTGGCATACATTCATGAAGTTGGATACTGAAGTGCACCAGCTGGGATAATGCAGGGCTCTAAAACTGGTAAATGGTGTTCACTTATATAGCACTTTTTCTCGTCTCTGGATGACCAAAACGCTTTACAGATCGTGCTATTCACACACTGATGGCGGCAGAGCTGCCATACGCGCACACAGGCGCTAGCCTGGCCACCAGGAGCAACTGAGGGTTCAGTGTCTTGCTCAAGGACACTTTGACACTTTGACTGCAGACAGAGCGGGAATCGAACCCATGACC
The DNA here is from genome assembly GCA_020510985.1 of Pholidichthys leucotaenia. Taxonomy (NCBI): domain Eukaryota; kingdom Metazoa; phylum Chordata; class Actinopteri; order Cichliformes; family Pholidichthyidae; genus Pholidichthys; species Pholidichthys leucotaenia. Next base: position 122,327,232 of record CM035841.1, read on the forward strand.
CTCCGATCAGTAGTCGGTCATACTACACCTGTGCCACAGCCGCCCCGCCTGTCCTCCTTTCTCTGCTGAGAAAAGAGGACAGCAGTGGTGGTGAGACCCTTGTTTAGCTGAAGTTATCTCACTGACAGACTCACTGCCTCCTTAAGTGTGCAGGTTAAATTCTATTTTCAGGGCTCATTGTTGCTTCAAGACATTCATTCTCAACCCTGGGACATAAACCATTTACTGATGTTCCAAAACTGCTCTTTATACTTCACTGAGTTAATATATCTGTCATAAAAGTGCTACAAATATTGGACTGTTTGCTTTAAATTGTGACTACTGGTCAAACAGGAAGGGCAGTCCTAGTCTTTCTTGTGTTTCTTCATCCCTCCTCCCTCTGTTCTCTGTAGAGAAGCAGTTAGAAATTAGTGAGGGCTCCATCAGGTCATTCCTTCTAACTGTATTATTGCTGCTCAAGTTGACTGTTCACAGCAGCTCAAAAAGACTCAACAGACGTGGACATTTATTTCCTTAGAATTGAGTTCTGCTTTAATCCCATTAGTGAATGATTTCTTTTATGTTTTCCCTCTAGACTTCCCAGAGCAACATGTCTGTGAGAGCGAGTTTTCTCCTGACCAGCAGCTCTGGAACCAAGAGGAGAACTTGAGTTTGGAGCAGGAGGAACCAGAACCTCCACATGTCAAAGAAGAACAGGATGAACTAGAACCTCCACAGATTAAAGTGGAACAGGATGAACTAGAACCTCCACAGATTAAAGTGGAACAGGATGAACCAGAACCTCCACTGATGAAAGAGGAACAGGACGAACTCTGCATCAGTCAGGAGGGAGAACAGCTGGTAGTGAAGCTGGAGGTCGATACCTTCATGGTGCCTCTTATCTCTGAGGAAAACCTGCAGAGTGAAGCAGAACCAAACAGTGAGCAGCTCCTCTCTCACAACTCTGCTGAAACTGAGATCCAAGATGAGAAAGGAAGCCAGCATGCAGACTCAGGATCAACTAAACAAGAAGAAGAACCCAAACCAAAGAAGAGACGATTGAGAACAGGAAGTCACCATGAAGGTAAACACTCTGATGGTACTTGTCCACCTAGGCTTCTGTTAACGCAAGGGTCCCGCACCGCCTCCACATCAGGATCCGTTGGGAGCGTGAAAGGGGCGTAACCAGGCGAGAGTCACAAGTCCAATACTCCGTAACTTCAAACTGTATGGAGAGTATTACCGCCTGGTCAGAAAACTTCAGCCGGTTTTCAAGCAGTATTTTCAGCTACAAAAGTGCAGTCTGATTAACTTTTTCTGTCTACTCCAACCTGCTCTGTCCCCCCCGACCTGCACAACCTGCACATTATTGGTCGCCGTGACTCCTGGTGGGTGGGCTGTTCTAGTCTGTTCACGACCCATCAGGATGTTAAACTTTCACCTATACGTATCCTCAAAAGTAAAAACCAAAACATTTTTCAGAAAACGGTTGAGGCGAGAAATAAATGTGTAGTTGCCAAAAATGTGTTTACTTTTTACTAACAACCACTCTTTTTAAAGTTCAGCACGAGCTTCGGGAAGCGATCAGCTCCACACGCCTACTCCTCATTTGTGCATTGTGCAGGAGTGGATACCTCCAAGCGACAGCTTGAGATTCTTGATGCCACGCTGCCAGAGTGCATGTGGGGCGTGCCACATAGACAATGAATGGAAAGCATGAAAATGTACAGTATGCCTAGGTGGACAAGTAGCTTGAGAACAAAAGACTCATTGCAAGAATGAATCAGATAAAATGTTAAAGAAATGTTTTTCTTCAGGAAAAAACAGAAATGAAGAAACCAAAATCTACTTAGACCACAATCTAGACCAGGGATGGGTAACTATGTGCCATGGAGGACCATTCCACTGCAGGTTTTCTGTTCACCCAGTCTCTTCAGCAGTTGCTTTCTCCAATTAACAATCCTTGAAGCTCAGCAGTGCAAACACCTGCTGAAGAGACTGAGTGGAAGAGAAAATCTGCAGTGGAATGGCCCTCACTGCCCATCCCTGATCTAGACAGTCAGTGAATAAATCTGACTTAGGATTTGTTTAATCATTTGTACAGTGATGCATGCTGGGAATTTTTATTGTTGGTATACAGGCATAAACTCCAGAATCCCAACTTCACCGACTTCTAGTGCTGCTTAAAATCCAACCTGCACACAATAAAATTAAATCTACAGTCATCTGCTACCAATTACATCTAAACGTCTTTTTATTTTTACTATCAATGACTAATTACTTGCATTCTAACCAAGTTGGTAAACATGAGTTCTATTTGGTTAAGAAGGATTATTAATGTCTGACTTTTTTCTGCAGAGTTTGAAAGAACGATGGAGCTTCAGCACAGACTGCTTGATGTCACCAGGAAACCAGTGATAAAGTTACACAGAATCAGTATGTAAAACTATTAACACCTGACTCATAGTGGTGTCAAAGTTAATGCATTAACCTTGGGGTAATTCACACCCCCCCCCCCCCGGATTGCAATTAATTGCAGTTAATCACCTTGGAATGAAAACAGCAGAGCAGAACAAAAAATGTGTAACTTTTGAAACCCGGCTGCTGTTTCCATCTAGTCTTTATGGCCCCTGTTAGCAACACCAACAGAAAACAATGCAGTGGCCTTTGTTCATGGGTGCCGTACAATGACAAATTAATTGCATTTTCTTGACTAATTAAGAAGTGATGTTAGATATTTTTCCACAGAAACCTGAATGTACCAGGACACCTTGGTGGAAAAACACTGGACGAGAAGAGATGTATAAAACGGAATTACTAATAAATAGTACATTCTTTATTATTACTGTTGATTTGCTGGGCACCAGCTCAGCCATATTGACTCTAAATACGGAATTTAACCCTGTATTACTACAGTTTGCCTGTATTCACAAGTGAAAACCCAACAACACGACCCGGAATTACTTTGTAACGGATTGCCCATTTAATTTAACTTTTTGAGGTGCCAGCCGAAGCAAACTTAAGACAAAAAAGAAAAAAATAAACTTGTTTTAAACTTAGGACAATCCCCCACAAGGATGCAGGTACAGTGGATATAAAAAGTCTACACACCCCTGTTCAAATGCCAGGTTTTTATGGTGTAAAAAAATCAAACCAAGATAAATCATTTCAAAACTTATTCCACCATTAATGTGAACTATAACCTGTACAACCCGACTGAAAAACAAAGTAAAATCTTTTAAGGGGAAAAATAAAATACTTACAATAACCTGTTTGCATAAATATGCACACCCTGTTATAACTGGGGATGTAGCTGTGTTCAGAATTAACCAATCACATTCAAACTCATGTTAAAAGGGAGTCAGCACACACCTGCCTCCATTTAAAGTGCCTCTGATTAACCCCAAATAAAGTTCCGCTGTTCTAGTTGACTTGTCCAGACATTTCTGTAGTCACATCTTACAGCACAAGCCATGGTCCGCAGAGAGCTTCCAAAGCATCAGAGGGATCTCATTGTTCAAAGGTGTCAGTCAGGAGAGTGATAAAAAAGAATTTCCAAGGCATTAAATATACCATGGAACAAAGTGAAGACAGTCATCATCAAGTGGAGAAAGTATGGCACAACAGTGAGATTACCAAGAACTGGATATCTGTCTAAAATTGATGAAAAGACGAGAAGAAAACTGCTCAGGGAGGCTGCCAAGAGGTCGACAGCAACATTGAAGGAGCTGCAGGAATTTCTGGCAAGTACTGGCTGTTTAGTACATGTGACAACAATCTCCCGTTTAGGTTGGCAAGATGGAAGCCTTATTTTACGAAGAAAAACATCCAAGTCCGGCTACATTTTGCAAAAACGCGTTTGAAATCTCCCAAATGCATGTGGGAAAATGTGTTATGGTCCGATGAAACCAAGGTTGAACTTTTTGGTCATAAATCCAAAAGGTACAGTGCATCTGGAAAGTATTCATAGCGCTTCACTTTTTCCACATTTTGTTATGTTACAGCCTTATTCCAAAATGGATTAAATTATTTTTTTCCCCTCCAAATTCTACACAATACCCCATAATGACAACGTGAAAAAAGTTTTTTTTTTTTTTTTTTAGATTTTTGCAAATTTATTAAAAATAAAAAACTAAGAAATCACATGTACATAAGTATTCACAGCCTTTGCCATGAAGCTCAAAACTGAGCTCAGGTGCATCCTGTTTCCACTGATCATCCTTGAGATGTTTTTACAGCTTAATTGGAGTCCACCTGTGGTAAATTCAGTTGATTGGACATGATTTGGATAGACACACACCTGTCTGTATAAGGTCCCATGGTTGACAGTGCATGTCAGAGCACAAACCAAGCATGAAGTCAAAGGAATTGTCTGTAGACCTCCGAGACAGGATTGTCTCGAGGCACAAATCTGGGTAAGGGGACAGAAAATTTCTGCTGCTTTGAAGGTCCCAATGAGCACAGTGGCCCCCATCATCCGTAAATGGAAGAAGTTTGGAACCACCAGAATTCTTCTTAGAGCTGGCTGGCTGTCTAAACTGAGCAATCAGGGGAAAAGGGCCTTCGTCAGGGAGGTGACCAAGAACCCGATGGTAACTCTGTCATGAGCTCCAGCATTCCTCTGTGGAGAGAGGAGAACCTTCAAGAAGGACAACCAGCTCTGCAGCAATCCACCAATCAGGCCTGTATGGTAGAATGGCCAGACAGAAGCCCCTCCTTAGTAAAGGGCACATGGCAGCCCACCTGGAGTGTGCCAGAAGGCACCTGAAGGACTCTCAGACCATGAGAAACAAAATTCTCTGGTCTGATGAGACAAAGATTGAACTCTTGGGCGTGAATGCCAGGCATCATGTTAGGAGGAAAGAAGACACTGCTCATAACCACGCCAATTGTGGTGGCAGCATCATGCTGTGGGGATGTTTTTCAGTGGCAGGAACTGGGAGACTTGTCAGGATAGAGGGAAAGATGAATGCAGCAATGTACAGAGACATCCTGGATGAAAACCTGCTCCAGAGCACTCTTGACCTCAGAATGGGGCGACGGTTCATCTTTCAGCAGGACAACGACCCGAAGCACACAGCCAAGATATCAAAGGAGTGGCTTCAGGACAACTCTGTGAATGTCCTTGAGTGGCCCAGCCAGAGCCCAGACTTGAATCCAACTGAACATCTCTGGAGAGACCTGAAAATGGCTCTGCACCGCCGCTTCCCATCCAACCTGATGGAGCTTGAGAGGTGCTGCAAAGAGGAATGGGCAAAACTGCCCAAAGATGGGTGTGCCAAGCTTGTGGCATCATATTTCAACAGACATGAGGCTGTTAATTGCTGCCAGAGGTGCATCAAGAAAGTACTGAGCAAAGGCTGTGAATACTTATGTACATGTGATTTCTTAGTTTTTTAATTCTTAATAAATTTGCGAAAATCTCAATTTTTTTTCACATTGTCATTATGGGATATTGTGTGTAGAATTTTGAGGAAAAAAATTAATTTAATCCCTTTTGAAATAACACTGTAACATAACAAAATGTGGAAAAAGTGAAGCGCTGTGAATACTTTCCGGATGCACTGTAAATAAATCAAATCCTTGAAGAACATGATTTGCATTTTTTTTATTCTTATATCAAACAATAATTGGCTTTTTATTTGATCGATCATAATGTACCAAGGGAAATTCAGATTCTCAGGAAACACACCGCTCATCAATTAATTGTTCATCGATTAATAAGGTGATCAATTAACAGTTAATGAATTAATCGCTAACTTGCATCCCTAATATACACACGCACACAACAAGGAGAGAATCAAGAACCAGCAACCCATGACAGGCTAAGTAAGGGTGTAAACTGATGAGGCACACTCAGAAGGACTGCTGGTATACATTCATGAAGTTTGATACTGAAGTTCACCAGCCGGGGTAATGCAAGGCTCTACTGAGAAAGGAGGACAGCAGTGGTGGTGAGACCCTTGTTTAGCTGAAGTTATCTCACTGACAGACTCACTGCCTCCTTAAGTGTGCAGGTTAAATTCTATTTTCAAGGCTCACTGTTGCTTACCATCCTGGGTATGATGTTAAACTGCATCCGGGCGAGGGGTTCTGTTGGGCTAGGAGGATGATGGAGTGTCTCTTAACCCTCTCTGATACTCCCAGGTGTATCTTGTGACTTGTCTTAAGCAAGGACTAGTATCTGTTAGCCTCCCTTACTAGGGTCACAGTAAAACTCTCTATCAACTTTGTGTGTTATAATCCCCTAAGGAGACCCAGGGTTAAAGTGGTTCCTAGCACCCCCTTGCTGATCATATGAGGTGACAAATGGGGCAACTTGTTTGCCATGAGTTTCAACCCATGTCAGTGGAGGGAGAGGTCCTGGTTCTTGAGGAATGTGTCTTGCTGCAGCTCTCACAAGTCCAACACAGTGCTTTGGCTCCTACTTCACTTAGACGGGAGGTTGGAAGGGTCCGGTCCAATCACTCGGCTTGTCAGGGTCTACTCTGGGATGTCTTTTGTCAGTGTAGCAGTGTCAATCAAAGCATTCCTACTTGGCTTGCAGAGTGGGTTGACCCTCTTGGCAACACAGGTAGGGTGGCACACTGAAGCCAGAGGTTGTGAGTTTGAATCCCGGTTGGACGTCGCCAGTTGGGGCTTGGTTGCCTGTCCCCTTGGTTACAATTTGTGGAAGTGGTGGGATTTACTGGTGGTGTATCAGTTCCATTCTCCATATCCCCGCTAGTGTCAGAAGGCGGCCACAGAGCCTGAAAGCTTAAATGCACCTCTGACATCGGGACAATGTCAAAAAATTGGAGGGAAATATGTAGCAGTGTCCATAAAAGCATTCCTACTTGGCTTGCCAAGTGGGTCGACCCTATTGGTGACACAGGTAGAGTGCTGGACTCTGAAGCCGTGTGTCATGAGTTTGAATCCCTGGTTGGACATCGCCAGTTGGAGCTTGGTCATTGCCCTCTACTCGGTTACATCAGTGTAACATCTCCTAATCCCAAAAGCCTATGGCGGAGGGTCAGTTGAGTAATTTGCACTTTTGTGCTTCATTGCTTGAGTATACCATCCCTGTATCCCTGGTGCATAACCTGCAGGAAGTCTGCGGCTCTGTGCATCCCCTTGAAGGGCTCCGAGGAGGGTGGGGAGCAGGGATAATGAATCATACTCTATAAAATATGGCTACTAAACAAACCCCAAAAAAACGAATGTTGGAAGATGATGTGGATGACCCAGGAATTAGCAGGATGGCTCTTTCAAACGGTGATAATTGGCCGAGGCTTATTGTTTTAGAGTCACTGTTGCCAGATATGCCTCTTTCTCAGCTGTCCCCTTTTGTTATACAGAAAGGAATTTCAGGTATTGCAGGTTCAGTTAAGGATGTTAAAAAATTGAGGTCTGGCCAGATTTTGGTGGAATGCTTAAAGAAATCCAATGCTGAAAATTTGTTACGGTGTGATGTGCTGGCTGGTGTTCCAATGAGGGCTTTTCCTCACCCTTCTCAAAACAGCTGCAAAGTAGTAATTAGTACTAGAGAACTCCACGATATGGAAGAGGATGAAATGGCCTCAGAACTGCAACAGCAAGGAGTAACACATGTGAAGAGAATAACCATCAAAAAAGATGGGAAAACAGTAAAAACTGGCACTTACATTCTGACATTCAACTGGCATCAACTCCCAGAAAGAATCCAAATAAGATACCTGAGTGTAACTGTTGATACCTTTATTCCAAGCCCATTGAGATGTTTTAACTGCCAAAAGTTTGGCCATGGCTCCGCAGGATGTAAGAATAAACCAGTCTGCTGCAAATGTTGAGAAGAAAGGCATGAGTCGGCCTGCACAACACCTCCCAAATGTAGTAACTGTTTAGGCAACCATGCAGCATCATCGAAGGAATGTCCTTGTTGGATCAAGGAAAAAGAAATTCAGGCTGTCAAATGTACTAAGAAAATTAGCTACCCTGAGGCACATAAACTGGAAGAAGGTTTCCCAAAGTACAAATTCCAGCAGACTTTCTCCTCTGATGTGAAACTTAAGATGCAGCCTACTGAGTGCCAGACAGATCTGACCTGGTTAACTAAAGAGAAGCCCTCATTATTAAGTAGTATTAAAAATTCTGGAGACCCAGTTAAAAGTAAAACAAGTACTCAAAGCCTGACTACAATAAGCCAACCCTTAAGTCAAAGTCCGCAGAATAAAATCAGTCATCAAAAGAAAAGAAAAAAACATCCAGCTCCTCTACTCAGGCAAAATCAAATCAAGAAAATAAATTGCAAAAGAATGGGACTCCAGTAGATGCAGAAATGTCTGAAGTCACAACTTGCCGTAGTTGCAGCCCCTCCCCCAAAAGCGAGCATAAGGAGCGTGCTTTTGTTTTACCAAACTGATGGTGGGTAGCCACATTATCCAGTGGAACTGTTGTGGCTTTAAGGCCAGTTTCTCTGAAGTGCAGCGTTTAGCTGCTAGTTTTAATCCCCTTGCTTTTTGCCTTCAAGAAACTCTTCTGCTATTAACAAACCCCGTGTCTCTGAAACATATGCTATGTATATTACATATGGTCCAAATGTGCATCATCCATCTGGTGGTTCAACAATTTTAGTAAGGAATTACCTAATTCACAGCCACTTGGCTTTAGTCTCCAACTTACAAGCAGTGGCAGTTTGTCTAACTTTGCATAAAGCAATAACTTAATGCTGACATAATTATCGGCCCAGGAAACACGCACGCAGGCTCAGGTAAGATTTAAAAGCTTTATTCAACAACAAGGAGTGAATGAGTGCGTGTATGCGGTATGTGTATGGTCTGTGGGTGAACGAAGGGCGTCGGGGGCAGAGTGGCACGCCGTGCAGCCAGGCAACCCTATGGAGAGAGCAGAGACAGGGGTATGAATTCACCCTCACCATATGAGGTAAAAGTACTGAGAGTGGCTTACTTGCAGATGGAGAGGTGGCTGGCGTTGGCAAAGGATCTCTTGCCTGGGAGACAGCGCCCTGCTGCGCACATGACGAGGAGTGGAGGAGAGGGGAGAGGAGTTGGCGAAGACGGGAGGAATCCGCCGCCTGGGAATCCACCTGTGCACAGGGGAGAGACTGGTAGAAGGTGAGTGGAGATACAGCTTACATGCAGATTGAAGAAACTGCAGGTCGGGAAGGAACAATCCTGCAGAGGAGTTGAGAGCGTAGATACACAGACGGCTGCAGACCGATGCTCTGGGCCGAGTGGGCTAAATAGCCCGTGATTGACGAGGCGCAGGTGTGCGCGCAGCTGAGGCAGATGACTGGGAACGGCGAGTTGTGACAGTACTCCCCCCCCCGAGCAGCACCTCCTGGCGCTGGTTTATCCGGGTGCGCCCGGTGGAACTCCGTGATGAGATCTTTATCCAGCACAAAAGAAGAGCGCACCCAGGATCTCCATTCAGGGCCGTACCCTTCCCAATCCACCAGGTACTGCAGCCCCCGACCTCGACGCCGGGAGTCCAGGATGGAAGCAGCTCCCCACGTCGGGTGGCCGTCAATCATCATGGGAGGGGGCAGTGCCCTAGGAGGAGGACAGAGTGGGTCGGAGATCACGGGTTTGACCTTGGAGACATGAAACATGGGGCAAACACGGAGGGAGGGGGGGAGGGCCAAACGCACAGCCACCGGGTTAATTACCTTGGAGATGGTGAAGGGACCGATAAAGCGTGGCGCCAACTTCTTCTTCTCGGCCTTGAGATTAGTGTCCCGGGCCGAAAGCCAGACTTGTTGGCCCACCTGGTAACCGGGGGCCTGCTTCCTGTGGCGATTAGCCATGTTGCTGTTGCGCGCCGCTGTGCGTAAAAGCACCTCGCGCGTCCTGGTCCACAGGCTCCGGCAGCGCCTCAGGTGTGCCTGGATGGAGGGAACAGCTACCTCGCTCTCCTGCTCGGTGAACAACGGGGGGTCGTAGCCCAAAGACGCCCGGAAGGGGGACATCCCGATAGCCGATGACAGAGTAGCGTTGTGGGCATATTCCACCCAGGCCAGGTAAGAGCTCCAGGAAGATGGGTTGGCGGAGGTGACGCAGCGCAGGGCAGCTTCCAGCTCCTGGTTGGCGCGCTCACACTGCCCGTTAGATTGGGGATGGTGACCGGAGGAGAGACTCACCGTGGCCCCCAGGGCGTTGCAAAAACACTTCCACACTTGGGACACGAACTGGGGCCCCCGATCAGATACGACGTCCATTGGAATCCTGTGCAGTCTGACCACATGTTGGACAAGGAGATCGGCCGTCTCCCGTGCCGAGGGGAGACCTTGGAGAGGCACAAAGTGAGCGGCCTTGGAGAATCGGTCCACGATGGTCAAGACAGTGTCGTATGAGTTAGAAACGGGGAGGCCAGTAACGAAGTCCAGAGCGATATGTGACCAGGGTCTGCTCGGGACCGGCAGGGGATGGAGCAGCCCAGCCGGAGGGGAGTTCGGGGTCTTGCTCGTAGCGCACTGGGGGCAGGCCCGTACATAATTGGCGACGTCCTTCTGTAGTCCGGGCCACCAGAAAGAGCGCTGAAGGAGGTCCACCAGTCGGGAGATGCCAGGATGACAGGCGAGCTTGGACGTGTGGGCCCAGGGAATGGCATCCACCCGAACCGCCGATGGTACGAAGATCCTCCTTGCCGGGCCGCCGCCAGGGTCCGGTTTGGTCTCCTGCGCCCTCCGTATCTTGTCCCTGATGGACCAGGAAACCGCCCCCACAACACACGAGTTGGGCAGGATGGTGTGGTTCTGCTCCTCCAGGGTCTCAGGGGCAAACTGTCTGGACAGCGCGTCGTGTAGCCCATTCTTGGAGCCTGGACGGTAGGTGATCGTGAACCGGAAGTGAGCGAAGAACAGAGACCAGTGCGCCTGGTGGGCATTCAGGTGTTTGGCCGACCTCAAATACTCCAGGTTCTTGTGGTCCGTCCAGACCACGAAAGGCTGCTCTGCCCCCTCCAGCCAGTGACGTCACTCCTGCAGCGCGAGCTTCACTGCCAGAAGCTCCCTGTCGCCGACGTCATAATTTCGCTCAGCCGCAGACAGGCGCCGGGAGAAGAAGGCGCAGGGGCGCTTTACCCCATCCACCGGAGAACGTTGGGACAGAACTGCCCCCACCCCCATATCGGACGCGTCCACTTCGACCAAGCACTGCAGCGCGAGATCAACCTGGGTCAGGACCCGGGAGGAGGAGAACTCCGTCTTCAAGGTCTCGAAAGCTGCCGCTGCCTCCTCGGTCCACTGGAAGGGCACCTTGGGAGAGGTGAGGCAGGTCAGGGGGGTGACGATGGCGCCGAAGTTGGGTACAAAACGGCGGTAAAAATTAGCAAAGCCGATGAACTGCTGCACCTGTTTCCTGGAGGAGGGAGTGGGCCACTCGACCACCGCTTTGACCTTGGCGGGGTCGGGGAGGATCTGATTGTGGGAGATGATAAACCCCAGGAAAGAGGTCGTCTTGGCGAAGAACTCACATTTTTCAGCTTTAACATACAGTCTGTTCTCTAAAAGCCACTGCAGAACCCGCCTCACGTGGGCTTGGTGCTCCTCCCGAGACCTGGAGAAGATCAAGATGTCACCTAAATATACAAATACGAAGACCCCCGTTAAGGGCTCGGAAGTCGATGCACGGGCGCAGGGACCCATCCTTCTTGGAGACGAAGAAAAACCCGGCTCCGAGTGGGGACGAGGAGGGCCGAATGATGCCGGCGCTGAGCGACTTCCTGATGTACGTGTCCATGGCCTCCCGCTCCGGGGCAGACAGGCTGTAGAGGCGACCAGATGGTAACGGCGCCCCCGGGCGGAGGTTTATGGCGCAGTCATATGGGCGGTGGGGGGGAAGAGACATCGCCTTGGACTTGCTGAAGACGAGCCCCAGATCGTGGAACTCCGGAGGTACCAGGGAAAGGTCCGGAGGAGATGAGACAGGAGAAGGGGGAGGAGAGGATGGGGCACAGGTCGCAGATTGGAGGCAGGTCCCCATGCAGAACGAGCTCCACGAGAGGACACAGGTGTGCGCGCAGCTGAGGCAGATGACTGGGAACGGCGAGTTGTGACAAATGCTGTGTTCTTGATGACCTTCATAATCAGTTGCCATCCCCATACATCCTTATGGGTGATTTTAATGGTCATAATCCTCTGTGGGTAGGAATTTGCTGAGATGCAAAAGGCAAGATACTGGGGGATTTTATTGATAAAAATGATCTGTGTCTTTGGAACGATGGGTCTCACACATACCTCCACCCAGGACATGGACCTATACTGCAACTGACCTATCTTTATGTGATCCTGAGCTAGTGCTGGAATTCTTGTGGCAGGTCTTGGAATGATCTTTGTGGAAGTGACCACTTTCCACTAATATTGACGTCTACAGAAGTGGATGTGCAATCAAGAACTCCACGATGACAACTCAAAAAAGCAAACTGGTCTTCCTTTGTTTCTCTTTGCAAAGAGAAATTCAGTCAAAAACCTCAACCACACTGTCACTCTGCTCAGAGCTTCACTCAAACCTTAATTATAATTGCAGATAAGACTGTCCCAAAAACATCAGCAAAGCCACACTGTAGGTCCAACCCATGGTTCCGTGATGACTGCAAAAAGGCAGTTGAGGCAAGGAAAAAAGCAGAGAGGGTGTTCAATAAACATCCAACAACATAAAACCTGACCAGATTTAAAATCTGTTAAGCTAAAGCATGCAGGATCATCACATGAAGCAAAGAGACAGAGCTGGAGGGAATTTGTATCAAGCCTCACATCCAACACATCTACCAAAAAGATCTGGGATTTAATTAGAAAGATGAAGGGTAAGGAGAATGGACTTAAAATACAGCCTATTAATCATCAGGGCAATCTGCTGACGACAAAATATGAAATAGCTCATCAGCTAGCAAAATCATTTGAGAAGAATTCATCTACTGGAAACTATCGTCCTGAGTTCCAAATCATACAAGCACAAGAAGAACAAAAAGAAATAAACTTTTCTTCAGATAACTGAAAACCATACAACCAAGATTTCACTATGGAAGAACTTTTGTTCTCAATAAGGAACTCTTATGACACTGCTGTGGGGCCAGATAAAATTCATTATCAGTTTTTAAAACACTTACCCCCAGTGCACTGTCCATTCTCTTGATGGTTTTCAACAACATCTGGAAGTCAGGCAGTATTCCTGAAAGCTGGAAAAAAGCAGTAGTTATACCTGTTCCAAAACCCGGGAAAGATCATACTGACACCAACAACTACCGTCCAATAGCGCTGACAAGTTGCCTCTGCAAAACCATGGAAAGAATGGTAAACAATCGCCTTGTGTGGGTGCTTGCGTCTGAAGGCCTTCTAACTGATTACCAGTGTGGCTTCAGACGTGGTAAAAGCACTTTAGGCCACCTTATTGTAGTTGCTGTATTTTTTGATTTAGAAAAAGCATATGACACAACATGGAAATACGGTACTTTAAGAGACTTACATGACATGGGTTTTAGGGGACATTTGCCCTTTTTCATTTCAAACTTTTTGTCCAATAGACACTTCAGAGTCCGAGTAGGAGATACCCTTTCAGAGCCCCATGTGCAAGAACAAGGAGTCCCCCAGGGAAGCATCCCCTTGGTTACTCTTTTTAGCATTAAGATTGATAGTGTAGTCAGTACTCTTAGACCAAATACCTTTTGTAGTCTACGCAGATGACCTCTGTATTTGCTACAGGGGGAAAGATATGAGCACAATCGAAAAGCAACTACAGCTGTGCATAAACAAGATTAATATGTGGTCAGTCAGTAATGGTTTTAAATTTTCAAAAACAAAAACTGTCTGCATGCACTTTTGCCTGCTGTGGTCTCGTCACCTCGACCCTGAGCTTTTCATAGATGGAGAAGCTGTCAAGATGGTAAAAGAAACCAAATTCCTTGGACTTATTTTTGATAATAAGCTGTCTTTTATTTCACATATAAAATGTCTACGAATCAGATGTTTTAAAGCACTTGATATTATTAAAGTTTTGGCAAAAACTTAATGGGGTGGGGACTCTACTGTGCTGCTGCGTCTCTGTAGAGTACTTGTAAGATCTCAGAGTATGGGAGCATAGTTTATGGATCAGCAAGGAAAACATACATCAGGACGCTGGAAACTGTCCCATCACCAATGGCTAAGGCTTGCCTTGGGGGCTTTCACAACCTCTCCTGTTAAAAATTTGTATGTTCAGGTTGAGGTTACTTTATTTGTACCCGTAGGTAGATTTGTTTTGCAGTCAGGTGACATGTTGAAGAAAACGAGCCTTCACTTCAAAACAGGCCCCTGAAATTGGCTCTCCAGTATATGGTCAAACTTAAAGCAGACCACTAGAAATCCAGCCTACTCTGCAGTTTTTCACCCTCGATTTTTGCAGATGTATAAGGTCAGACCCAAGAGCATCACTCCTTTTGGACTCCGTATAGAACCTCACCTGGTTAAATTAAACCCTGATATGAGCAATGTAACACAGACACAGTTTTGCCCCATTCCTCAATGGAGTTTGAGGAAACCATCATTCTGGATCTGAGCCAAAACAAAAAGAAAGCACTAACCCAAATGTGTACCAGCAGCAGATTTCAGTCATAAAATGCTGTTTTCCTCACCATATTTCCATATACTTGGATGGATCTAAAGTAGATGGCTCAGTCTCTGCTGCAACTGACACCGGGCACAATCAGCATGGTTTGCGGATTCCCAAACAATGTTCAATTTTTACAGCAGAGGCTCGTGCTTTGCTTCAAGCATTGGAACACACTGAAAGAACCAAACAACAGAGCACCTTAATTTTTACTGACTCCAGATCCTGTCTTCAGGTGTTTGGATTTTTAAAGACTGATCACCCCATTATTATTCAGATTTTAGAGAAATTAGTTTTTTTCAGAAACATCATTTTAGTATCATCTTCTGTTGGCTCCCTAGCCATGTTGGCCTGTCAGGTAATGAGCAGGCAGACAATGCTGCCAAGAGAGCCCTTACCCAAGAAGTCACTCAATACCAGATCCCAGCCTCAGACCTCAGGCTTCTAATAACCTCCTATATTTTAAAGAAGTGGCAGCCTAAATGGGACACATGTACTGCAAATAAACTGCATGATATTAAACCTGCCATAAGCCATAGACACTTGCATCACTTTCAAAACCGACATGATGAGGTAGTGTACACTAGATGCCGTATTGGCCACTCAAGGCTTACACACAGCTTTTTATTAAAAGGTAAAGCCTCACCATCTTGTCAGTTTCGCGGAGGTTTCTTATCAGTAAAGCACATTTTACTTGACTGTCCTGCTCTCATGACAAGACGTTTTTATACTCAAAAGTCACTGAAGGATATTTTTAATAAGGCACCACCAAAGAAAACTTTAGGATGTTTAGCACATGTGCATCTGAAGCATCTTATTAATTTTTTCTATTTTATTGTATCTACATATCTATCTCACTCGATTTATTTATTCTTTCATTTATCGTCCTATCGCTATATAATTTTTAACTCAGTTTTCTTATTAGTTCTATTTTTGCCATGAAATAGCCATAGATGCTGACATGGCACTAAACAAGAACACTCACTCACCTATTGTTGCTTAAAGAAATTCTTTCTCAACCCTGGGACATAAACCATTTACTGATGTTCCAAAACTGCTGTTTATACTTCACTAATTAAGTTAATATATCTGTCCCAAAAGTGCTACAAATACAGCCGTGGACAAAGTTGTTGGTACCACTCTGTTAATGAAAGAAAAACCCACAATGGTCACAGAAATAACTTGAATCTGACAAAAGTGGTAATGAAAATTCTATGAAAATTAACCAATGAAAATCAGACAGTGCTTTTGAATTGTGGTTCAACAGAATTATTTTAAAAAACAAACTCATGAAACAGGCCTGGACAAAAATGATGGTACCCCGAGAAAAGATTGAAAATAATGTGACCATAGGGACATGTTCAACCAAGATGTGTCCTCTAATTAACATCACAGGTGTCTACAAACTTGTAATCAGTCAATCAGCCGAAGCTCAATCAATCGAAGCTCAGCGCGCGCTCGCGGATCACATCCAACATACGGAGCGCACTTTCCCGGACTCTCTGGTTATTGTGGTTGGCGACTTTAACCAGAGCAATCTGAGCCACGATCTCCCCCGTTACAAACAGTTTATTAAATGCCCCACCAGAGGAAAAAACACGCTGGATCACTGTTACACCACAGTTAAGGACGCGTATCGCGCTGTTCCCCGCGCTGCGCTCGGACTATCTGATCACGTGATGGTCTACCTCATTCCCACTTACAGACGGAGACTAAAGTTCACTAAACCTGTTGTGAGCACTACGAAGAAATGGACCAGTGAAGCTGAGGAGAAGCTGGAAACGTGCATGGAAATAACTGATTGGGGCATGTTTAAAGGAGCCACGCATGATTTGGATGAGTACACGGACACTGTGAACTCATATATCCACTTTTGTGAGGAGAGCATTCTTCCATCGCGCACCAGGGTGAGGTACTCAAATGACAAGCCCTGGTTAACTGCTAAGCTCAGACAGATCAGGAAGGAGAAGGAAGCAGCGCTGAAAAGTGGAGACAGGGACTGCTACAGGGAGGTTAAATATCGGTTTAACAGAGAGCTGAGGAGAGCTAAATCTGTGTATTCTGAGAGACTCCAGCAGCAGTTCACTGCTAACGACTCGGCTTCTGTGTGGAGAGGACTGAGGCAAATAACCAATTATCGGCCTCAGGCTCCTAAAGGTCAGGATGACAAAGCCCTTTGTCTAAGACTGTCCCAACACTATGCCCGTTTCGACACCTCGTCAGCTGTGTCCAACTCCCCCCCTCCCTCCAGCTCCACGGTCCCTACTTCATCAAAGGCAGCCCCCCCTCCTCCCCCCCTGCCCTTGTCATCAGTGAGCAGGACGTGCTCAAACAGTTCTCCAGACTGAACCCGCGCAAGGCCCCCGGTCCGGACAGCGTGTCTCCCTCCACCCTGAGACACTGTGCGAAAGAGCTGGCTCCTGTCTTCACAGACATTTTTAACACCTCCCTTAAGCTATGCCACGTGCCAATCTGCCTCAAATCCTCCACCATCATCCCTGTCCCCAAGAAGCCACGGATCACTGGACTTAACGACTACAGATCTGTAGCGCTCACCTCTGTAGTCATGAAGTCCTTTGAGCGCCTGGTCCTGCCCCACCTCAAGTCCATCACCACTCCCCTCCTGGACCCGCTGCAGTTTGCCTACCGAGCCAACAGGTCTGTAGACGATGCAGTCAACCTGGCCCTCCACTCCATCCTGCAGCACCTGGACTCCCCAGGAACCTACGCCAGGATCCTGTTTGTGGACTTCAGCTCCGCATTCAACACCATCCGCCCCGCTCTGCTCCGGGACAAGCTGTCCCTGCTCAACGTGCCTGACTCCCTCTGCAGGTGGATCACCGACTTCCTGACGGACCGGAGGCAGCATGTGCGGCTGGGAAAGACTGTCTCAGACTCTGTTAGCATCAGCACCGGATCACCTCAGGGCTGTGTACTTTCCCCCCTACTCTTCTCCCTTTATACCAACTCCTGCACCTCCAGCCACCAGTCTGTCAAGCTGATCAAGTTTGCGGACGACACCACCCTCATCGGGCTCATCTCCAACGGCGACGAATCCGCCTACAGGAGAGAGGTGGCCCAGCTGGCGTCTTGGTGCAACAACAACAACCTGCAGCTGAACGCTCTGAAGACAGTGGCGATGATTGTGGACTTCAGGAAAGTCACAACCCCTCTGCCCCCCCTCACCCTCACAGGCTCGCCCATCACCACTGCTGATTCCTTCCGCTTCCTAGGCACCACCGTCACCAGGGACCTCAAGTGGGAGCCGACCATCAGCTCCCTCATCAAAAAGGCCCAGCAGAGGATGTTCTTCCTGCGGCAGCTGAGGAAGCTCAAGCTACCCACCAAGATGTTAGTGCAGTTCTACACAGCCATCATCGAGTCCATCCTCACCACCTCCATAACCGTGTGGCAGCGCGTCGTGCGCACTGCTGAGAAGGTGATCGGCTGCAAGCTCCCATCTCTCCAGGATCTGTACATCTCCAGGACCCGGAGGCGTGCTGGCCGGATCATAGCCGATCCTTCACACCCTGGTCACGTACTGTTTGCCCCTCTCCCCTCAGGTAGAAGACTTCGGTCCATTTAGACTAAAACCTCCCGTCACATGAACAGCTTCTTCCCCTCTGCCATCAGACTGCTGAACACTAAGTGACTTATTGACTCTCGTGCATTATGTACAGCAGCTCAACCAGACTCATGTCAATCATCACTGTTTTCTTCTTGCATTACCGACTGCACTATATGGTTCTCCACATTATCTGCTGCTCGCTAATATATTTAAACTGCTGAATAGTATTACTCATTCTTATTCTACACTTTATTGCATGTATAGTTTATTTCTTTTATTTTATCATGTTTAATGTTGCAGCATTGCACCGAGACAAATTCCTAAGTTTGTGTACTACATGAACAATGGCAATAAATCTGATTCTGATTCTGATCATCCGATTTAAAGGGGGACAAGTAGTCACTGTGCTGTTTGGTGACATGGTGTGTACCACACTAAACATGGACCAGAGGAAGCAAAGGAGAGAGTTGTCTCAGGAGATTAGAAAGAAAATTATAGACAAGCACGCTCAAGGTAAAGGCTATAAGACCATCTCCAAGCAGCTTGATGTGTTCCTGTGACTACAGTTACACATATTATTCAGAAATTTAAGATCCACGGGACTGTAGCCAACCTCCCTGGACGTGGCCGCAGGAGGAGACGGATAATACGAATGGTAACAAAAGAGCCCAGAACAACCTCTAAGCACATTCATGGTGAACTCCAAGGCCAAGGTACATGAGTGTCAGATCGCACCATCCGTCGCTGTTTGAGCCAAAGTGGACTTCATGGGAGACGACCAAGGAGGACACCACTGTTGAAAACAAATCATCAAAAAGCCAGACTGGAATTTACCAAACTGCATGTTGCCAAGCCACAAAGCTTCTGGGAGAATGTCTTATGGACAGACGAGACAAAACTGGAACTTTTTGTCAAGGCACATCAGCTCTATGTTCACAGACGCAAAAATGAAGCATACCAAGAAAAGAACACTGTCCCTACTGTGAAACATGGAGGAGGTTCTGTTATGTTGTGGGGCTGCTTTGCTGCATCTGGCACAGGGTGTCTTGAATCTGTGCAAGGTACAATGAAATCTCAAGACTATCAAGGTATTCTAGAGAGAAATGTGCTGCCCAGTGTCAAACAGCTTGGTCTCAGTCGCAAGTCATGGGTCTTGCAACAGGATAATGACCCAAAACACACAGCTAAAAACACCCAAGAATGGCTAAGAGCGAAACATTGGACTATTCTAAAGATAAGATAAGCCTTTATTAGTTCCACAATGGGGAAATTCCAGGATTGCAACAGCACAGGGATAGCAACACTCAGAGCAATAATTTAGAAGATAAGAAAATAAGAGCAGTGAATATACAGTACATATGTGCACATAAACATATAAATATATACTGTATATACACAGTGCGGAGCATTGTAGCTAGATGGAATAAACAGCATAACCGTCTATTTAATTACCCTACATGGTATGAATATGTACCCATACATATTGTTACCCTCCGTAGCGATTGATATTGTCCTAGTTGTATACTGGAGGGGACCATTTGTGTAAGTCTGTTGCGTCTTTTGCATTCAATACTATTAGGTCGTCACGTTTTTTTGCTATCTCTGCGAGCAGCCCTGCTTAGGTTATACAGTCTGACAGCCGTAGGTAGGAAGGACCTGCGAAACCTCTCGGTTACGCATCTAGGATGATGTAGTCTACTGCTAAATGAGCTCCTCAGTGCGTTCAGTATGTCCTGCATAGGGTGGGACTCGGACTCCAGCAGAGATGACAGTTTAGCCACCATCCTTCTCTCTCCTATCTCCTCCACTGGGTCAAGGCTTTGCCCCAGGACAGAGCTAGTTTTCTTGATTAGTTTGTTCAGTCTCTTTCTATCAGCTGCTGTAATGCCGTTGCCCCAGCAGACCACTCCAAAAGTGATGGCTGATGCCACCACCGTGTCATAGAATGTCTTCAAGAGCACCCCTTGTACACCAAAAGACCTGAGCCTCCTCAGTAGGAACAGCCTGCACTGTCCCTTCTTGTAGAGTGCGTCGGTATTGTGTGACTAGTCTAGTTTATTGTTCAGATGAACACCCAGGTACTTGCAGGATGTCACCATCTCAATGTCTGTTCCCTGGATGTTTACTGGTGCTGTGAGGGGTTGTCCTTGCCTGCGGCAGTCCGCCACCAGCTCCTTAGTTTTTCTTGCGCTGATCCGGAGGCAGTTCCGATGGCACCAGTCCATGAAGTCCTGGATAAGTCCTCTGTACTCAGCTTAATCTCCGTTGGAGATGAGGCTGACGATTGCAGAGTCGTCAGAGAACTTCTGTAGATGGCAGTGTGTTGTGTGAGAAGTCCGCAGTATAAAGGGTGAACAGGAAGGGAGCCAAAACCATTCTCTGGGGGGCCCCCGTGCTACCGATGATCGTGTCAGACACACAATCCCAGGTTCTCACAAACTGTGGCCGGTTAGTGAGGTAGTCCAGGATCCATGATGACAGGTGCTGGTCTACCCTGCGCACAGCAGCTTGTCCTTCAGGATCATCAGTTGTATGGTGTTGAAAGCACTGGAGAAGTCAAAGAACATGATCCTCACCGCATTCCCAGGCTTCTCCAGGTGGGACAAGGAACGGTGAAGGAGGAAGATGACTGCATCTTCCACCCCAATGCCATGCTGGTAGGCGAACTAGAGTGGATCCATCACTAGTCCCACCAGGGGGCGGAGGTGAGCAAGGAGCAGTCTCTCCAGGGTCTTCATCATGTGAGACGTCAGGGCCACTGGCCTGTAGCTGTTCGGGTCTATGGGGTGTGAAGTCTTTGGTACAGGTACCACACAAGATGTTTTCCACAACTGTGGTACCCTCCCCAGCTTCAGGCTCAGGTTGAAGATGTGCTCCACAGTCCCACACAGCTGGTCTGCGCAGGACCTGAGGAGCTTCGCGCTGATGCCGTCCAGTCCCGAGGCCTTCCTCGCCTTGATCTTCCTCAGCTCCGTCCTCACCTGGGTCTTAGTGAGGGTCAGGTTGGGGGACTGTGTGCTGGGAGTGGGGGGGAGGTGTTGGTGGAGTGGGGTGTGGATAGCAGGTCTCGATGACTTTAGAGGCAGCAGTGGTTGTTGTGCAGTCGGGGGGGAGGGCGGTTGGTCAAACCTATTAAAAAACAGGTTCAGATTGTTCGCCCACTCCTTGCCCACCGTGGCCTGGGAGGAGGTATTCTGGAGCCCAGAGATGGTTTTAAGGTTTCTCTAGACCCCGCCGATGTCGCTCTGTTGCTGCATGTCCTCCATCTTCTTCCTGAAGCTGTCCTTGCCTTCTCTGATCTTCCTCCTCAGCTCCCTCTGTATGGACTTCAGCATCTCCCTGTTCCCCGACCTGAAGATCCTCTTCTTTTCTCTCAGAAGTGTTTTAATCTCAGGGTTGATCCAGGGTTTGTTGTTCAAGCAACACCGTATGGTCTTGGTGGGTACGGTGTTGTCCACACAGAAGCTGATGTAGTCCGTGATGGTGTGAGTGAGGCCATCGATGTCCTCACCATGTGGATCGCAGAGCTGCTCCCAGGCAGTGGTTTCAAAAGAGTCCTTTAGAGTGTCCATTACCTCCTCAGACCATAACTTCACCGTGCGCATGACCGGAGGTTGTCTGTGTACTAGGGGTCTGTACACCGGCAGGAGATGAACCAAGTTGTGATCTGATCTCCCGAGTGGGGGGAGTGGTGATGAGGTGTACGCCTCCTTAGTGTTTGCATAGAATAAGTCCAGTGTTTTATTGTCTCTAGTGTGGCATGTGACATACTGGGTGAACGTGGGCAGAATGGGGGACAGTGAAATATGGTTGAAATCGCCTGAGATGAGGAGAAGAGCATCTGGGTGTTCTGTCAGCAGCCTGCCAGTTACTGAATGAATGGCGTCACGCGCTGTCCCCGCATTCGCCGTCGGATTTGCATAAATAACAATGCAGATCACGTGTGAGTATTCCCTCGGGAGATAGGTAGGCCGCATGCTAACAGCTAGCAACTCAATGTTTTTGTTGCAATGTTGTTGTTTAACCGTGATATGTCCCGGTCTGCACCAGCTGTTATTGACCTACATTATCACTCCTCCGCCCCTTGCCTTCCCCCTGTCTGGTGTCCAGTCTTCCCGTATTGCGTGGAAACCCTCCAGTTCGATGTTAGCATCTGTTGCTAGTTCTGTTAGCCACGTCTCAGTAAACAACATCATGCTAATCTCTCTGAAGACGCTCTGGTAACGAGCCATAGCCGCTAGCTCATCTGTCTTATTGAGGAGCAATCGTACATTCCCCATAATAACAGATGGAAGGACGGGTCTGTACCTTATATTTCTCGCCCGCCGTCTTGCTCCAGCACGGCATCCACGTCGTTTCTGTCTTATTTCACCCGATATGTCGAAGTCTTGTGCTAGCATCTTGGTCCGGTTAAGTGCTAACAGCTGGTCTCTGCTGTAATGTATCCTGCTAAAAGCAGTGGCTCCGTCTGCCGGCTCAGGAGACATTTGGGCGATCTGTGTCCGTCGGTGATGGATAAGGTGTCACCGGATCAGAAAGATTAGCAAGAGAAGCCAGATAGTAAATAGAAATAGGAAGAAATTGATCCACTGTTGCAAAAAGGCAGCCTACTCATGTGGCGCCGGAAGTAGTAAAGTGGCCTTGTATGAGCCCTGATCTAAATCTTATTGAACATCTGTGGAAGGAGCTGAAACATGCCGTCTGGAGAAGGCACCCTTCAAACCTGAGACAACTGGAGCAGTTTGCTCATGAGGAGTGGGCCAAAATACCTGCTGAGAGGTGTGGAAGACTCACTGACAGTTACAGAAATCGTTTGATTGCAGTGACTGCCTCAAAAGGTTGTGCAACAAAATATTAAGTTAAGGGTACCATCATTTTTGTCCAGGCCTGTTTCATGAGTTTGTTTTTTAAAATAATTCTGTTGAACCACAATTCAAAAGCATTGTCTGATTTTCATTGGCTAATTTTCATAGAATTTTTATTTATTACCACTTTTGTCAGATTCAAGTTATTTCTGTGACCATTGTGGGTTTTTCTTTCATTAGCAGAGGGGTACCAACAATTTTGTCCACGTGTGTATTGGACTGTTTGCTTTTAATTGTGACTACTGGTCGACCAGGAAAATCTTTAGTCGGGGCAGCCCTGGTTTTTTTTTTGTGTTTCTTCATCCCTCCTCCCTCTGTTCTCTGTAGAGAAGCAGTTAGAAATTTAGTGAGGGCTCCCTCAGCTCATTCCTTCTGACTGTATTATTGCTGCTCAAGTTGACTGTTCACAGCAGCTCAAAAAGACCAACAGAGGTGGACTTTTATTTCCTTAGAACTGAGTTCTGCTTTAATCCCATTAGTGAATGATTTCTTTTATGTTTTCCCTCTAGACTTCCCAGAGCAACATGTCTGTGAGAACGAGTTTTCTCCTGACCAGCAGCTCTGGAACCAAGAGGAGAACTTGAGTTTGGAACAGGAGAAACCAGAACCTCCACATGTCAAAGAAGAACAGGAAGAACCAGAACCTCCACAGATTAAAGTGGAACAGGATGAACCAGAACCTCCACTGATGAAAGAGGAACAGGATGAACTCTGCATCAGTCAGGAGGGAGAACAGCTGGTAGTGAAGCTGGAAGTCGATACCTTCATGGTGCCTCTTATCTCTGAGGAAAACCGGCAGAGTGAAGCAGAACCAAACAGTGAGCAGCTCCTGTCTCACAGCTCTGCTGGAACTGAGATGCAAGATGAGAAAGGAAGCCAGCATGCAGACTTAGGATCAACTAAACAAGAAGAAGAACCCAAACCAAAGAAGAGACGATTGAGAACAGGAAGTCACCGTGAAGGTAAACACTCTGATGGTACTTGTCCACCTAGGCTTCTGTTAACGCAAGGGTCCCGCACCGCCTCCGCATCAGGATCCGTCGGGACCGTGAAAGGGGCGTAACCAGGCAAGAGTCACAAGTCCAATACTCCGTAACTTCAAACTGTATGGAGAGTATTACCGCCTGATCAGAAAACTTCAGCCGGTTTTCAAGTAGTATTTTCAGCTACAAAAGTGCAGTCTGATTAACTTTTTCTGTCTACTCCAACCTGCTCTGTCCTCCCCGACCTGCACAGCCTGCACATTATTGGTCGCCGTGACTCCTGGTGGGTGGACTGTTCTAGTCTGTTCATGACCCATCCAGATGTTAAACTTTCACCTATACATATCTTCAAAAGTAAAAAGCAAAACATTTTTCAGAAAACAGTTGAGGCGAGAAATAAATGTGGAGTTGCCAAAAATGTGTTTACTTTTTACTAACAACCACTCTTTTTAAAGTTCGGCACGAGCTTCGGGAAGCGATCAGCTCCACACGCCTACTCCTCATTTGTGCATTGTGCAAGAGTGGATACCTCCAAGCGACGGCTTGAGATTCTTGACGCCACGCTGCCAGAGTACATGTGGCGCGTGCCACATAGACAATGAATGGAAAGTGTGAAAACGTACAGTATGCCTAGGTGGACAAGTAGCTTGAGAACAAAAGACTCATTACGAGAATTAATCAGATAAAATGTTAAAGCAGACGGACAGACGAAAATTCAGTATCGCTAATTCTTATCTCAAATTGTTGTCTGAGACGAACTTTGTCGAACCGCACATGTTTTGGTGTCAACAAATGTCGCATAAGGTGACAATGCGCTCTTGAAGTACGCTGTTGTGGAGAGCTGTCTGACCCAGCCAAGCGATCAGCGGCTAAGATGGCCACTGACTGTGTGACGTCAGCTCAGCCAAACACACGCACACGGTCGGCGGCCAGTGCTGTGTTTTGCTTCATGCAACACTTGTTTACGTCTTAAAATCGGCGATTACGGATATTTCTCGGAATACTTGCGGATTACAAATAGATTATTTATGAAGATTAGGATTTCAGGAATCGAATTAATATGGTTTGGCGTTGTGTTGTCTACAGGTCCGATGGTCCTGCTGTGTTTTGCTTCATGCAACACTTGATGTTTACGTTTTAAAATCGGCGATTACGGATATTTCTCGGAATTACCAAATATTTTCATGATCATAAGAACGGTTAGGGGGAAAAAACATGCTGAAGAAAGACAGTTTAACTCACCAGTTACTTATATTGGAAGTCCATCCTCCTGTGTTTTTTAGAAGCAAAGTTCTCAATTACAGAGACATACAGTGTTCCCTATTGCTTCAGCTTCTGTATTAAAGCAGACTGCAGTGAAATAGTACCCAGGTTTGTCAGTCTTTCTGGTCCACATATATTTTGCAGGTGTCACGGCTCGCCGCTCTCAGGCATCTGCCTCAGCTGCGCGCACACCTGCACCTCGTTAGCGCCCTACATGTGCAGTAGACATTTCGTTGACAGCGATTTAGAGAATAAGATGCAATTTGCAAAAAGATTGGTGATAAAGAAAACGGCTATTCCAACTATATATCCCGCGATCCCCAAGTCTGACTCTGAGACAAGTGTCAGTGACAGTGGCGTGAAAAGCCAGGGTGATCTACCGATGCGATCAGCTGTCAGAAAACGAGAAGTAAAGAGGGTAAGTTTTGTATTTTTAATATTCACTGCAAATGTTTACTAAACATTTTAAATGAATTCCAAGCAATGGATGATTTTCAAAATCAAATTATTTCTGGGAAATAATGCGGCGGTGGACAGGTGCCCGTGTCAGGTTTTGCAGCGTCGCGCAAACAGAGGCATGCTGGCGGGCCCAGGCCACCAGTGTTTTGCGCGTGCTTTTGTGCCTAAAACGTTGAAGAACGCGGAGTTGACAAACAGACAAACAAACCCCGGCAAAAACATAACCTCCTCCTGGCCTTTTCGGCCTGGCGGAGGTAATTACCAATGACAGTTCAGCTTTCAATTTTTAGGGAAGCAACATATTTGCTAAGAAAAATAAATATAAGCCTAAGATTGTAAGAGAAATGTGCTTTTAAAAATGGAACCCCAATTTTCTACCATAAAATGGTGCCCATTATAACTGTGAAATGTTATTTATTGGAATATAATAATTGCTATATCTGGAAACTAGTTATTTTCTTAATCTGTAGTGATACTCCATTGATTTTTGTATTTCTTTGTATATTTCTGCTGTGTTTTCAAACATTCATACAAAGGTGGTATAGTATGTAATATTTCTTTTCAAATTGAGAATTTAGTGTGTTCAAATTATTCAAATGTATATGACATGCGACTTTGATGAATGCTGAACTATGAGAATTATAACATTGACATGAACATTAATAAACTCAATATATGATTTTACAAAACTTTATTTACATATCATTGTTCACAAATCTAATCTTGGTAGGCAAAATCCCTTGTAGTGATCAGATGGGAATGTTTCTCTGATGAGGCTCACTGCACAGGCAGGCAACATAACCCTCACTTCTTTCCCACAAATAAGGCTGAATACCCCCTCAGCACCACCCAAAACTACTTCATCATCCGATTCTTCATTTTCAATGTCATCATTTATATTGAGGTCGTCAAACTCGAGAAAATAATCGCTGTCTGAATCACTTTGCTCTCGTTCTGCCATTTACTATGTATTGCTGTTGTGATGTCACCAATGCCCGCACCTATCGAGAGATGGCGGTACTGCAGCCTCACTAACTGAAGGCTGAGCTATGAGCAAATAAGGTCATTTATGGAAGCTGGTGACACATATTAAATCGCAGGAATAGACAGAATAGAATATTTTCATACAATCTGTTGATTGGTTCAATAAAAAAATGTCACTGTCCGTCTGCTTTAAAGAAATGTTTTTCTTCAAGAAAAAACAGAAATGAAGAAACCAAAATCTACTTAGACCACAATCTAGACCAGGGATGGGTAACTATGTGCCATGGAGGGCCATTCCACTGCAGGTTTTCTGTTCACCCAGTCTCTTCAGCAGTTGCTTTCTCCAATTAACAAGCCTTGAAGCTCATCAGTGCAAACACCTGCTGAAGAGACTGAGTGGAAGAGAAAATCTGCAGTGGAATGGCCCTCACTGCCCACCCCTTATCTAGACAGTCAGTGAATAAATCTGACTTAGGATTTGTTTAATCATTTGTACAGTGATGCATGCTGGGAATTTTTATTGTTGGTACACAGGCGTAAACTCCAGAATCCCAACTTCATTGACTTCTAGTGCTGCTTAAAATCCAACCTGCACACAATAAAATTAAATCTACAGTCATCTGCTACCAGTTACATCTAAAGGTCTGTTTATTTTTACTATCAATGACTAATTACTTGCATTCTAACCAAGTTGGTAAACATGAGTTCTATTTGGTTAAGAAGGATTATTAATGTCTGACTTTTTTCTGCAGAGTTTGAAAGAACGATGGAGCTTCAGCACAGACTGCTTGATGTCACCAGGAAACCAGTGATAAAGTTACACAGAATCGGTATGTAAAACTATAACGCCTGACTCATAGTAGTGTCAAAGTTAATGCATTAACCTTGGGGTAATTCACACCCCCCCCCCCCGATTGCAATTAATTGCAGTTAATCACCTTGGATTGAAAACAGCAGAGCAGAACAAAAATGTGTAACTTTTGAAACCCACCTGCTGTTTCCATCCAGTCTTTATGGCCCCTGTTAGCAACACCAACAGAAAACAATGCAGTGGCAGTTGTTGTGCATGGGTGCTCTAAGCACCCATGCACAACAGTGACAAATTAATTGCATTTTCTTGGACTAATTAGAGATTGAGATTGAGATTGAGATTCAACTTTATTGTCATTACACATGTATGAATACAAGGTAACGAAACGTGACTTGGCATTTGGGCACGCTCTGCAGAGCGCATCCAAGGCCGGGGCAGCCACTAGGCGCCAGTCATAATTAACAAGTGATATTAGATATTTTTCCACAGAAACCCGAATGTACCAGGACACCTTGGTGGAAAAACACTGGACGAGAAGAGATGTATAAAACAGAATTACTAATAAATAGTACATTCTTTATTATTACTGTTGATTTGCTGGGCACCAGCTCAGCCATATTGACTCCCAAGTACGGAATTTAACCCTGTATTACTACAGTTTGTCTGTATTCACAAGTGAAAACCCAACAACACGACCCAGAAGTACTTTGTAACGGATTGCCCATTTAATTTAACTTTTTGGGGTGCCAGCCGAAGCAAACTTAAACAAAAAAGAAAAAAATAAACTTGTTTTAAACTTAGGACAATCCCCCACAACAATGCAGGTACAGTGGATATAAAAAGTCTACACACCTGTGTTCAAATGCCAGGTTTTTTTGATGTAAAAAAAATCAAACCAAGATAAATCATTTCAAAACTTATTCCACCATTAATGTGAACTATAACCTGTACAACTCGACTGAAAAACAAAGTGAAATCTTTTAAGGGGAAAAATAAAATTCTTACAATAACCTGTTTGCATAAATATGCACACCCTGTTATAACTGGGGTTGTGGCTGTGTTCAGAATTAACCAATCACATTCAAACTCATGTTAAATGAGAGTCAGCACACGCTTGCCGCCATTTAAAGTGCCTCTGATTAACCCCAAATAAAGTTCCGCTGTTCTAGTAGGCTTTTCTTGACATTTCTGTAGTCACATCTTACAGCACAAGCCATGGTCTGCAGGGAGCTTCCGAAGTATCAGAGAGATCTCATTGTTCAAAGGTGTCAGTCAGGAGAGTGATAAAAAAGAATTTCCAAGGCATTATGGGATGCATGGGCTGCACGGTGGCGCAGTGGTTTAGCACTGTGGCAGCACAGTTTACCCTCGGCCGGGGGATTGCGGGGATTCATGAGACTGTGGGCTCGATCCCAGCCCCCGACCAACAGTGAGCTGTGTGGAGTTTGCATGTTCTCCCCGTGTTGCGTGGGTTTACTCCGGGATTTCTCCGGTTTCCTCCCGCATACCAAAAACATGTAGGTTTAGGGCGCTCGCGCACGCAGCGACCGGCAGCCGGTGGCTTGTCACCAGACTGCAAACCAAATCTACCTACGGGTACAAATAAGTAACAAAAAAAATAAATAAATAAATAAATTAAATATACCATGGAACACAGTGAAGACAGTCATCATCAAGTGGAGAAAGTATGGCACAACGGTGAGATTACCAAGAACTTGATGTCTGTCCAAAATTGATGAAAAGGTGAGAAGAAAACTGGTCAGGGTGGCTGCCAAGAGGTTGACAGCAACATTGAAGGAGCTGCAGGAATTTCTGGCAAGTACTGGCTGTTTAGTACATGTGACAACAATCTCCCGTCTAGGGTGGCAAGATGGAAGCCTTATTTTACGAAGAAAAACATCCAAGTCTGGCTACATTTTGCAAAAACACATTTGAAATCTCCCTTTCAGAGGGGCGGAGCATGGATACGGAGTAGACGCACCCTTACCAGCTCCGATATATCTTTTCATAAATGTTATTTTAAACGTCGCTGTGTCTCGTTATATTTCTCCTCATCATATTGGGACCACTTGAGAAACCCGCTGACATGTCTGGGAAGAACCCTTCCCATCAGGAACGATCTACCCAAGCCCTTAACCGTCAAGCTAATGAGAAAACTAACTACCCGTCTGCTGTACATGGCGTTGATGAGGACGCAGAAGAGCCGTCACTCTTGGGCCTGGTAAGGCTAATTGAAAGCTTCCAAGCTGAAACGCAGGACTCATTAGGCACACTGCAGACTTCTATGGACTCGTTTGGGACACGTCTGACCGAGGTCGAAACTTCTCTGCAGGTGTGTGACGACAGGATTACGGCGCTCGGAGCCAGGAGTGAAACGCTGGAGCACCTTTCACTCTATATATATATCACGGACACAGATTGCCCCAAAGGTCTCCTGAGTCGGCGGACGGAGCCTCTGTTTACAGCAGGAGACGATACAGCAGGGAAGAGCTAGCTAGCACTCAACCGCCACCCGGTGCTAACGGAGAAACTCAACATACCGAGGAACTGTAGCGGAAACGACGCGGGTGCCGGGCTGGAGTTTAGGCGGCGTGCAAGAAATATAAGACAGAATAATAAAGAGCGATGGCAAGAACCAAGCAGACCGCCTGTAAAATCTACTGGAGGAAAAAGCCCCCCAGGAAGCAGCTAGCCACCAAGGCTGCTCGGAAAAAGCGCTCCGGCCACCGGCGGAGTGAAGAAGCCTCACCGTTACAGGCCCGGTACCGTGGCTCTGAGAGGGATCCGTCGCTGCCGGAGATCCACGGAGCTGCTCATCCGTAAGCTGCCCTTCCAGCGCCTGGTGAGGGAGATCGCTCAGGACTTTAGGACCGACCTGCGCTTCCAGAGCTCCACCGTCATGGCTCTGCAGGAGGCCAGCGAGGCCTACCCTGTGGGTCTCTTCATGGACACCAACCTGTGCGCCATCCACGCCAAGAGGGTCACCATCATGCCCAAAGACATCCAGCTGGCCCGCCGCATCCGCGGAGAGAGAGCTTAGACTTTCTGCTGCACATTCACCAACCACAATGCTCCGCACTGTGTGTCTATATATATATATATATATATATATATATATATATATATATATATATATAGTAATATGTACATATGTTTTCTAGCTGTTCTTGTTTTTTCTTGCCTTCTGATTGTTGCTCTGAGTGTTGCTATCCCTGTGCTGTTGCAATCCTGGAATTTCCCCATTGTGGGACTAATAAAGGCTTATCTTATCTTATCTTAAATGCAACAAACTGTTAATGGCTAAAACGGAGGACCTTGAATCGAGGAGCAGAGGCCAAAATCTCTGTGTGCTTGGTCTACCGGAAAACATAGAAGGGCCACAAGTTACAACATTTATGACCAACTTCTTCACCAAGACGCTAGGTATGGAGGTTCCTGACGGGCCTGAGATGTTGGACCGAGCGCATCGCCTTGCGATGCGCTTGCAGTTTTGACCCCGGCCAAAACGCTCCCCCGAGACCCATGATTGTAAAGGTGCACCATTTCAGAGTAAAACAGCGCATTCTCCAACTCACCAGAGAGAAGGGCCCACTTACTTTCCGCGGTCACAAAATCTACATTTTCCCCGATTTTACTGCTGATATCACCAAATGGAGGGCATCTTTCATTAACATCAAGCGAAAGCTTCACGCTGCAGATGTCAGATACGGCTTGGTGTTTCCTGCCCGACTCCAAGTGTCATTCAACGGAGGCAAATACAGCTTTGATGCAGCGGAGGAGGTGGAGAATTTTTATTCAGAGACCATAGCCCCATCCCTCCGAGCAGTCCATGCGGATGACACCAATGGGTAACTTTTCACTAGCCATTTTGGGCAGTCTCCAGTTTCCAGACATATATAAATTAAGTGGTTTAATAAGTTCTTTTTCTTGTCACTTTATGGACTTTTTAATTCACTTTAAGCGGTTTCATTGTACGGGTTTGGATGTAGTGAATCGAGGTAATATCAATGCTCATGTTACTTTTTTTTTTTAAAAGGAGTATTTTATTTTTAAAGTTCTTCATATGTTTAAACTATACATTTGCGTATGGAGCACTGGTTTAGTGCAGAGTTAAGTTGTATTTTGTAGGGTGTAGACGCTCAGTTTAGGGAAGCGTTCAAAGTATGAGGGAGGTTTTGTGTTTTTCATTCTTTTTTCTCCACACCCCCTTTTCTGTTTGTTTTGGTTTTTGTTGTATTGTTTGTATTTGTCAGGAGGTTCCATATATAAATTCTCACTGTATAAACTTTTAAAAAAAAGTATTATCCGTATCATTTGGAATAATGGCTAGCAGTGTAGAAATTAAATTGTGTTCTTGGAATGTACATGGGATCCAGACCCCTATTAAACGTTAAAAAAATTCTTAACTATTTTAAAAAAGAGAGGGTACAGATAGCATTCCTCCAAGAGACCCATCTAAACAACGATGAACACCTAAAGTTAAGAAGGGAATGGGTGGGCCAGATCTACTATTCCTCCTTCACTACTAACAGCAGAGGGGTAGCCATTTTGGTTCATAAATCCCTTCCTTTGACAGGGTTGGAGATTAAGGCCGATACTGCAGGAAGGTATGTCATGATTAGAGGGACACTCTTTGGGGACCCTGTGTCCTATTTAAATGTGTATGCCCCCCCAATTTGCTCAATTGATTTTTATACTAAGGTATTCTCTCTGTTTTCTGAGTGGACTGTTGAATCCTCTGTGATAGCGGGCGATTTCAACTGTTGTCTATATCCACATCTAAATAGGTCCTCAAAAACAGCAGAGTCTATTGTTGGACAAGCTCGTTCTTTACTTGGTTGTTGTGCTGATATTCATTTCATTGATACTTGGAGGACCCTTCACCCCACTGATCGGCAGTATATATTTTACTCAAAAGTGCATAAAACATCTTCTAGAATTTATTATTTTTTTTCTACTAAATATGCCCTTCA
This sequence comes from Pholidichthys leucotaenia, assembly GCA_020510985.1. Lineage (NCBI taxonomy): Eukaryota > Metazoa > Chordata > Actinopteri > Cichliformes > Pholidichthyidae > Pholidichthys > Pholidichthys leucotaenia. The sequence goes on from CM035841.1 coordinate 122,359,675, forward strand.
AAGAGTACGCTCTTGCTCCATTGGCAATATTATTATCAGTGATCACTCACCCATATTTTTGGTCATGTCCAGCAAGACTCAACACACTAGGGGGCAATGGCGCTTTCCAAATTACCTTCTTAAAAATCCCAATTTTAAAACATATCTATCAGAACAGTTTACTCATTTTGTTGCTGAAAATAATATTTCTGATGTATCACCTAATTTTCTCTGGGAACCTGGTAAAGCTGTTATTCGAGGCTTCACTATATCATTCTTGGCAAATCTTAAGAAAAAACAGAGGACAGAGCAACAGTTTCTTGATGGTAAATTAAGTGAACTACAATATGAATTTAATCTTAAACCTTCAGATAACCTGAGATCTCAAATTGATGCCACCACAGCAGCTCTAGATGCACTTTTATGTAAAGAAGCTCAGAGATCTATACTGCTTGGTAAGCATAAGTTACTGTATATGAATTTGGCAATAAGCCAAGCAAGTATGTGGTAAATCTAATAAAAGGTAATACTGGCTCCCAGGCTATTCCAGGCATAAAGGATAGTTCTGGTAAAAGAGTTTATAACAACAAAGATATTAACAACTCTTTCCTTTCCTTCTATGAAGGCTTATACACTTCTGAGTCATATCACAACTCGGAGACTTTGATGCATAATTTTTTATCATTAGTCAAACTTCCTCAAGCATCCAATACACAAAAAGAGTTGTTGAATAGGGCTATTTCCCGTGAAGAAGTTACAGAGGCGGTTAACAGCTTGCAAATTAATAAGGCCCCGGGGCCTGATGGTTTGACTCCAGAATTTTATAACGCTTTTAAGGATTTGCTAATTGATTCCCTTCTCAATATGCTGTCTTACTCCTTTGACTCTGGGGCTCTTCCTGACACTATGATGGATGCAAATATTTCTCTAATTCTAAAGAAGGGCAAATCTGCAGATGAATGCACATCCTACAGGGTGATTGCCTTGCTGGACGTTGACCGAAAATTATTGGCTAAAATATTGGCGAAGAGACTTGAAGGTGTCATGCCAGATTTAATTTGAACAGACCAAACTGGATTTATATTGGGTCGTAATTCCCTTCATAATGTAAGGAGACTATTAAATCTTATTCAGAATGGATCAAGGTCAAAGGTCAAATCTCTTGTTGTCTCCCTTGATGCAGAAAAGGCCTTTGATAGGATTGAATGGCCTTATCTTCTAGGTGTCCTTTCAAAATTCAATCTTGGTGACAACTTTATTAGGTGGATATCCTTGCTATATGCTGCCCCCCGTGCCTCTGTTATTACAAATGGCCTGAGGTCCTCCACATTCACAGTGAGATGTGGTTCCAGACAGGGCTGCCCGGTCTCACCAATTCTGTTTGCCCTCGCTATGAAGCCCTTAGCGGAGGCCATTAGATGTGATTCCTTGGTAACAGGTATACATAGATGTGGGTTCCACAAATCATAAAATTTCCCTTTATTGTGATGATGTCCTCCTCTATCTAAGTAACCCAGAATCTTCTATTACAAGAGTTGTTGAAATAATTAATTCTTTTGGCCATTTTTCAGGTTATAAGATTAACTACTCTAAATCTGAAGCCATGCCCCTTACTCCTCAGGTATCTTGGTCTCCACTGTGCTCTACTTCCGCTGGTCTCCATCAGGTTTTGTTTATTTGGGCATACACATTACTCCCTCTCTTTCTGGCTTATATAAAGCCAACTTTGTTCCTGTAATTCGTAGAATCAAGGAGGACTTGGCTCGCTGGACGGCCTTGCCTCTATCTCTCTTCGGAAGGGTCAACCTTGTCAAAATGGTTATACTTCCTCGGTTATTGTACCCCTTCCAGATGATCCCAGCTCTTTTAACAAGAAAATCACTTGCTATTCTTAATAGCTCTTTGACATCTTTTCTCTGGAGGAACAAGTGAGCCAGGTTAAAACTTAGCACATTACAGCGCCCACTGGATGAAGGAGGCCTGGCAGTGCCAGATTTTAGGCGCTATCAAATTGCTTCCCTCTCTATTTACATTTGGCACTGGTTTAAAAATGATCCGACATCCACCTGGCTTAATATAGAGGCAGCTCCGGTGGCCCCTATCCCTCTTAGTCACATATTATACGCATCTAAGAAATGGGTTTGTCTCAAATTAAAGGGGAATTTTATTTTACAGAATACTTTAAAAGTTTGGAGGATGGTGAAAAAGCTTGGAAATCAGGATGGCTCCTTTTCCCCCCCTCACACCTATTTATTTAAACCCGGATTTTCCCCCTGGTCTGGCTGACCAAGACTTCTCCTTGTGGTCTGATAGGGGAGTAAAAACTGTAGGCGACTTGATGACAGAGGGCACTCAGCTGTCTTTTGAGCAGCTCAGAGAGAAGTATAACCTCCCACAGAATAACTTTTTTAGGTATTTGCAAATTCGTAGTTATATTTCTTCATCTATTAAGCTGCATCCTAATGGGGTCTTTTTTTCACCTATGGAGGAGGTGATTCAGAAACCAGACCCTAGAAAACTAATCACTAGGTTCTACAAAACCCTCTCAGTCCCATCCAGTGATTGCACAGCTCATGTCAGATCTCTTTGGGAAGTGGATTTTGGAGAATCATTTTCGCCTGATATATGGGATGAGGTGCGGTCAGGTAGTGCAAACTACCTTTTTACTAACAAAGCTAGAGAGTTACAATTCAAGATCATATACAGGCTTCATATTACTCCAGTGAAACGCAATAAGTTTAACCCTCTATTTTCAAAATTTTGTAATAAGTGTAAAATTTCTGAAGGTTCATACGTATTTTCATTGTTTATTTAAATGTCCTCCTATTAATGACTTCTGGGTAAAAAATTTGTAAAGAAATCAATATTATATTCAAGAAAAATCTAGCCCTCGCTCCTCTTAGCTGCATTCTAGGAGTAAATCCCACCCCACTGAATCTTCGCTCCTCCACGTTCAAACTGTTGCAGGTGCTTCTCTTTAGTGCAAGAAGATGTATTCTTCTTTTATGGACCCCAGATTCTGCTCCGACAGTTAAACATTGGATTTGTGGTGTGATGGAACTTATCCCATTAGAAGCTATTAGCTTCTGGTTCAAAGACAAACCTTCTTCTTCCGGCTATCAGAGAGAGCAGACGCATTTCTTTTCCTCTCCCTTCTCCTCCTCCCTTTACTGATCCCAGCTTGCTTTGTCCTGTCTGTGTCTTGCTCTTCTTCTGCTGCATCTCGACCCAAATGGAAAATTATGGCTTTGGTGAGCTGGGCTTTAATGCTATTGACACCACTTTTTATCAGTAAATCGGGCCAGGGGGAGCCCAAGTGGAGAGACTCATGGAACAATTGGTATTCATGTGTCTGCATGATTCGATTGAAGATGTGGAAGACATCTACCTGTTTTGGCTTTATGATCACAGGATTCTACTGATTGGCTCTGGAGTTTTCCTGGTGTATCGAAAATTAAAGAAGTTTGGAAGAGCTAATCAAAATGCAGACCCGGCGAAGCTCCTTCAATTAATTCGACCAGCTGGGGAGAGCACTGATAGCGGCAAATATGTGACTAACATGGAATTACCATCTGGCATGCACTGAAGAGAGATGGACTCTGTGGACATGTTTATCTATGTTTGGAACTGAATCGGAAGGTGGGATACATCTTGGAGTCGCTGGGTGCTCTCCAGGGAATGATTTTAAAGCCTATATATGTAAATTGCGATGCACAGAATCGCATGAGAGAGGAAATTTCTATGCTCTAAGTGATCTGTGCTTATTAGGCCTTGATTCGGCATCCTTGAGTGCCTCATTCCTCCAGGAGTAGAGATAAAGCAGAAGGGAGTTTTGGCTTCTCTCTCCCTAACCCAAACACTGATGTGCAGCAAACTGAACTCTCTAAGGACAGCGTTATCACGTGACTAGCATGGAATTTTACCATCTGACATGAACTGAAGAGAGATGAACTCTTGTGGACATGTTATCTATGTTTAGGACACTAAAGACATAACATCTAGCCGTTGCCGAGGAGAGAGGATTTGTTGTCCGCCAGTAACTGATATTTCACACACTGCATTCACACTGATATCACTACCACTGACATACACACACTGGTCTCTCTCTTGCTTTGTTAATGTGTGATCTGTATTGTCTGCTTGTGCAGTTAGAGGGTTTTTTTCTATGTGATCACAATCTTGCTCATTCGGACGAGCTTTATTTTGATAAACTATGTTTTTTTCTCTCTGCCCAATGTGTCATCCTCTCCCCTTCCCCCTCTTTATCCCTCACTGTATGAGGCGCCTTGTATGGCTGCCGCGTCATTAGGGAGCGCTTAACATGAGCACACCTTAGTGATAAGTGGAATTCCTGGTATGTGCAAGCATACTTGGCAATAAAGTTATTTCTGATTCTGATTCTGACCTTTTAATTTTTTTGATATATGGGACCCCTTTTTGAGTTATATAGGAGGAGATGGCGCCCAGGCCCTCCGGAGTGGCCTCTATGGTCTTGCTTGGACTGAGAGGTCAAAGTGCATTACCAAATAGACCACCATTATTTCTGATTGTGTTCTTATGATGCAATTCTTCTGCTTCTGACAAATTTGTATTGTATTGTATTGTGGTATTTATTTATTTATTTTATTTTTTGTTTGTTTGTTTGTTTTTGTTTTTGTGTGTGGAGATGGGATGATGGGGTGGGAGTTTGGGGGTTGGAAAAAGAGAATTCTCTTTGTCATTTCTTGCTGTTTGCTTTTTCTGTATTGCTTGTGGCCCTCAAAAGCTCAATAAACATTTTTAAGAGAAATCTCCCAAATGCATGTGGGAAAATATGTTATGGTCCAATGAAACCAAGCTTGAACTTTTTGGCCATAATTCCAAAAGGTTTAGTGCATCCGGAAAGTCTTCACAGCGTTTCGCTTTTTCCACATTTGGTTATAGTAAGGTCTTATTCCAAAATGGATTAAATTCATTTTTTCCCTCCAAATTATACACACAATACCCCATAATGACAAAGTGAAAAAAAGTTGGGTTTTTTTTTTTAGATTTTTGCAAATTTATTAAAAATAAAAAAACTAAGAAATCACATGTACATAAATATTCACAGCCTTTGCCATGAAGCTCAAAACTGAGCTTAGGTGCATCCTGTTTCCACTGATTATTCTTGAGATGTTTCTACAGCTTAACTGGAGTCCACCTGTGGTAAATTCAGTTGATTGGACATGATTTGGAAAGGCACACACCTGTCTATATAAGGTCCCACAGTTGACAGTGCATGTCAGAGCACAAACCAAGCATGAAGTCAAAGGAATTGTCTGTAGACCTCCAAGACAGGATTGTGTCGAGGCACAAATCTGAGAAGGGGACAGAAAATTTCTGCTGCTTTGAAGGTCCCAATGAGCGCAGTGACCCCCATCATCCGTAAATGGAAGAAGTTCAGAACCACCAGGAATCTTCAGAGAGCTTGCCGGCCGTCTAAACTGAGTGACGGGGGAGAAGGACCTTAGTCAGGGAGGTGACCAAGAATCTGATGGTCACTCTGTCAGAGGTCCAGCATTCCTCTGTGGAGAGAGGAGAACCTTCCAGAAGGACAACCGTCTCTGCAGCAATCCACCCCTCAGGCCTGTATGGTAGAGAGGCCAGACGGAAGCCACTCCTTAGTAAAAGGCACATGGCAGCCCACCTGGAGTTTGCCAAAAGGCACCTGAAGGACTTTATCCATGAGAAACAAAATTCTCTGGTCTGATGAGACAAAGATTGAACTCTTTGGCATGAATGCCAGGCATCATGTTTGGAGGAAACCAGGCACTGCTCATCACCAGGCCAATACCATCCCTAGATGTGAAGCATGGTGGGGGCAACATCATGCTGTGTGAATGTTTTTCAGTGGCAGGAACTGGGAGATTAGTCAGGATTGCGGGAAAGATGAATGCAGCAATGTACAGAGACATTCTGGATGAAAACCTGCTCCAGCGCGCTCTTGACCTCAGACTGGAGTGACGATTCATCTTTCAGCAGGACAATGATCCTAAGCACACAGCCCACATATCAATGGAGTGGCTTCAGGACAGCTCTGTGAATGTCCTTGAGTGGCCCAGCCAGAGCCCAGACTTGAATCCAATTGACTGTCTCTGGAGAGATCTGAAAATGGCTGTGCACCAACACTTCCTATCCAACCTGATGGAGCTTGAGAGGTGCTGCAAAGAGGAATGGGCGAAACTGCCCGAAGATAGGTGTGCCAAGCTTGTGGCCTCATATTCAAAAAGACTTGAGGCTGTAATTACTACCAAAGGTGCATCACCAAAGTATTGAGCTAAGGCTGTGAATACTTATGTACATGTGATTTCTTAGTTTTTTTTATTTTTAATAAATTTGCAAAAATCTCAGCTTTTTTTCCTGTTGTCATTATGGTATTGTGTGTAGAATATTGAAGAAAAAATTAATTTAATCCATTCTGGGATAAGGCTGTAACATAACAAAATGTGGAAAAAGTGAAGCACTGTGAATAATTTCCGGTTCACCTTTTCAGTTCAGTTCAGTATAATCCTTTTAATCAGTTCAGTTCCATTGTTCAGTTCAACAGTTCAACCCTGTTGTGTTCACTTCAATTCAGCCCTTTTGTTCAGCACAGTTTTTTAAAACAAGAGACAACCCACTTTTTCTTCTTCCCCCTTCAGTTGTTTTACCTCAACTGGGTTTAAGGATAGTGGAGGGTACTGCCCTCAATTACCTCCCTGGAGAACCAAGCAGCTGGCAGCAGATGAATAAATCCTTGGCACTTGTGTAAATCCAGTTCTGCTAGTGCATTGCCCGTAGAACGCAAGTATTCCTGTCTGAAACAGGTATCCCAATCAGGCTTTACAGGCCCAAATGTAGGCTGTGTTTGAAAGTGGAATACAAAGAAGGTGTAGCCGATATATGTTGGCAATCGCACATGTTAGACTTTGACAAATATAAAAGGGACTGAACTGAGATTTATTTGATTGTGTAACTATTAATTACAGAATTATTGAAAATGAATGGGACACCCAATATTAGCCACTGTTTTAAGAACGGCTTGTTTATTTTTTAGTCAGATCACTTATTTGTGTGATCTGTTATGTTATTGAGCATTTTTGTGTCCAGTTTTGTGACGGTCGTCGTTTAGTCAAACCGTGCATGTGGCTGCATATGATATGCAGTTGATCTGGGCATTCTGCTCCACAATTATTAACTTTTAATAATTGTGCAAGCACACCCAAATGAGTGCCATCGGCGATGGCGACTCGTCAGGACAGGAGTCAGGAGCAGTAGACAGGAGTAAGGGACAGGAATCCCTTACTGCTGTCTACTGCTGACCACGCAGACTGGGCGTGCCTCCCCGTGAACGATCGTGGCGCGCCCAGTCGGACACTGGTGTTGGAGAAGCAACAGCTGAAGTGGTGGATCGCAGTCCTTCGCAGGGAGCCAAGCCCAGCCTGCCCGGTTAGCGGGAGTCTCAGCTGTTGCTTTACCCGTGGTGCCAGCGGTTCAGCTGTTGCCCCCCCACCCCCCCAGCGCACCCCCGTACCTCGTGTTCTCCATGGTGAATTATCCATTAGACCTACGCAGTCACGGCAAGTTTATGGTATAATTTTTTTAAGTATTAAATCTTAAGTATTGTCTTTTTCTAGTCAGGCTTGTTGCTTTTCACTTCCTTGTTTTGCACACGGAGGGTTGTGGTTACCAATGCCGTAGTGCTGCGTTTTATCTAATCAATACGGAGTCGATCTGAAACCAAACCCCGCCCACACTTCTAGAAGCCTGGGCATGAGACAGAGCGGTGGCTAAACTTTTGATAAAAATTACATATTTTGACTGAGCGACTCCGTACTCGGGGATGCACACCGTTGTAACCTCAGCAAAGCACTTACAAAATCTGAGGCCAGTCTGACGAACGGTTCAAGAGATATGTGTGGAACAAACACACAGACACAGAGATTTCATGCATTTATAGATAGATGGCAGTGTGGAGACTTGTTCTCAACCCAGAGTATTTTTAGAAAATGCCAAGGATAGGCACGGCACTTAATGAAATTCACAGATAGACGTACCACCTCTGTTTGTTCCTTTGGCCACCATTTTATCTTCTGCCATCATCTTATGAAGGCTTAGTGGCAAGGAGGTGGGGAGTATGTCCCATAAAAGGGGCAGCACTTGAGGAGATTGCCACAACTTGTTCGGCACACTTTTTAAATTTCAGTTATTCCAAGTAAAAGATGGCACCATCATGTCACAACTGGTGACAAATCAGAAAGGTTCACTGAATGAGACCTAGTGAGATCATGGTGTTCTGTAACATAGCAACAAGGTTGCTATGGATGACTGAAAGGACTGTGTTACGTCAGCTGATCCTCAAAACTGTGTCCACCATGGGGCATCAGTCAGAATGCATCATCAATAGGGGTGGGTTCAAAAGATCAATATATCGATATGGATCGATACATGTTTGACTGAGCCGATATCGATCCACAAAATCCGTGGATCGATCTTTTAATATTAATATGTTTTAATATAATATTTTTACGTTTGTGAACGTCTGCTGAGTATAATCGGGTCGAAACCGGGTCAGTGAGCCAGGAACAACGGCCGAGAAGCATAAACAACCGACGCGCTAACGGAGCTAGCAAGCTAACGGATATGCTAGTTCTTCTTCTGTGGTGTTAAAACGGTTCTCATCCAGCAAGAGTTTCCTGCCGCGCGTGCTCTTTCGTGTTTACACGAGCGGAGATAATAACGTGCGTCTCTTAATTTAGCAACAAAAGTCACCGTAAAGACTGTCCTCAACAGCTTCTGAATCTTTTTCATAAATAAAACTTGTGTGTTCCCTGCGGCGCGTGCACAGGTCTTTTGTGTTTACATGACGTGGAGTTAATAACGTGCGTCTCTTAATTTAGCAGCAAAAGTCACCGTATAGACTGTCCTCAACAGCTTCTTAATATTTTTCATAAAGCGGGGATAAACGGACTTTTACTCCATGCAGCGCTGTGTTGGAACATAAAGTTGACGACTGATAAACGGAAAATGCGCGGAGGCTGAAAGCCGTGAAGCAGAGACTTGGAGCTGCTGAGACTGTAAGTATAATATTTGTTTCTTTTAACGTTTGTGTCGTCAATTAATAATTTATCTGGCATGATGATGGTTTCTTTTACAAACTATGGACACAGAGAGAACTGTTGGTTAAGCGCTGTGAATAAATGTAGAATTAAGGTATATTTTATGAGATTATGGACTTCTGCCACTTAAGCGATGTGAAGAGAATAAATCACAATAAAATTAATAAAGGCTGCAGTACAACAAGCTATTTTTACTCAGTAGAACTAAATTGAAATGAACTGAAACCCTTTTCCAACATTGAAAGTTAATTTGTAGTTAAAATATAAAAAAAAAAACCCCTAAATTATTAAACCCTACTGTGGTGTGGCGATCTAAAAATATGAATGTTAATTTTACTGTGAAATCTATTCTTTTTATCTGCCTTCAGATGTGTGAAGACTAGAAGCTTCATCCTCACGGAGACCTTCTGAAGGTCAGAGGTCGTCGGTGGAGGAGCATCCCTGCTTCATGTGGATTTCAGCACAGAAGAAGACCTTCAAATTCAAGATTCAGGGAGGTGCTGCCATCACTTTTCTCCACACTAACATGCATTCAATGCAATTTAGTTGTTGTAATGACAAATTCTTTTATTTCTTTTTTAAAGTTCTCAGCAAGAACACAATATTGGTCTTTTTTTTTTTTTTTACAATTTTACTGAGCATTTAATTCTAAATAAATCACTGTTTAACAAGAAATTTTTGGCAATCCTGTACTTTTCTTGTGGTGTTACATAGAATAGCATCACAGTAAACTATGGAAAAAGCAGCTGCTTTAAAATTTGTACTTCCTCACATAACGTTGAGTGCAAAAAAACTCTAAAAGTGCCATAACTTTTTGGAAAAACTCCCACAAATCCAGGCTTTTTGGGCCACAACAATCACAAAAACAGCTGACAAAATCCTGGAGGGACTGAAATACAGTGAGATTATGTCTGCATGGTTCATGCATTGAATTTGTTTACTTACTCTGGGTGGTGAACTTGACACGACACATCCTTTGCACTAAAGAAAGCACCTGTGAGCACTTTATGAAATGATAAGTTAAATAATAAAAAGTGCATTATTGTAACTGATTTTGGGTCAGTTCTATATGTGATAATTTATGTATTAACAAAGTTAGAAGATTCTTGGTACAATTTGCAGCATTAGGTCTCGAAGATTTTTGTTTAATGGGAAGTAAAATGGCTATTAAAATGGTAATTCCCCAGATCGAATCGGGATTGAATCGGAATCTAATCGAATCGATTCAGAATCTCAAGAATCGGAATCGAATCGATTCTGGAAATTAGGGATCGTTCCCAGCCCTAATCATCAACAAGCCAAGATGTGATTTTGAGTTTTAATAAAGAGCTGTTCTTGAAGTTTATCTGTTTCAGGATACTGCATGTGTGTGGTTCTGTAAATACAAAGAAATAACCCACAAAGAAATGAAATAACCTGCTTATGAATATACAATTATACAATAAAAATACACAATTAATTTTCTATATCTCACTTAGAGTAATGAACACCTGCATAAAACAATCAGGATAAAGAAATATAAGTCTGCCCTCGTTATAAGCATTAATTGTACAGACATTGGTGATTTATAAAGCCACAATTAAATAAATAAATCAAGACAATGTTACATGCACATCAGGTCTGAACACTAATAAACACATCTAAAGTTCAGTATAATACAAGCTAACTTATCAGTGTGAAATAAAGTAACAGTTACAGTTGTGTGAAAAAATTAGGACACCCCTTAAATATTCAGTTCTTTATTAAGAAATGTTCACATATCTATGTCTAACTTGTTTTTGTTTTTATTTGCATTTTTTAACATTTATTTTAGCCATTTTAAGTGGGAATGAATGTGGGGGTGTCCTAAAACAGATGGGGGGTATCCTAATTTATTCCTCACTATTTGTTTAGAATTATATCCAACTTCTTCCGCTTAATCCTTTTCGGGTCGCGGGGGGGGGGGGGGGGGGGCTGGAGCCTATCCCAGCATCTCTGGGCGAGAGGCAGGGTTACACCCTGGACAGATCACCAGTCCATTGCAGGGCCAACACAGGGAGACAGACAATCATTCACTCTCAGTCATACCTAAGGACAATTTAGAATCTCCAGTTTTGATGCCAATTAACCTAACTTGCATGTTTTTGGCATGTGGGAGGAAACCAGAGAAATCCCAGAGTAAACCCACGCAGACACGGGGAGAACATGCAAACTCCACACAGATCACTGTTGGTTGGGGGCTGGGATCGAACCCAGGATCCCCCAGCCAAGGGTGAGTTGCTGTGCTGCCACAGTGCTAACCACTCCGCCACTGCGCTGCCCTAGAATTATATTTTACAGAAAATTTGAAAAATTGTTGAGTTGTATTACATGAATCTCCCAGTATTTTTAACATTGATATTAAATATCCATGTGTCCAAATATGTAAAAAAAAACAAAAAAACCACAGGCTTATACAGGGTATCCTAATTTTTTCACATGACTGTATGTGATTCACGACTCTCTGGAAAAACGATTACTGCGCAGTATCCATCCATCTTCTACCGCTTAATCCTTTTTGGGTCACGGTGGGGCTGGAGCCTATCCCAGCATCTTTTTGGCGAGAGGCAGGGTACACCCTGGACAGATCGCCAGTCCATCACAGGGCCAACACAGAGAGACAGACAACTATTCACGCTCACATTCATGCCTGAGGACAATTTAGAATCCCCAGTTGATACCAGTTAACCTAACCTGCATGTCTTTGGTCTGTGGGAGGAAACCGGAGTACCCGGGGTAAACTCACAAAGACACGGGGAGAACATGTAGACTCCACACAGAAGGGTCACCAATGGTCAGGGGTGGGATCGAACCCACGATGTTCAAGGGTGCAATCAATCCCGCCACCGAGCTGCCCTACTGCATAATAATGGTAGAAAAAATATAACATTAAATCGATTGAAATTACACCACAATATTAAAACAGAAATACACACGTGGACAAAATTGTTGGTACCCCTCTGTTAATGAAAGAAAAACCCACAATGGTCACAGAAATAACTTGAATCTGACAAAAGTGATAATAAATAAAAATTCTATGAAAATTAACCAATGAAAATCAGACAATGCTTTTGAATTGTGGTTCAACAGAATTATTTTAAAAAAACAAACTCATGAAACAGGCCTGGACAAAAATGATGGTACCCTTAACTTAATATTTTGTTGCACAACCTTTTGAGGCAATCACTGCAATCAAACGATTTCTGTAACTGTCAGTGAGACTTCTCCACCTCTCAGCAGGTATTTTGGCCCACTCCTCATGAGCAAACTGCTCCAGTTGTCTTTCTCCAGACGGCATGTTTCAGCTCCTTCCACAGATGTTCAATAGGATCTCGATCAGGACTCATAGAAGGCCACTTTAGAATAGTCCAATGTTTTGCTCTTAGCCATTCTTGGGTGTTTTTAGCTGTGTGTTTCGGGTCATTATCCTGTTCAAGACCCATGACCTGCGACTGAGACCAAGCTGTCTGACACTGGGCAGCACATTTCTCTCTAGAATACCTTGATAGTCTTGAGATTTCATTGTACCCTGCACAGATTCAAGACACCCTGTGCCAGATGCAGCAAAGCAGCCCCAGAACATAACAGAACCTCCTCCATGTTTCACAGTAGGGACAGTGTTCTTTTCTTGGTATGCTTCATTTTTGCGTCTGTGAACATAGAGCTGATGTGCCTTGCCAAAAAGTTGCAGTTTTGTCTCGTCTATCCATAGGACATTCTCCCAGAAGCTTTGTGGCTTGTCAACATGCAGTTTGGCAAATTCCAGTCTGGCTTTTTTATGATTTGTTTTCAACAGTGGTGTCCTCCTTGGTCGTCTCCCATGAAGTCCACTTTGGCTCAAACAACGACGGATGGTGCGATCTGACACTGATGTACCTTGACCTTGGAGTTCACCATGAATGTGTTTAGAGGTTGTTCTGGGCTCTTTTGTTACCATTCGTATTATCCATCTCCTCCTGCAGCCACGTCCAGGGAGGTTGGCTACAGTCCCGTGGATCTTAAATTTCTGAATAATATGTGCAACTGTAGTCACAGGAACATCAAGCTGCTTGGAGATGGTCTTATAGCCTTTACCTTTTACATACTTGTCTATAATTTTCTTTCTAATCTCCTGAGACAACTCTCTCCTTTGCTTCCTCTGGTCCATGTTTAGTGTGGTACACACCACGTCACCAAATAGCACAGTGACTGCTTGTCACCTTTAAATAGGCCGACTGACTGATTACAAGTTTGCAGACACCTGTGATGTTAATTAGAGGACACATCTTGGTTGAACATGTTCCTATGGTCACATTATTTTCAATCTTTTCTAGGGGTACCATCATTTTTTTCCAGGCCTGTTTCATGAGTTTGTTTTTTAAAATAATTCTGTTGAACCACAATTCAAAAGCATTGTCTGATTTTCATTGGTTAATTTTCATAGAATTTTTTTTATTACCACTTTTGTCAGATTCAAGTTATTTCTGTGACCATTGTGGGTTTTTCTTTCACTAACAGAGGGGTACCAACAATTTTGTCAACGGCTGTATATGTCAATAAATATGAGCTGTACTTACAAGTGTCTGAACAGACACAATCTTGATGACACCAAAAACTAACATTTAACATCAAATCAAAACCTCAGCTTCTCAGACCATTATCTCCCCTTTAAACCACAGTGCAGACTGACTAGCAGTTGTATTCCTTTGCCTGCAGGGGACACAGTTCAGCCGTTATTAGTCAATTATTTTGCACAATGAAAATGTAGTCCTTCATCCCAGGGTGTTTTTGTTTTGTTTTGTTTTGTTTTTTAGTATTTTTGTTGATAGCCACGAGACGGCTTCTGTTGTGATGTGGCGCAGTATAAATAAAGCTGAATTGAATTGAAAAAATTGAATCATCATCGTCATAGCAGTCTGTCGTGGGCGACAATGACTGTTTCATTTAGGTCTGATCAGATTCCTCCACACAGCTCTGTCCTTAGCCTTCTGCTGCCAGGAACTCCTGTCTTTGTCCAACTTCTTCAAGTTTCTTTTTACAGTGTCTTTAAATCTGAGCCTTGGTCTACCCCGATTGCGTTTGCCCTCGCATAACTGTGAGTAGAGTAACTGCCGAGGGAGACGCTGGTGGTCCATCCTCTCAACATGTCTGAGCCATCTCAGGTTCATCTGTATTAGCATGTCCTCCATTGATGGTAGACCAGCTCGTTTCAACACTTCTATGTTGGTTATCTTGTCTTTCCATGAGATGTTCATTATGGCTCGAAGGTGTCTCATCATGTATGCGTGGAGTTTCTTCACCTGCACTCTGTAGACAGTCCAATTTTCAGCGCCGTACAATAGAGTAGCCAGTACTGTCGCTCTGTACACTTTGCATTTCAACATGGATTGACACATGTCGATTGTTCCACAGTCTTTCCCTCAAGTTTCCAAACACAGCACTCACTCTTCCCATTCTGAGAGATAGTTCATCCTCCAGCCTAGCATTCTCTGAAACAGTACTCCCTAGGTACTTGAAAGTCTTGCACTTGACTCGTGGCTCTGTACCAATGCTGATCTCTTCTGGTAGTGATGTTGATAATTGGAACTTTGGTGGTTGATAAAGGCACTCTGTCTTCTTGATGTTGATTTGGAGGCTGAATTGGCTAGCTGCTCTTGCAAATTTCTCCACTAAAGATTGCATATCTTCCACGCTGTGTGCAACTAGAGCACTGTCATTGGCAAAGAGCATTTCTCTTACTATCTTTATCAATGTCTTACTCTTGGCTTTAAACTGTGCCACATTGAACAAGTCTGCTTCTTTCCTTGTTTGAATGTATACTCCTTCTGAAGTGTCTTTGAAGGCCACCTCAAGTATGGCTGCCAAATATAGCAAGAAGAGTGTAGGTGCCAGCACACACCCTTGTTTCACCCCGTTGCTTCCTGAAAAGTCTTTAGATACTGAACCACTCATTGCCACGTTTGCTTGCATACCTGTATGGAGTGCCTCGATCAGGCTGACAAACTTCTCTGTTCAACCATATTTCTTGAGTACCTGCCAAAGTCCTTGTCGCGAAACAGTATTGAAGGCTTTACTGAAGTCTATGAAGACTACATAAAGCGGCATGTTCTGTTCAATACACATTTCTTGAACCTGTTTCAAGCAGAAAATCATGTCCATTGTGCTTCTTCCACTTCTGAAGCCGCACTGGGTTTCCGGTAGTACATTCTGCGAGATGTGTTCACTGAGTCTGTTAAGTTAGTACACGTGAGAGAATCTTACCAACAGTGGCAAGTAGTGATGTACCTCGATAATTTCCACAATCCTTCCTGTCACCTTTCTTGAACAAAGGCACAATACTTGCATCCTTCCAGTCTTGAGGTACTTTCTGGGCATCCCATATCTCTTGGATGAGCTTGTGCAGGCAGTTGGTCAGCTGAACACCACCAAATTTCCACACTTCTGCTGGAATTCCATCCCTTCCTGGAGCTTTACCATCCTGTGTTGTCCTGATAGCTGCCATTAGTTCATCAAAATTTGGTGGTTCATCCAGACTTGATACAGCTGGTCGCTGCACTAGAGCTTCTTTAGCCTCTTCAGTGAGATCTCCAGGGTTGTTTAGTAGTTGGTCAAAGTGGTCTGCAAATCTGTCCAGGATCTTGTCTTTCTCCTGCAAAACCGTTTCACCATCCATAGCCTTTAGTTGGCTCAATCCTCTTGGTTTAGGGCCATAGATTTCTCTCAAACCTGTGAAGAATGTTTTCATGTCCTTCCTGTCTGCTGCAGTT
Source organism: Pholidichthys leucotaenia (assembly GCA_020510985.1). NCBI lineage: Eukaryota > Metazoa > Chordata > Actinopteri > Cichliformes > Pholidichthyidae > Pholidichthys > Pholidichthys leucotaenia. Next base: position 122,375,534 of record CM035841.1, read on the forward strand.
TGAAGTTTCTCCGCTTTTTCATCCCACCAGTTAGACTTCATCTCTCTGGTGTACTTCTGTAGCTCACTCTGAGCCTTTGAGTATTTTTTCTTCTTCGACCTTGTGTTACACTGTAGGTTTTCCTGCCTAGCTGTATTCCTCACTTCTAGTAGTTTCTTCAGGTGTTCATCATGCTCATCAAACCAATCTTGATGTTTCCTCTTGGGGTAGCCTAATGCATCACTCGCAGTCTGATACACCGTGTCCTTCAGTGTTGCCCATTTCTCTTCTATGTCATTCTCTGAGTTGTTGCTGTCCCAGTCTTTCAAGTTTTCATCCATTTCCCGTGTAAGTTGTTCCTGCTTCTTTTAGCCTTTCAGTGCACTAGTGTTTAGCTTCCGTGGTGGCTTCGCACCCGTCCTGCAGTGCTGTTTTCGTCTGCAAATCCTTAATCTAGATCTCAGCATAACATGATCAGTGCCACAGTCCGCGCCTCTCATTGCTCTGGTGTCCAATACATCCCTTCTGTCTCTCTGCCTGACTATGATGTAGTCTAATAAGTGCCAGTGCTTGGATCTTGGGTGCATCCATGTCTTCTTGTGTGTGTCCTTGTTTAAATAGAGTGTTGGTTATCACAAGGTTGTACTCTGAACATAGTGCAAGTAGAAGTTCACCATTAGCATTGCACTTGCCTACTCCATGACTGCCTAGCACTCCTTTCCATTTCTCGGTGTCCGAACCAACTCTGGCATTAAAATCTCCAATGAGTATCAGCCTGTCAGTTGGAACACGCCTGAAAGTCTAACGTAAATCACTGTAGAACTCTTCCTTCACCTCCTCTGTGTTGGTTGTTGTTGGGGCATATACACTGATGAGTGTGGCATACATCTTCCGCTGTAGTGGGAGTCTTATAGTCATTATCCTGTCGTTGATTGGCACCGGTTCCTCATCAAGCATTGCTGCTATCGCCTTTCTAACTGCAGAGCCCACTCCTGCTTCTCTCCTTTCTTGAGTCAATCTCCCACTCCAAAAGAAGATGTAACCATGGTCTTCCAAGCTGTCATATCCAGGCAATCTTGTTTCACTAAGTGTAGCTATGTCTACATTGTACCTGTTCATTTCCAGGGCCACAAGCGTGGTCTGTCTTTCTGGGCGCTGTGATGTTGTTCTGTAGTGCGTACATTACATTCTGCTACACACAAGGTTGCTGTTTTCCTCTTCTTTTGTCTTCCTGCTCCTAGCTTACTTTTCACTGCCTGTCGGAGTGTGAACAGATCAGTGCGGACCTTGTAAGCCCAGGCGGCGTCCGAGCCGGTATGCGTTGCTTTCTGATTGACCATTTCATGAAACTGCTTGCAAAGTATTTGAGTACTGCTAGCTTTTGCTTGACTAGCAGCACATTCTTGGCAGATAAAGGTAATATCAGTGGCAAGGCCAAGCCAAGACAAACTGACTCCAGTATCTGTTGCAGTGACTGACCAGATGATAGGTTTGTTTATCTCTGCTCTTTGTGTAGTGCATGTCACAATGCACCGACTGGCACAGTCCACCACAGACCTTGCAACAGATGTGTTTATCTGCCAGGATGTCCACTCTCACCCCATGTAACTGGGAGTTGTCCACCACAGACCTGTGACAGATATTGTTTTTAGTTCTGCCAGGATGCCCTGTTTCACCACGCCCTCGGAAGGGCGGGGATGCTGGTTGAGTCGCCGACGGCCCGACCCATGAGACAGGTAGTACCGGTTTTCATGGTTATCTGGTAGCAAGCAAGCCAATGCCTGACCTGACAAAAAAAAGGGGGGGCTGTAAGTCTCAATTAAAAGCTGCCAATTTCTGACCAAAAAAGTTCAATTTTATGGGTAGAAAGCTGCAACTTTAGCAAAAAGACAAAAAAAGGTGTAAATTTCCAACCGTTTACAACACAGGTGTCAAACTCATTCCATGGAGGGCCAAGACCCTGCAGGTTTTACCTCCACCCAGTGTCTTCAACAGGTAATTTCACTGAATTTCTTCCCACTGATTGCTGATCAGTGAAAACACCTGCTGAAGACACTGGGTAGAAGCAAAACATGCAGGGTCTTGGCCCTCCATGGAATGAGTTTGACACCCCTGGTTTACAACCTAAAAACGCTGTAGATCTAAGATTTGAGTAAATTGCTGCAAGTTTAAGCTTTTTTTTTTAAACTGCAAATTCAAGAGTAAGAAAAGTTCTAAATTCATGAGGAAAAAGCTGCAAAATCATGAATAATAAAAAGCTGTAGATTTTCAAGTAAGAAGCTGCACATTTCTGAGTAAAATGGCTCTAACTCTGCAGGAAAATCCTGCAAATTTATGAGAAAAATCCTCACATTTACAAAAGAATGTTTCTAATTTACATGAAAAAGGATGTGATAAATTGTTGTGTGTTGGCCTTTTTTTTTTTTAAGACAGCCGTGAGGAGGAACTAAGCGGTTGTGTTCGGAGGTGTTAAATTCTGCAAATCTTTATTAATCAGCAGGGAAAAGGAGAAGGAGGGGAATAGGTGATCCCCAGCAGCAGAAACAATCCAGTTAACCAGGAAAAGTAAACACGTGACACCCAACAGATCACCCCCCCATGACATCAGTGGGAACAGCTGGGCCAAACTTCACGCCTCTGTCGATTTACATGTTCCCTTCTGAGGACAGTTCAAACAGAGATGCTGCTGAGATGGAAACCAAAGGGTTAAAGGGTGACGTTGCTTTATCAACAGCACTGATCTCCCCTCCCCCCCCCCAACTGACCTGCTGGTCAGGAACTAACAACTCCTCAGGCCTGTTACCACAATTTTAACAACAAAGGACATGCAAAAGAACAAAGATTCTGGGCGCATGCGCACGCAGCGACCGGCAGCTGGTGAAAAAAGTCCGTCATCTGTGTCTCTGTTTTTACGCACTTTAATGTGTTTAAACGAAATTCTCTGTGTTGTTTTTGTCCTTGAATGTTTGTGGACTATATAACAAAGCGCTCCCTGGTTCCATCAATATGGATTTCCTCCTTATTTTTGCACTGCTGCTTCTTTCACACCAGCTCTCTGTCTCTGAGGTAAGCGCAATCACGATCATGCCGGGGAGAATACAGTATTCCAGAGACATGTTACTGCATCTAAACACGGATAATGCAGCGTCTGTGTTTGAGTCTGTGCCGCGACTGCCGGACTTTATTTTAAGAGACTTTCATGGACACAGCGATGAAAAGAGAGACAAGAGGAGGAAACGCGGAAAGCGTGGAGGTGTAAAATTAAATCTGAGAAGGCGTCAGTTTAACAGCATTCCTCTTCCTTCCATGATTTTGGGGAACATACAATCCCTGAGAAATAAAGTAGATGAAATTCAAGGGAATGTATGCTACCAGAAGGACTTCAAGAACTGCTGTGTCATGGCTTACACAGAGACGTGGCTTACGGCACATGACCAGGATGCGGACCTGTGGATTGACGGCTTTGGAGCCCCACTTCGCTCGGAAGAGGTAACGGGGAAACGTCAGGGGGGCGGCGTATGTTTATGTATTAATAAACAGTACTGCACATCTGTCATGGTCAGAGAGTGCATCTGTACACCCGATGTGGAGCTTCTGTCCGTATCGCTACGCCCCTTTTATCTGCCCCGCGAGTTCCCCCAACTTTTCATCACGACTGTGTACATTCATCCGAGGGCAGACGCTGACTCCCCCTCCAGCACCGTCTTTGATGTGGTCCAGCGGCTGCAGTTGATTTCCCCAGAGGCTCCAAACTTTATTCTTGGGGATTTTAACCATGTTTCTTTAAAGAAGACACTTAAAAACTTTTATCAGTATGTCTTCTGCCCAACCAGGTGAAAAAAGACATTAGACCTGTGCTATGGATCCATTGAGAGGGCCTATAAATCACTCCCCCTTCCTCCTTTAGGATCCTCAGATCACAACTGCGTATATTTGCTGCCCACATATAAAACTGCTCTCAGAAGAGGCAAGGTGAAGACCAGAGACATACAGTTGTGTTCAAAATAATAGTAGTCCCACATCATTAGCAAGATAAATCACTGTTTTTGTTGGAATTTCAACTTCTACACTGCAAGTAAGTTTCTAGAAGTTTTAGTAAAGGTATAGAAAACCAACAGACCCAACAGGCATGACGTGCATGCTGCTGATTCTGTGAAACTGAATCATTAACTGAAAGGGGCGTGTTTAAAAAAATAGCAGTGCTGAGTTCACTTAGTGAGGTCATTGATTCTATGAAAAAAAAATAGGTGTTAAACAGGTGGCCCTTATTTAAGGATCAAGGCAACTGACGCTGCATATGCTGGCTGTGCATTTGTCCTTGAAAAACAGAGTAAAATGGGTCGTTCAAGACACCGTTCAGAAGAAGAGCGTTCTTTGATTAAGAAATTAATAAAAGAGGGGAAAACCTATAAAGGAGTGCAGAAAATGATAGGCTGTTCAGCTAAAATTATATCAAACGCTTTAAAATGGCAGCCGAAACTAGAAAGGTGAGGAAGAAAAAGAAAAAAGACTATTCGAATGTGTCAGAGAATAACCAAACTGGCAAAGGCTCAGCCAATGATCAGCTCCAGGAGGATCAAAGAAGATCTAAGGTTGCCTGTGAGTACTGTAACAATCAGACGACGTCTATGTGAAGCCAAGCTACCAGCAAGAAGCCCCCGCAAAGTCCCATCGTTAAAAAAAAGACATGTGCTGAAGCGGTTACAATTTGCATTGACTGACCTAAAAAGAAATGGCGTAATATTTTGTGGACTGATGAGAGTAAAATTGTTCTTTTTGGGTCTAAGGGCCACAGACAGTTTGTCAGACGTCCTGCAAACACTGAATTCAAGCCACAGTACACAGTGAAGACGGTGAAGCATGGTGGCGCAAGCATCATGATATGGGGATGTTTCTCGTACTATGGTGTTGGTCCTATTCATCGCATACCAGGGATCATGGATCAGTTTGAGTACATCAGAATACTGGAAGAAGTCATGTTGCCGTATGCTGAAGAGGAAATGCCTTTGAAACGGGTGTTTCAACAAGACAGTGACCCCAAACACACTAAAGACAGATGTCAACACTGCTATTTTTTTGAACATTATATTTCTTGACTTTCTGTAAAATATTATCAAATTCAATTACTTTTTCCAATTTTCTTGCTTTGAAATAGAATGGGCAGTGTCCCCAATGCATTTGTGTTCATTAAAATACAATTTGTTTGAAGAATTTTGACGTTTATTCACATTTTTCAACACACTGCTATTATTTTGAACACAACTGTAGATGTGTGGACAGAGGATTCAGTGCACTGCCTCCAGGAATGCTTTAACTGTATGGACTGGGAGGTGTTCACACTGTCCTGCGGGGATGATTTGGACTCTTTGGTAGACGTCACATGCTCATACATGGCTTTCTGTAAAAATATGATCGTTCCACGTAAACGTGTCAAAATATATCCCAACAACAAGCCATGGGTTACAAAATCAGTTAAATCCTGCTTACAGAGGAAAGCACTTGTCTTTAAACAGGGGTCTGTTTCTGAGCTACAGGTTGCCACAAAAGAGCTGAAGTCCGAAATTTTAAGAGCAAAACAGAATTATAAATCAGAATTGGAAAGCAAGATGGCAACAAAGATATTGCAGGCCTTCAGAGCACAGAGCGCAGTAATTGTGTGTTTTTAGATGGTTTTAGTTCAGATACAGAGCTGGCTAATGCTCTTAATTGTTTTTATGGTCATTTTGATTCCTCTGATTTTAGCACAGAAACCCAAGATTTGAAACAGAAACTCAAAGACAATCAGCACTTTAATATTAAGGTGCAGGATATTAAAAGGGAGTTCTGTGCTGTAAAAGTGAACAAAAGTCAGGGCCCTGATAATATACACTACCGTTCAAAAGTTTGGGGTCACCCAGACAATTATTTTGTGTTTTCCATGAAAAGTCACACTTATTTACCACCATGACTCGTAAAATTAATAGAAAATATAGTCAAGACATTGACAAGGTTAGAAATAATGATTTGTATTTGAAATAATATTTTTTTCCAGATACTCAACCGGCTCAAAGGAAGGTCAGTTTTATAGCTTCTCTAACCAGCTAAACTGTTTTCAGCTGTGCTAACATGATTGCACAAGGGTTTTCTAATCATCCATTAGCCTTCTGATGCAATGAGCAAACACATTGTACCATTAGAACACTGGAGTGATAGTTGCTGGAAATGGGCCTCTATACACCTATGTAGATATTGCACCAAAAACCAGACATTTGCAGCTAGAATAGTCATTTACCACATTAGCAATGCATATTAGATATTAGAGTGTATTTCTGATTAGTTTAAAGTTATCTTCATTGAAAAAAACAGTGCTTTTCTTTCAAAAATAAGGAAATTTCTAAGTGACCCCAAACTTTTGAACGGTAGTGTATGTGGGCACTTGGTAAAGTCCTGTGCACATGAACTGAGTCCTGTATTTCATTACATTTTCAATAAGTCCTTACAGACGCAACATGTGCCTAAGATCCGGAAAGATGCCGTGGTTGTTCCTGTTCCAAAATCCAGCTGTCCTAAAACGGTAAACGACTTTAGACCAGTTGCTTTGACTTGAATTTTAATGAAAATTTTTGAAAAACTGGTCAGATCTGAGGTCCTAAAGCAGACTGAACATGCACTGGATCCTTTGCAGTTTGCATATAGGCCTCACAAAGGAGTGGAGGACGCCACTGTCACTCTGTTTAACATGCTTTTTAAACATCTGGATTTTAATGGGACACACGCCAGGCTTTTATTTGTGGACTTTTCCTCCGCCTTTAATACAATCCAACCTCATATTTTAGTTGAAAGGCTCCTGCAACAATTTGATTTGAGCAATAATCTGGTGGGTTGGATTCTGGATTTCTTAACCAACGGGACACAGAGAGTAAGGGTCAATGGTACATTGTCTGACCAAAAGTGCTCTTCTACTGGCTCTCCTCAGGGGTGTGTGTTGGCAGCACTACTCTTCATCCTGTACACAAACATGTGTCGGAGTAGACATGACAACAGACACATTATAAAGTATGCTGATGATTCAGTTATTGTCAGTCTCCTCCAGGATGGTGAGAGTGGCCACGGCCCAGTAGTTGATGATTTTGTTCACTGGTGTGAGGATTCCTACCTGCAGCTGAATACGACAAAAACTAAAGATATGATTATTGACTTTAGGAGGAAAACTCCCAGGCACAAAGTCACCGTACTTAAAGACCAGACCACTGAATGTGTACAATCCTACAAATATCTTGGGACGATTATTGATAGTAATTTAAACTTTGAAGAGAACTGTGAAAGGGTGTGCAAAAAGGGTCAGCAAGATTTGCATTGTTTAAGGAAACTTGCATGCTTCCAAATTGACCGAACCATAATGACAATGTTTTATCGGGCTTTTATTGAATCTGTTTTATCCTTTTCTTTAGTGTCATGGTTTGGTCAGATAAAACTGAAACAGAGGAAATCCTTGGATCAGGTAGTTAGATGGTCCAGTCATTTTCTTGGTGAGTCACAGCTGAGCCTGACATCCTTGTACACCTGACAGGTACAGAGGATGGCTACCTTCATTTAAAATGATGACTCCCACCCTTTGCACTGCCACTTGCAGCTTCTTCCCTCAAGACGGAGGTTTACTGTCCCAAAAAGTAAAACCCAGCGCTACAAAAACAGCTTTGTTCCAGCTGCTGTCAAAGAGCTGAACAAGTTGTAACAATATATTGCACATAAATTAGTTACCTATTTATTAACTCCATTTTATATTTACTTATTTTTGTAGGATTTTTATTTGGGTTCTAAATCTTTTATTGGGTTTTAGACCTTTGAGTTTTTAACTTTTTTGACTAGTCTTTAACTTTTTAATATGACCCTTCTCTCTTATCTCTGGTTTTTCTCTCATCTCTTTGTCTTTATATCCTGATTGATGGAGCCTTGAGTATTTTTATCATGTTTATAGTCAGCTTCATGTGTGCCTGTGTTTGTGTTTATGTTAAATGTAATTGTGGTTTGTCAATATAGATAGAGTAGTTTATTTGACAGGGACAGTGCAATAAACATAGACAATTAATCAATGACAATCAATCTGATGTGTTGCACATAGAGTGTATAGCTATTAGCTAATTTGCAACTCTTGTCCCTGGATGGGCTTTAGAAAAGAGAATCAAGTAAAGAAAAAAAAAAGAAAAAAAAATACACAATAACCACATACATCAATGCAAAAAAGATTATAAATACACAATTATAAATGGATGTCACCAGACTGCAAAACAAATCTACCTACGGGTACAAATAAAGTAACCTGAACCTGAACCTGATTCCCTTTGATTTAACAGGGTAACAGCGTGAATTTTCTGGTCTGTGAATGAACAGAGCAGCCATGAGTGTTTCATGGAGTCAGTCATTGAATTATAGTGGTTAATCTAAGTCACAATTTCAGGAAACAAACTTCAGGGGAAACTTAAACCCATGACACATTGTTTTAAATTTTGCTGATTTTTTTTTTTTCCCCGCTTCTCTTCCAGTCCTTATGGCCACTTTCTGATTGCTTTGAGTTTTTAAAACATCATTTTAAGAATAATGTTAACTGACTTAAAGTACATTTCTAACTACACTCTATCATACAATATGCCATTTAACATACAATTTAATTTGATCGCATTTAGTTCTTAATTCAAACAAGCAGAGTATTTGCAACCAACTTAATTAAGACTTGAACAAAAACAATCAATCTGAATACAACTGGGAGCGTTTAAGAATAAAAATCTTTGGATTCCTTAATGAAGTTCTGCCTGCAGATCACCTGCACTCAAACATTCCAATTACCACTCATGAGACGGGCCAGATTCCATACAAAATATTAAAAAATTTTGCTTTGGCTTCGTCTTTAAGGGGTTGCTGTTCCAGTTAAAAGTCTCAAGTGTTGAAGAGTCCAGCTTTGTATAAAACGGCCAAGTCAGTATACCACTAAAGGCTCAAAGTCACTAAGATAATCCAGAGGTTAAACTGGCTGTTAATGTCATTTAAGCCCTTCATGGTGTCGACAACGTGGAACCGGCATTTCACTTTGAAATGGATGGCAGCGAGTTATTGCAAAACACAGCTGCCTTACCTTGGAATGTCCTTTACAAATGAAGATATTCAAATTGAAGTATGGAGGAAAAACGTAAAAACTGTCCAAAATATCCAGTAGATTCTCCAGAGGTGTTACAATATATATGTATATATTGTGAAGGAATGAAAGGATGAGACATGAGAAGCCCAAATTGTGCACCAGGAGTGCACCAGGCGAAAAGTGGAAAAACACAGATCGTACTGTTTATGCAAAGGGCTGCAAACTAATAAAAAAAGTTACATGAAAATGGCACAAAATCACCAGGGGAAAAAAAAAAAAGACCCGTTTAAGTACAGAAGGTCTGAAATCGTGTGAAAATGTTAGAAATGTTACAGAGTCAGAGCCGAGGGCTGAACTACTATTTACACGGTAAAAATGCCGAAATCAGGAGCAAATATACACAAACTCGCTGCTCCTTTTGCCTCCGTTCTTGAAGCAAATAAAAATAAAATCTGATTTGATCGAGCATTAATGGATCAGAAAGCATGCCATTGAGTTGTATTCCTCTCTGTACACCAGTGACTACAGGGAGGACAATGGCCTGGTCGAGGGTTTTTGCAGTGGACCATCTCAGGTCTCTGAGGAATAGATAGACAAATTTAAGAACTATTTGTTACCTGATGGAGACTTTGTTGTCCAGTCAGTGTATTTATTCTTTCTGGTTTTGCTATTACTATAATTTTTTAATGTGTTTTTGTTCCTCAAGATGCTCCACAGCTACATGACTGTAAGGAGGAGAAGGTTCTCACTGTCCAGCAGCTCTGTGACCAGGAGGAACAAGATGCTGCACAGGTTAAAAAGGAGGAAGAAGAACTCTGTACCAGTCAGGAGGAAGGACACTTCAAACTGAAACAAGAGACTGATACCTTCATGGTGACTCCTACTGATGAAGATGATGACAAGAGTGAAACTGAACCAAACAGTGAGCAGCTCCTCTCTCATAACTCTGCTGACACTGAGATCCAAGACCAGGGAGCAGGTAAGACTGTAAACCCAGGATCAAGTAAACATGAAAAGCCAAAGCAAAAGAAGAGACTTCACAGAAACAAAAGTGACCGTAGCAATGCATACAACTCCTCCATGTCAGAGAATCGTTGTGATACTGCCACAGGTGAAGAGTCTGTAAAATGTTCTGTTAATGACAAAGACTGTAAAAATGAGTCCCAGAAGAAGAAACATCACACTGTTAAGTCATATGTTTGCAGCACGTGTGGCAAAAGATTTGGGTGTAAGAGTAAGTTTTCATGTCACGAGAGAATTCACACGGGTGAGAAGCCATTTTCTTGTGAAACATGTGGGCGGAGATTTAATGAATTTTCTAAACTGAAATGTCACATGAGAATTCACACAGGTGAGAAGCCATTTTCTTGTGAAATATGTGGGCAAAGATTTAAGCACAGTTGTGCTTTGAGGAATCACATGAGAATTCACACAGGCGAGAAGCCATTTTCTTGTGAAACATGTGGTCAAAGATTTAAGCACAGTTGTACTTTGAAGACTCACATGAGAATTCATACAGGGGAAAAGCCATTTTCTTGTGAAATATGTCGGCAGAGTTTTTCTCAGCATGCTAATTTGAAAACTCACATGAGAATTCACACAGGCGAGAAGCCATTTTCTTGTGAAACATGTGAGCGGAGATTTAATGAATTTCATAAACTGAAAAGTCACATGACAATTCACACAGGCAAGAAGCCATTTTCTTGTAAAAGATGTAGGCAAAGATTTACTGGTCGTGGTTCTTTGAAAAGACACATGAGAATTCACACAGGTGAGAAGCCATTTTCTTGTGAAACATGTGGGCAAAGATTTAAGTACAGTTGTGCTTTGAAGAATCACATGAGAATTCATACAGGTGAGACTTGACAAGTGTGCAAAATGTACAATAAAAAAAGGAAAGAAAACAGCATCAGAAAATATCCAAATAGAAGGCAATAAGCATATCAAAGACCTGGCAGGGGAATCGGCATATAAATATCTGGGCATAGAAGAAAACACAACTATTGAACACAGAAAAATGAGGGAAATGGTCAAAAAAGAATCCCAACATCGCCTAAAGAAAATCTGTAAATCAAATTTAACACCTAAAAATAAGATCACTGCAATAAACCAGTTGGCAGTACCAGTTGCCACATATGGATTTGGTGTGATAGACTGGCCACAAGGGGAACTGGATAAGTTGGATGTTCGGACCAGGAAGACCCTAACCCTTCATAAGGTAACATACAGAAACCAATGCCTAGATAGGATGGATATGCCACGTAAAGAGGGAGGGCTGGGCCTAATTGAAATGAACCAGGCCTACAGGGCAACAATAATAAGCATTGGTCAATACCTAAAAAGCGTTAATGATGAGACGATGGAAAAGGTCACCCAACATCACGAAACCCTCAGTATTAACACATCTATAACTAAACAAGCCGAGACCTTTGCAGCAGATTTATTAGATAACATGAAAGCCAGTCAGCAAAACCCAGCAACAAAAATAGCTAGAAAGACGAGAGAAAAATACAGCAAAAGGACACAGGAGGAAAGAAAAGAAAGATGGAAACAACATAAGTGAGCAGGACGTTTCCAGGAGGAACTCAATAGGGATTATATTGATAGGGAAGAGACATTGCGCTGGATCAGGAATGGAGATCTGGGGTACGACGAGGAGAGACTAGTGGTTGGAGCACAAGACCAGGGACTTCTAACCAATGGTTTTAAAAAAATGGCAGGATTGTCACAGAGTGACAAATGTCGATTCTGTCATGTAGCGGTGGAGAGTGTAAGCCACCTGCTCTCCGGCTGCCAGGTCCTCATGGCCGATGGACACTACACTGCTCGCCACAACAAGATCTGCCGTTATATACACTGGAAAATATGCAAAGAATTCAAAATAGAAGTAAAAGGACCAGTATGGGAGCATGATCCAGAGCCAGTTAGCTCCAACGGAGATATTACCATCTTTTATGACAAGGAAATCCCAACTGGAAGACACATTGAAGGAGGAGCAATAAAACCGGACATAGTTATCTTGAACAAAAAGGGCAAAACTGCCCAATTAATCGATGTAACCATACCAAACGACTACGGCCTCAACAGAGCAGAAAGAGAAAAAATAACAAAATATCAAGACCTCAAAAACGACCTAAGGAGCACCTGGAATCTGCAGGATGCAGATATTATACCTGCGGTGGTGGGAGCAACTGGGATGGTTAAGAAGAACTTGAAAAAATATCTACAAGCAATACCCGGCTGCCCTAGCATCTGTGAAATACAGATCTCAGCAATCAGAGGAACAGTCTCTATCTTAAAGAGAGCCCTTGGATACAAAGCTTTTTAATTTAAAGTGTAATCATAGACCCCTGGTTGGGGCCCATTGCACTTGTAAGGAAATGAGATGCAAATAAATAAAACTGTGAAAAGCCATTTTCTTGTGAAACATGTGGGCAAAGATTTAGGCACAGTTGTTCTTTGAAGACTCACATGAGAATTCATACAGGTGAAAAGAGACGAGACAATGGAAAAAGTCACCTAAAACCATGAAATCCTGGTTCACTTCACATCCATAACTAAAGAAGCCGAGGCCTTTGCAGGAGACTTATTAGACAACATAAAAGCCAGTCAAGAAAACCCAGCAACAAAAATAGCTAGAAAGGCACGGGAAAAATACAGCAGAAGGACACAGGAGGAAAGAAAAGAAAGATGGAAAAAGCATAAGCGAGCAGGGTGCTTTCAGGAGGAACTCAATAGGGATTATATTGATAGGGAAGAGACATTGCACTGGATCAGGAAAAGAGATATGGGATACAACGAGGAGAGACTAGTGGTTGGAGCACAAGACCAGTGACTTTTGACTAATGGCTTTAAAAAAAATGGCAGGACTGTCACAGAGTGACAAATGTCGATTTTGTCATGCAGCGGTGCAGAGTGCAAGCCACCTACTCTCCAGCTGCCAGATCCTAATGGCCGATGGGCACTACACTGCTCATCACAATAAGATCTGCTGTTATATACACTGAAAAATATGCAAAGACTTTAAAATACAAGTACAAGGACCAGTATGGGAGCATGCTCCAGAGCCAGTCAGCCCCAACAGAGTTATTACCATCTTTTATGACAAGGAAATCCCAACTGGAAGACACATAGAAGGAGGAGCACTTTCCTCTCCTTGGCTCCTCTCTTCTGTCTCATCTTGCCCTCTCTGAGCCCTGTCTAATTCAGGTTCTTTCTCTGTCTATGGTGGTGTACAAGCAGCATACCTGCCAACTACTCCAGTTTTGCCGTAATGGTTACGGTTTTCAAGACCCCATTCCGGGTTATGGCTTTATTAATCAAAATTACGGTTTTTCACTAAAAATTCAGTCAAAAATTTTAAATCGTAAAAAAAAAACACAAAAGCAATTCCAAACACAAGATCGCTAGGAATCGTATCTAAATTTACCTGAAGCGTTTACTAAGCTAACGCTATCACTATAGCTAATGCCATAGCTAGTCGTAGCACCTAACACCGATACAAAGAAGCGACTCCGTCCCCGGTGATTGGGGCTCGCCGGAGGAACCAACCGAGGCAACAGTTGGACGGGAGCCGGATCGGAGCTCAACTACAGCGGCGGTGGGCGGCGGGACTCGGTGGAGGAGCTGCCGGTACCCCGGCTGGACAGGAGCTCAATTGCAGCGGCGGTAAGCAGCGGGACTAGCAGTGGAGGGGGCTAGCTGAGGCCCAGCTGGATTCGAGGTCAGTCGGATCGGATACCGGCGACACCAGCAGAGATTGTTTTACTATCAACAGGTCAGTAAAAATGCCACCAAAGAAGGAGGAAATGGAAGAGATCAAAAAATCTCTGAACTAAGTTCAGAGATTTTATCTTCTTGGAACATAAGTCAATATTATACAGTAATAAGTGGCATTCAGCTGTTTGTTTTATGTCATTTAAGCACAGTTCTGGTACTTAAAAATCATAAAAACCTAGGAGCTTCGGGGGGCTTCGCCCCCCTTGCACCCCCAAAGGGGCTCTGCCCCAGACCCCACTGGGGGACTGCGCCAGACCCCCTGCTACATTTTAAGATAATTTCCCCAAGCCCAACTCACATCCCTGGGTAAAGAATGACATACTGAGGCAGGCCAGAAAATTACGGGGAACAGAAGTTTACCTAAATGAACATTTAACAAAAACTAATGCTGAAATAGCACGGCAAGCACAGATGCTGAAAAGACAAAATAAGATAGAGGCAGCATGGACAAGAAATTGTACAGTTTGGATCAAACTAAATGGAACACCTGAGGAAGCTAATGTACATGAAAATTCAACAAAATGTTTACTAGAATGTGCAATGTATTCACAATTTTGAACAATGTAATCTTGATGCCTTTCATATTTGAGTTTTGTATTTGTGAAACAACAACAATGTAGGTACTGTCTTTCTGTTCATGTTTCAATTGTTTTAAAATTCAATGTACTTTTCAAACAATAATTATATATTAAATGTTTGGTTGATTGTGAAATGTTTCCCCTTTGTGTTTTTTTTTTTTAATTTTTACACCTTTCACATTTGCTGAGGGAAAAGGTCAAGAGAAATGTCATTTGTCAACATTCGTTAAATGCATGATTGTGTACTAAGAGAATATTACCATAGAGTTTGTCCTTGATCTGTTCCATCAGCATATCTGCATTGACAATTTAAGGAAAATAGAAACATGATTGTTGAAGAAATATGAGGTTGTTAGCCACATTTTAACTTGATTTAATGCTAATATTTGTTTGGCGTCGGGGGGCTTTGCCCCCTGAACCCCCCACCAGGACTTTGTCCTGGACCTACTGGGGCCTGCGGCCCCTGGACCCCGGCTAGCTACTAGGCTTTTCAGGTTTGAAAGTTGAAGAAATGAGGTTGTTAGCTACATTCTAACTTGATTTAATGCTAATATTTGTTTGGCGTCGGGGGGCTTCACCCCCCTGAACCTCCCACCAGGACTTTGTCCTGGACCTACCGGGGCATGCGGTCCCTGGACCCCGGCTAGCTACTAGGCTTTTCAGGTTTGAAAGTTGAAGAAATATGAGGTTGTTAGCTACATTTAACTAGATTTAATGCTAATATTTGTTTGGCAAATATTAGCATTGTTATTATTAGCATTAGCATTATTAGCATTAGCATTAGGGGTCCAGGGGCCGGCTAGATACTAGGCTTTTCAGGTTTGAAAAGTTGGCAGGTATGAAGCAGGCTAGAAAATATCAAGTGTCATGTTTGGTCCTACAGGATTTCTTTGTCGTGGTTTACATAAATTGTATTTTTATTCTAGTGGGGGGTTTTTTTCATTGAGAGAGTAGTGAAGGGAAGGGAAAAAACCTAACAGTAATTTAAGATGGATTCACACAAAAACATTTGGACCGACTTTTTCTGATGTTTTGGCAAACGTCTGGCTCTGCTTGCAAAAGTTAATGATGGTGTTTGTTGGCAAAAGCTGGAGAAAGTTGTGTACTTTAAAAATTTTCAGCCTGCTGAAGATTTGCTGACGTTTGGAAATAAACTTTAGTGAAAGTGATGCTCAGTTTGTAAGAGTTCCTGAGCTCTGGGGTAAGTTGTGCAGAGTTTACCAAAGTCGGTCTTAAGTTAAAGCTGGGTTCACACAAGCGTTTGGACCGACTTGTACAGACATATTGAAAAATCAGAGAAATAATCAGCGCAGTCAGGTGGCACTCATATAAAGATCAGTGTTTGTGGAGGCTTCCTGCCATTCTGCTTCTGGAGTGAACACATCTCCCCTGAGCATACGTTTCAGTATTTATATTCATTTTATATTCCTATGTAGCTACTTCTGCATACCCCTTCCCCCTGTTCATTCATTCATTCATTCATTTAAAAAAATTAGTGAGTCATGATATAAATAAAATGACGGGTGATTATATTTTGACTGTTACACCTCTCTCCATTAAAATAACATAAAATTGAAAACTTTTTTTTTTTTCCGGTTCCGGTTCCGCCGGACCGGTGGCGCCACACAAGTAGGCTGCCCGTTGCAACAGCCTTTTTTTTATCTTCCTTCTTCTTTCTGCACCTTTCACTCTGTATATATATCACGGACGCACGGATCGCCCCGGGGGTCTCCTGGGTCGGCGGACGGAGCCACGGTTTGCAGCGGGAGACGTTACAGCGGGGAGGAGCTAGTGCTAGCTAGCACTTGGCCGCCGCCTGGTGCTAATGGGAAACTCGACATACCGGGAGCTGTAGCGAAAACGACGCGGGTGCCGGGCTGGAGTTTAGGCGGCGTGCAAGAAATATAAGACAGAATAATATAGAGCGATGGCAAGAACCAAGCAGACCGCCCGTAAAATCTACTGGAGGAAGAAGCCCCCCAGGAGACAGCTAGCCACCAGGGCTGCTCGGAGAGGCGCTCCGGCCACCGGCAGAGTGAAGAGGCCTCGCCGTCACAGGCCCGTGGCTCTGAGAGAGATCCGTCGCTACCAGAAATCCACGGAGCTGCTCATCCGTAAGCTGCCCGTCCAGCGCCTGGTGAGGGAGATCGCTCAGGACTTCAAGACCGACCTGCGTTTCCTGAGCTTCGCCGTCATGGCTCTGCAGGAGACCAGCGAGGCCCACCTGGTGGTCTCTTCTTTGCTAAGGGGGTCACCATCATGCCCAAAGACTTCCAGCTGGCCCGCCGCATCCGCGGAGAGAGAGCTTAGACTTTCTGCTGCACATTCACCAACCATAATGCTCCGCACTGTGTGTCTATATATATACATTTATAGTAATATGGACATATGTTTACTAGATGTTGTTTTTTCTTGCCTTCTGATTGTTGCTCTGAGTGTTGCTATCCCTGTGCTGTTGCAATCCTGGAATTTCTCCATTGTGGGACTAATAAAGGCTTATCTTATCTTATCTTATCTTAAAATCCTATTAAATGTCATTTATTTTTTTACAGCACATCAGTGCTGTTTGATTCCCACACTGAAAGTGAACCAATCCTGGAGAATGATTACGCACGGAGCAGATTACACGGAAAGCAGGAGTCTGAGTACAGAGTGAACCGGCATCCTATGTCCCGCCCTTCCTTAATTCTGATTGGCTGCATAGAACGGTCTGTGGGGCAAGATGGCGGCTTAGGAGATGGTCGGCTTTTGTGGAGCTCCGTAAACGCCTAAATATATTCAACATTCTCATTTAAGATATGGCTTCTTTCTTGTAAGCTAACGTAATATTATGACTCTTGAACAATATTGGACAAAACAGCATAAAACAATGCCGTCATTGAAGTGTAAGAACAGTAAGCCACGACAACAAAACACCGAGAGCACAGCCACAGCATTAGTCCAACATGGCTGCGATCAAGATGAAGATGAGATGGAACTGGAGCCTGGGCTCGCTAAAGCATTTGAGCTTATGAGCAGTAAGATAATGAAGGCTATTGACGATAGCCATGACTGTTCTTTCTCATACCAACGAGTTAAAAGGGGTCGTTTACCAGCTGGGCAAGCTAGAGGCTAGGACGCTACAGATGGAAATGGCTAATGAGCCATTGGCTAACATGGTCCTAGCTTTGGAGAATAAAATAAAATCCCTCTCTGAACACGTAGACGACCTGGAGAACAGAGGGTGGCGACAGAATATATGCATCATCAGTTTGCCGGAGAACGTGGAAGGGGGGGAATGCTTTGGACTTCTTTGAGCACTGGCTTCCAGATTTTCTTAATATGGATACGAAGGATGGCTGGGTTAAGCTAGAGAGGGCTCACCGCTCCTTGCACCCGCACCCGGCTCTGATCCGCAACCTCGCCCAGTCATCATCAGGTTCCACTCATTTCCTGACAAGCAGAGAGTGATGGCAGCAGAGAGTGATGGCAGCAGCGCGACGTGAAGCAGCCAATGGCGACATCACCTTGGACGGGAGGAAAATATCCTTCTACCACGACATCTCTGCCGAGGTTCTTTGTAGACAAAAGGAGTTTAACGAAGCCAAACAGCACCTGAAAGGAATCGGAGCAGAATATTCCATACTGTTCCCCGCAAGGCTGCAAGTTTCCTTTAATGGCACTAAGAAAACTTTTCTCTTCCCGGCTGAAGTTATGTCTTTTGCATCTAGTGTGACAAATCAAGGTAGATGAGAATGTGGACCTTAAGGTGGGACAGTGTATTTATTATTGTCCATCTCTGTGCTTTATGATGACTCTCTTTGTATGATGTGTGGTTTAAATAGTGGACACAGCTTTGTGTTTAATACACACATGTCGGTCCATTAAGCCAACTATTTAAGGTGAAAATCCCATATCGAATATGAGTCAAACTTAAATTTAAATGTATTGCTTGTTCTTAATATTAAGGGGTGTTTCATTAGCTCCCTGCCATCTGGATTATCACTTCCCCCCCCCCCTTCCTTTTTTTGCGCATTTGTGTAAAGGAGGGAATTATCTGCAGGCTCTGCCTCTCTTTTTTTTTTTGCCCCCCCCCCCCCCGAGTGATTTCTTTTTCTTTTTTTTTGTTTTGTGTTTTGTTTTTTGTTTTTTTTTCTTGTGAAGCATTTTGCCCTTTAGTAAGTGCCTCAAAGAATAGCAATCCCCATGAGATCTGGGGAAAGTTCCTCCTTATTATTTATTGGTTCAGTGTATTTTTTGTTTTGGGTCTGTGTTTGGGTGTGTGTTTTGTGCTCAGCAATGGTCTACCGTGTTGATTTATATTATCTGTACACTACATTCTGCCAAATGCTCAAAATTCTTACATGTGCAAAATGGGGTGCTGGAGACATATTTATTAGTCTTTACAGGGTTCATAAATCTTATTGTCTTCTTCCAATAGCATTAAACTTTGTTCGTGGAACGTGAGGGGCTTAAAGGGGAACGTGAAGCAAAGAAAGGTTTATGCTTTATTGAAAAGGGAGAGAGTAGAGGTGGCTCTATTACAGGAGTCACACCTGGATGATAATGGACATCATAAACTTAAATATGGTTGGGTTGGCCAGGTTTATTCCTCTTCTTTTACCACTAGCAGCAGGAGTGTAGTTATATTAATACAAAAAAATCTCCCGTTTCAGCTGGTGAAGTGCGTTAAAGACACACATGGAAGATATGTGATTATTAAAGGGGTTTTATATGGTGAAGAGATTGCTATTATGAATCTTTATTGCCCACCAAGTTATTCACCTAGCTTCCTGGTTAAGGCCTTCTCTGAATTTGCAGAGCTTTCCCCAGCAATAGCTTTAGTGGGAGGAGACTTTAATTGCTTACTTAACCCCTTGCTTGATAGACGTCCTCCTCGCAATACATCTTTAACAACTCAGGATGATGCTTTTTATGCTATTTGTGAAGAAATGAATTTGGTAGATGCATGGCAAACTCTCCACCCCTCTGCTAAAAAATTGACATTTTATCCCCCCCCCCCATAAGTGTCATACAAGGATTGATTATTTTTTCATTTCTAAACTGTTGGTACAATCTGTGTCTTCTTGTACAATAGGCAGTATTGTTGTTTGTGACCATGCATCTGTATTAATAGATTTACACACGTGGACAAAATTGTTGGTACCCTTCTGTTAATGAAAGAAAAACCCACAATGGTCACAGAAATAACTTGAATCTGACAAAAGTGGTAATAAATAAAAATTCTATGAAAATTAGCCAATGAAAATCGGACAATGCTTTTGAATTGTGGTTCAACAGAATTATTTTAAAAAAACAAACTCATGAAACAGGCTTGGACAAAAATGATGGTACCCCTAGAAAAGATTGAAAATAATGTGACCATAGGGACATGGTCAACCAAGATGTGTCCTCTAATTAACATCACAGGTGTCTACAAACTTGTAATCAGTTAGTCGGCCTATTTAAAAGGTGACAAGTAGTCACAGTGCTGTTTGGTGACATGGTGTGTACCACACTAAACATGGAACAATTTAGTAATCTTGTTTAGTAATCTTGTTACTAAACAAGAAAATTATAGACAAGCATGTTAAAGGTAAAGGCTATAAGACCATCTCCAAGCAGCTTGATGTTCCTGTGACTACAGTTGCACATATTATTCAGAAATGTAAGATCCACGGGACTGTAGCCAACCTCCCTGGACGTGGCCACAGGAGGAAACTAAAAAAATGGAAGAGACGGATAATACGAATGGTAACAAAAGAGCCCAGAACAACCTCTAAACTCATTCAAGGTGAGCTCCAAGGTCAAGGTACATCAGTGTCAGATCGCACCATCCGTCGTCGTTTGAGCCAAAGTGGACTTCACGGGAGACGACACCTGGGACACCACTGTTGTAAACAAATCATAAAAAAGCCAGACTGGAATTTGCCAAACTGCATGTTGACAAGCCACAAAGCTTCTGGGAGAATGTCCTATGGACAGACGAGACAAAACTGGAACTTTTTGACAAGGCACATCAGCTCTGTGTTCACAGATGCAAAAATGAAGCATACCAAGAAAAGAACACTGTCCCTACTGTGAAACATGGAGGAGGTTCTGTTACACACGTGGACAAAATTGTTGATACCCCTCTGTTAATGAAAGAAAAACCCACAATGGTCACAGAAATAACTTGAATCTGACAAAAGTGGTAATAAATAAAAATTCTATGAAAATTAGCCAATGAAAATCAGACAATGCTTTTGAATTGTGGTTCAACAGAATTATTTAAAAAAAACAAACTCATGAAACAGGCCTGGACAAAAATGATGGTACCCTTAACTTAATATTTCGTTGCACAACCTTTTGAGGCAATCACTGCAATCAAACGATTTCTGTAACTGTCAATAAAACTTCTGCACCTCTCAGCAGGTATTTTGGCCCACTCCTCATGAGCAAACTGCTCCAGTTGTTTCAGGTTTGAAGGGTGCCTTCTCCAGATGGCATGTTTCAACTCCTTCCACAGATGTTCAATAGAATTTAGATCAGAGCTCATAGAAGGCCACTTTAGAATAGTCCAATGTTTCGCTCTTAGCCATTCTTGGGTGTTTTTAGCTGTGTGTTTCGGGTCATTATCCTGTTGCAAGACCCATGACCCAAGACCGTGAGGTGCAGAAGTCTCATTGACAGTTACAGAAATTGTTTGATTGCAGTGATTGCCTCAAAAGGTTGTGCAACAAAATATTAAGTTAAGGGTACCATCATTTTTGTCCAGGCCTGTTTCATGAGTTTGTTTTTTAAAATAATTCTGTTGAACCACAATTCAAAAGCATTATCTGATTTTCATTGGTTAATTTTCATAGTCTTTTTATTTATTACCACTTTTGTCAGATTCAAGTTATTTCTGTGGCCATTGTGGGTTTTTCTTTCATTAACAGAGGGGTACCAACAATTTTGTTCATGTTGGTTTAGGTCAGGTTAAGAGTTGACTATGGCGATTTGATACATGTCTCCTGAAGGATGAAAGGTTTATTATTTTCTTGAGAAATGACTTTAAAATATTTTTTGCTATTAACTCGCAATCCACTAGTGGCTCATCCTTATTATGGGAAACATCTAAAGCTTATATCAGAGGCCTAATCATAGCACATTTAGCCTAGAAAAGAATGAAAGCAAAAAGAACAGCAATCTAAACTTGAAAGGAACTGGAAGAGATTAATCAAGTACTTGGATCATCATCATTATGAGATCCTATATTATTGCAAAGAAAGTGTGCCACACAAGCTGCATTAGATGCGTTATTAACTCAACAAGCGAAGAGTGCTCTTCTTTTTTCAAAACAGAGGTTATATGAATATGGAGACAAACCTAGTAAGTATTTATCTTGTCTAACAAAAATTAGAACAGATTCCCAACTGATTTCCTTCAGTTGTAGGTCTAAACGGAACATGTTTTTTTTTTTCCCACAATATCTTTATTGAACCTTTTTTTTTTTTTTAACAAACATAATACAAACAATCAAACACTAACACTAAAGTACTACAAAAAAAAAAAATGCACTAAAAACACCAACAACCACCAACAAAATCAAGTCTTCAACAATGCTCCTCTGTTTAGTCTAGACAATCCAATACATAAGTATACATATTATGTTCACCAGTTTGGAATTTACAAGGTCCACACACATCATTCACCTTCTTCTTCAAGAGTTATGTTTAAATTTTTTACATAATCAATAAAAGGTCTCCATATATTCTCAAACACAATTTCCTTTGATTTCAGTATATATGTTATTCTTTCTAATGGAAGGTTTGTTAACATCTGTCTTAACCACTGAGTCACATCTGGTCTATGAGTCTTTTTCCATAATAGTGCAATACATTTTTTGGCATTAAGCAAACTGAGGTCTATGAATGTTCTTTCACTTTTATTAAAATTATGCTTTTTCTGGGTACAGACCCAACAAAAACAGTTTAGGATTCAATATGATTTGTTTTGAGATTATTTTTTCAATTGTTACCCTCACCTCTTCCCAAAACATTCTTATTAATCTACATTCCCATAAACAATGAAATAGGGTTCCTTTACTTTCCATGCATTTTGTGCATGTATCTGGTATATTTTTGTTATATCTATTTAACTCCTCCGGTGTAACATACATCCGCATTAACCATTTGAAATGTATCAATTTAAGGCGTACATTTATTGATTTGGTTTGAGCTTCTGTACAAGCCAATTCCCATTGTTCCTCTGAAATTTCAATTTGCAGATCTTCTTTCCAGTAGTTTAATCTTTTCAGTGAATTTTCACTTGAAGATAGTGTCAATGAGTTATAAAACTCTGAAATAATACCCTTTCTTTTACTATCTTTCATCATCATTTTTTCCAAGGATGAATAAATAGGTCGAGTGAGAGCTTTATTTTGATTTGATCGAATAAAGTTTCTAAGTTGAAGATATTTAAAAAAATGTGTTCTATTGAGATTAAATTTGATCCTCAGCTCTTCAAAAGACATTATGTTGTCTGCACATGGCAAATATAAATCCTGAATCTTTTGTATCCCTTTTAAATTCCATACTTTAAATACAGCGTCCGCTCTCCCTGGTTTAAAATATTGATTACCCCATATTGGACTAAATTGTGACAATAACTGTGGTTCTTTTAAATAGTTTTTAGCTTCACACCATATTTTGATCATATGCTTTACAAATGGATTTTTAACTTGTTTTTGTAATTTTTTTGCCGAATCTGAGTATATGAATATGGGAAGAGGTAAAGGTAAATTGTATGATTCCATTTCAGTCCAGTGAGGGAGATCATTTGATGAAAAATAATATGTCATAGACCTCAGTTGTGCCGACCAATAATACAACATAAAATTTGGACATTTCAGACCTCCACGATCAAATGGTAAATATAATAAAGACAAACGTAATCTAGCCCTCCTGTTGTTCCATATAAATTCCACTAACTTTTTTTTTATTCTTGAGAATAGATCTAAAGGTGGTGATAAGGGAATGTATTGAAATAAATAAAGTATTTTAGGTAAAATATTACTTTTAAGTATATTGATTCTCCCGATCATCGACATTGGTAGTGACATCCATCTCTGAGTTAACTCATTGATATCTGACATTAAGGCTTCATAGTTGACACTGGCGACTAATTCTAGCTTAGGCATAATTTGGATTCCTAAATATTTAAACTGATTTACAACATTGAATTGATTTACCTCAGGGGCTGGGTAATTTCTCTGGGTCTCATTTAGCATTAATATTGAAGATTTAGTTTTATTTATTTTATATCCTGATATTTCCCCAAAATTCTTTATTAAATTCAACAAGGTTGGAATTGATTTTTTTAGATTCGCCATAAACAAAATTATGTCATCGGCGTACAGGGAGATTTTATGTTCTGTTGGTCCAACTTTAATTCCATATATTTGTGAATGTAAACGTATCGCTATCGCTAAAGGTTCAATTGCCATAGTAAACAGTAAAGGTGAAAGTGGACAGCCTTGTCGACATCCTCTATTGATTTTTATTGGTTTTGAAATATTGTTATTTGTTAGGATTTCTGCTGTAGCATTATTGTATATTATTTGAACCCATTTTATGAAATTATTTCCAAGTCCAAACCTTTGTAGGACTTCAAAAAGAAAGGGCCATTCAACTCTATCAAAGGCCTTTTCGGCGTCCAATGATAGGAGAGCTGTATCCGGTGCTTCTTTATTAAAATAAATAATATTAAATAGTCTTCTTACATTATGGAAGCCTTGTCTACCCTTTATAAAGCCATTCTGATCTCGATAAATAATATTTGGTAAAATTTCTTGTATTCGTCTTGCTAAAATTTTACAGATTATCTTAAGGTCGGCGTTTAATAGGCTTATTGGTCTCATATTTTCACATTTATTAGAGGGCTTACCTGGTTTTGGCAGCAGTATAATTAAGGCATTATTTATGTATGATGGTAAATTATTATTTTGAAATGCTTCCAAAACCATTTCCAAAAAAGGTTTTATTAATTTATTCTTAAATTTTTTATAAAGGTCAACTGGAAGACCATCTGGTCCTGCACTTTTTCCTGATTTCATATTATCAATGGCTAGCCCAACTTCTTCTTGACTAATTTTAGACTCCAATATCTCCCTATTTTCATTTGGAATACACGGTATAGATAGTTCGTTCAAAAACCCATTTAGTTTTGTTAAATCAGGTTCATTTTTGGTATCATATAATTTTTCATAGTAATCTCTAAAGGCTCTATTAATTTCTAAAGGATCTATAACTACCTGTCCGTTACTTATAATACTGGTAATTGGTGTTTTAATTTCCAATTGTTTAATCTGCCATGCTAATAATTTTCCTGATTTTTCACCTTGTTCATAAAAAGATTGTTTCAATCTTAGAAGACTCGAGGCAGCTCTATTCGCTGATTTTTTGTCGTATTCAGCTCTCAAAATCAGTAATTCTTTCTCCAACCTTGGGTCACTTCCTGCATACACTTTTTCCTGAAGACTTTTTATTTTATGTTCCAATTTAGCTCTCTCCTCTCGAGTCTTCTTAGATTTTGATCCTGTATAACTAATAATATGTCCCCTAATAAAAGCTTTGAAAGCCTCCCACTTTACACATGCTGATGTTTGTGTAGTATTGATGTCAAAGAACTCGTCTATCTGTTTTTCTATATACTTGACAAATTCCTCATCCTGAAGCCATTTATGCTGAAATTGCCATCTACCTGATTCCTTTGTCAATTTTTTATCTACATATATTAGACAACAGGGTGCATGATCAGAGATCACGATGTTATCATAAAAGCAGTTTTGAATCTTGGACCTTAATTCTGTGGAAATCAAAAAATAATCAATACGTGAGAATGTCTTGTAGGTACTGGAATAACAAGAATAGGCTTTAACTTGTGGTTTCATTTCTCTCCATATATCTAACAATCTCAGTTCTTTCATAAAATGATTAATAGTCATCCTGCATCCAATGTGCGTACAATCCAGTCCTGTTGATCTATCCACACCTGGATTCAATGTACAATTAAAATCCCCTGCTATTATATGTTGCCCTGTAAGTGATGATAAGATGAGAAATAAATTAGCAAAGAACTTCTGATCATCTATATTGGGACCATATAAGTTCACAAGATTTATATTTTCTAATAGCAAAGAACCTTGAATGATTACATATCTTCCAAATTTGTCTCCAATTACATTTTTCACTTGAAAAGGAACTGATTTATGTATGAGAGTCATAACTCCCCTGGCTCGGGATGAAAATGAAGAGGTGAATACACTTCCCTGCCATCTACTCCTAATTCTTTTAACATCCTCCTCTATCAGATGAGTTTCTTGTAAAAACACAATTCTTGAACCCATGTCCTTTATTTTATTCATAACTTGTTTAAGTTTTTTTAAATTTTGTAGACCTCTGCAATTCCATGAAGTTAAATTAAGATTAACACTTTGGTCCATGATCAATAGAGAGTTTGGGATTACCTTGCAGTGTAAACATGCTCATACAGAGAAGCAAAAACATGAGTGGTTGAACATTCATCCTACAAACTACACACAAACAAATTTCCCCTTCCCACACTTGTGGCAAACCCCCCAAAATCAAAAGAAAAATTCTGTCTCCCGATATAGCCATCGACCGTTCCACACCCACGGGGAACAGCCTAAGCCACTCCTTCTTCATCCTCCCAATCACCCTAACTCTACTGCTTTTAATGACGTAACATTAACTCTCCTCTGTAGTTTTCCAACTTAACTCCAAAATTTTTAACAACTTTGTACATCATAGGTTTTTTTTTTGTTTGTTTTGTTTTTTTGTTTTTTTAATATATAATACAATCTATATTTTGTAAACTTACTATTTACTTCAAGTCAGTCAGATGCCTGTGCAAATGCTTAATTATTCTACCTTATATTTTGTTCATGCTTAGCTCCCACCAGTCTCTTCTTCTTCTTTGATCTTCTTGATGAACTCCTGCGCCTCCTCTGGGGTCTTGAAGATGTGGGTTCTGCCCTCATACGTGGTCAGCAGTCTCGCAGGATAGATTACACCATGACGAATCCCAAGGTTGCGCAGCTCCTTACGTACAGGATCAAACTGCTTCCTCAATTGCTGGATTCCTGTGGCCAAATCTGGGTAGAACCGCACCTGCTGGTCCTGGTGTTTAATCTCTCCTTTAGCACGTGCAGCGTTGAAGATCTTCATCCTGTCTCTGTTGCTAAGAAACTTCATAATTAAGGTCCTCGGCGGTCCCTTATCTCTCCGTGGGCCAATACGATGTGCTTTTTCCAGAACCACTGCTGATTGCAACTCCTCGCTGCCCAGCACCTCCGGAATCCACTTTTCCAGAAAGGAACATACGTCCCGACCTTCTGATTCCTCTGGAAGACCCACCAGCCTCAAATTATTCTGTCTCGACCGAGATTCCAAATCCAAAATATTATCTTCCAGAGATTTATTTTTTTTTCCAAAGTGCGCACCTTTAATTGAAGACGGGTGACGTCATCTTCAGCACTAGCGAGACGGAGCTCCATCTGCGCCGTTCGTTCTACACAGTCACCCAATTCCTTTCTTATTCCTTCCAACGCTGTCATAATCCCATCAAATCTAGAGGAAAAGTCCGCTCTCATTGAACTCATGGCAGCCATCAGCGCATCTGCGCCATTCCCCGCATATATCGCACCTTTGCCAGCCTCCTCCGCCATATATGGAGTTTTGTTTGCTGCGTCACAGACCTGAAAGTCCGTTAATTTGGACTGTTTCGGCGGCTCGCTTTTTCCTTTTCCTGGTTTTCCAGCCTTAGGCTTCGCCGACATATCCTCGCCCAAATGCTGGGATACGTTCTGTCCCAAATGAGAGAGTTATTTGCCGATTTTTTTTCTCCAGGAGCAGAGCAGAGCGAGACACGTCCGTCCTACGTGGCAGCCATAACCGGACCCCTAAACGGAACATGTTACTTTGATAACAAAGATATAAATAATACTTTTAGGCAGTTCTACATTCAGTTGGTTCCAAGGTTGTCATAGCCAGGAGCGGCACTGGGGTTAAGCTCCCAGTGCTCATAAAATGCTCCTTACGCCGTGCGTCTCGAAAAGCCTCTGACAACTAAGTCCAACTCCTAGCCTGCCCGTGTGGTTTAGTCTCTAAGCCCGGCGGAACTGCTTTTACTAATAGGAGAAGGGGCGAGGGCGGATCTCTGGCGCCTTAAAACCAGATGCTTCGGGTAGATGGTGGCTCATCAACCTGGGAAGGTAGCCTATCTAGGGGAAGGTAAACCCTGATTTCAAACCTCCGCTGCCTTGCGGCACACCCGGTCACGGGAAAGGCTTCGGGAGTCAACCCTGAGGAAAAATCCGGAGTCGGAGCCCCTAAAGCAGTTCTCTGTTGTGCTCAACATCGTTCTGGCAGCTCCTGCGACGGCGCTGGTGCCAAACTATAGCAGCCCTGCTGTTCCTTTGGATTCATCAGTGACGTGGAGAGGGGGGGACATGCTGCATGGGTAACATCTTGTCCTCCATATCTTCCTGCCCAGGCTTGAATCCTACCACCGCCCAGCGCTGGAAGGTAGAACACCGGTGCACGTCGGCCTGTTCGGCCGTGGGCGGTGCTGTTCCGGCGGGGTGGACATTTGGGATTCTCTTCCATGGTCATCGTGGACCGACGGCCGACGACATTCAGTTATATACAGTGGACCAGACAGTAGGGGCCTCATATAAGATGGACTCTTTTTTGGACGGCCTAGCTTTCCCTACTATTTCTGATACTCAGAGACATGATTTAAATTCTCCCATCTCTAGAGAAAAGGTTGTATTAGCAATTAACAGTTTACAGTCAGGCAAAGCACCAGGGCCAGATGGTTTGAGCAGTGAATTTTCCAAAGAATTTCAGGATATACTTGTGGATCCATTTTTGGAGATGCTAGAACACTCCTTTACCTCTGGAAGCTTACTTCAGTCATGAAGAAAAGCTGACATCTCCCTAATTCTTAAAAAAGGCACATATCCTGAAGACTGTTCAGGATATAGACCTCATCATAGCAGTGTGTCGTGGTCGACAATGACTGTTTCATTTAGGTCTGATCAGATTCCTCCACACAGCTCTGTCCTTCGCCTTCCACTGCCAAGAACTCCTGTCTATGTCCAACTTCTTCAGGTTTCTTTTTACAGTGTCTTTAAATCTGAGCCTTGGTGTACCCTGATTGCATTTGCCTTCACATAGCTGTGAGTAGAGTAACTGCCGAGGGAGATGCTGATGATCCATCTTCTCAACATGTCCGAGCCATCTCAGGTTCATCTGTATTAGCAAATCCTCCATTGATGGTAGACCAGCTCGTTTCAGCACTTGTATGTTGGTTAGCTTGTCTTTCCATGAGATGTTCATTATGGCTCGAAGGTGTCTCATCATGTATGCGTGGAGTTTCTTTACCTGCACCCTGTAGACAATCCAAGTTTCAGCACTGTACAATAGAGTAGCCAGTACTGTCGCTCTGTACACTTTGCATTTCACACGGCTAGACACATGATGATTATTCCACAGTCTCTCCCTCAAGTTTCCAAGCACAGCACTCGCTCTTCCCATTCTGAAAGATAGTTCATCCTCCAGCCTAGCATTCTCTCAAATAGTACTCGCGAGATACTTGAAAGTCTTACACTTGCCTAGTGGCTCTGTACCAGTGCTGATCTCTTCTGGTAGTGATGTTGATAACTGAAACTTTGGTGGTTGATAAAGGCACTCTGTCTTCTTGATGTTGATTTGGAGGCTGAATTGACTAGCTGCACTTGCAAATTTCTCCACTAAAGATTGCATATCTTCCGCACTGTGTGCAACTAGAGCACTGTCATTGGCAAAGAGCATTTCTCTTACTACCTTTATCAATGTCTTACTCTTGGCTTTAAACTGTGCCACATTGAACAAGTCTACTTCTTTCCTCGTTTGAATGTACTCCTTCTGAAGTGTCTTTGAAGGCCACCTCAAGCATGGCTGCCAGATATAGCAAGAAGAGTGTAGGCGCCAGCACACACCCTTGTTTCACCCCGTTGTTTAACTTTTTGGGTGTTTCTTTGCTTCCAGTCCATTTTCACATTGATTTTAAAATTCTCTGACTTACTTTTAAAGTTTTGAATGGCTTGGCACCCTTTTATCTAACCAAACTTCTGGACTTTTATTCTCCTGCTTGAGCATTAAGGTCATCCAACCAGCTGCTTTTTGTGCAGCCTAAACGTAAACTAAAACAGAGAGGGGATAGGGCCTTTGCAGTGGCATCCTCTAGATTATGGAACAACCTGTCACTCCATATACGCACCGCAGAATCCTTACAGCCTTAAATCACAACTTAAAACCCATCTTTTTAATCTGGCTTTTAATTCAAGTTCAGTTTGAGTCCTACAGGTCATGTTATGTAGTGGTCCCTGTGTTTTTTTTAGCTTGTCTTTATTTTATTTTGTTACATATTTTATTGTACGTTTTATTATTTTATCAAGTGTAAAGCACTTTGGCCAACCTTGTTATTTTTAAATGTGCTCTATAAATAAAGTTGACATTGACACTGGCAGATCTGAATTTAATTTTACTTCATCAAAGTATCTAAAAGTACTTTACTGAAATTCATTCATTAGAGGGCACTCAGAGAGCACGCACCTCTGCCAAGGCTGTTGTTCACCAAATTCTGCTCTGCCACTGCATATCAGTAGCAGGTAAAAAGCTTGGCAGAGGAAAAAACCATCCTGTAGTTTTGGCGTAATCCTGCTAAACCATTGCTAGGGCACTGAGCCTTGGTGAAAGCATGCACTCTTCATGCCCAAAATGAAATGGGTTTGTGTGTAGCCCAAGAGTCACCTGTGGTGAAAATTTCATAAAACTCTCCAGTATTTCTGGAGTAATCTTGCGAACACATTGTGAGAAGATAGAGCCTTGGCGGAGGTATGTGTTCTCAAATCATCGTCAAAAAATGTAATGGGTTCCTCTCTAGCCCAAAGACCACCTCTGGTGAAAATTTCATCCAAATCCATCCAGTCGTTGTTGTGTAATCCCGTGGCACCAATACAAACAAGGCTTTTGTTGGAGGTATGCACTCTCAGATGATAACCAAAATCTAATGGGTTCATTCTTCAGCAAAGGGCCACCTCTGGTGAAAATTCCCTCCAAACCTGTCCGGTAGTTTTTGTCTAATCCTGCTGACAGATAAACAAACAGACAAACAAACCAACACGGATGAAAACATTACCTCCTTGGTGGAGGGAATAAATAAATGCATAATCTGCATTCTGTGTCCTGTAGGCTCTAGGTACATGATTAAAACTGAACAACAAAATGTCTTCACCATCGTATCATGAAAAATAAAATATAATAGATTATATTATCGCAGAATTTGTACACACACACACACACACACACACACACACACACACACACATTACACACGTGGACAAAATTGTTGGTACCCCTCTGTTAATGAAAGAAAAACCCACAATGGTCACAGAAATAACTTGAATCTGACTAAAGTGGTAATAAATAAAAAGTCTATGAAAATTAACCAATGAAAATTAGACAATGCTTTTGAATTGTGGTTCAACAGAATTATTTTAAAAAACAAACTCATGAAACAGGCCTGGACAAAAATGATGGTACCCTTAACTTAATATTTTGTTGCACAACCTTTTGAGGCAAACACTGCAATCAAACGATTTCTGTAACTGTCAATGAGACTTCTGCACCTCTCAGCAGGTATTTTGGCCCACTCCTCATGAGCAAACTGCTCCAGTTGTCTCAGGTTTGAAGGGTGCCTTCTCCAGATGGCATGTTTCAGCTCCTTCCACAGATGTTCAATAGGATTTCGATCAGGACTCATAGAAGGCCACTTTAGAATAGTCCAATGTTTCGCTCTTAGCCATTCTTGGGTGTTTTTAGCTGTGTGTTTCGGGTCATTATCCTGTTCAAGACCCATGACCTGCGACTGAGACCAAGCTGTCTGACACTGGGCAGCACATTTCTCTCTAGAATACCTTGATAGTCTTGAGATTTCATTGTACCCTGCACAGAGTCAAGACACCCTGTGCCAGATGCAGCAAAGCAGCCCCACAACATAACAGAACCTCCTCCATGTTTCACAGTAGGGACAGTGTTCTTCTCTTGGTATGCTTCATTTTTGCGTCTGTGAACATAGAGCTGATGTGCCTTGCTAAAAAGTTGCAGTTTTGTCTCGTCTATCCATAGGACATTCTCTCAGAAGCTTTGTGGCTTGTCAACATGCAGTTTGGCAAATTCCAGTCTGGCTTTTTTATGATTTGTTTTCAACAGTGGTGTCCTCCTTGGGCGTCTCCCATGAAGTCCCCTTTGCTCAAACAACGACGGATGGTGCGATCTGACACTGATGTACCTTGACCTTGGAGTTCACCATGAATGTGTTTAGAGGTTGTTCTGGGCTCTTTTGTTACCATTCGTATTGTCCGTCTCTTCCATTTTTCATCAAGTTTCCTCCTGCGGCCACGTCCAGGGAGGTTGGCTACAGTCCCATGAATCTTAAATTTCTGAATATGTGCAACTGTAGTCACAGTAACATCAAGCTGCTTGGAGATGGTCTTATAGCCTTTACCTTTAACATGCTTGTCTATCATTTTCTTTCTAATCTCCTGAGACAACACTCTCCTTTGCTTCCTCTGGTCCATGTTTAGTGTGGCACACACCGTGTCACCAAACAGCACAGTGACTACTTGTCACCCTTTAAATAGGCCGACTGACTGATTACAAGTTTGTAGACACCTGTGATGTTAATTAGAGGACACATCTTGGTTGAACATGTCCCTATGGTCACATTATTTTCAATCTTTTCTAGGGGTACCATCATTTTTGTCTAGGTCTGTTTCATGAGTTTGTTACCTCCGCCAAGGAGGTAATGTTTTTACTGGGGTTTGTTTGTTTGTCTGTCTGTCTGTCTGTCTGTCTGTCTGTTACCAACATAACTCAAAAACTTATGAATGGATTTTGACGAAATTTTCAGGAAAGGTGTGTTATGGCACAGGGAACAGATGATTAGATTTTGGTAATGATCTGAGAGTGCATACCTCCACCAAGGGCTTTGTTTGTATTTGTGCAGCAGGATTACACAAAAACTACTGGATGGATTTGGATGAAATTTTCACCAGAGGTGCTTCTTGGGCTAGAGAGGAACTCATTATACTTTGGTGATGATTTGAGAATGCATACGTCAGCCAAGGCTCTTATCTTTTCACAGTGTGTTAGCAACAATACTCCAAAAGTTATGAATGGATTTTGATGAAATTTTCAGGAAAGGTGTGTAGTGGCACGGAGAATAGAGGATTACATTTTGGTGATGATCTGAGAGTGCATACCTCCACCAAGGCCTTTGTTTGTATTTGTGCAGCAGGATTACACAAAAACTATTGGATGGATTTGGATGACATTTTCACCAGAGGTGCTTCTTGGGCTAGAGAGGAACCCATTATATTTTGGTGATGATCCGAGAATGCATACCTAGGCCAAGGCTCTTATCTTCTCACAGTGTGTTAGCAACAGTACTCCAAAACTGATGGACAGACGTTGATGCCATTTTCACCACAAGTGGCTATAGGCCTACACACAAACCCACTACATTTTGGAGGTGATCCATGGGAAACGGAAGGAGCCTTGGCAGAGGCTATGAGTGCTTTTCTAGTTTTTTAAAGTAATTCTGTTGAACCACAATTCAAAAGCATGTGTGTGTGTGTGTGTGTGTGTGCGCGCGCGCGTGTGTGTATTAGGGATGAGCCGATACTGTGACGTTGCGTATTGGCCGATACTGATCCAAACCTCATACCGTCTCTCTTATTTATGTTATGGTGCCCCCTTCGGGAGGAAGGACGGGACCCATTTGCCAGGCGAAAAGAAAACATAATTTATTATAGAAAAACATAAAACGTAGCACGAGGCTGGAATAAATAACACAACTGCACAGTGTTATATATTAATATGATGTATTATTGTGTGATGAGGGTAGTGGCTCCACCTTTCCGGTTCTGCTGCCACCCTCAGTTTAAGAAGCTGAGGCAAAAGAGGCACGGTCCCGTTTGACCTTTGCCTCTGCCTGTACAGGAGCGCCTTGTGTCTGTGAGTCACAAAATAAAGTTGAGCTCTATTGCACTTCCGGCCTCATTACTGGAATACAGATTATGGACATAACATTTGGCGATGAGGATAAAAGTATGGATAAAGGTATTTTGGCCATTCAGCCATTTCTGGAGCTTCCTGGTGAGCTGCCAGAGCTGTGGGAGAGGTGGTTTGCTGCATTCAAGAATTATCTGGTGGCACTGAACCTCGGTGAGTTGGAGGGATTTGCGTGCACAGGCAATATTTGTCCATAATCTTGGCATGGAGGGACAGAGCATTCTTAGCACATTGGGAGTGGGCGACAGTTTTGAGGACATGGTTGCGCTACTTTCGCACCCCTGAGAATGTCGTAGTCCGGAGAATCCAGTTTCGACAACGCCGCCAGTGGGCTGGAGAGTCAGTGCAGCGGTATGTTGCTCACCTGCGCCAACTGGCTGGGTGTTGCCAGTTTGGGACTTTAGAGGAAGAAATGGTCCACTATCAGTTGGCAGAGCACACATTGTGTGCAGCAGCACCATGAAGACTCCATACCATTCCAGTGAACTGACGTTGGCCAAAGCGGTGGAGATAGCCCAGCAGTTCGAAGCAGCGGATAAACTGTCACAGGAACCTTAGTGAGAGAACAGCGTTGGGGCAACCCGACTCACAATCAGCGGCACAGGCTG
This sequence comes from Pholidichthys leucotaenia, assembly GCA_020510985.1. Taxonomy (NCBI): domain Eukaryota; kingdom Metazoa; phylum Chordata; class Actinopteri; order Cichliformes; family Pholidichthyidae; genus Pholidichthys; species Pholidichthys leucotaenia. The sequence continues at coordinate 122,409,735 of CM035841.1, forward strand.
TAGACCCGGATAGCGATGATAGTGTGGAAGACAGAGAAAAATACGCTACCACTATAAAAATTTGGTCTGCCCCGGGATCCCCCAAGTGTTTTGGCTGTGGGTCTACCAAGCACCAGTACAAGGCAAGAGCGTGTCTAGCAAAAGGCAAATGCTGTGGCGTGGGCTCCTAAATCATTTCGCCATGGTCTGTAAAAAGTTTGAGCGAGGGGATCGACGACGTGAAGTGGATTTCCCTGCCACGACTCCTATGGTTATTCACACCGTATCCCCGAGCACAGAAGGCCGTACATATTTAACAGTTACGTTGGATGGCGAGGACGTGCCATTGTTGGTGGACATGGGCGCGGTGAGGTCCGTGTCAAACTGGCCTACTGTGAGGAGTTTTTTCCCCTACCATCGTGGGAGAGGTCTGTCAACGCTGTTATGTGGGTATGGCGGTAATAGGCTGTCCATCGTGGGTTTGCTGGAGTTGATGGCGAGGTACAAGAAAGCGGTGTTGTCCAATATACAGTTTGTGGTGACCGCGAGTGGGTCGAATGTGATGGGCTGCGATCTGTTTTATGGACTGGACTTCTCAATCACCAGCAGCAGTGGAGAGGAATGGTCGGGCTGTGGTTTGTGGAACTGGCCGGTTCTGCAAGTGGTTGACGATGCAGTTTGGAATGATACACGACCGAGTATTCTGGGAGATGGACAGTACAATTTCCACCCAGGGCCATCAGGGCAGGGTTCTGGTGCCAGGGCCCACGTTAACCTAGGTGACGGAACTGGGCGGCATGGTGGAATGCCTGTAATGGCGGGTGAGGCTGTGAAGACGACCCTCTCTGCTTCCGGGGTTCGGCCTGGAGGTACCGAGAAGCATGGGGCTGCAACGGCTACGCCAGCGTTCAAAATGAAAGAGGGCGGGGCAGGACCAGCTGGCACGGGAAACAGACATGCCACGCAGGAACACTGCAGGCCGAGTCAGACTTGGCAGAGGGTCACCGGTGTGGCACGACCCGTTGTGGAGGCCCAGTTGAGACATCGTGGACATGGGAAGTCGAGTCGAGCTCCTTTGGGAGTCGGTGACGTGGTTTGACCCAGAGAGGAGGCTCGGCTGAGTGGTGTCCACGGAAAGAGGAAGCGATGGGAGGACCAGGGGCGGCTGAAGGTGGTGGCTGCTCAGGAGGACGGATACCTTCGGCTGTCAGATGACTCATGGAGACACCCCAATGAACTGCGGCACGTTATCAAGGAGAAGGAGATGTCGGGGCTCCAACGTGGCTCATCTCTAGAGACAAAGAGACGAAGGAGCTCTGGGCGGGACCCGCAAGACGAGTCCCCCGGGGGGTGGCTTCCATCGAGGCTGGACGGTAGCAAGGGGCGATGGGTTGGGTTAAGTGTGAATTTCCCGGGCTACGTAGTTAATATGTTTCTCATGATGGACTGCTATAACAGGTGCCCATGTGAAAAAAAAAAAACATGAAATGTGTGTGTCACCATGTTTGGGGGTGTGTATTACTGTGGGGTTTGCCCGGGTTGGGGTGAAATAGCTGGGAATTGTTTTCTCCTTTATGTATATAAAATGGTAAATGGCGTTCACTTATATAGCGCTTTTTCTCATCTCTGGATGGCCAAAGCGCTTTACAGATCCTGCTATCCACCCATTCACACACTGATGGCTGCAGAGCTGCCATACACACACAGGCACTAGCCTGGCCACCAGGAGCAACTGGGGGTTCAGTGTCTTGCTCAAGGACACTTCGACATGCAGACTGCAGACAGAGCAGGAATCGAACCCCTGACCCTCCCATCAGTAGTCAGCCACACTACACCTGTGCCACAGCCGCCCCCACAATAACATATGTATAAGTTTATGGGGTTATTTTGTGTTATATTAGGAGCACGGCAATATTTTATTTTATGGACTCTTGTTATTAAAGACGGCAGAATAATTTGTCTGGCAGTGTGGAGGTGGGACGGCAGTCTACCTGTCCCTCGCTAGCTTTAGTTGCTTGTGTGCATGGATAGGTCTATTTTATTTGTTTGTTATTAGAGTGTGACTCGGGTACTAAATTTTGGAGGGCCTAATCAGTATGTGTGTGTTTTGGACTTTTCTAAAGGGGGGGGGCGTGTTATATATTAATATGATGTATTATTGTGTGATGAGGGTAGTGGCTCCACCTTTCCGGTTCCATCGCCACCCTGAATATAAGAGGCTGAGGTGGAAGAGGCACGGTCTCTTTTGACCTTTGCCTCTGCCTGTACGGGAGCGCCTTGTGGCTGTGAGTCACAAAATAAAATTTTCTATTGCACCTCCGGCCTCGTTATTGGAATACAGATTATGGACATAACACACGGCAGGATAAAATCAGACTGAACCTAAACCGTGAGACGCTAACATAAAGATGCATACGATGTGGAGAAACTTAACAGAGAACTTCACAGTTGAACTCAACAGTATAATGCTGCACTGAAAGAGAGGCGAGCACCTGAACATAAAGGCAGGTGGTTATTAACACAATTAGTAACAGCTGTGAATAATTAACAACACAAAGGACAACTAATGAGGAGCAGAAGTAACTGAAAGTGCTGTCACCACAGATAGCCCCTAAATGATGAGAGAAGCAGAAACACAGATAATAATGGTACTGACAATGATAATAGTGAGTCTGAAAAGAAACATAAATTGTGGACAGGGATGCAGACCTGTTAAGAACAACTACAATTTATAACAACAAAAGTATACTTTGGTAATGACTGGTTGCATTTTGCACACATATAAATCCATCCTCTAAAAGTCAAAGAATATAAAACAAATTTTACTCAGTTCAGCAACACTGCTGCTTTTTCTTATTTTAAACTTTGCAACACTGGCAGCATTCCACTGGTCAGCACTATGCAAACATGCATTCTGAAGTTTTTAAGTGCAAGTTTATGCAAAACTTGCATTTAAGTAAACATTCAGATGAAATTCCAAGTGCCACTTTATGCATGAGGGGAAAAAAATGCTGTAGATCTGAAAATAAAGGAACTAACCCTTTAAGTTGTATTTTTGACATTTATCAGCCATCCATCCATCTTCTTCTGTTTATTGCTTTTCGGGTTGTGGGGGTGCTGGAGCCTATCCAAGCATCTTTGGGCGAGAGGCAGGGTACACCCTGGACAGATCGCCAGTCCATCACAGAGAGACAGACAACCATTCACTCTCACAGTCATACCTAAGGACAATTTAGAATCCCCAGTTGATGCCAATTAACCTAACCTGCATGTTTTTTGGCATGTGGGAGGAAACTGGAGAAATCCCTGAGTAAATCCACGCAGACACGGGGAGAACATGCAAACTCCACACAGATCACTGTTGGTCAGGGGCTGGGATCGAACCCAGGATCCCCCGGCCAACGGTGAGTTGCTGTGCTACCGCAGTGCTAACCACTCCGCCACTGCGCTGCCGACATTTATGCCAAATTTGTACAGATTGTTTCCTCTATGCCATGTGTCAACACAATGGAAATAAGCTATGGAGAGCTTGCTCCTTCTGTAATTGATAGCATGGTAGATTGATAGCTGTAATTAAATCCTTACTCAAAAAGCCAACGCTCGGGACTTCCAGGAAGATGGCGGAGAGACATAACGCTTAAACAGAGAGCTCTCCCTAGCCGGATTAAAAATCATCGGTAAATGGCCAACTCGACATAAGCGGATCAATAAACTAAGGGATGAAAACACGAAGGAGCCGGGCACAAGGACAAAAGCAGGGTAAAATTAAAGAATTCCTCTTCAACAACGCAGGAGAAATCGCTGAACACGAGGCCCAAAAAAAACGAGGTGACTGCAGCAGAGAAAATGGAGGACGCAAAACTCGATACCATGAACACTGGCATCGCCAGTTTGGGTAAAGAGTTGAAAGACTTCAAGCGGCAGCTACAACAGGATTTAGCGGCTCTTAAGGAGGAGCTGAAAAAAGAGATTAAGGAGGAAATTATGGGCCTCCGAAGAGAAATGGAGCGCAAGCTAGCAGAAAACATGGAGGAGCTGCGCTCTCAGCGGGCGTGTATGACAGAAGCACAGGCCCGAATATTGGAGCTGGAAGATTGGAAGAGCGAGGCAAGCGAACAGCTACAGACCCTGACGGCACAAACGCAGAGGATGCAGGAGAAAATAACCGACCTGGAGAGCAGGTCCAGACGGAGCAATATACGCATCTTTGGGATCCCGGAGGGCTTTGAAGGCAACTCGATGACGAAATTCATGGATCAGTTCTTAAAAAAAGAACTGGAGCTGCCCGGTGAAGCGGATCTGCAGATTCAACGAGCGCACAGAGCCTCGGCACAGAACCCGAAGCCAAACTCTCCACCCAGGTCAGTTGTGGTAAACTTTCTGAAATATGACATAAAGGAAAGAATCCTGACACAAGCGTGGAAAAAAAAGATACGAATCGGCGACAAACAGATATTCTTTGATCATGACTACCCGACAGAAATTGTGCAGCAGCGGAAGAAATATGCCAACATTAAAAAAACGCTGAAAGAGAAAAAAATTAGATTCCAAACGCCGCTAATGAAGATGAGGATTCATTGGGAGGACGGCGTAAAAACCTACAACACAGCCAGAGAGGCAGCGCAGGACATGATGGAGCGGGGCTTTGTGGTGAGCGTGCCGGAGGAAGCGACTGGAGCAGCGGCGGCCCTGAACGCATCACGACAGCCGGAGTGGAGGCGAGTGAGCGGCAGAAGACGGGAGGAGACGTGAAGCAGCGGGCCCTGGAAAAACTGCAAGGCTTTCAACTGAAAGCCTAGATTGTAACAAAGATTAAGAAAGGCACAGAAGAAATGAAGGCCAAGAAGACAAGGTAAAAGAGAAACAGACGGCTAGGAGAGGTTTAAGTGATTTTTGTTGGACATTTCTAGACTAATGACTATTACTTGGATAGTAACTAGAGGTCTAGCGAGGGCCCCTCACTCTGTGAGGACATTCCCTCCACCCACCAACAGGGACCAGTGGGCAGAAGAAAGGCCCAAAGTACGGAGGTCGAGATTTTTTAATGTGTTTTTATATAAATATGTGTTATTTTTGTTGTTAAAAGGGCTAGGAGCACAAGTTAAAGAAATGGAAAAACATGAATATGGGTAAAAATCTTAAGATAATGACACTAAACGTGAATGGTCTGAACTCACCTGTTAAAAAGGAAAGAAAAATAAGAAAATTCAAGAAGGAAAAAGCCGAAATTATATTTATGCAAGAGACACATTTGAGCAAGACAGAACATGAGAAACTAAAGAGATTTGGCTATAAGAACTCCTACTACAGTTCATTTAAGGGAGGAACTAAAAGGGGGGTTATGATACTAATTTCAAATAAAATACAATTTGAATGTGAACAAGAAATCCAGGATAAAGAAGGCAGGTATGTAATAATAAAGGGTAGCATAGATGGAATGCAGATCACATTAGTGAGCATCTATGCCCCACCAGAAAGTGACAAGGGTTTTTTTCAACATCTGTTTGATCTCATAGCAACACACAGTGAAGGAGTCCTAAATTGTGGAGGAGACTTAAATGCTGTCATGGATCATGAAGTTGATACAATTCAATTCAACTTTCAATTCAACTTTATTTATATAGCGCCATTTCACAACAACAGTCATCTCATAGCACTATCAACTGTAGGGAGGACCCCCACAGTTGCAGAAAGACCCCAGCAATCAGGCGATCCCCTGTGAGCAAGCACTTGGCGACGGTGGAGAGGAAAAACTCCCTTTTAACAGGAAGAAACCTCCAGCAGAACCAGGCTCAGGGAGGGGCAGTCATCTGCTGCGACTGGCTGGGGGGTGAGGGGACAGAGAAGAAGAAAAGAACAGACATGTAGAGAGCAAACAGCATGATGGGGACTCAGTCTATGGGAGAGAACAAACAAATGTTAATGACCAGCAAAAAAAAAAATATTTCATAGAGAGTGAGGAAAGGAGTGAGGCCCAGTGCATTACTGGAGGTCCCCCGGCTGACTAAACCTATTAGCAGCATAACTAAGGGAGGGTTCAGAAACACATGATCCCTCCCTAATTGTAGGCTATATCAAAAAGGTAGGTTTTAGCCCTATTCTTAAAAACAGAGATCGAGTCTGACTCCCGAATCCAGATTGGCAGCTGATTCCACAGGAGAGGAGCTTGATAACTGAAGGCTCTGCCTCCCATTGTACTTTTGGAGATTCTAGGTATTACAAGTAAACCTGCATTTTGGGAGCGTAGTGCTCTGTTAGGATGATACGGTAGTATCAGATCTTTTAAATAAAAAGGAGCCTGATTGTTTAGAGCTTTGTAAGTAAGAAGGATTTTAAACTTAATTCTAAACTCTATGGGAAGCCAATGAAGGGAGGCCAGAACCGGAGAGATATGATCTCTCTTTCTAGTACCTGTTAAAACTCTTGCTGCAGCATTTTGGATCAGCTGAAGACTTTTTAAAGATGTTTTAGGACAGCCTGATAATAAAGAATTACAATAATCTAATCTCGAGCTAACAAAAGCGTGGATCAGCTTCTCAGCATCACTCTGAGACAAGATGCTCCTAATCTTGGCAATATTACGCAAATGATAGAAGGCAGTCTTAGAAACAAATTTAATATGTGAATTGAAGGACAAATCCTGATCAAAAATAACTCCAAGGTTCCTCACAGAGCTATTAAGAGAAAGAGTAACTGCATCCAAACTGAAAGTTTGATTTGGAAAGGAATTTCTAAGGTTTTTTGGACCAACAAGAATGACTTCAGTCTTATCTGAATTTAATAGCAGGAAATTACAAGTCATCCAAACTTTGATTTCCTAAAGACAGGCTTCTAACTTGGCTAATTGATTAGTATCATCTGGCTTCATTGACAGGTATAATTGTGTGTCATCTGCATAACAGTGAAAATGTATACAGTGCTTTCTAATAATGTTGCCTAATGGAAGCATATATAAACTAAAAAGAGTAGGGCCAAGCACAGATCCCTGTGGAACTCCATGACTAAGCTTTGAGCTGAGAGAAAACTCATCATTTACGTGAACAAACTGGAACCTATCAGATAAATAAGATCTAAACCACTGCAACGAAGTTCCATTAAGTCCAACATAGTGTTCTAATCTATCAAGTAGAATATTATGATCAATAGTATCAAAAGCTGCACTAAGATCTAAAAGGACAAGTACAGAAACTAGTCCATTATCAGATGCAATGAGGAGGTCGTTAGTGACCTTCGCTAAGGCTGTTTCAGTGCTATGATGGATTCTAAACCCAGATTGAAACTCCTCAAATAAACCATTTCCCTGCAGGTGGTCAAATAATTGCGTAGCAACAACTCTTTCTAAGATTTTTGAAATGAAAGGGAGATTAGAGATTGGTCTATAGTTAGCTAAAGCTCCTGGATCTAGCGTTGGCTTTTTGAGTAAGGGTTTAATTACAGCCGTTTTAAAAGCCTGCGGTACATGGCCTAAAGTTAATGAAGAATTAATTATATGAAGAATAAAGCTACCAATAAGTGGGAAGACTTCTTTAAATAACCTGGTAGGAATAGGGTCTAAAAGACAAGTTGAAGGTTTGGATGAGGAAACTATTTTGTCTAACTCACAAAGGTCGATTGAAGTAAACTCATCAAGACAGACATCAATAGAAGGAGTTGTAGTAGTTACAGTATTTAAGTTAACTGTGGGAAGAATCTGATTGATTTTATCTCTGATGGATGAAATTTTATTATTGAAAAAGTTCATAAAGTCCTGACTAGTAAGCTCTAAGGGGATGCTAGGATTGACAGAGTCCTGACTCTTTGTCAACCTGGCTACAGTACTGAAAAGAAACCTGGGATTATTCTTGTTCTCTTCTATTAATGCAGAGTAATAACTCGTTCTAGCTTTTCTAAGAGATTTTTTATAAATTAAAAGATGATTTCTCCAAGCTAAATAGATTTCATCTAAATTAGTAGAGCGCCATTTTCTTTCTAATTGACGAGTCTTCTGTTTTAAGCTACGAGTTTCTGTGTTGAACCAAGGAGTTAAAAATCTCTGATTAGACTTTTTCTTTTTTAAGGGGGCCACCAAGTCTAGAGCCTGATGCAGAGAAGCTGAAACACTATCCACCATGTTATCAATTACAGAAGGAGCAAGCTGTCTATAGCTTATTTCCGTTGTGTTGACACATGGCATAGAGGAAACAATCTGCATAAATTTGGAAACAGCATCATCTGAGAGGCATCTACTGTGATAATATTTTTCTTTAGGAGCCAAATAGTCAGAAATAGTAAAATCAAAGGTTAACAGACAATGGTCTGACAGTACAGGGTTATGAGGAGACACTACAAGATTTTCTATTTCTATGCCATATGCCAGGTGATACCTCTCGGCGCCACACCAGTCGGCTGCCTTTTGCAACAGCGGCTCGATTCCGAGTTTTTTTTCCCTTCCTCTCTCTTTTGATCACTTTTTTTTTTTTTTCACCCCACTTATATCACGGACACACAGATCGTCCCAAATGTCTCCTGAGCCGGTGGACGGAGCCACTGTTTATAGCAGGATACGATACAATAGGGAAGAGCTGCTAGCATTTAACCGCCACCCGGTCCCACTGGAAAAACTCGACATACCGAGAGAACTGAGGCGAAAACGCCGCGGCTGCCGGGCTGGAGTAAGGCGGAGGACAAAAAATATAAGGTACAGACCCTCCCTTCCATCTGTTGTCATGGGAAATGTACGGTCGATACTGGGAAAGTTAGATGAGCTAGCAGCTATCTCCCGTTATGATAGCACTTACCGGGAGTGCTCTCTCCTTTTGTTTACTGAGACGTGGCTAACTGAACTAGCAGCAGATGCTAACATTGAGCTGGAGGGTTTTCACATGATACGAGCTGACCGAACACCAGAGAGTGGCAAAACTAGGGGCGGTGGAGTGATAATGTATGTTAACAACAACTGGTGTAGACCGGGACATATCACTGTTAAACAACGACACTGCAGCAAAGACATTGAGTTGCTAGCTGTTAGCATGAGGCCTACATATCTCCCGAGAGAACACTCACACGTGATCTGCATTGTTGTTTATGCAAATCCGACGGCGAACGCTGGGACAGTGCGTGACGTCATCCATTCAGTAACCAGCAGGCTGCAGACAGAACACCCAGATGCTCTTCTCCTCATCTCAGGCGACTTCAACCACGTTTCACTGTCTCCCATTCTGCCCACTTTCACCCAGTATGTCACATGCCACACTAGAGACAATAAAACACTGGATTTGTTCTACGCAAACACTAAGGAGGCGTACACCTCATCACAACTCCCCCCACTTGGGAGATCGGATCACAACTTGGTTCATCTCCGACCGGTGTACAAACCCCTAGTGCACAGACAACCTCCGGCCATGCACACTGTGGAGTTATGGTCTGAGGAGACAATGGACACTCTAAAGGACTGTTTTGAAGCCACTGCCTGGAAGCAGCTCTGCGATCCACATGGTGAGGACATCGATGGCCTCATTCACACCTTCACGGGCTACCTCAGCTTCTGTGTGGACAAATCCGTTCCCACCAAGACCATACGGCGTCACTCAAACAACAAACCCTGGATCAACCCTGAGATAAAAACACTTCTGAGAGAGAAGAAGAGGATCTTCAGGTCGGGGAACAGGGAGATGCTGAAGTCCGTACAGAGGGAGCTGAGGAGAAAGATCAGAGAAGGCAAGGACAGCTTCAGGAAGAAGATGGAGGACAAGCTGCAACAGAGCGACATCAGCGGGGTCTGGAGAAACCTCAAAACCATCTCGGGGCTCCAGAATACCTCCCCCCAGGCCACGGGGGGCAGGGAGTGGGCGAACAACCTGAATCTGTTTTTCAATAGATTTGACCAACCGCCCTCCCCCCTGTCTGCACAACAACCACTGCTGCCTCTAAGAAATCAAGTCCTGCTACCCACTCCCCACTCCACCGACACCCCCCCCCACTCCCAACACACAGCCCCCCATCCTGACCCTGACCAAGACCCAGGTGAGGACGGAGCTGAGGAAGATCAAGGCGAGGAAGGCGTCGGGACCGGACGGCATCAGCGCAAAGCTCCTCAAGTCCTGTGCAGACCAGCTGTGTGGGATTGTGACGTATATCTTCAACATGAGCCTGAAACTGGGGAGGGTACCACAGCTGTGGAAAACATCTTGTGTGGTACCTGTACCAAAAACTTCCCACCCCAAAGACCTGAACAGCTTCAGACCGGTGGCCTTGACGTCCCACTTGATGAAGACCCTGGAGAGACTGCTCCTTGCTCATCTCCGCCCCCTGGTGGAACCAGCGATGGATCCACTCCAGTTCGCCTACCAGCATGGCATTGGGGTGGAGGATGCGGTGATCTTCCTCCTTCACCGTTCTCTGTCCCACCTGGAGAAGCCCGGGAATATGGTGAGGATCATGTTCTTTGACTTCTCCAGTGCTTTCAACACCATCCAACCGATGATCCTGAAGGACAAGCTGCTGCGCGCAGGGGTGGACCAGCACCTGTCATCATGGATCCTGGACTACCTCACGAACCGGCCTCAGTTTGTGAGAACCCGGGACTGTGTTTCCGACACGATCATCAGTAGCACGGGGGCCCCCCAGGGAACGGTGCTGGCTCCCTTCCTGTTCACTCTTTATACTGCGGACTTCTCGCACAACACAACACATTGCCATCTACAGAAGTTCTCTGATGACTCTGCGATCGTTGGTCTCATCTCCAGCGGAGATGAAGCTGAGTACAGAGGGCTTATCCAGGACTTTGTGGACTGGTGCCATCGGAACTGCCTCCAGATCAACGCGAGGAAAACTAAGGAGCTGGTGGTGGACTGCCGCAGGCATGGGCAGCCCCTCACAGCACCAGTAAATATACAGGGAACAGACATCGAGATGGTGACATCCTACAAGTACCTGGGTATTCATCTGAACAATAAACTAGACTGGTCACACAATACTGACGCACTCTACAAGAAGGGACAGCGCAGGCTGTTCCTGCTGAGGAGACTCAGGTCTTTTGGTGTACAAGGGGCGCTGCTGAAGTCATTCTATGACACGGTGGTGGCATCAGCCATCACTTTTGGAGTGGTCTGCTGGGGCAGTGGCATTACTGCAGCCGATAGGAAGAGACTGAACAAACTGATTAAGAAAGCTAGCTCTGTCCTGGGGCAACGCCTTGATCCGATGGAGGAGATAGGAGAGAGAAGGACGGTGGCTAAACTGTCATCTCTGCTGGAGTCCGAGTTCCACCCTATGCAGGACATACTGGATGCACTGAGGAGCTCATTTAGCAGCAGACTACATCATCCCAGGTGCACAACCGAGAGGTTTCGTAGGTCCTTCCTACCAACGGCTGTCAGACTGTACAACCTAAGCAGGGCTGCTCGCAGAGATAGCAAAAAGACGTAACAAACTAATAGTTTTTTGAATGCAAAAGATGCAATAGACTTACACAATGGTCCTCTCCGGCATACAACTAGGAACATACCGGTCGCTATGGAGGGTGAGAATATGTATGGGCACATAATCATACCATGTAGGATAACTAAGTAGACGGTTATGCTGTTTCATCCCACCTAGCAACAATGCTCTGCACTGTGTGTGTTTATATATTTACATATTTATTCCATCTAGCTACAATGCTCTGCACTGGGTGTGTTTATATTTATATATCTATATATTTATTCCATCTAGCTACAATGCTCAGCACTGGGTGTGTTTATATTTATATATCTATATATTTATTCCATCTAGCTACAATGCTCCGCACTGTGTTTTTATATATCTACATATTATTCCATCTAGCTACATTGCTCCGCACTGTGTGTGTTTATATACTTGCATATTTATTCCACCTAGCTGCAATGCTCCGTACTGTGGGTGTTTATATATTTACATATTTATTCCATCTAGCTACAATGCTCTGCACTGTGTGTTCATATATTCATATATTTATTCCATCCAGCTACAATGCTCTGCACTGTGTGTGTGTGTGTGTGTATATATATATTTTATAGTAATATGTACATATGTATATTAGCTGCTCTTGCTTGCTTGGTTTTTTTTTTGCCTTCTGATTGTTGCTCTGAGTGTTGCTATCCCTGTGCTGTTGCAATCCTGGAATTTCCCCGTTGTGGGACTAATAAAGGCTTATCTTATCTTATCTTATCTTATCTTGAATATAAGTGATAAAAAATCACACAAGTAAGTGATCTGACAAACAAATAAACAAGGGACCTGAAACAGTCGCTAATATTGGATGTCCCATTCATTTTCAATATTTAGGTATTCTATAATTAATGTTCACACAGTCAAATAAATCTTAGTGCCATTTACTCCCTTTTATATTTGTCAAAGTCTAGCATGTGATTGCCTACATGTAGGCTACACCTCTTTGTATTCCACTTTCAAACACAGCCTGCATTTGGGCCTAGAAAGCCTGATTGAGATACCTGTTTCAGACAGGAATACTTGGTTCTACGGGCAATGCACCAGTATAGTGAATTAAATTTTCAGTTAAGATTTCGAACAGCATTACAAAACGGCTGATTCACTATATAGTACACTATATGGGGAACGAGTGAACATTTCCAACACAGCAACAGAGCTTATGAACTCGGCTGTCTTTTTGACTGAATTGTTACATATTTTTAGTTTATCCTGTAGTAATTGGAGTTAATTGATATTGTAGAGAGAGGAATTAGCAGGCAAGGCAGTGAGCTGGAGCAGACCAGACTTTATTACTCTCTCTATCATCAGTCAACAAGAAGAACTAATCCAGGTCGCTGGCATCTCTCTTTTATACCAAACAAACTCACCTCGTGACCTGGGGGGTTCACATCACAATATATACATTTGTGGCACATATGTTGGGTACATATTCTCCACAAATGTATTACTGTATGTTGATTGTGTGCTTCATGTCTCGAGGGACAAAAGGACTGAGTCTGCAGGAGATATCGAGAAGGTGTGAAATTTGGCCTTTGTCTCAGAGAGGCGCCCGGGAAGGATTTCCGGACCCATCGAAGGCTAAGGAACAATGGTGGAAGATCAAAGGGTTACATTTGCCACATTTCCACTATATAGTTCTGCGCTACTCTTTTCTTTTCTTTACTACTTGTTTCTCCCGCGGCTGCGCCTCCATCACAACCGCGGAAAGCCGAGAATTGCTGGAGTGGGCGTGATCGAGGTGGCGCTACACTGCTGACGTATAAAGGACGAGACTGACTCCTCAACAACACAGAAAAAAATAGCGGATTACGAGCGGAGGATTTCCACGGTTTTTAACACAATGAATGTCTTTAACGAGACAAGAGAATTTTACAGGATAAGACGACGTGGATTGAGACAGCACACGTTGGAGCAGGAGAGGAGAATAGCGGTTGCCCAGGAGGAATCTGAAGCAGCTGCATATGAAGCAGAGATCATTCAGAGATCATTTCATTTGTTCAGTGTTCATGTGCATACATATGTCAAACGTCTTTTTTAAATAAAATGTTGTGCACTTTTAAACTACGTCGCCTCTGTTGTTCAAAACGGTTAAATGTTAACAGACGGTTAATTAAATGCTGAAACACCGGGGTAATTTAAAATTATGCAGAAGCTTAATCCTAAACCCCTTTAACTTACCAAATAATTTATAATATTATAAAAAAGCCAATCCAAATCTAGACCCATTTTGTATATTGTGTAATAATGATACACTGATGTTAAACTGACTTCCCAAAAAAAGCAGCAGCTAGACAATGCACTTTTGGTTTGATGGAATTGCCAATTGACCTTGGAATTATATGTGGAAACTTGTTATACTTCCAGTTAACTTTAACTTACAAAATAATTAAAAATATTATAAAAAAAAAGCCAATCCAAATCTAGGCCCATTTTTTGTATTGTGTATCATTTGAGTATCATTGTACAATCTATTGTTATTTATAAGGGTTATCTGCTCAGTGGTGGCTAATTACACACTAAAACAACGTAGAAATGACTCCAAAAAAAAAAATGCTGCAGCTAGACAACTCACTTTTGATTTGATGGAATTGCCAATTGACCTTGGAATTATATGTGGAAACTTGTTATACTTCCAGTTAACTTTAACTTACCAAATAATTGATATTATAAAAAAGCCAATCCAAATCTAGGCCCATTGTGTATCATTTTTCCCATCTATTGTTATTTATAAGGGTTATCTGTTCATTGGTGGCTAATTACACACTAAAACAACATAGAAATGACTCCAAAAAAAAAAAATGCTGCAGCTAGACAACTCACTTTTGGTTTGATGGAATTGCCAATGAACCTAGAAATTTTATGATGAAACTTTTTTTAATCCTACTAAATACACTGACATTGTCACACTGCCCAACACCAAATTATAATTTTCTTTTTCAAACCAAAGATCACTATGGATCTATTGAATCACAATCGCATAGGTTTATCATATACATGTCAACGTTTACAACATCGAAAATGTTATATTTGGGTTTACATGTATGGGTATTTTCTCTTTATATTATACTAGACTGCTTATAATTTATTGGAATTCTCAGAATTTGGAATGCCGATATAACATTCAATTCACATGTACTTACCTTTTACCCAATTCGACTTTCACCTTTATCAGTGTCTACTGCTGAATGTAAATTACACCTGTGCAACTGCTTACAATTTTACTTAAAAACTGTACCCAATGTAGAGCAATGGATACAGCAGTGGTAATATTTATTAAATTTAACAATAACAATTACATTACCATTAAAAATCTTGACACCTTTATGGCTGAACAGCAGGATTAGGGTCATATGAGGCAATGGAATGTGTATGTAATTATTCGCCTTTATCATCCAGTGTTATAATATACAAACCACACTTTTATCCAAAAGACTAACATTTTATTACATTACAAATATTCCCAAAACATGTTAACAAATGGGGAGCTTTCAGTACTTCGACCAGACTGCCAAAATGGTTTCGGAAGGCTCCGTGGAAGGAAGCCGTCTCTGTCAGCTCATCCCTTCTTAATGCGGCTAACTGCAGGTGTCTTTCGCGCTGTTCGAGCATCCTTTCACGGATCCGCATCTCCTCAGCATGATTCTGGGCCATCAGTGATGCAAGGTCTGCAATGTTGCTGGACCTCTTCAGCTTGCCTATATGAAAGACAGAAGTCATTGTATTTAGATAACACCGGATCAAAACATGTCAGAAAAAATATTATGGAATTAAACTGTTGAAAGCCTGTGGTAGGATGCTTCATTGCTGTATTTAAGCTCAACTGTCATGTCGTTGCCCCGCAGTAGAGTGGACTATAAGCAACTTCTGTGGTGATGTGGTTAGGCCCCCCTTCATTTCAAAAAGGATTAATTGTAAAAAGTATTTTGATTTAATGGGTTATTTTTAAAAGAATTTCTTTGTGCTGTGGCCTCATAAATCAGAATGGGTTAATAGTGTTAGCTGACTTGAAGAATTTCAATCAAGCATTTTGATTTGAAGTCGGTACATGTGCTCCTTTTTTGGGGGGAAAATACAACAGTATTTCACCACCAACACACCTATAACACTGGGCCACTGTGGCTATGAACACCCCTGAATCTAGTATTTTTATAAACGTAGAAAGACATTTTAAATTCCTTGTTATGCGTCTATAGAAAACAATCACATATAAAAACAACCGGGTGGTAATTTTCAGTTTGTTGTGCCTTACCAGCACTTGACCGGGAGATGCCGGATGGTGATGGACCTGGCAGTCCAGTGAGGCGGACCCAAGGGATTTGAAAACTGTGTATAGAAGGAAAAAAACACACAATAAAGCTCACAAACAAAGTGCAACATGTACCGCAAACACAAAACTTTTTAACCAGAATACAATAAGCTTATGTCAGCGTTTTGTTCACGTGAATACTGAAATAAAAGCGCGATTCAGCAGCTTGATGCCAGGTAGCAGCAAGGTACAGAGGTAGCTAGCTATTAGCGGGCTAGCCATCACCACAATTGCCCACAATCAAACAACTTTCTTTATTGCTAAAATAAAGTGCGCTTTTGACCGAAAGACAAGAAGACGGACAATAACAAAACAACACTCACCGTCACCGTTTTCCAACTGCGTGGCCGTGTCGAGTCCAAATTCTCTGCCAAAATAGCAGGTCGGACACTTCCTGGTATATTCTTTCATTGCAAGTTGCCCCACCAACTCGCTCTGGATGTAGTCATCGGCTACGAGGGACAGAAAAGTCCGCACCTCCTCATTTGTTCATGGAATAAACTTGCGCGTGGACATCGTTATATGAGAACACAATTGTGAATCCAGTCACCGCAGTTACTCGCTGAAATTACAAATGGCGGACGTGTAGCTTCAACAGAAAACAAAACGGACGCGTTTGGTGACGTTACGCCCTGACCAATCAGCGTTTAGCAGTCGATTGACGTCAATTCACACCTCGCTTTTCGCTCGCCTGTACCCTGCCTCTGAACAGGCACGAAAATCGTAACGGTTAAACCGTGAGGACTTGGGTGGAAATGGCGAAAAACCGAAACAAGTAAAAAAAGTAAAGCCAAGGTGATACTGGTGGAAATGGGGCTATTGAGACTGGGATTAAGTACCATGTGACTGTATGTTTGCTTAGACACCATGTGACTGGAGTTTTGATGTTCTGGAGTTAAAAAGAGCGATGTGATGTTGATCTGTCTCTTTTTCTTGCTTAGAGATTGTTAGAGTATGTGTTCTGTTAATAAAGCTGAACCTGAGAAATAAACTCAGCCTCATCCTTGAGCACATCCTCTACACATTCACAATAACAATTCCCTTTGTCACCCAGCCTGTCGGCGCATTATTATGCAGTCCGGAGGAGAATGCATATTATCATGCAGTCTTATGGAGAAAACCACAATCTGTCCTGCATATCCGCTTCACAGCTTTTAAGCATTTCCTCCTGTGCCATTCAGTCTGAGTAGAGAACATACTGTCTGGGTCCCCCACAATATATTGTTTTTCCTCCATTTCCTCTCAGTCATCCTTCATTCCCTTTTCAGTTGTTTGATCTGGTTGTTTCTCCTTGGAGGTTTAGGTTTAGTTTTGACTTTCCTTGACCATAGTTTGCAGTTAAAATGATCAACAATAAAATCACAGAAGCAGATAAAATAACTGGAGGACTGTTGCATGAAACTTCAATAGACAGCCTCCAATCCAGCCTCGTGTCTCCCTCGTAGTCCCTTTAGATGCCAGTTTTGATGTATACCACTTACTATTTTTTGAAAAATACACGATAATTCAAAATTATAAAAAAAAAAAATTGACTTTGATTGTTATTAGTAAGACCAGTCAATCCATCAGAATAATTGGTGAGAAGATTGAGTTTCTTGCATTTTTACTTTTTATATAATGTCAGATTGAAAAAAAATGTTACACTGGGACTGTCAACTACAAGATTTGTACTTTGAACTTTAAACTGGAATAAAATGATGAAAGATCAATACCGCCCCCCCCCCCCGCCAAAAAAGTGTTTGTTTTTTTTTCATGAAGGGGTTCTTGTCTGATTCATGGTGATTCCTTAAATCATCATATGGATCAGACAAGAACCCCTTCACGAAAAAAAAAAAATTAAAATTGGGAAAATATTGATCTTTCATAATTTTATTACAGTTTAAAGTTCAAAATACAAATCTTGTAATTAACAGTTCCAGCACAACTTTTTTAAACAGGGAATAAGGGTTAATCTTCATTCATGTTGTCATTGTATTCTTATAACACTGTTTACAGATTTCTGTGTTTCTCCAGAGTTGTAAATATTGTCTGGTGTTTTGGGATTAATAAAGTTTTAATTGTCTTGTGTGAACATGTTGATATTCATTATATGGTATTGTGGGGACACATATGTGGGTTTCATATGCACAAATATATTCCACCTTATGCTTCATGTGTATGTCACTGTATGCTTACTGTATGCTTCACGTCTCAGATGAACAAAGGCTGAGCCTCCTGGGAAATAACAGGAGGATGTGAAATGTGGGCTTTAGTATGCAAAGAGATGGCCGTGGGGGATTTCCTGGCTGCCAGTGACTTTGGGTGGGGGTGATATGATCTGAAAGGGATGCATTTGTAACGGATGCCAACTAGCACTGTTCGGCGTAGAACGTTAGTAAAACCTCCCTCCCGAAAAGCCTCATACAGTATCGGTAGCGCTGAGCTATCGGTTGGACCTTTAGCTCAGCGCGATCGTGCTGTGTCTCCCATGCTCGAACTGTGTAGTTGACTGGTAGGTCGCGGGTTCGTGTCCCCGAGTGGGCGAACTGCGCAGGATGATCTCAGTTACAATGGTGCCGTGACCCGGATGGGAGTGAGGTTTAAGGGGGAGAGTGTAACGGATGCCAACTTGCACTGTTCGGCGTAGAACGTTAGTAAAACCTCCCTCCCGAAAAGCCTCATACAGTATCGGTAGCGCTGAGCTATCGGTCGGACCTTTAGCTCAGCGCGATCGTGCTGTGTCTCCCATGCTCGAACTGTGTAGTTGACTGGTAGGTCGCGGGTTCGTGTCCCCGAGTGGGCGAACTGTGCAGGATGACCTCAGTTACACATTGTGACTTGGGATTAAATGCATTGTGACTGGAGCTTTGAAGCTCCTGGGGTGTAGAAAGGGGTGAAGGTCTGGGTTTCGTTCTCTGTTCCTGTATTACTGATGTTGGAGAATGTGAATAAACCTGACTCGTGAGATAAACTCTGCCTCGTCCTTTCACATCTCCACAGTATTTATGAGGCTGTAACGTTGTTGTTAGAAAACTTTTTCTTCCATCATAAATGTTTTATTAGCACCTAGCTAGGTGCTGCCTGTTGCAGTTATACAATTTCTGTTTACAGAGAAAGATCCTTTGATGAAAGGGGGAAAATTATGGTTTTGACTTTTACTTTGAAACGCCTAGATGTGACGCCTGGCTAGCCGTACGCTACTTCCGGTTAGCTTCTTAAACGGCAGCGGGATCCAGAATCTCCGTCAGATTCTCGGTT
This sequence comes from Pholidichthys leucotaenia, assembly GCA_020510985.1. Classification (NCBI taxonomy): domain Eukaryota; kingdom Metazoa; phylum Chordata; class Actinopteri; order Cichliformes; family Pholidichthyidae; genus Pholidichthys; species Pholidichthys leucotaenia. Next base: position 122,428,705 of record CM035841.1, read on the forward strand.
CTGTGGACACAGCAGAGGTGGACCGACACCAGAATCGGCTGATGTGGATTTAAAATCTGAAATGGAGCCGAGAAGAGAAGGTTAGTTTAGTTCCTGTTACCGTGGAAACACCAGAATTGCCAACTTTTCAGAAAAGCTTGGCGTGAGATTTAGAGGGAATTGTTCACGGTGGAGAGTGCGCACGTCACTCACTGTTGTTACTGTTGCCAGATGTGAAAGGTTGAAGTATCGTGCCAGGGATTTAAAATTATCGTATTTTGAGGAAAATTATCGTACACACCCAGTTTTCATTCTGACAAGGCTCAGGACCATCTGCTTCAGAAATGCATTATCACAGATCTTGCATATTACAGCCTATAACGCAGTTTTACCTTTAAATAATGTAACAGATTGGTTGGAAAAAAAAAAAAAAGCACCTCTACCTGTTGGGAGTACAGGACAAGCCCCTGGCCTGCACTGAAGAGCCCAGAATATCAGTCATAATTAACTATCTTCTACTGTATATGCAGTGTTTCCTCTAGCTTAAAGACCTTGAGATGGTGGCAACAAATTTTTCCCTGGGGGGAGTAAACATACCGTAATATATTAATTTTATACTATTTATTTCTTTTTAAAATTTTACACAGTAACGTTGCATATGGAACCTACCATTTGAAGTATTGTATAACCGAGGCTTGAATATTGGGCCAGTTGGGGTCCCACCCAGACATCCTGTGTTTAGACTTTTAAGTGGTGTTATCATTCTCTCCTTCCTCTGCCTGAACACTTCCCTCTCCTTGGCTCCTCTCTTCTGTCTCATCTTGTCCTCTCTGAGCTTTGTCTAATTCAGGTTCTCTCTCTGTCTATGGTGGTATACAAACAGGTTAGAAAATATCAAGTGTCATGTTTTGTCCTGTAGGATTTTTTTGTCATGGTTTACATACATGAAAAAAATATTTGTATTTTTATCCTAGTGTTTTTTTTGTTTTTGTTTTTTTTTTTCCCATTGAGAGAGTAGGGAAGGGAAAGAAACATTCATAATAGTAATGTACTGATGCATACTTAAATTATATGATCAGGTGGGTATAGTAACCAGAAATTCTACTCATGTAAAAGCAGTGCTTCGAATTAATAATTAAAAGAAGACAACCAAAAATTTCTAGTTGAGTTAAGGGTACAAAGAGCACCCACTTAAAAACTTGAGTAATGACTTCAGTCTTGAAGGTTTGAGGTTTTTCTCAAAAATTTATAACAATTTTCTTATAGTTTTCTACTTTTCTCTGTAAATCTAAAGTTGAAACCATGTTCCTCAAATTTTGTAATTTCCTTTTGTAAAATTGACTTTTCTTGTACATTTGAAACTTTATTATAAATTTGTGGATTATTTTATGACTAATTTTTGTCTGTTTTTTAAAATAAAATTACTGTTTGTTTTTTTTTAGATAAATTTGAAACAGACTGGTAATTTTTTTTACTTTGTCCTGATAACAATTTATATTTTTGACCATAACTTTGCAGTTAGAACAGAACAATAATTTAACTCTGATTACAAAGAAAAAATATTAATAAAATTGTATTTAATGAAATAAATTAACTTAAATGGCCAAGGATGCTGTTATTTCTGTTATATTTCTTTATAGTTATAGTTGTTTTTTTGTTTTTTTTAGAAATCTCTTCACCACCCAAACAGCAGGAAAAACCTGCCTTATTTTCGAAATCAAACATTGGCACGTTTACTTTGTCTGAAGGCTGCTGACAGATTAAAATCATTGACTTCTTGAATTTCGGTCATCTTAGCCTACCAGGTACATAACAGGGAACTGTAGCGGACTCTAAAGACATAATTCACCACAATATGTGTTCATGTACAGAATGATCTGTTTCGGCAGTTATAGTTGTGCTCTCAGGCTTTCTCATCAGGCACCGCTCTAGGCAGCCGTTGAAGGACCTCAGTTTAAGAGTGAAACTGAGGCTGGCGCCTAGCGGCTGCCCCGGCCTTGGATGCGCTCTGCAGAGCGTGCCCAAATGCCAAGTCACGTTTCGTTACCTTGTATTCATACATGTGTAATGACAATAAAGTTGAATCTCAATCTCAATCTCAAAAGAGAGCTAGCATTTTTAGCTGTTGCTTCTTGTCACTGCCGCTGGAGAATAAAAACGGCACGCCTGCTCGTGCGAGAAAAGAGAGAAATTGCCAGTCTCTTTATTCCTGCAATTCCTACAGAACATAACTTAATACTGTAGTGGCTGGTGAAATATATCCTCAGCAATTAATCGGTCCCCCTTGCCTTTCCCTTCATATGAAGCCAGCTGCATATGAATTCTAACCACATCTCTTAGCTAAGCGACTCTTCCATTATTGCTCCCGTTAACAGCAGGTTAAAACCATGATAAACTCCTCCAGTGCTTACATACCTCTAATGATTTTTTCTGCGTTTAAAGTACTTTAACGAACTCATGTTTCTGTCGGACGGTCACGCTTAGCGAGACACTGTTTGCTAACTGACTGGAAAACTCGCGTTGGCGGGGTGCTTCTAAACTCCGCGTGGATGACGGCCACGCGTGTTGTTTGTGTGCATGCTTGCGGAAAGTCATTGCTTCATATATTTTTCTTAATAAATTCATATCGCCTTGGTGAGGTGGTAAAATTTCTGGTGTGGCGGGCCACCACCAAGAAATGTAACCAGAGGAAACCCTGATGTAGCGTCTGTTGAATCATCATGTAGCAAGGTCTTGCCTCATAAATATTTTGAGAAGTACTCTGTTTATAAATTGGGAGTTAACAATCAATCCACCTAAACTACTAGTAAAATGCCTCTGATAAATGTGATGATGATGATCCTTTATTGTCATTTTCACGTAAACACACAAGCGAAATACTACAATGACACTGAAGCAGAAACCTGTTTCACAGTTTTATTTAAGACCACAATCTGGTGACATTTTTGCACAAACATTTGCACATTGCAGCAGCAACAGAAAGCTTTAGTGTTAATGCCAACAACAGGTTTGAACTACCCAGTAAAACTGGGTTCTGTTTCCCCCCATTCATTTCTTAACCTGCTGGTAATGTTGCTTACTTGTTGAGTCTGCCGTGCCTGCATTAGTGCTGTAACGTACGTGAACGATTCAATTGAGTGTACTAGTTTTTATTTGTGAATGGAATGTACTGAATCACTCACCAGAACTGTAGTAAAAGCCAGGGATCACCAGCTGAATCCCCTGCCTGAGCAGCAAATGAGCCCCGCCCGCTCCGTTCAGCCGATTCTCATGGTAGACAGTTGGAGCTCCTCTACAGCACAGGTAGGCCTTTTCCACCAAGACGGTTCCAGTGCTTAACTGGAGCCAGAGCCTGACTTGGCACCAGTTCTTTTTGTTTTTGACCAGCCAAGCACTAGTCCCAGGCTCTCAAAAGTGGTGCTGTAGCCAAATTTTATTTAAACACTTTGAAAGGTCCTGGGATAAAATAATCAATTGGATCTGTGAGGTGAATCTTCCTTTTATTGTTGCAACAATAAGATAAGATAAGCCTTTATTAGTCCCACAATGGGGAAATTCCATTCCAGGATTGCAACAGCACAGGGATAGCAACACTCAGAGCAACAATCAGAAGGCAAGAAAAAACAAGAACAGTTAGTAAACATATGTACATATTACTATAAATATATATATATAGACACACAGTGCGGAGCATTATGGTTGGTGAATGTGCAGCAGAAAGTCCAAGCTCTCTCTCCGCGGATGCGGCGGGCCAGCTGGAAGGTAAAGGTAATAAAAAGGTAAGATCAGAAATACAGCTCTAAGGTCAGAAATACAGCTCTGCTCTCTCCTGAGGGGAGAGAGAAAACACACACACTTTTATATCTTCCAGACTACAGAAAAAAGGAAAAAGCACAAAGCACTCTGTGCTACTGAGAAATATCACAGGTGGGGGCCCTCAAGGCCAAAACCGTCAGGAGACAAAAGGGAGTGAGAGCCTGAATACCTAAGCTGGTTACTGTGACATACAAATTTTATCTTGGGACACAAAGCATCATAAAATCATCAAACAGCTTGTTAATATAGCACAATAAAACAGTTCATATATGGATAAAAGTTATACCGTATTTTCCGGACTATAAGTCGCACTTTTTTTCATAGTCTGACTAGGGGTGCGACGTATACGCAGGTGCGACTTATATATTAAAACATTTCACATGTTCGTTATTTTCACACTGACAGCCGCGAGAGGGCACTCTAGGCTTGTGTACCAGCATCTGCTGCACCTATACCACTGACAATTTAAAAAATGTAAACATTACCGGTAATAACTTGGGCTATAAAGACAACTGAGAAAGACCGAACACAAATGCCCCCCAAAAGAAAATCATATTCTGCAGATTACAAGCTGCACATAGTGAAATATGCAGCCGAAAACGGTAATCGAGCAGCAGAAAGAAAGTTTGGAGTGAGCAAGAAACTTGTGAGGGACTGGCGGAAAGCGGAGGTTACTCTTACTGCAATGAAGAAAACAAAAAAAGCTAATCGCGGGCTAAAAGCTAGATGGCCACAGCTAGAGGAACGAGTTCACAAATGGGTGCTTGAACAACGTGCTGCTGGGATAGTAGTAGTAGTAGATTAGTTTATTTGACAGGGACAGGCTTGTCAACGGTGCAGTTACGTCTCCACACTCAGGTAGTTGCCAAGGAGATGAATATAAATGACTTTGCGGGAGGACCTTCTTGGTGTTACCGCTTCATGCAACGCAAAAGACTCTCCATCAGAGCACGGACAACGATGTCCCAAAAACTGCCAGCAGACTTCCAAGCCAAGGTCGACAGTTTCCGTGAGTTCGTTGAAAAGCAAGTAATTGAGCACAACGTGACACCGGGTCATATTATTAACATGGACGAGGTCCTCCTCACGTTTGACATCCCCATGGGCCGAAGTGTCGCAGAGAAAGGGCAAAAGAGTGTGAATATGGTGACGACTGGTCATGAGAAGTCGCATTTCACAGTGGTGCTGGCATGTTGTGGAGATGGATCAAAATGAGCACCAACCATGCCAAAAATCCAATCCCCCTCAGTTGTCGTGGCCGTGAATGAGAAAGGGTGGATGGGTCAAGAAATGATGAACTTTTGGCTTACAAAGTGCTACATTAAGCGTCCAGATGGCTTTTTTAGAACACGCAAAGCCCTGCTTGTGATGGACAGTGTGCGAGCGCACATCACGCCACAGTTCAAAGCTAAATTAAAAGCTGTCAACACCATACCTGCCATCATCCCTGGAGGCTTAACCAAAGTACTCCAGCCACTTGACATGTCGGTGAACCGGCACTTTAAGGCAGTTTTGCGTCACCTGTGGGAGCAGTGAATGATGGATGGAGAGCACAGCTTCACGGCAACCGGGAGGATGCACCATGCAACTTTCCTGCAAGTCATCAGATGGATCGACAACACGGACTTCAGTGACAAACGAAACCATCTTGTTGGGATTCAGAAAGGCCAGAATAATTGGAAATGGAACTGATGCTGAGTCTGACGACAGCCACGCAGAGGAGGAAGCGGCACTTCGTCTACCCCCGGAGTTGTTCAGAAGCGACACCGGGGATGAAGAATTTAAAGGATTTAGCAATTAGGAGTGAGATCGTGAGTTTGGTGAACTTGTTATATTATGTTCTTTATGCTATAGTTATGTGAATAACTGTTAATATATTACGTTAACCTCTTGCACTCCGGGCAATTTTCCTAAAAATGCCAAAAAATAACGTGCCCAAAGTAAATCGAAAGCTGTTCTTCAGCCCTTTGCAGCATCTTCATGGGGTTGGTCTCATTTAAAAGAAAACACTTTGAATTTTTTGGCAAAAAAAAACATAATCTCTCTACGTGCGCCGGCCACTGAGTTACAGTCATCTAAACATACTGAACTTGAAGAAAAAAAATTTGGACACAGTGTTTTTTTGGATACAAATGCTTGTAAATAACACACAGCTGTCCGATCCGGCTGGAAAATGCAACAGAAATGTAGAACCAAGTGTTATCCAGCTGAGATCCAAATTTGGTAACAATACCACAAAAAATGAATATTTTACACAGCTTTGTTCTCAGGCTGTTCCCAGGCGTTTTGGAACTGTGCCAAATTGTGCCAAATGGCACAGTTTGGAAAAACGTCTGTAACTTTTGAATAATTCAATGTAGAAGCTTCATTTTAGGCTCAAAGGAAAGGTCACACTCAGGGCTGTGTCTGTGTGTGGGGGGGGTGTCGTCCCCCCCCCCCCCGCTACCAAGGACAGAGTTCGGCCCTCGCTACATGACAGATTACACTCGTTGCATGTTTCCACAGCGGCTCCCCCCCCCCCCCCCCGCTCGCTACAGAGGATGGACTTCAGCCATCGCTACACAACGGATTAGCCTTATGTGGTGATGTAGGACAGCAGTGCAGTCACCGCGGCTCCCCCCCCCCTCGCTGCAGAAGAATAGTGGGGGGGGGGGCGTTCACAGCCTGTACACTGCGAGCAACCCCTTGTACCGCGGCGCACGAACTTCAGACTTCGTGAACCGCACAGCTGTAATTTACTGATCGGTCAAAAGTCATTTTGGATTACAATTTTCAGGGATAGAGAATAATTTAGCTTATAACACCTTACCTCTTCACAGCAGTGTCCTGGCGAACGTCTCTTCCTCATTGTCAGACGAACGCGACGCTGGTCCGCTCTGGTTCTGGTCTCGCGACTCGATCAAAACATAATTCCATTATTGCGGTTTTGTGCTTCCATGATTGCGGTTTTTGGCGAACGATTTTTCAAAACAAATAACAGTAGTAATTAAAAAAAGACTGGCGAAGGCGTGTGTGTCACTCAGCCTTCGTCGTCAGCCTTCGTCGTCAGCCTCCGTCGGTCTATGACCATGGAAAAAAACATAACGTCTACTCTGCTGGAACCAATACAAAATAAGCACCGCCTGTGGCCGAACATGCCGATCCACGAATGGCACTCCCTGTCACACAGGTTGCATTTGTGGATGGTCTCCATGCTGCTGGGTCTGTGGGGCTCTTCCTGTGTCCTTTTTTGATCCACTCCAGCAGCCAGTTTTCACCCAGCCTTAAAAAAAAAAACAGCTCACGAACTTCTCTGCTTCAATTGGCTCACTGCATTCAAAGCGTTGGGAGGCGGGTCCTCCTTCCTAGGTTTTCATTCATTGGCTCTTCAAGGTTTCAGAAACCCAATTCAAGGCTCTTATTAGTCGAATGAGAGGTCAATCAGATGAACTAATCTGTTCGCGGCTGTGTTTGCAGCTTTTTTTTTTCAGTGGCGCTTGGAGGCCACACCACCTACACCACCACCATCAATATCCTTATCATGCGTCATGCGCACGAGGGCGCACTCGTGCGCCCTCGTGTGCCCTAGGACACAGAGACTTGCCCGCCCGCGGAACAACGGAGTGCAAGAGGTTAACATACGAGACACCTATTCAGTTCGTTGTTTATGCTTCATGTAGCTGAACAACCATCAATGTTGTTTATGCTTCATGTAGCTGAACAACCATCAATGTTGTTTATGCTTCATGTAGCTGAATAACCATCAATGTGTTACGTTAGCATACCGCACACCTATTCAGCCTGTTGTTCTCTATTCTATTATTACTATAACTTGCCTTTCAAGATGAAATGTCTGTTCTTGGTGTCGGATTTTGTATAATAAATTTCCCCCAAAAAATGCGACTTATAGTCCAGTGCAACTTATATACGTTTTTTTCTTCTTCATTATGCATTTTTTGGCTTGTGTGGCTTATACTCCGGAGCGACTTATAGTCCGGAAAATATGGTAATCATATGTTGTAACACACACTTATAAAACATGATCTCAACAGATAAATGTATAGTCATTATAAAACATGTGATCTCAACAGATAAATGCATAATCAGTGAATTTGCATTACAATATTCCCTCCTCTTGGTCATATATGACCATATGTACAAGACTGTCAAAGTAAAAGAATCAGCAAAAAGTACACCCTGTCAGTTTTAAACTGATGCATCATGAACAATGACATGGAATGACATATAGGTGGATAGTCACAGACCACTTTCAAATTTATTCTTTAACATTATCATAGCCATCAGGGAAAGGAAGGTGTGACATATCTGAAGCAGTGTGAATAGACATTTTCTGTTTAATTGTGTCTGAATCCTGTTCTGCCGTGGGGAGAGCTGTGTAATGCATCATGTTAACAGCAAACATTTTGGACATCATGTGGCGAATTATTGGAATCAGGCAACAGCCGCATAAAAGCAAAATTAAAAGAATCATTATAAACATCAGTCCAATACGTACAAGCCAGTCTTTCCAACCACCACTAGTTTAGTTAGCCAGGACCAGATATCCCAGCCAGAGGAGTCTGTATTGTCGCTTTGCAGCTGCTGCGAGAGAAAGTCATTAAGGTGACTCACAACATGTCATATTATCACTATGATCAGGTATATGGGTGTTTTTATTTATTAGGGGTCCAATGTGTGACATTGGTGGCAAAATTTAAAATTGATCAAATCTGCACATGAAATTGACTAATCACTATCCAATTGTGTCAGGTTTATGAAACTATTAACTATTTTCGTAACGGCATTCACGTTCAGGAACTCTTGAGGATGAGCGCTCACTTCAGCTACTTGTAAATGGAGACGTAAACGGGACACTCGGGCTTTTGTTTCCCCGTGTGCCAATGCACTTTGCAATGGCACACGTTTTACACGAAACAACTTCAACACTTCCAGTATTTTTCACGCATCAAAACTCATCAACAGCTACATTTTCATGACATATTAAGATGTGATAACGTGTATACATACCTTCAAATTCCCCGTTTGTTGGATAAGACGTAAAATCACAAAAGGCATAAATGCGGGACACGGAAGTTTGGACCTTCGATAACTTCAATATAAAGTGGCCACGGTTAATCCTCTCCACATGGGTTGAGCACATCCGAGGTAGAGAAAATAAAAGTGCTTTCCCAGGGCGGTCACCTCGCCAGACGGGGCTGCGCGCGGCCGACCAAGACCGAAGACGTAAATTTTTTAAAGGACACCATATTCGATGTGTCATAAATGTTTGAGATTTAAGACTGATCTCCTTTTTAAGTGTATGGTTTGGGATTTGAAAGGTGCAAAGTGAAAAGCATCAGCACTTCCTGTTTTCTGGTTACTTTACCAAATAACTTGCATGTTGCTGCGTAAATTTGGGGACACGGAAATTTACGTCGTACGAGTAAATTTGCAGGGGTCGCCGTACAAAAACCATAGATCCGATCACATTGGGGAATGTTTTATTTTGAATTTGCATTACAACTCTGTTATCTCTTGCATTTTGAGTAGAAAGAGTTACTCAGAGATCACGTTACAGTACTTTGAAATTGATGCGATTTTCATGTCACACAAAAACTGGGAAAAATGAGGGGACACGACCAATAGTTTCGATTCTAACGGCAAAATCAATGATTTTTTTAAAAAATTGCAATGCAAGTCTGAAACTCTTTTATGTTCCCTTGCATATTATAAAAACGAAACCGACATCTGCAAATTACAGAAAAAGAGAGAGCGCTTGAAAGTCGGATACCCCTGATGTAGTGCACTGGATCCCCCCCCCAAAAAAACACCCATATAGGTGCAGCACTCCTGACCTATAATGTGACATACCCCTCCCTGAGCTGCCAAAACTATGTCTAGGGCCAATCTGTTTTGTAGCACAATGTTACGCATAGCCTTCATTTCAGTTGTCATTGCTGAGAAACCCATTTCAGTTAAAGCAGTGAGATTCTCCAAATCAATAGCCAGACGGTAAATATGGTGGGCTGTATTGACCATACCCCAAGTGGGTACTAATGCGCTAAGAGCTTTCACCCCTGGACTTATCCTGACCCTGGTTTGATCATCAGCTGCTCTTTTCTGTCACCCATGATGTTCATGTGGTGGAAAGTAATGGGAATATGAAAACTGAGCATGATGGGTCAGATTTGTTACATTGCGCATGCTAGGAATTAGTTTAGCCATGCAGCATGTCCCACACCAGCCGGGTGGCAAATACTGATAAACCTGTGACCCACATACCCAAACATGATCAGTTAGGCTACCGTAGCCACCAGAGCTAGGGAAAAACAATTGAGGATTGTCAGAGCACTGACTTTTATTTTGACATCCACATGTAGCCCTTGGTAGGGTGAGGTTTGGTGTTGTGAAAAATGGTATCCTCAATGCATGCAAACATGGGGTACCTGTCACGTGGAAGCCACAGGCAGCATTAAGGGTAGTGTTACATCGTCGTGTGGTTCCCAAGTATGTTGACCCATTGTGATGGCAGCCGAGGTGAAAACATACTGAAGCTGTAAAAAGGGTGGGGTTAGTAGTGAATACAGGCCTCTGAGCTTTCTTGCTTATGCAAGCTACATTATGAACTCTAACTTGGCGAAAAGCAAAATCTGTTACACTGACATTTAACCACTCACAGTACTCTGTTGTATTTCTTGCAAATTCGACAGTAAACCTCTTATCACAGACGGTGCCATTGTGGTGTACCCTTTCAACTGTGAGTAACATGATGTGGCAAATATGTACAAACATAACAAGACCCAGTCACATTTGCTTGTCTAACTGACAAACATACCACCTGATACCATGCATTGTTGTCATAGGTGTCGCTGGAATAATTGTCAAAGTTATAGCCCAGGGGGCTTGCCTCACGCCTTGTCCAGAAAGGATTGTTCGGTGAGGCAGAACAGCGTATCAGTAAGTATATGATTACCCCAAGCAAGAAAGTAATAAGAAAGCACACCCACACTACGTCCGTTTTGATCCAGAAGTGATGGCACCGCTGGCGTCTTCGGCGATGTTCCACTTCAGCAGCCTGACGCTGCTGTGAGTCTGAATTGTTCGTTATATCAGTGTCAGTGTAAGTGAGATGCATGCTGTATGTTTCAACTGAGGAGCGTTCAGCGTACACTCAGTTTGTTTGTGACGGGTGTCAAGTGCGGCTAATCACCATCTGCTTCTACTCCTGTTCTGGTCTGTGTCTGCTTCTTCTCGTCCTAGTCTACAACGTGGGGTGGTGATTGTGGCTAATTACCATCTGCTTCTACTCCTGGTCTGGTCTGGGTTCTTCTGGCTTGACCCCTGGAACCTTTCTGCAGTGTGTTGCATGGATCCATGTTGCCCTCTCAGCGATTTTCACAGCCATGAATGTCGTCAGAAGGACTTGGTATGGACCCAACCACCATTTGCTGTGCCAATTCTTCCGCTTGAAAACTCTTGACCACCACCCAGTCACCTGGTCTTATGCCGTGGAGGACTTCCTCTGCTGTCTTGGGAAGGGCAACCTTTACCTGCTGTGAAATGTTTTGACGTTGGCAGGACAATGCAGAGCAATAGGATAACATGGCATTTTCAAAATGTGAAGTGGTTAGAGGAGGCGGTGTCTTCCTTTCCGCAGAGAAACCTAAAAAATGGGGGTGAGCAAACAAAATCTCAAAAGGGTGACATGTCATGTTTCTTTCTAACTCGTATGCGCATGTACATGAGTGCTAATGAGAGGCAATTAGCCCAAGGTAGGCCAAGTTAGGCACAATGCTTTCTCAGATTAAAGGCCAATGTAATACCCAATTGGTCAGTGCTTCATTTACAAAGTGTCTTACCATTGTCCCTGGAGATTTTCTCTGGTATTCCCATCTGGGAATAATTTCTGACAGTAATGCTCTGGCCACTGCAGTGCTTGTTGCATGTTGGGCTGGAAAGGCTTTACCCATTTGGACCACATGTCAACCATTACCAAACAGTACTTTTTACCCTCCTGCAGGGGGGCAGGTGAGCTGGTGGAAACTGTTTGGGGACCCTGTGAGCATTGTTAGTGGCACAGATTAGACTTTTTTTTTTTTTTTACAAAAATTGTCAGCATAAACAGTGAATGTCCGCATAAACAGTGAATCCATGGTTGTATCATCCCTTCTCTTGACACATGGTTTCTCTCATGTATCAATTTAGCAAAACTAGAAAAAACACGCAGGGAGTTCATACCTCCGCCAAGGCTACTTCCTCCCCTTCCATCTAAATCCATCCAGTAGTTTTTGTGTAATTCTGCTGCACAGATGCAAGCAAAGCCCTTGGTGGAGGTGTACGCTCCCATATCATCACCAAAATCAAAATCCATCCATAACTTTTGAGTTATGTTACAAACAAACAAACAAACAAACCCTGGCAAAAACATAACATCCTTGGAGGAGGTAATGATGGAAGAAATGAGCTGGTAAGCAGGGGAGGGCATTCGTGACCCCTCCACACCAGCCTGGTCTTTGTGACGCCCTTTCTTGGCCCATTTCTGACGTTTCTGTGGGGAGGAAAAAGACTGCATGGTAAGAAGTGAGTCAAAAGGAGAGGAGGGTTTGGTTAGTAGGAGGGCAGACACACGAAGGGGAAGAAGGGGTCATGACATGGCTGCAGCAAGAGACAGGGCTGCAGCTTTAGCCGCAGCATCAGCACGTGCGTTACCCTTAGATGCAGGGTCAGAAGATGAAGTGTGGGTTGTGCATTTGCACACTGCCACAGATATAGGAAGGAGAACAGCTTTCAGCAGGCTTGACACATGTATAGAATTCTTACCGGTGAGCTTGCAGAGGTAAGGTAGTGACGGTCACGCCAAAGGGCACCAAAATCATGCACCACTTCAAAAGCGTAATGAGAGTCAGTGTAAATAGTGACCGATTGCCCCGTAGCATAAGTGCATGCCTCTGCCAAGGCAGCCAGTTATGCAGAAAGATGAGATGGCAAGGAGCTAGAGAGCAATGTATAGTGGTCATCACATACTGCCCAACCCATTTTGTTGCGGCCTACGGAGAGGTCAACAGAGGCAGAGCCGTCAACGTACAGGACAAGGTCTGGGTTGGGAAGTGGAGTGTCAGACAGGTCAGTCATGGTCACAGTCTGTGTCATCGTCACAAGAAGGTGGGGGAAGATTGGTGGCTGGGTTAATTGACTGTGCACAGCGTTTGACAGTAAAGTTTGGTGATTCAAGGATGATGGAATGATATCTAAGCCACCTTGCATGGGAGAGGTGTGATGACTTCTGCTCATTCAGAAGCAGTGTAACAGCATGAGGAACATACAGACTGAGGGGATAATACAGAACAATGTCGCGGGATGCCACTACCACACGCCCTGCCGCAGCCACAGCCCAGAGACAGAGAGTGAGCCCTGCTGCAACAGCATCCAATTTGCAGGAGTAACACACAACTGGGCGAAGTCTGTCACCGTGGGGCTGCAGGAGAACGGAGGTCATGCATCCAGACTTTTCCTCAACATACTGAACAAAGGGTTTAGATGAATCAGGAAGTGAAAGAGTTGGAGGAACCAAGAGAGCTTTTTTTCATGTTGTCAAAGGAGTTATAAGCAGCGGGTGTCCACTTGAGGGAAGTGTGAGGGACCCTTTGATGGAATGATTTCACGCATTGGTCTCTCAATGCATGAAAAAATCAGGAATGAAAGAGCGGCAATAGGATGCCGTGCCAAGGAAGGAGAGAAGTTCCTTCTTGGTTTTAGGCTTGTCCATGTGACAGATTGCTTGTGCATGCTTTGGAGAAAGAGATTTGCCTTGATTGGAGATTTGATGGCCCAAAAATGTGACCATTAGTTTGCAAAACTGCAATTTGTACTTTGAAGCCTTGTGGCCTTCTGCAGCAAGGTGACACAAAAGCTTCAAAGAATCTGTTTGGCGTTGTGCTTCATTTGGCGCACACAGCAAAAGGTCATTGACATATTGAATCAGGACAGAGCCGTCTGACAGTTGAAGAGAGCTCAAGGAGCTTTCGAGAGCCACGTTATAGATGGTCGGGCTTTCACAGTAGCCCTGGGCCAATCTGGTGAACGTGTAAAAGAGCCCCATTGAATTGGAATGTGAACCAAAACTGTGAGTCTTTGTGGATAGGGACGCTGAAAAACGCGTTTGACAAATCCACCACTGTAAAATGGGTTGAATTTGGAGGAATTTGAGTCAAAATGGTATGAGGATTAGGGACCACAGGAGCACGCTGAATGACGGCAACGTTGAAAGCCTGAAGGTCTTGGACAAAATGCTATTCAGCAGGTTGGCCCTTATCTCTGATCTTTTTTATGGGAAAAATTGGCGTACAAACTGGAGAATTTGGCGCTTCAACAATAATCCCTTCTTTTATAAGTGATTCAGAAACAGGAGTGATGCCGTCACGTGCCTCAGCCCTGAGTGGGTACTGCACAGTGCACAGCCCACAAAGATGGTGGAACACATGAGAGCATGTGGTCTTCCTGACTCTGTACAGACGGCATGATGACAGGTTTCATCCATCTGTATCGCCTGGTGTCATCTAAAGTTTGGATGAAATGCTCTCAGGAAAGCGTCACCGCGTACTCTGCACGATACATTTGCAGAGAAGGGGAGAAGGAAACTGCACTGAGACCCACATGGTGCAGTGATGTAGATGAAACCCAGTCATCAGCGCGATGAGCGGCAAGGGTCTGTGCACCCATATCGCTCCATGCCAAGGAGGGGGCTTTGTTGATTGAAACATGTGGGTAACTGTGTGGAACTGAGAACACTGCAGACATGCAGGGTGTCAGTGCAATCAGCAAGAAGCAATAATCTGCTGCCCACACAATATGTGTCATTTGCAATGAGGCAGATTTAACTTGTAACCATTGTTTCTCATATTCTGTGTCAGGACCCTGTGAGAGATGTGTTGTACAATATGTTCTGTGTGGTGGCATGAAAACTGTAGCTTGTGGCGAGAGCTTCTTTCCCATTTCAACCAAATGGAAGTTCTGGCCTTCATCTGTCAGTGCCCATTCATAAATGTACAGCAGAGATAGAATTTTGGCAAATGTTGAGCTAGGAGTTTCAATATGGGTTCCCAGTGGTGTGCAGGATGAGAGTGACAAACTTCACATCACATCTCTGCCAAACAAACTGAAAGGTCACTGAGGTGAAAATAGAAATTGTGAGTGAATGTTTTCCCGTCCACTGTACATGACAATGGTTCTGTGAAAAACTCATGTGTGAAGCCTCCACTCGCCACCTGTGATGTGAGTGAACGATAGGTGAGAGAAGGTATGATGCAAGTGTCAATGCTGTGTATTTAGTATGAGATGTGTGTGTGGCTGCAGCGTGATTTTTATTGGCAAGCACATGTGCGGCGTCTGCTGGGGGTGAGGGTAAAGAGAGAGCGAACATTGTCCAGTCTTATTCACCTGGCGTCATTGCTGAGGCTGTTGGGGTTTAGGCTGAGGTGGTGGGGGCTGGGGGAAAAGGGTGTGGTGTTTGGCCAGGGTTTTGTTGGGCCAGGATGCACGGTTGTCTTGCTGGAAGGTACCTCTGCCCCTCCCCCTTCCACGGGGTCCAGATTGTGGTCTTACTGGGCATGCTGTAGCCCAGTGTCCAGCTTGCTTGCAGTAACTGCAGGTTGACAGCTGTGGGCACTATGTCATCCAGTGTCCTTCTTGGCCACAGTAGCGACACTGGTTAGGGCCAGCAGAGAAGTCTGGATGTGGCTGCGTTGGAGTGGCGGCCCACTGCGCCGTCGTGAGCAGGGCGTTTTCCAGGTTGTCCTCCTGGCTTTTGTCTTCTTCTTTGTGGTTGATTCATGTTTACGGTGGTGATGGTTGGCATGGCGGAGGACAGTCTCACAATTTTCCTCCTCTCAGTCGATGCAGGTCATCATTTTGTCTGCCGCAAGGTGAGGATGCAATCCTGCCATGACCCACATATTAAGATGTGGGCCATATGGTCCCGTATCTTTCATATAGTCATTTGGGGCAGATGGGGAGGAATGCCTGCAATTGTTCATAGAAGTATGCAGGGTCGTTCTCCAGCTGTGGCAATGTAGCTGCGAACTTGGGAATGTCTTCTGGAGCCCACGGGCGAAACACCAAGTGTGGACTTCCGTCCCCTGCCACCTCCATCATAGGCATGTTGGCGTCCGGAGGTTGATCATGTTCTTGCTTTGATGTTTGGTCACGCAAAAGTGGAGTTTATGTGCACGTGACCGCTTTGTGCTGAGATGGGGGTTTCTGGTCAGTCAGTGGTTGGGCAGCAGCCCCTCCTCCTACTGCTCCTTGCTGCTCCTCGTCCACCCCTTCCTGCAGTGCTGGGTCCTCTTGGGCATCTTGATGTGCTGGCCCCCTTTTAAAACTGTCATCTTCTGGTGTGAGAGCATATGGGTCAGGTAGTGCTGGGTATAATGCCGGAAGGATTAGTAAGGTGGGGTTTGAGGTGGCACGGGATCCCCAGCAGAGTGTAAAAGTATACCACCAGGACAATATCAGTCACTATGGAGGGTGACAATATGTATGGGTACATATTCATACTATATAGGATAACTAAATAGACAGTTATGCTGTGTAGTCCATCTAACCACAATGCTCCGCACTGTGTATATACAGTATATTTATGTGTACATATATACTGTATATTCACTGCTCTTATTTTCTTATCTTCTAAATTATTACTCTGAGTGTTCCTATCCTGTGCTGTTGCAATCCTGGAATTTCCCCATTGTGGGACTAATAAAGGCTCATCTTTTCTTATCTTAAAAATTGTTTTTGTGTAATTTGTGTATTTTCTCTATCCTTTCTCTTCCGTTCATTCTCCTTTCTATTCTGCTCCTGTTTCTCTCTCTCTCTCGCTTCAGTGAGCCACATCTCACCCACGCCCTTTCCAATTGTAACTGCGTCAGCTTTTCTCTGTCTTACTCTGTTTCTTTTTGTCTGTAATTTCTGAATTTCACCATTTATGTTATCCCTCAAAGTAGTAATAATTTCTACAGAAAGTGACCCCCCAGAAGGAAATTTAGCCTCGCAGATCCATTTTTTTTTCCAAAAACTCCACACTCTCAGGATCATAGTTATCAGTCATGTATTTCACCTTCAGTCCCGTCACGCTGGACGAACCCCGTCTGGGCTTGGACTTGCAAGACCCCATTTTAGCCGATTTGACTGCTCAGTGACCACAAAACGTCTTAAGTACAGTGGGGCAAAAAACTATTTAGTCAGCCACCAATTGTGCAAGTTCTCCCACTTAAAAGATGAGAGAGGTCTCCAATTTTCATCATAGGTATACCTCAACTATGAGAGACAAAATGAGGGAAAAAAAATCCAGAAAATCACATTGAAGGATTTTTAATGAATTAATTGGTAAATTCCTCAGTAAAATAAGTATTTGGTCACCTACAAACAAGCAAGATTTCTGGCTCTCACAGACCTGTAACTTCTTCTTTACTAACTAACTAACTAACTAACTAACCTGCACTTATATAGCGCTTTTCTAGTCACAAAGACCACTCAAAGCGCTTTCACTAGTACTAACCCTCTATTCTAAGGGCCTATAGGAAACAGATATCTAGGGACAATTTAGAACAGCCAATTAACCTAACATGCATGTCTTTGGATTGTGGGAGGAAACCGGAGCCCCCGGAGTAAACCCACGCAGCACAGGGAGAACATGCAAACTCCACACAGAAAGGTTCCAACCCCTGCCACCCTGGGGATTTTGAACCAGGAACCTTCTAGCTGTAAGGCAACAGTGCTAACCACTGCACCACTGTGCTCTTTAAGAGGCTCCTCTGTCCTCCACTCGTTACCTGTATTAATGGCACCTGTTTGAACTCGTTATCAACTTGTCGTGTTTGGAGGAGAAAGAACACCATACCTACTGTGAAGCATGGGATTGGAAACATCATACTTTGTGGCTGTTTTTCTGCAAAGGGACCAGGACGACTGATCCGTGTAAAGGAAAGAATGAATGGGGCCATGTATTGTGAGATTTTGAGTGAAAACCTCCTTCCACCAGCAAGGGCGTTGAAGATGAAACGTGATTGGGTCTTTCTGCATGACAATGATCCCAAACACACCGCCCGGGCAACGAAGGAATGGCTTCGTAAGAAGCATTGCAAGGTCCTGGAGTGGCCTAGCCAGTCTCCAGATCTCAACCCAATAGAAAATCTTTGGAGGGAGTTGAAAGTCTGTGTTGCCCAGCGACAGCCCCAAAACATCACTGCTCTAGAGGAGATCTGCATGGAGGAATGGGCCAAAATACCAGCAACAGTGTGTGAAAACCTTGTGAAAACTTACAGAAAACGTTTGACCTCTGTCATTGCCAACAAAGGTATATAACAAAGTATTGAGATGAACTTTTGTAATTGACCAAATACTTATTTTACCAAGGAATTTACCAATTAATTCATTAAAAATCCTTCAATGTGATTTTCTGGATTTTTTTTTTTCTTATTTTGTCTCTCATAGTTGAGGTATACCTATGATGAAAATTGGAGAGCTCTCTCATCTTTTAAGTGGGAGAACTTGCACAATTGGTGGCTGACTAAATACTTTTTTACCCCACTGTAGATATGCTTCCTATAGGCCCTTAGAATAGAGGGTTAGTACTAGTAAAAGCGCTTCGAGTGGTCTTTGTGACTAGAAAAGTGCTGTATAAGTGCAGGTTAGTTAGTTAGTTAGTAGTTCTTTTAGATTTAATTGGCGGTTGGCAACCAGCCTACAGGTGCATTACCACCACTGACTTGATTATCATTACTCTGTATCTTTGTATAAGGAGTTCTGAACAACTCCTTATGTGTGAAAAAATTATCTGTCTTGGCGTTATCGACCAGCTCTTCTTCTTTTAGATTTGATTGGTGGTTGGCAACCAGCCTACAGGTGCATTCTTCTTCGTTTAGATTTGATTTGCGGTTGGCAACCAGCTTACAGGTGCATACCACCACTGACTTTGATTATCATCACAATATCTCTGTATAAGGAGCTCTCACAAGGAGCCTCAAACAACTCGTGTGAAAAAATTATCCGTCCTTGGACTGGGTCCTCGGCAGCGTCAATAGCTGTGCGCCAGCCAGCCAGCATTCGACTCTCTACAGGTGCATCTTCTTCTTCTCTTAGATTTGATTGGCGGTTGGCAACCAGCTCAAAGGTGTATTACTGCCACTGATTTGATCATGTTTTCCTCATAGCTTTGTGACGTTTGCCTCATAGCTTTGTGACATTTTCCTCAGCTTTATGACGTTTTCCTCATAGCTTTGTGACGTTTTCCTCTTATAGCTTTGTGACGTTTTCCTCATAGGTTTGTGACAGTTTCCTCGAAGCTTTGTGACATTTTCCTCATAGCTTAATGACGTAATCCTTATAGCTTTGTGACATTTTCGTCATAGCTTTGTGATGTTTTGACAAAGATTCAGGATTCCTTTTATCACGGGCTTCTATGATGTCACAGA
This sequence comes from Pholidichthys leucotaenia, assembly GCA_020510985.1. Lineage (NCBI taxonomy): Eukaryota > Metazoa > Chordata > Actinopteri > Cichliformes > Pholidichthyidae > Pholidichthys > Pholidichthys leucotaenia. The sequence continues at coordinate 122,447,943 of CM035841.1, forward strand.
GTCCTCACTGTTCACGTCCTAACAGTCAACAGCATTCCAGGTTTTGTTGTCGTCACCCGCGTCACTGTATACGTCATGCGCGGGGTGTGGTTTCATTCAACTTTATATCACTCTTCTTCTTCTAGATCTGATTGCCGACTGGCAACCAGCCCGCAGATACACCATTGCCACCCACCGGGTTGGAGTGTGCACAAGAGAATGGCAGGGGGAAAAAAAAAACTAAATTCTTTTAATTTATCCAGTTGCACTTAATATCTAAATAGAGCTACATATACTTCTTTGACTGAGGTTCCTAACATGTTTTCCGAACCAAAACTTAAATTAGCCCTTTCCATTACTGTAATCAGATGTTTCCTTTGTTCCTGGTATCCCTGACATTCCAACAAAACGTGCTGAACTGTTTCCAGAGAACCACAATGTGCACAGCTGCCATTTGGGTGTTTACCTATTCTGTGTAGCGTCTGGTTCAAAGTTATATGTCCTATTCATAATTGGGTGATGAGTATCTCCTCTTTCCTGTTTCTGCCAACTCCCATTCCAGAGTCCACCCACTTTTGAATGTCATAAAGATATCTTCCTGTCTTGCCACTTTTCCACTATATACTTGTTAATTATTGATTTGCCTTCTGCCTTACTGAGTGAGATTTCCAGATTTATTGCTTCAAATTTTAATGATTGTTTTGCTAATAAATCCACATCCTCATTTACCCTCTATTCCAGTTTACCAAAGTTTACTGACTGACCTTTACTGTAGAGGTTGTAAATTAAGGAGTGGTTTCTACAGTTAGGTCCTGCCTACAACGACAACAGTGACTGAACACTCTTGAGAGCTGCCCAAATGTCTGAGGATATTGACGGCATTATTCCTATAATTTTTTTCCAACTACACGAACTACAAGTTGTTCCAGAGGTAGTGTGTGTACAGGAGACATGGCTTCAGGCTCACTTAGATTTTGTTATTCCGGGGTATAGTTCAATCAGACAGGATAGAATTAACATTGTAAATGGAGGAGGATGTGCCACTTTCATTAAAAGGAACTCCGATTATATTGGCATGTTAGCTCTATATGCTTTATTTTTATGTTACTAACATAACTATAATATAATTTTTTTGAAAATAATTCCCAGGTTTTTTTGAAAAACTTTATTACGATGTAAATCGCCATTATTGTTTACGTCGCAATGCATTCTGGGTAGTGACATAGAAGGGTTGCAGCCGTTTTTTCTGTCTTATACAAGCCAAGAAGCGAAGCTCCTAACTACTGCCATTTGTCAGTGAAAATGCCACATTGCGCGGCTTTTGGATGTAATTTCCAATCAAAGGGAAATAAAGAGAGCGGGGTAAGCCTCCATAGCTTTCCTAAAGAGGGAAAGTGGAGGAAAAAGTGGGGCGGCAGCGGCTCAGCAGGTAGAGCAGGTCGTCTAATAACCCGATGGTTGGCGGTTCGCATCACACTCTCCCCAGATATCCTGCCTTTGTGTCCCTGGGCAAGACACTTCACCCGCATTGCCTCCAGTGCCCATAACACTGGGTATGAATGTGTAAAAATGTTTAAATGCTCGGTGGTGGCCAGAGAGGCTGTTGGCGTGGATTGGCCGCCACATTTCCCTCACTCTGAGTCTGTGATCACGTGCTGTAGCGCATGCCTGATAAAGCTGATATATGTATTAATCACGCTGTGATAAAGCACGATATCGCTCAAAGCGCACAAGCGTGCGCTTTGTGCACCAGTGTGGCAGATGAAATAAGGGAACCCAATGTGGAGGCACGGAATAATTGCAGGCAGGACACGCGAACTGAAGTTTAAAAGGGTGTTTATTTCATACTCCAGCGCTGTGGAGCGAGCCCTTTTTTTTTATTACTTATTTTGTACTAACCACAGTGCGCAGTGGTTAGCACTGTGGCAGCACAGTTTACCCTCGGCCGGGGGATCGCGGAGATCGTGGGTTCAATCCCTGCCCCCGGCCAACAGTGATCTGTGTGGAGTTTGCATGTTCTCCCCGTGTTTGCGTGGGTTTACTCCGGGATTTCTCCAGTTTCCTCCCACATGTCAAAAACATGCAGGTTAGGGAGTTAAGGGGCGCTTGCGCACGCAGCGACTGGCAGCTGGTGGCTTGTCACCAGACTGCAAAACAAATCTACCTATGGATACAAAATAAGTACAAATCTACCTATGGGTACAAAATAAGTAATAAAAAAAAAAAAAGGGCTCGCTCCACAGCGCTGGAGTGAGCTTCGTGCTGGAGGATGAAATAAACACCCTTTTAAACTTCAGTTCGCAGTGTCCTGCCTGCACTTATTCCATGCCTCAACACTGGGTTCCCTTATTTCATCCGCCACACTGGTGCGCAAAGCACACGCTCGTGTGCTTTGAGTGATATTGTACTATTATCGCAGCGTGATTAATACATACAGTATGTCAGCTCTATCAAGTGTTGTGGGATGTGTCTGGTGCGTGTGTTTGGATGGGGCAGCTCAGTGCGTGGACTTGAGTGAGTGATGGCTTTGCGCAGCAGAGGCGCGCCCCCCCCCCCTCCCCAGTGTGTGTGGCGAACGGTGTGTGATTTGGTGCGGATAAGTAGAAAGAGCGAGTCGACCGGAGCAGGTAGAATTTGTTGCTGACAACAACGCTTCAGCAAAACTGCCTGTGCTTCTGTGTACCACAAGAGTGAGGTTTACTCGGGAATGAAACCACGGAGGAAGATACATCTCCCCTGCGTCCCAAAACCACGGTTAGGAGACGAAAGGCAGGAACGGTCAACACAAGCATGCGATCACAGACATGTCTCATGCGCGCGCTTTGAGTGATATTGTGCTATTATCACAGCGTGATTAATACATATATCAGCTTTATCAGGCATGCGCTACAGCGCGTGATCACAGACTCAGAGTGAGGGAAATGTGGCTGCCAATCCACGCCAACAGCCTCTCCGGCCACCACCGAGCATTTAAACATTTTTACACATTCATACCCAGTGTTATGGGCACTGGAGGCAATGCGGATGAAGTGTCTTGCCCAGGGACACAACGGCAGGATATTTGGGGAGAGCGTGATGCGAACCGCCAATCATCGGGTTATTAGACGACCTGCTGAGCTGCTGCCGCCCCACTTTTTCCTCCACTTTCCCTCTTTAGGAAAGCTATGGAGGCTCACCCCGCTCTCTTTATTTCCCTTTGAGTGGAAATTACATCCAAAAGCCACGCAATGTGGCATTTTCACCGACAAATGGCAGTAGTTAGGAGCTTCGCTTCTTGGCTTGTATAAGACAGAAAAAACGGCTGCAACCATTCTACGTCACTACCCAGAATGCATTGCGACGTAAACAAAAATCGTAATAAAGTTTTTTAAAAATATATAAAACTGGGAATTATTTTCAAAAAAATTTTATTATAGTTATGTTAGTAACATAAAAATAAAGCATATAGAGCTAACATGCCAATATAATCGGAGTTCCTTTTAAAGATGGCCTGGCATATTCCCTCCCCTGAGGATATATCAATCAATCAATCAATCAATCAAAGACTTTATTCCAGACTCAAGGTCCATCAAGAGAAAAATAAACAAGTAAAAAAAGAAAAAAAAAAACAAAACAAAAAAAAAAACAAGACAGTTGAAACAATCAAAAAGTTACAAGAAACACTAAGACATAACTGCTTAAAGAAGTACAAAGACAGTACAGACTTTAAAAAGACTTAAAAAGACTACTGTACCAGTGCCTTCTAAACTGTGACTGACAGCGAATAGAACTGAGCTTAATGCTAGACATGACTTGAATGATTTCATTTCTAGATACATCAAGCCGACAGATGAATTTATACATAAAATTCCTTATTACTGCATGCAGAGTATTTACACGTGATGAGACAAATAACTCTGAAGCACTGCACCATCGAGGCTTTTTAAGTAAAATTCTTAATGCATCATTGTAGGCAAACTGTAATTTCTGCATACTTAGTTTCCTATAATTTATCCATAAATGAGCAGTGTATAAAGGTGTACAATAGGTTTTAAAAAGAACCAGTTTCACCTCATCTGAACAAAAACCAAGTCTGCGTGCAAGAATATTTGCTTGCATGTAGATTTTGCAGCGTTGTCTGAAAATATCATCATCATCAGTCATTCTATCATTAATAACATGTCCCAGATATTTAATTTTATCCCTGACAATTAATTCCCTGCCTGCCAATTCAAAGACAGGGAATTTCATTAACAAATCTTCTTTAGTGCGGCAGATCAGCACACAACTCTTATTTGTATTATATTTTATGTCATTTTCCTCTCCATAAGCACTACACACTCTTAATAACTCCTGAAGACCAGCACTACTTGGACTGAGAATAACTAGATCATCAGCATACATAAAATGATTCACTAACTTATTCCCTATTAAACACCCAGTTTTACAGGCATTCAGTTGCTTTGACAGCTCATCCATGTAAAGATTAAATAGAATAGGGGACAATATACTGCCCTGTCTGACACCACTGCTCACACCAAATGGTGATGAATGACTCTTCCCCCATTTCACCAGCATCTTCTGTTGTGCGTACCAGTAAATCAGGATACGTACTAAGTACTTGGGCACCCCCCTGTCAATCATTTTCCTAAACAGTATCCTGTGATTAACACGATCAAACGCCTTGGAGGCGTCAATAAAGCACAGAAAAACTGAAGAATTTTGATTTCTGTATTTATTTATAATTTCTTTTAAGGCATATATGCACAGATCTGTTCCATGATGGGGTTTGAATCCAAATTGATGATCAGTAGATTTGATGAATACATTTAATTTTTCAAACATGATTTTTTCCAGTACTTTAGATATTATATTGGCTAAAGCTATGGGTCTGTAATTATCCAGGCTACACAGCTTGCCAGCTTTATCTTTAATGACTGGTACCAACACAACAGACAATAATGATTCTGGTACATCCCATGAATCATGAAGCTGGTGAAACAGATTGCAAGAAGAGGAGCAATTCTTGAGCTAGCGTATTTAAGATGCTCAGCAGAAATACAGTCTAAACCACTCGCTTTGTTATCTGATAGCTCTCTAATGGCTTTGATCACTGCATGAGTGTCAATCAGGAGCGAATCGTCCCTTTCTACTTTCCCTACCTTGTAAGTTTCATCCTTAGTTGAATTAAATAATGAGTAAAAGTGTTGCCGCCAAAGATCTACAATATTTTCTGTACCTGAAATGCCTTCCAAAGTACAGGGCAAAGGCGTTTTACTGTTACTAATCCGTCTAAGCTCCTTCCAAAATTCTGTGACATTCTTATCTAACAATTTCTTGGCCAGGGAATTACTTCTCATAAGCTGCTCATTTTTAGAGATATGACGAATAGCATACTTAAACTTAGCATTTGTACATTTCTTCATCTCAAATTCTGGCCCTTGTCTGGGTCTTATATAGAGTGTAATAATATTGAAATCTGTAGGCCAAATGGACAAGGAAATATTAAGCTGATTAATTATTACAAACCATGTAAGAAGTTAACAGTAGATCTGTTCAGTGTTAGGGCAGGAGAAGGGCATATGAAAGAGGTATGGTGTGGAGACATTAATGCCCATAATAGCTTGTGGGGAAGCACACATACAGATAACAATGGAAATGTTGTGGAAGAGATGTTAGATGAAAGATCGTTAATTTGTCTAAACAGTGGTGAAGGTACCAGGGTGGATGTGCATAGGGGCACATCATCATGTATTGACCTGATTCTGGTATCTGATTCTTTAGTGAGTGCCTGTGAATGGATGGTTATGAACAGGACAACTATAGGAAGTGATCACTTCCCAATACTTACAGTCATTAAAACTGAAGTATGCATACAAGAGGGAAGATGTTTTACAAGATGGTGTTTTGACAAGGCAGATTGGGGGGAAATTTAGGCAATACTGTGTACAATCATGTCATTTGGTAACATGAGAAGATGGCATAGAAGAGTGTTCAAGTCAGGTAACCAGTCATATTCTGAATGCTGCAATAGCAAGTATACCTAAGAAAATAACACAGGGTAGGAAGAAGGTTATACCCTGGTGGAATGAGGAATGTAGTATTGCAGTAAAGGAGTGAAGCAAGGCATTCAGAGAGCTGAGGAAGGATATGGATAGTGAAAATTTAATAGATTATAAAAAGAAAAGGGCAATAGCTCGAAGGATAATATTAAAAACAGGAAAAGGTCAACATGGAGAGAATTTTGTTCCACCCTTGGTAGGAAGGCGGAACTAGGTGATGTCTGGGGCATGTTTAAAAAAAATGAGTGGGAAAAGGGTATCAGTTAAAGTCCCAGCTTGAGTGGATGGAGACAAGATGGCTGTATCAGACAAAGAAAAGGCAGAAGTCCTACATAAGAGCATTTGCAGCAGTGCATAGAGGAGAACACCTTGGTGAGAGTCATAGACAGCAAAGGGAGTATAAACTCAGAGAAAATGCAAACTTTAAAAAAGGAAGTGAAAGAAGATACGACTGTGTTGGACCTCGAGCTCACAATGTCAGAGCTTAAGAGAGCTTTGCAAGACAGTGGATACACAGCTCCAGGATATGATCAGTTAAGCTATGCTATGTTCCAGCAGTTGCCTATGCAATCAATGGAACTGGTGGTGAAATTGTTTAACAGAATATGGAAGGAGGGGGTTATCCTAAGTGGGTGGAAAAAGGCTGTAATTTTACCATTTAATAAGCCAGGGAAAGATCCAGTGCATCCAGGCAACTACAGGCCAATAGCATTAACATCACACTTAGGGAAATGGATGGAGAAGATGTTAGTTTACAGACTCTCATATGTACTAGAACAAAGATGATTAATAAACAACTCTCAGAATGGTTTTAGAAGAGGAAGATCCACAGTGGATGTGCTAGTTAGGGTAAGTAATGATATTGAAAAAACTCAAAATGAAAGAAGTAATGGTTATAGTTTATCTGGATATTGAAAAGTCTTATGACTCACTGTGGAGGGATGGACTTCTTATCAAATTGAATAAAATGGGCATTGGTGGTAGGATGTATAATTGGATCATGGATTTTTTAACACACAGGACAATTAGGGTTAAAGTAGCATCAGAAGTTTCTAATGACTTTGACATAGAAAATGGTGTTCCTCAGGGGAGTGTGATAAGCCCAGTTTTATTCAACATAATGATTAATGACATATTTGAGGATCAAGAGGGATTAATCAAAACAGCACTATTTGCAGATGATGGAGCCACATGGACGAGGGGAAGAAATGAGAAATTTGTGTTCAAAAACATCAGGAAAGCAATTGAGAAAGTGGAAAAGTGGTCATATGAGTGGGGATTTAAATTTTCAAACAGTAAAACCTGCTATATGATTTTCACAAAAAAACGCAGAACTGGTACCGAACCATAAACATTATGTAATCAACCAATAAAGAAAGTGAGTGAGTTCAAATATCTAGGATTGTGGTTTGATAGTGCATACACATGGAGAGTCCATGTTGAAAATCTGGAGACAAAGTGCAAAAAAGTCATTAATCTCCTAAAAGCTGTAGCTGGACACAAATGGGGTGCAGATAAATAGGCTTTATTTGACATTTACAGAGCACTAATGCAATCGACAATAGACTATGGATGCATGATCTATGGAGCAGCAGCAAAGCCGACTCTGGAAAAAATAGAATGCAGCATAGAGTGCTTCGCCTGTGCTTTGGAGCCGTCAAAACAACACCAAACAATGCAGTTTTAATAGAAGCAGGAGAAATGCCAATGGATTTGAGAAGAAATAAACTTGCATTATCATACTGGGTCAAGCTGAAAGGAAGTGAGGAAGCCAATATTTAAAAAAATAACACTACAAGACTGCTGGGAACATTCTAACTTCCAGGGACACGGGTTTGGGTGGACAATTGAAAGAAAAGCCAGAATGTATGGACTAGACACTATTGTTATAGCTAACAACAGTCCAGTGAGTAAAGTTCCCCCTTGGTTGTTTCCGGGAAAAGAAGTAGACATTAGTCTGCTAATGAGGAAAAAGGATTGGCATATGAGTGAAGTTGGTGTTAAAACAAGCATTTACCTCAGGAACAATTACTATAACTACTTACAGCTCTATACTGATGCTTCAAAGAACAAACAGGGCTCTGTTGGAGTTGGAGTATATATTCCAGAGCTTAAAGTGACCATCTCAAAAAGACTGTCCAACAATACATCCGTGTTTACAACAGAGATGGTGGCAATAATTATTGGTTTGCAGTGGGTGGAGGAGGTCAGACCGGACCGGGTGGTGGTGTGCAGAGATTCACTTGCAGCTTTAAAAACCATACAGACACTAAAATCTACAAGGGAAACAGGGAGATATTGGAGTCTAAAATTAGTCAAGAAGAAGTTGGGCTAGCCATTGATAATATGAAATCAGGAAAAAGTGCAGGACCAGATGGTCTTCCAGTTGACCTTTATAAAAAATTTAAGAATAAATTAATAAAACCTTTTTTGGAAATGGTTTTAGAAGCATTTCAAAATAATAATTTACCATCATACATAAATAATGCCTTAATTATACTGCTGCCAAAACCAGGTAAGCCCTCTAATAAATGTGAAAATATGAGACCAATAAGCCTATTAAACGCCGACCTTAAGATAATCTGTAAAATTTTAGCAAGACGAATACAAGAAATTTTACCAAATATTATTAATCGAGATCAGAATGGCTTTATAAAGGGTAGACAAGGCTTCCATAATGTAAGAAGACTATTTAATATTATTTATTTTAATAAAGAAGCACCGGATACAGCTCTCCTATCATTGGACGCCGAAAAGGCCTTTGATAGAGTTGAATGGCCCTTTCTTTTTGAAGTCCTACAAAGGTTTGGACTTGGAAATAATTTCATAAAATGGGTTCAAATAATATACAATAATGCTACAGCAGAAATCCTAACAAATAACAATATTTCAAAACCAATAAAAATCAATAGAGGATGTCGACAAGGCTGTCCACTTTCACCTTTACTGTTTACTATGGCAATTGAACCTTTAGCGATAGCGATACGTTTACATTCACAAATATATGGAATTAAAGTTGGACCAACAGAACATAAAATCTCCCTGTACGCCGATGATATAATTTTGTTTATGTCGAATCTAAAAAAATCAATTCCAACCTTGTTGAATTTAATAAAGAATTTTGGGGAAATATCAGGATATAAAATAAATAAAACTAAATCTTCAATATTAATGCTAAATGAGACCCAGAGAAATTACCCAGCCCCTGAGGTAAATCAATTCAATGTTGTAAATCAGTTTAAATATTTAGGAATCCAAATTATGCCTAAGCTAGAATCAGTCGCCAGTGTCAACTATGAAGCCTTAATGTCAGATATCAATGAGTTAACTCAGAGATGGATGTCACTACCAATGTCGATGATCGGGAGAATCAATATACTTAAAAGTAATATTTTACCTAAAATACTTTATTTATTTCAATACATTCCCTTATCACCACCTTTAGATCTATTCTCAAGAATAAAAAAAAAGTTAGTGGAATTTATATGGAACAACAGGAGGGCTAGATTACGTTTGTCTTTATTATATTTACCATTTGATCGTGGAGGTCTGAAATGTCCAAATTTTATGTTGTATTATTGGTCGGCACAACTGAGGTCTATGACATATTATTTTTCATCAAATGATCTCCCTCACTGGACTGAAATGGAATCATACAATTTACCTTTACCTCTTCCCATATTCATATACTCAGATTCGGCAAAAAAATTACAAAAACAAGTTAAAAATCCATTTGTAAAGCATATGATCAAAATATGGTGTGAAGCTAAAAACTATTTAAAAGAACCACAGTTATTGTCACAATTTAGTCCAATATGGGGTAATCAATATTTTAAACCAGGGAGAGCGGACGCTGTATTTAAAGTATGGAATTTAAAAGGGATACAAAAGATTCAGGATTTATATTTGCCATGTGCAGACAACATAATGTCTTTTGAAGAGCTGAGGATCAAATTTAATCTCAATAGAACACATGTTTTTAAATATCTTCAACTTAGAAACTTTATTCGATCAAATCAAAATAAAGCTCTCACTCGACCTATTTATTCATCCTTGGAAAAAATGATGATGAAAGATAGTAAAAGAAAGGGTATTATTTCAGAGTTTTATAACTCATTGACACTATCTTCAAGTGAAAATTCACTGAAAAGATTAAACTACTGGAAAGAAGATCTGCAAATTGAAATTTCAGAGGAACAATGGGAATTGGCTTGTACAGAAGCTCAAACCAAATCAATAAATGCACGCCTTAAATTGATACATTTCAAATGGTTAATGCGGATGTATGTTACACCGGAGGAGTTAAATAGATACAACAAAAATATACCAGATACATGCACAAAATGCATGGAAAGTAAAGGAACCCTATTTCATTGTTTATGGGAATGTAGATTAATAAGAATGTTTTGGGAAGAGGTGAGGGTAACAATTGAAAAAATAATCTCAAAACAAATCATATTGAATCCTAAACTGTTTTTGTTGGGTCTGTACCCAGAAAAGCATAATTTTAATAAAAGTGAAAGAACATTCATAGACCTCAGTTTGCTTAATGCCAAAAAATGTATTGCACTATTATGGAAAAAGACTCATAGACCAGATGTGACTCAGTGGTTAAGACAGATGTTAACAAACCTTCCATTAGAAAGAATAACATATATACTGAAATCAAAGGAAATTGTGTTTGAGAATATATGGAGACCTTTTATTGATTATGTAAAAAATTTAAACATAACTCTTGAAGAAGAAGGTGAATGATGTGTGTGGACCTTGTAAATTCCAAACTGGTGAACATAATATGTATACTTATGTATTGGATTGTCTAGACTAAACAGAGGAGCATTGTTGAAGACTTGATTTTGTTGGTGGTTGTTGGTGTTTTTAGTGCATTTTTTTTTTTTTTGTAGTACTTTAGTGTTAGTGTTTGATTGTTTGTATCATGTTTGTTAAAAAAAAAAGGTTCAATAAAGATATTGTGGAAAAAAAAATCTACAAGGGAAGACTTGGTGATTGAGCTATATCACAATTTATTTAGGGTACACAGGGGTGGTGGAGAAGTTCAGTTTTGTTGGGTTCCTGCACATGAAGGGTTGAAAGGGAATGACTGTGCAGACAAATTAGCAAGAAGTGCACTTGGGAAAGAAATAACTTTTCCATTGCCTCTTGGAAAAGGTGAAGGGAAAGCAGTAATCAAGAAAAAAGGAATTGAGCTATGGCAAAAAAGATGGGATGAAGATCATAAAGGTAGATCATATTACAAAATACAAAAATCTGTTCCACTAAAGAATTATAAAACAGCTAATAGGAGTGAAGACATCATTATGGCAAGACTGAGACTGGATCATACAGGTTTAAACAACACTTTATTCACCATGGGGAAAAGCGAAAGTGACAAATGTAGAGAATGTGGAGTAAAAGAAAATGTCGAGCTCATCTTATTACACTGTCACAAGAATCGAAATGAAAGAGAGAGAATGAAAAACGAAGTTCGAGAGGCCGGTAGGGAATGGGATTTAACTGGGATTCTGGGAACAGATGGAGATAGAGAGGCACTAAGAATCACAACTCTTTTTTAAATAACACAGGGTTAACTCATAGACTGTAGGGGTTGGGCTCAGATTACATAATGTTACACACTCTTGTACAGTTGGTGGTAGTATGCACCTTTCAGTTGTTTGCTATCTGCCAGAAACCGAGAGAAGAAGAATGGCATCACTTATCCATCCAAAGTTAATGTGGGTCGCGGGATGCACCTTTCAGTTGTTTGCTTTCCGCCAGTAGCGAGGAGGAGGAGGAGGAGGAGGAGATGCTACTAATGTTGGAGTCATTGTGTTCCCAGCAATGGGCTGCACGGTGGCGCAGTGGTTTAGCACTGTGGCAGCACAGTTTTACCCTTGGCCGGGGGATCGCGGGGATCATGAGATCGTGGGTTCGATCCCAGCCCCCGACCAACAGTGAGCTGTGTGGAGTTTGCATGTTCTCCCCGTGTTGCGCGGGTTTACTCCGGGATTTCTCCGGTTTCCTCCCGCACACCAAAAACATGTAGGTTTAGGGCGCTCGCGCACGCAGCAACCAGCAGCCGGTGGCTTGTCACCAGACTGCAAACCAAGTCTACCTACGGGTACAAATAAGTAACAAAAAAAAAAAAAAAAAATCATTAGGAATAGCTTTGGCAGTATGTCACCTCATATGGTCCTACAAGTTGATCCAGTATGCCAGCATTAATTTGGTTCTTCTTAATCTTAAGGGCATTTCAACCATCTCTACTTGGATCGCAGATACTGGAGAAGTTTTAAGTGCACCACAACATATCCTAAGAGCCTTTGTCTGTTCTATGTCCAGTTGGTTCAGGTGGCAATCAGCAGCCAACATGAATGCAACACATCCATAGTCTAGTGTCGCTCTCATTAGTCCTCGATACACTGTCAACAGAGAGGCCCTAGAGGCCCCCCAGTCTTGTCCTGCCAGACATCTCAAAATATTTATTTTCTTACATTTTCTTTTAGTTTTTCCAGTATGCTGCTTCCAGGTTAGTTTTTCATCAAATAACACACCTAAATACCAAACTGTGGAGCGTGTAAATGAAGAGGCAGATTCATTTCAGACGATTTATTATACACTCACACTTATCAAGCAAAGAACAGACTGAACATTTAAGCAGAAACTCTCCTCTTAAGTTTCATGGCATTTACATCACACACAACACGACATTTGCATCACACTGCATTCAACCCCCTTCATCCTTGACTCCTTCCTGCTATCTCACCAGGAACCTCCTGCTCTTTGTTCTCCCATGCTTATCCACTGTCTCCTGTCTGAGATGCTAGATAATCTGGCTCCCCCAAGGTGCTGCACTACCCCCCCAGCATCTTAGATAGAACAATAGAATAACAGTCCACATGCTGTGATAGAACAATAGAACATCAGTCCACATGCTGCTTAGGCTTCTCCTCCCTTATCTGCTGTAACTGGGGTTTACCACCTCCGTGGCGCTGCTGTGCCGGTGGGTGGCTGCTGGGAGTGTGTCTGACTGCGGGTGGGCTGTGGCTGGGGGGGGGGGGGCACTTCGGTCTGTCCGTGTGGCTGCTCTGGTGAATCAGAATCAGAATCAGAAAAAGATTTATTGCCAAGTACATTAACAGATCACTGATAACATACGAGAGAATTTGACTTGACACAGAAAATGAACCTGCATTTCCAGTGACACGGCTGCATCGGGGACGCGCCTGCCAATAGGATGGTACAGATAAGAAATCATACGATAGGAAGGAGCAAAAAAATCATTGAATTCAGAATATTGACCATAAGTAATCAATATTATGATTACAAAGACAAAAAAAGCCCACGATGCACATTCAAGACCAGAGTCCACAGGACACAAGGAGAGCAGTGAATGTTATCTTGTTGTCAGTTTCTGGGTCAGTGTGGATGTAGTGTTGAAGCAATGTTGTATCAATATGAGCACAAGGACACTTTGGCAGAAGATGTTTTGTCTGGCTGCAGCAATTGTCCTTGGCAATTGTCCCAAGCAGCTACTGTCCAGAGGCCGTGTGCTCAGTGTTTTGAAAAACAAAGACTGGGGATTATCAGGAGGATTTTTGTAAGGGAAATTGAGCCAAATAGACTGAACACAGAGAAAGAACTTTATTTTCTTCTGCAGATTCAGTGTTTAATCCTTCATTGCGAGGGCTTTGAGTCCGTCGTGGATAGACTTAAGCGTAGATGTAATCCACCTTCCGAGACAGTTCTCCATTTGTCGCTATCAAAGTCTCCTCCATTTTTCCAATTTGATGGATGCACCTCGCGTGGCCAGCATTTTGATAGGTTGTATCCATCTTCAGCAATTTGCGGTACACCAGGACAATCCCAGTTCCAATCAGAACGATCCCAGTCACCATTATTACGAAGATATACAAATCTTCAATATCTTCGATAGAGAGATTACTCAGGCACAAGATCCTCCAAACACTTGTCACCCGTAAATAGCCCGCTGGAGCCGTCCCTGCGGGGCAAACAGCTTCCCCCGGAGCACTATTCCTTGTTGAAAAAATAGTGTCAATTGCGTTCAAAGCCCAGCTTATCAATTCCATAATTTCTTTTCGATAATCAGCAGTAGACGCAGACAGACAACAGCAAGCTGGGATCCAGTTAGTTAGGGAAGTGGGGAGCTAGAGCAGAGAGAAAAGAGAGAAGCGTCTACTCTCCTTGAAGAGCGGAAGTGAATCGTTTCCCTGGGGAGCTCTCCGTGGGGGTCTTCCACGCCGAGGGGCCCTAGCCAACAGCATTTGCTCGTCCGCCACAACGAAAGCGGGTTTGAGTCTGTCTATGCCAATTTTTTCCCTCCTACCCCCCAAGTCTAGCAAAAAATGCTTATCCCCTGTTTCCAGCACTCTGAACGGTCCATCATAGGGTGGGCGCAATGGAGGGCGGTGGGCGTCGTGTCTGACAAACACGAACTCCGCACTCTTCAAAGTTTTAGGCACGAAAACATGCGGAAAACTGTGGTGGGCAGGGCCCGGCAGTGTGCCTGTGTTTGCGCTACGCTGCTAAAGCTGAGACGGGGAGCTGCCCGGCGTGGGATTATCTGGCAGAAATTCCCCGGGCAGCCGTAGTGGCTACGCAAAAACGAGCTCTGCCGGGGAAGCTTCCAGATCCTCTTTTGGTGCAAAGCGCAACCCCAATAAAATACACGGCAGCCTGTCTACCCAATTTGCATCCGTCAATGAAGCCCTGAGTGCTGCTTTCAGTGATCTATGAAAACGCTCGCATAACCCATTGGCCTGTGGGTTGTACGCGGTTGTGCGGTGAATTGTAACACCCAGGCTGCGGGCCATCGCGGACCAGAGTTCGGAAACAAATTGAGGGCCCCTGTCGGACGTAATGTCCGACGGGACTCCAAAACGCGCCACCCATGCTGTTAAAAAAGCGTGTGCTACGTCTGTGGACGTGGTTGCCGCCAGCGGGACCACTTCTGGCCAGCGCGTGGTGTGGTCCACCATTGTCAGGAGGTGCGTGCACCCCTGTGATGGCGGGAGGGGGCCCACGAGGTCCACGTGAACATGGTCGAACCTCTTAGCCGGAATACGAAACGGCTCCAAGGGAGCCTTCGTGTGTCTGTGTACCTTGGCTCGTTGGCACGCCACGCAGGCTGCAGCCCACTCTTTCACTTGTTTGCGTAGGCTCGGCCACACAAACTTCTCTCCCACCATTTTGACCGACGTGCGCACTCCTGGGTGCGCCAAAGTGTGAACCGACTCAAACACGCGGCGGCGCCACGCGGCTGGGACCACCGGACGCGGGCGACCTGTGGAGACATCGCAGATTGGGGGGGGGGGCCGCCATCCTGCAGCACCCTGCTCTCCAGCCTTAACCCTGTTGGTCCAGACTGGAGCGCGCACACGTCTGTATCGCTAAACTGCTCCGCGGCCATGGCTGCGTAATCTATCCCCACGCAGACCGGGGCCACCACGGCGCGCGTGAGGCAGTCCGCCACTACATTCAGTTTACCCGACACATGCTGAATATCGGTAGTAAACTCTGAGAACGTGGCCAGTTGTCTCTGCTGCCGGCCCGACCACGGTTCGGAAACCTTGGCCATCGCGAATGTCAGCGGCTTGTGGTCCACGAACGCGGTGAAGCTGCGCCCTTCCAGCCAGAACTGGAAGTGGCGTATGGCCAGGTGGAGAGCCAGCAACTCTCTGTCGAACGCGCTGTATTTACGTTCGCTGTCGCGCAAAGTTCTGCTGAAAAAGGCAAGCGGCTGCCAAGCCCCGGTGACGCGCTGCTCCACGACAGCCCCTATGGCCACGTCTGAAGCGTCGATGGTGAGCGCTACGCGGGCCGTCTGGTCCGGATGCGCCAGCAGTGCGGCGTTTGCCAGGGCTGCTTTAACTTCCGAGAATGCCCGCTCTCGCTCCGGGGTCCATTCGACCCCATCCGCGGGTTTCTGTCTCTTGAGCGCGGCGTACAATGGTTGCATGAGCTGCGCCACGCGGGGAAGGAAACGGTTATAAAAGTTCACCATTCCCAAAAATTCCTGCAGCGCCCTGACCGTCTGAGGCCGGGGAAAATCCACCACGGCGCGCACTTTGTCGGGCAGCGGGATCGCTCCTTCCGGAGAGACGCGGTGCCCCAAAAAATCAATCTCCGTCACGCCGAACTGGCATTTCACTGGGTTGACTATTAACCCGTGCTCCTCCAACCTCCAGAAAACCATCGTGAGGTGGGTTTCGTGTTTGTCTTTGGACGCACTGGCTACCAAGATATCGTCCAGGTAGACGAACACGAACGGGAGATCGCACAGCACTGCATCCATCATGTGCTGGAACATCTGTGCCGCTCCTTTTAACCTGAATGGCATGCGCAGGAACTCGAATAGACCGAACGGAGTTATTACTGCTGTTTTGGGTATGTCCTCAGCGCACACTGGGACTTGGTGGTAACCGCGGACCAGGTCTATTTTGGAAAAAATGCGTGCTCCGGCAAGGTGAACGGAAAAATCCTGTATGTGGGGAATTGGGTAGCGGTCATGCGCTGTGGCGTTGTTCAACCTGTGGAAATCCCCGCACGGTCGCCACGATCCCTCAGCCTTAGGGACCATGTGTAGCGGGGATGCCTATGGGCTGTTCGAGCGCCTGATGATGCCCAACCTTTCCAGGTTGGCGAACTCCTTGCGCGCTCTGGCCAGTTTAGCTGCGTCCAAGCGCCGAGGTCTTGCAAAAACGGGCGGCCCGGTGGTGGTGATAAAGTGCTCCACCCCGTGTTTAGCGATGGCCGCGGAAAACGTCGGGACCGTGAGTGCTGGGAACCGAGTGAGCAGTGTGTGGAACTTACCGCCTGTAGCTGTGACGTTGGCTTGTGCTGTTGGCTGGGTCACTCAAGCTATACAGGGGAGAGAGTCAAAGGACAGTGCATTAACCAGGCGCCTGTTAGCAACATCAACCAGTAAACCATGTGCACACAGAAAATCAGCCCCCAGGATATGGTAATTCAGTGCTGCTACGACAAAAGTCCACTCATATGTATGGCCGTGTAGAGATAAGAGCAGAGTCCTCTCACCAAAGGTCTTAATATCCGAGCCGTTTGCTGCCAACATCTCGGGGCCGCTAGGTCCTGCCAGCTGGTCAGCGTAGGTCGACAGGATGAAGCTCTTCTGGGCTCCGGTGTCCACAAGGAAACGCCTCCCCGAGCGTGCATCCGTCAAGTAGAGCAGCTTGTTCTCTTCACCGAGGGTCGCAGCTGATACCGACCCCCGGCCTTGGCATTTCCCGAGCGTTTGAATTGGCACGGTGGCGCACATCTGCGTGCCTTCTCTCCGAAGCGGTGGTGGTAGAAACAGAGCGTGTCTCTCTGGCGCTCCTTGGCCCCCGCTGCTGCTACCGTCGGTGGCTCCTCGCCTCCTCTGGTTGTCTCGCTGGGCTCCGCCTCTGCCGCGTTGACTGTGATCGCCCTGGTGGTGATGATGATCTGGTCTGCCTCCTGGGCTAGCGCACGGTAGTCTCGCGCAGCCAGCAACGGCGAATTGGCCAGAGCCGCTCTCGCCACTGTCGGAAGGTTCCGGAGGAAGAGTTAGGCAAACAGAAAGTGCCCGTCGTCCGTGCCCATTAACGCCAGCATCTTCTCAATCAGGTCTATGGCCGAACCATCTCCCAACTCGGTCCGTGTCAGGAGCCTCTGTGCTCTCTCACAGTCCGAGAGCGTGTAGCGCTGGATGAGCGCAGCCTTGAGCGCCTCGTATCTGTTGCTGGCTGGTGGCTGATCGAGCAGGCTCGCTACCTGTTGAGCTGTGCGGGCGTCGAGCGCTGCAACCACATGGTAGAATCTGGTGTTGTCTGCCGTTACTGCCCGGAGGGCGAACTGAGCCTCGGTGAGGTGAAACCAAGAGCGCGGGTTGTGCTGCCAGAAATCCGGTAGCTTGACTGAAACCGCACACGCGTGGCTGGAGGTTCCAGTCCGGGGCTGTCTGTGGGATGGCTGCCACCTCGCTGTAGCTTCCTGACCGGGCCAGCTCCGGGGATCTTGTCTCGTGTTCCATAATACGTCTTGGGTCACCAGTGTGGAGCGTGTAAATGAAGAGGCAGATTTATTTCAGACGATTTATTACACACTCACACTTATCAAGCAAAGAACAGACTGAACATTTAAGCAGAAACTCTCCTCTTAAGTTTCATGGCATTTACATCACACACAACATGACATTTGCATCACACTGCATTCAACCCCCTTCATCCTTGACTCCTTCCTGCTATCTCACCAGGAACCTCCTGCTCTTTTTTCTCCCATGCTTATCCACTGTCTCCTGTCTGAGATGCTAGATAATCTGGCTCCCCCAAGGTGCTACAAAACTACCTTTAGTTGCTCTAACTTTTTGGCCTTAAAGTTTTAAAGAAATTTCTTTGTGACTTTTAGAGAAGCAAATTACTTGTGTCTTTGAGACTGATAATTTAAAAGCCAACCGATTTGCCCATTGTTCAACCTGGTCTATTGCTGCCTGCATTTTCCTCATGTACACGTGAATGTACACAAGATTACGTCCCCATATCCATAAGGCCCCATCATCTGCATACAAGGCCTTCCCTATTCCCCGATCAATTCCTTCAAAAATACCATTAATCATAATATTAACCTTTTAACTGTCCACGTTTTCACGTGCCCCTAGTGGCACAGTGCTGCAACTGCACCTTTCAACTGAATCTTGACATCCCTTTAACTCCCCAGCTGTACCAGCACTTGTACTGATCGTGCCAGTTCAGAAGGTGGCAGGCACGCGTTGGAGGACTCATGGCTGACACGGAATACAGCAAAGAAGAAGAAATCCTCATTATTATTCTTCCTTTTCTTGCTTTGAGCTCACAAGACCAATATGGCCGCCATGATCGTCATGGATCACAGAAAACTGCATCATACAGGAAAAATAGCCACGTAATACAAACAAAATTCACGTGTGATAATCATAAGAGTTTGTAGATGTGGTAGAGAGCATAAATGACCGACAAAACGCAAAACGACGACCACGATGGGCGAAAACGGACTGATCACGTGAGCGAGCGAGCCCCCGCCCCCATCACCACCAGTAAGTGACAGATTTATTTGTTTTTTTGTTTTTTTTTTTTACATTGTACTGATTTTCTGGTTCATATACTTTTAAGGTAAGAAAAAACAGACCCCTGTAGACGAAACGGTGTCAAAAAAACCAAACCATTCTTTGTGTAAATATGTCCAAAGTCCGCTTTTGACTGAGCTATGTAATTTATATAGCTGCCGCGACATTATGCAAATTAGATGCGTAAATTTATTCCTCTCTGAAACTTTGGATCATATTCTAAAACTTTTGTAATTGACAGTAAGCCATTATCTCCTGCAACTTTCAAGTTATAGCCTTGGAAATCTGAACTATTTTCTTGACAAAAAATCATTACCACTCTTGACAACTAGGGGTTATGTCGCCATATGACGACTGGGAAAGTTAATGTGTTGAACAAAACAGGGCTACACACGCTGCCTTGGGGAGTACCATTTTCAACTTGATATATTTTGGAGTACTAATCTCCAATCATACAGGATATAATCATACAGGACATAATCATCCAATCATACAGGACATAATACTAATCGTTCAATCATACAGGAAATCTAATACCCAATTGTATAAATTACCTTCAATACCAATTTGATTTAATTTAATCATAGCAACCCTTCCTTCCACAGCATGTCATACGTTTTTTTCTACATCAAAGAAGACAGCAATTACATTTTCCCTATTTACCTGGGCCTTCCTAATTTCAGATTCTAGGTGCAAAATGGAATTCATAGTATTTCTCCCTTTTTGGAACCCACTTTGAAAAGGAGAAAGACATCCCCTCCCTTCCAAAATGTAATTCAGCCTTTCAGTCACCATTCGTTCCATTGTTTTCCCTAACTGTGAGGTAAGCGCTATTGGCATATAATTATTTGGATCTGATGAATGTTTCCCTGGCTTTAAGACTGGTACTATAACTGATTATTTCCATGCCCTCTTCCCAGTTTCCCAAACTTTATTAAACAGCTTTAATATTGTTTGAAGTGCACTCTCCTCCATGTGCGACAACATCGTATAGCATAAGCCATCCTTCCCTGGTGAAGACTGCTTCAATTTCAGAATAGCACTTTTCAATTCCGATAGAGTGAATGGCAAATCTATCATGCCCCTTGAAGTATTCTTCCTTATGTTTACATGTGGGTGTTTGGATAAAGTGCTTTCCCTGCTTTGTCTAATTGTGTTTGATAGGTTTTCAGAACTATGAATCTTCACTAAAGTTTGTGCCAAATGCTCTGCTTTGTCTATATTGGCAATAGCTATTTCCCCATTATTGTCTAGCACTGGTATTTTGTACTCTCTCCTAATACCATTCATTTTCTTAATCATTCCCCAAATATCTGATAGCTGTGTTTCTCTTCCTATAGTATTACAATACTGTCTCCAAAATAAACGCTTAGCTGTTTTAATTGTTTTCCGGACGATTGCCTGACACTATTTGTACTCAATCACTGCTTCCAAAGTATGACGTTTTTCACTTGTCTGAATGCCCTATTTCTATTTTTAATAGCTTTATTACAATTAGCATTCCACCAAGGAAGATTCTTTCATTGTCTATAACCCGTACTTTTTGGTATTGTTTGATTTGCAGACTCAATTATAATCACACTGACACTTTTACTAAATTCCCTCCCATCAAAAATGTCCTCACTATTTAGCTGCTCACATCTAGTCTTACACAGATATTTAAATTTTATCCCAATCTGCCTTACCCAATTTCCATCTTGTGCCAGATTGCATCTCTTCTTCTCCCGCTTCTAGACCAATTTTAATTCTTATTGGGTAATGATCACTCCCATTAGCTGACCGACTTAACACCTCCCAAGATGTGATTCCTGCAATCGCATTTGATACTTTGAGCATCAACTGTCAATCTGTTACATGGATTATAGTAATTAATAATTGTAACTTCGTCTTTCTTGATGTATTGTTATGATCAAGTATTTAAGGTGCAACTCTGTAACGCAATCTCTCTCTCTTCCTCTCTCACTCTGATCCTGCAACAGGTGGACACACTGTGTCCGCCTCTCTTTCTCTGAGAGCCTAGGGATCCCGCTCCGGGCTGCTCCACTATGCACCGGAGAGAGGATCCCGTGAAGGCGACATGATTAATAAAACCTGCTTAAAACCACAGCATCGCCGCTTATTTTTTCATGCCGCTTCACTTCGTCTTTTGCCGTGAAGCGGCATGAAAAAATAAGCAGCAGTGCTGTGGTTTTAAGCAGGTTTTATTATATCATGTCGCCTTCACGGGATCCCCTCTCCGGTGCATAGTGGAGCAGCCCGGAGCGGGATTTCTCTTATCTTATCATGTTTAATGTTGCAGCATTGTACCGAGACAAATTCCTAGTTTGTGTACTACATGAACAATGGCAATAAACCTGATTCTGATTCTGATTCTGATTCACTGCCCATATTTTTACCATTATTGATTCATGTTCTTTCCATGTTTCCATTATTTTGTAATCTGTTCTATTACGCACAAAGGTTGCTACACCTCCTCCTCTACCGGTTTCCCTGTCATGCCTTATTGATGTGTGTCCTTCAATGACAAAATCCAACTGGTGTTGTAGCCATGTTTCCTGTATACAGATTACCTGGGGTTTGTCTTGCATATCAGATATAAACTTTTTGAATTCTTGCCCGTTAGATATTAGACTTCTGGCATTCCATTGCAAAATTGTGATTACCATTATGACCCACTAGTCTGTGAAGTTAGCGATCCCCCACTTAACAAGTCCTCAACTGCTTCCCAATGTAGCCCCTTAATGCCAAGATATTTTTCTTCTGCTTTCACAATGATTTTGATTTTTTCTGTTTTCTTGGAAGTCTGCGCAGTACAGTTTATCACATCTACCACATATAAGACAAAATTGTTTTCCTTCATAACCAGAGTATCTCCCTTAATTCTACTGCATGCATTGCAAGCCTGCATGTTTTCCCTGTTAGAGTCCACTCCCATTTTTTTAGCTGGCACCTTTTTTGCAGCTTCTGCATATATTAATCCCTGGGAGACTTTTTTCTGCTGAATTTCTGTTGCTTTTTTGCTGGCTTCACAACCTCGATTTGCAGCGCTATGTTCACCACCGCAGTTACAGCTCTTTAATTTGGCTCCGCTTTCACACTTGCCATGTTCATGTTCACTGGAGCATCTTGCACATCGCTGTCTACCTTTGCATATCACTGCAACATGACCAAACTTTTGACATTTGAAACATCTGAGTGGAGGAGGAACGTAAAGTCTGACTTCATAGCTCATGTAGCCAATATACACCTTATTTGGCACTCTTGTTTCATCAGATTTTAACATTACCGACAATCACATTTTTCACCATTTCTATTAGTTTTCAACCTTTGTACCTCTGTCATTTTTGCTCCAGTTAAAACGCTTGTGTTGTCTTGCGGGTCAAAAATGACCCACTACCATGTTTAGCTGTAGAAAAAATACCTTAAACTATCTTTTTCCAACTTGAAATTTTATGACTTTTCCTAAAGGGACCCCATCATTAGGAAAAGTGATACTTTATTTTTGTTTATGTTTCCATGTGGGCTGTACACCACTAGGGTACAAAGATTGTCTTATGGGTCATTTGTGACCCGTGAATTATAAAAGCATTTAAACACCAGAAAAAAGTTCAAAGGCCACACACAAACTCTCTCTAATACACAGATACACACACACACACACACACACACACACACACACACACACACATCAGAGAATCTGGATTGATGCACGAATTGAACTTGCATTTGACCTGCACCTGCACTTTTGATCTGCAGCTAACCCCTCACATCACACAAGCTCCCAAACAAAACAAAAAAACAATCTCAGACATAATAAAAACAAGTTCAGTATAGAGGACATAAAGGTACCCTGAATCAAAGGACCCCTAGTTGGCTCCTTGCTGAAGCCATGAGTAGACATTTCACTGTCCAACAGGTCCTGGATGAGATATTTTCAGGAGCTCAGGAGGAACAAGAGGATGAAGATGTATCTGAAGAGGAAGATGGGGAGGAATGCAACCCAGAGGATGATGCATCTTCAGATGAAGAAGAAGAGGAAATCCCTCAAGCTGACAGAGAGACATTTTTGTCAAAGAACAGCAAAATTGCATGGTCCTCATCAAATTCAGACAGCAAGCAGGGAAGAACAGCAGCACCAAACATCATAAGGATGACTCCAGGGCCAACAAGGTATTCAGCTGCCCATGTCCAGGACATTTCATCCAGCTTTCTCCTGTTCATCACACCAGCCATCGAAAAAATCATCCTGGAGAATACAAATTTGGAGGGTTTCCAGAAATATGGCGAAAACTGGAAAAATATGGATGAGATTGACCTGCGGGGCTACATAGGGCTTTTGATATTAGCAGGTGTGTATAGGTCCTGTGGCGAGGCTACATATACTGTAGTCTCTGGGATGCAGAGAGTGGAAGGGCAATTTTTCGTGCCACAATGCCGCTGAAAATCTTTCACACTTTCTCAAGAATGCTGAGATTTGACAACCGTGAGTAAAGACCAGCAAGGCTTGTGACGGACAAACTGGCAGCCATCAGAGAGGTCTGGGACAAGTGGGTTGAGCGTCTGCCATACCTCTACAACCCTGGGCCTGAAGTCACAGTAGATGAGCAGTTGGTTCCATTCAAAGGTAATTTTTTTATTTTCATAAATGCAGTGTTACTTTACCTGAAATATTTTTTTATTTTATTGTGATGTAACATCCTTGATTCATGCAGTTTTCTGTGACACTCACACTCAGTGATTGTAATCTCTTTTTTTTTTTTAATCAACAGGTCGCTGTCCTTTCTGGCAGTATATGCCAAGCAAGCCAGCAAAATATGGCATCAAAATATGGGTGGCCTATGATGCAAAATCCAGCTATGCATGGAATATGCAAGTGTACACAGGGAAGCTGCTGAGTGGAGCACCAGAGAAGAACCAGGGGATGTGGGTTGTGCTTGAATTGACAGATGGACTGAGGGGGCACAATGTCACATGTGACAATTTTTTCACCTCCTATGAACTCGGCCAGCAGCTCCTAAAAAGGAAGATGACCATGGTTGGCGCTGTTCGGAAGAATAAGCCTGAACTCCCCCCCTGCACTCTTCGCAACAAGAGGCAGAGCGGTCTTCTTTCTCATCAAAGTTTGCCTTCACTCCCACCACCACTCTTTGTTTCTTATCTTCCAAAACGGAACAAGAACGTGGCCCTGCTGAGCACACTGCACAAGACAGCTGACATCAGGGATCGTGAGGACAGGAAGCCAGCCATCATCCTCGACTATAACTGCAATAAAGGAGGCGTGGACAACCTCAACAAGGTTATAGGAACATACAGCTGCAGAAGGATGACTGCACGCTGGCCCCTGGTCATCTTCCATAACATCATTGATGTGTCCTCATATAATGCCTTTGTGATATGGCAGGAGATCAACCCGACCTGGATGTCAGGGAAGAAAAACAAGAGAAGGATGTTCCTTGAGCAGTTGGGAAAGGCTCTTGTCACCCCGTGCATTGAGAGAAGGGAGCACCTGCCCTGCACAGAAGCCTCTGCAACCATTGTGGAAGCTGTTCAGGGAGCTGAATCTTGTCCTGATTAGGGGTGGGTTCAAAAGATCAATATATCGATATGGATCGATACATGTTTGACTGAGCCGATATCGATCCACAAAATCCGCGGATCGATCTTTTAATATTAATGTTTTAATATAATATTTTTACGTTTGTGAACGTCTGCTGAGTATAATCGGGTCGAAACCGGGTCAGTCAGCCAGGAACAACGGCCGAGAACCATAAACAACTGACGCGCTAACGGAGCTAGCAAGCTAGCGGATATGCTAGTTCTTCTTCTGTGGTGTTAAAACGGTTCTCATCCGGCAAGAGTTTCCTGCCGCGCGTGCTCTTTCGTGTTTAAACGAGCGGCGATATTAACGTGCGTCTCTTAATTTAGCAACAAAAGTCACCGTAAAGATTGTCCTCAACAGCTTCTGAATATTTTTCATAAATAAAACTTCTGTGTTCCCTGCGGCGCGTGCACACGTCTTTTGTGTTTACATGACGCGGAGTTAATAACGTGCGTCTCTTAATTTAGCAGCAAAAGTCACCGTAAAGACTGTCCTCAACAGCTTCTGAATATTTTTCATAAAGCGGGGATAAACGGACTTTTACTCCGTGCAGCGCTGTGTTGGAACATCAAGTTGACGACTGATAAAGGGAAAATGCGGAGACTGAAACCCGTGAAGCAGAGGAAGACTTGGAGCTGCTGAGACTGTAAGTATAATATTTGTTTGTTTTAACGTTTATGTCGTCAATTAATAATTTATCTGGCACGATGATGGTTTCTTTTACAAACTATGGACACAGAGAGAACTGTTGGTTAAGCGCTGTGAATAAATGCAGAATTAAGGTATATTTTATGAGATTATGGACTTCTGCCACTTAAGCGATGTGAAGAGAATAAATCACAATAAAATTAATAAAGGCTGCAGTACAACAAGCTATTGTTACTCAGTGGAACTAAATTGAAATGAACAAACCTTCTCAGGACATGAACTGAAACCCTTTTCCAACATTGAAAGTTAATTTGTAGTTAAAATATTAAAAAAAAAAACTAAATTATTAAACCCTACTGTGGTGTGGCGATCTAAAAATATGAATGTTAATTTTACTGTGAAATCTATTCTTTTTATCTGCCTTCAGATGTGTGAAGACTGGAAGCTTCATCCTGCACTGAGACCTTCTGAAGGTCAGAGGTCGTCAGTGGAGGAACCATCCCTGCTTCATGTGGATTTCAGCACAGAAGAAGACCTTCAAATTCAAGATTCAGGGAGGTGCTGCCATTATTTTCTCCACACTAACATGCATTCAATGCAATTTAGTTGTTGTAATGACAAATTCTTTTATTTCTTTTTTTAAAGTTCTCAGCAAGAACAAAATATTTGTTTTTTTTTTTTTTTTTTTTTTTTTTTTTACAATTTTACTGAGCATTTAATTCTAAATAAATCACTGTTTAACAAGAAATTTTTGGCAATCCTGTGCTTTTCTTGTGGTGTTACATAGAACAGCATCACTGTAAACTATGGAAAAAGCAGCTGCTTTAAAATCTGTACTTCCTCACACAACTTTGAGTGCAAAAAACTCTAAAAGTGCCATAACTTTTTGGAAAAGCTCCCACAAATCCAGGCTTTTTGGGCCACAACAATCACAAAAACAGCTGACAAAATCCTGGAGGGACTGAAATACAATGAGATTATGTCTGCATGGTTCATGCATTGAATTTGTTTACTTACTCTGGGTGGTGAACTTGACACGACACATCCTTTGCACTAAAGAAAGCACCTGTGAGCACTTTATGAAATGATAAGTTAAATAATAAAAAGTGCATTATTGTAACTGATTTTGGGTCAGCTCTATATGTGATAATTTATGAATTAACAAAGTTAGAAGATTCTTGGTACAATTTGCAGCATTAGGTCTCGAAGATTTTTGTTTCATGGGAAGTAAAATGGCTATTAAAATGGTAATTCCCCAGATCGAATCGGGATTGAATCGGAATCGAATCGAATCGATTCAGAATCTCAAGAATCGGAATCGAATCGATTCTGGAAATTAGGGATCGTTCCCAGCCCTAGTCCTGATCCACCTGAGGCTGCAGCTGGGTCAGTCAAAAGAAAAAGGTGCCAGTTCTGCCCCTGGAAGAAGGACTGCAAGACAAAAGCTGTGTGCTGCACATGTGAGAAATACATCTGCAAAGCCCATTCTCACGTTCGCACATACTGTCCTACATGTGCTAAATAGAGCTGATGTTGAAAATTGTTCACAAAGTCAAGCAACATTTTGTTGTTTTGTTGTGTTATGAGAGAAGTATTTTTTATAATTCACTTCCTAAAGAATAAACTGTTGACAAAAAAGTTCCAGATTGTTGACTGTTTTTTTTAACCTTTCAATATAATTAATTCAGAAGTAATTACTTCATATTTATATAATACTATAATATAATTTTACTGTGTAAAAGAAAAGTGTTATGACAGTTAGTTTTGGTTAAAAAAAAGTGTAATAATGGTCACTGGTGATCGTCTTTTTGTATTGTGTAACAAAAAATACATGATAAAAAATGAATTAAATTGAGTTGAATTGATAAATAACAGGTTGTTTCATCATGCAAAATAGATTTTGGATTTAAAATTCAATTAAGCTGCTTTATTTTGGGGCTTTGGTAGGGCGGGTCATTTTTGACCCGTAGGACAAGGGGAGTAAACAGAATGTTAAGATCGCACAAGGGGTTTTTCATTATTTCATCGGTTGAGACAGCTGTTGAAATGCCCGATATCACTCCTCCCATTGCTTTATTTCCTTCCAATACTGAACACTGCACATTTTTCCCCTCCATCTTGGTGACTCTTGATTGCTTTTCCTTGCTGAACACTATCTTTACATGTAACTAATAATGAACCACTACGAAGGATTTTTGCATTTAAAACTTCTCCAAGTAACTTATTAATTGCATTTGTGAGCTTAATTGGGTTCCACTCACAAAATGATGCTCCTTCCTGAGTAAGTTTAATGATTACTTCACACTCCTTGTAATTATTCCGGGATTGATCATCTTCTGATTCATCAGCACTTGATAACACTCGTGATTACATTTCCTTTCGTCTATGTTTGCCTCCTTTAGACTTCACCGAATTTCAGACTTCCTCTTTCCTGCTTCCTACCTCCATTCTTCTTCTTTTGATTTGATTGGCGGTTGGCAACCAGCTTGCAGGTGCATTACCGCCACTGACTTGATTATCATCACTCTATATCCTCGCAGCGGAAGGCGAAGGACAAAGATGCATGGAGGAATCTGATCAGACCTAAATGAAACAGTCATTGTCGCCCCCAACAGACTGCTATCATGATGATGATGGTGATATCTTTGTATAAGGAGTTCTGAACAACTCCTTATGTGTGAAAAAATTATGCGTCCTTGCGTCTGGTGCTAGATCACACTCTGCTTTATCACCTTCTGCTACCTGCTCTGCCATCTCCTGTCCACTCACAACCCGACTGTGCCACTCCAGTTCAAAGTCTCTTCTTCGTCTTCTCTCGGTTACGCCAGCCAAAGTCGGACATAAAATCACCATGGGATGATCAAGCCTGGGTGTGTGTCCCGCGATTTAGCGGTTTATGTTATCGACCATAATGTACAAAGGGAAATTCAGATTCTCAGGAAAAATGCCGCTTATCAATTAATTATTCATTGATTGATAAGGTGATCAATTAACAATTAATGAATTAATCGATAACTTGCATCCCCAATACACACCCACACAACAAGGAGAGAATCAAGAATCAGTAACCCATGACAGGCTAAGTAAGGGTGTAAATTGATGAGGCACACTCAGAACATGAGTGTGAATGTACATTCATGTACTTCATGAATGTACATGCTGGTACATTCATGAAGTTGGATACTGAAGTGCACCAGCCGGGGTAATGCAGGGCTCTACAGAAAAAGGAGGGCAACAGTGGTGGTGAGACCCTTGTTTAGCTGAAGTTATCTCACTGACAGGTGACTCACTGCCTCCTTAAGTGTGGAGGTTAAATTCTGTTTTCAGGGCTCATTGTTGCTCAAAGAAATTCTTTCTCAGCCGTGGGACATAAACCATTTACTGATGTTCCAAAACTGCTATTTATATTTCACTGATTAAGTTAATAAATCTGTCATAAAAGTGCTCCAAATATTGGACTATTTGCTTTAAATTGTGACTACTTGTTGACCAGGAAAATCTTTCGTCGGGGCAGCTCTAATCTTTCTTGTGTTTCTCCATCCCCCCTCGCTCTGTTCTCTGTAGAAAAGCAGTTAGAAATTTAGTGAGGGCTCCATCCAGTCATTTCTTCTGACTGTATTATTGCTGCTCATGTTGACTGTTCACAGCAGCTCAAAAAGACCAACAGAGGTGAACATTTGTTTCCTTAGAACCGAGTTCTGCTTTAATCCCATTAGTGAAAGATTTCTTTTATGCTTTCCCTCTAGACTCCCCAGAGCAACATGTGTGTGAGAACAGGCTTTCTCCTGACCAGCAGCTCTGGAACCAAGAGGAGAACTCAAGTTTGGAACAGGAGGAACCAGAACCTCCACATGTTAAAGAAGAACAGGATGAACCAGAGTCCCCACAGATTAAAGTGGAACAGGATGAACCAGAACCTCCACTGATGAAAGAGGACCAGGAGGAACTCTGCATCAGTCAGGAGGGAGAACAGATGGTAGTGAAGTTGGAGGTTGATACCTTCATGGTTCCTCTTATTTCTGAGGAAAAGCAGCAGAGTGAAGCGGAACCAAACAGTGAGCAGCTCCTCTCTCACAACTCTGCTGGAACTGAGATCCAAGATGAAGAAGGAAGCTGGCATGCAGACTCAGGATCAACTAAAGAAGAAGAAGAACCCAAACCAAAGAAGAGACGTTCGAGAACAGGAAGCCACCATGAAGGTAAACACTCTGATGGTACTTGTCCACCTAGGTTTCTGTTAACGCAAGGGTCCCGCGCCTCCTCTGCATCAGGGTCCATCGGGAACATGAAAGGGGCGTAAACAGGCGAGAGTCACAAGTCCAATACTCCATAACTGCAAACTGTACAGAGAGTATTGCCGCCTGGTCAGAGAATTTCAGCCGGTTTTCAAGCAGTATTTTCAGCTACAAAAGTGCAGTTTGATGAACTTTTTCTGTCTACCCCAACCTGCTCTGTCCTCCCCGACCTGCACAGCCTGCACATTATTGGTCGCAGTGACTCCTGGTGGGTGGGTTATTCTAGTCTGTTCACAGTGCATCCGGACGGTAAACTTTCACCTATACGTATCTTCAAAAGTAAAAAGCAAAACATTTTTCAGAAAACAGTTGAGGTGAGAAATATACAGTGGGGTAAAAAAGTATTTAGTCAGCCACCAATTGTGCAAGTTCTCCCACTTAAAAGATGAGAGAGGTCTCCAATTTTCATCATAGGTGTACCTCAACTATGAGAGACAAAATGAGAAAAAAAAAAATCCAGAAAATCACATTGTCTGATTTTTAAAGAATTTATTTGCAAATTATGGTGGAAAATAAGTATTTGGTCAATAACAAAAGTTCATCTCAATACTCTGTTATATACCCTTTGTTGGCAATGACAGAGGTCAAACATTTCCTGTAAGTCTTCACAAGATTTTCACACACTGTTGCTGGTATTTTGGCCCATTCCTTCATGCAGATCTCCTCTAGAGCAGTGATGTTTTGGGGCTGTCGCTGGGCAACACGGACTTTCAACTCCCTCCGAAGATTTTCTATGGGGTTGAGATCTGGAGACTGGCTAGGCCACTCCAGGACCTTGAAATGCTTCTTACGAAGCCACTCCTTCGTTGCCCAGGCGGTGTGTTTGGGATCATTGTCATGCTGAAAGACCCAGCCACGTTTCATCTTCAATGCCCTTGTTGATGGAAGGAGGTTTTCACTCAAAATCTCACAATACATGGCCCCATTCATTCTTTCCTTTACACGGATCAGTCGTCCTGGTCTCTTTGCAGAAAAACAGCCCCAAAGCATGATGTTTCGGCCCCCATGCTTCACAGTAGGTATGGTGTTCTTTGGATGCAACTCAGCATTCTTTCTCCTCCAAACACAACAAGTTGAGTTTTTACCAAAAAGTTCCATTTGGTTTCATCTGACCATATGACATTCTCCCAATCCTCTTCTGGATCATCCAAATGCTCTCTAGCAAACTTCAGACGGGCCTGGACATGTACTGGCTTAAGCAGGGGGACATGTCTGGCACTGCAGGATTTGAGTCCCTGGCGGCGTAGTGTGTTACTGATGGTAACCTTTGTTACTTTGGTCCCAGCTCTCTGCAGGTCATTCACTAGGTCCCCCCATGTGGTTCTGGGATTTTTGCTCACCGTTCTCGTGATCATTTTGACCCCATGGGGTGAGATTTTGCGTGGAGCCCCAGATCAAGGGAGATTATCAGTGGTCTTGTATGTCTTCCATTTTCTAATAATTGCTCCCACAGTTGATTTCTTCACACCAAGCTGCTTACCTATTGCAGATTCAGTTTTCCCAGCCTGGTGCAGGTCTACAATTTTGTTTCTGGTGTCCTTTGACAGCTCTTTGGTCTTGGCCATAGTGGAGTTCGGAGTCTGACTGTTTGAAGTTGTGGACAGGTGTCTTTTATACTGATAATGAGTTCAAACAGGTGCCATTAATACAGGTAACGAGTGGAGGACAGAGGAGCCTCTTAAAGAAGAAGTTACAGGTCTGTGAGAGCCAGAAATCTTGCTTGTTTGTAGGTGACCAAATACTTATTTTCCACCATAATTTGCAAATAAATTCATTAAAAATCAGACAATGCGATTTTCTGGATTTTTTTTCTCATTTTGTCTCTCATAGTTGAGGTATACCTATGATGAAAATTAGAAACCTCTCTCATCTTTTAAGTGGGAGAACTTGCACAATTGGTGGCTGACTAAATACTTTTTTACCCCACTGTATGTGTAGTTGCCAAAAATGTGTTTGCTTTTTTTTAAAGTTCAGCACAAGCTCTGGGAAGCGATTGGCTCCACACACCTTCCCCTTATTTGTGTATTTTGGACTTGAGCGGGGATTCAGGAGGAGGAGGAGGAGTGGATACCTCCAAGCAACAGCTCGAGATTCTTGACGCCATGCCACCAGAGTGCATGGGGGCGTGCCACATAGACAATGAATGGAAAGCGTGAAAATGAACACCTAGGTGGACAAGTAGCTTAACAAAAGACTCATTGCAAGACTTAAAACAGATAAAATGTTAAAGAAATGTTTTTGTTCAAGAAAAAGCATAAATGAAGAAACCAAAATCTACGTAGACCACAATCCAGACCAGGGATGGGTAACTATGTGCCAAGGAGGACTATTCCACTGCAGGTTTTCTGTTCCACCCAGTCTCTTCAGCAGTTGCTTTCTCCAATTAACAATCCTTGAAGCTCAGCAGTGCAAACACCTGCTGAAGAGACTGAGTGGAACAGAAAATCTGCAGTGGAATGGCCCTCACTGCCCATCCCTGATCTAGACAGTCAGTGAATAAATCTGGCTTAGGATTTGTTTAATCATTTGTACAGTGATGCATGCTGGGGATTTTTATTGTTGGTATACAGGTGTAAACTCCAGAATCCCAACTTCACTGACTTCTAATGCTGCTTAAAATCCAACCTGCACACAAGAAAATTACAGTGGTGTGAAAGTGTTTGCCCCTTCCTGATTTCTCATTTTTTTGTATGTTTGTCACACTTAAATGTTTCAGATCATCAAACAAATTTAAATATTAGACAGAGATAACAAATAAACACAAAATGCAGTTTTTACATGAAGGTGTTTATTATTAAAGGTTAAAAAAATCCAAACCTACGTGGCCCTGTGTGAAAAAGTGATTGCCCTTCTTATAAGGTAAGATAAGATAAGATAAGCCTTTATTAGTCCCACAACGGGGAAATTCCAGGATTGCAACAGCACAGGGATAGCAACACTCAGAGCAACAATCAGAAGGCAAAAAAAAAAACAAGCAAGCAAGAGCAGCTAATATACATATGTACATATTACTATAAAATATATATATACACACACACACACACACAGACACACAGTGCAGAGCATTGTAGCTGGATGGAATAAATATATGAATATATGAACACACAGTGCAGAGCATTGTAGCTAGATGGAATAAATATGTAAATATATAAACACCCACAGTACGGAGCATTGCAGCTAGGAGCATTATAGCTGCACTGGTTCACTGAATAAAGGCTGCATTTCATACTGATGTTTTTTCAACGCTTTATTCAATTACTCGTTTCACTGGTGTGGACATGGGCAACCAATGATGATACGAAACCATTGATGGAAATACCACACCATGAAAACTACAAAAAAAAAAAAAAAAAACAAACACAAAAAGATTACAACTAGAACTCTTCCCTTCCAGTCCATAGACACCCCCCGCCAATGCCAAGCAATACTCAGATCCCAAACATGCTAGCATAGTGGCAAATGCATTAATAATGTCCGATAAAAATGTCATATGCATCACAATGTTTAGACAGGTATTGCAGAAATAATCTTTACAATTGCATATAATAAACACAAACTGTTTTGCGCCTTTTGAACCATGTGCAGGTATGATAACAATCCCAGGGCATCTCTGACTGTCTTCATTTCCTTCTGACCCATAATGCCTCAGTCACGCCCTTTTAACGCAATCATATAACCTGCAACCCTCACATAAACAACTTTATTAACAAAGTGTAAATAAACTGTTTACTCCTAAAATCATATTTTAACTCCTTTTAGCCATGTTAATTATTTATCTCACATTTTAACAGCAATTTTTAACAACCAAATGAATTATAAAAACACCTACAAACTTTACCATAAAAACTGTCTCTCTGACAGTTACACTCCCACCATATTACTATGATTTATGATAACCTTATGCAATAGTTAAATAAATCTAGTGTGGAGAAGTGTGGAAGGACGAGCCTGAGTTTATTTCTCAAGTCCGGTTTTATTCACATTCACATTCTCCAACATCCAAAAACAGAAAGAGAAAGGAAACCCCCAACATCTGTCCCTTTAATACCCCAGGACATCAAAGCACAGTCACATTGTCTTTTAATCCCAAATCACAATGCCTCCCCTTCCAGGTCTTCTCGTCTCCACCTAAAGTCCTGGTGGTCAGGAAATCACTCAAGGCCATCTCTCTGCATACAAAAGGCCAGACTTCACATCCTCCTGTTACCCCTAGGAGGTTCAGACCTTTTGTTCCTCTGAGACGTGAAGCATACAATAAGCATACAGTAATACACATGTGAAGCATATGAAACCCACATATGTGCACTACATGACCCCGCCCAAACGTCTAAGATGGAACAACATAACCACAGATTGCATGTCATAATAAAATCACTACATATCAGTCCACATGCCGCTTGGGTCTCAGCCTTCTCCCGTATTTGCTGTAAGCAGGCTGTACCACTTCCACGGCGTCTTCCTGCTGTGGAGCTGCTGCCTGGGGATGAGAACTGTTAGTCAACCTCTGTGGGTGTTCTGGGGAATGCTCTCTAGGGGGTCTGCCGCGCCGAGGAGCCTTAGCCAACTGCACAACTTCGTCAGCTACCACAAAAGCGGGTTTGAGCCTGTTAATGCCAATCATTTCTTTTCTGCCCCCCAAATCTAGCAAAAAATGCTTATCCCCTGTTTCCAGCACTCTATATGGTCCGTCATAAGGTGGGCGTAAAGCCGGACGATGGGCATCATGTCTGACAAAAACAAACTCCGCATTTTTTAAAGCCTTAGGCACAAAAACACGCAGAAAACTGTGGTGAACGGGGCCAGGTAGCGTGCTCGGGCCCGTGCTATTCTGTAACCGCTGAGCCGGGGAGCACTCTGGCGCAGGATTATCTGGGAGAAATTCCCCGGGCAGCCGAAGTGGCTGTGCAAAAACTAGCTCAGCTGGGGAGGCTTCTAAATCCTCTTTAGGTGCAGAACGCAACCCCAATAAAACCCATGGAAGCTTGTCCACCCAATTTGCATCCGTAAGCGACGCTCTGAGAGCCGCCTTCAGTGACCTGTGAAAACGTTCGCATAACCCGTTAGCCTGCGGGTTGTACGCGGTCGTGCAGTGGATCGTTGCCCCCAGGCTGCGGGCCATCGCTGACCAAAGTTGGGAAACAAATTGAGGGCCTCTGTCGGACGTAATGTCCGACGGGACTCCAAAACACGCTACCCATGCCGTTAAAAACGCGCGCGCAACCTCCTCGGCTGTGGTTGACGACAGCGGAACCACTTCCGGCCAGCGCGTGGTGCGGTCAACCATTGTCAGAAGATGTGTGCACCCTTGTAAGGGTGGGAGGGGGCCTACGAGGTCCACGTGGACATGATCAAACCTTTTAGCTGGGATCCTAATGATCCTACCAGCAGACTAAATTCGAAGAGACAACGCCTCTGTGCCAAGTCAAAGAAGAATCCTAGTCACAGTCCTAAAGCCGAAAGCAAACAGCCCCGAGAGCACTCTGTGGACAGTGATGAACCTTGGCCCGCTGACAAGCCATGCAGGCTGCCGCCCACTCTCTAACTTGTTTGCGCAGGCTCAGCCATACAAATTTCTCTCCTACCATTTTGACCGAAGCACGCACTCCCGGGTGCGCCAGAGAATGGATCGAGTCAAAAAAGCGGCGGCGCCACGTGGCTGGAACCACAGGACGCGGCCGCCCAGTGGAGACATTGCAGATTAGGGGGGGGCATACCGTCTTGCAGCACCCTGTTCTCCAGCCTTAACCCTGTTGGTCCAGACTGGAGCGCGCGCACATCCGCGTCGCTAACCTGCTCCGCGGCCATGGCTGCATAATCTATCCCCACGCGGACCGGGGCCGCGCGCACTTCCGCGCCGCTAACCTGCTCCGTGGCCATGGCTGCAGAATCTACCTCCTCGTGGGCTGGAGCCACCACGGCGCACAAGAGGCAGTCCGCCACTACATTAAGTTTACCCGCCACATGCTGGATATCGGTAGTAAACTCCGATATCGCGGCCACCTGTCTTTGCTGCCGGCCCGACCAAGGTTCTGAAATCTTGGCCATTGCGAAAGTCAGCGGCTTGTGGTCAACGGACGCGGTGAAACGGCGTCCTTCCAGCCAGAACTGGAAGTGGCGAATGGCCAAGTGGAGAGCTAACAACTCCCTGTCGAATGCGCTGTATTTTCGTTCGCTGTCGCGCAGGGTCTTACTGAAAAAGGCGAGCGGTTGCCAGGCCCCGGCTACATACTGTTCCACGACCGCCCCTATGGCCACATCTGACGCATCAGTAGTGAGCGCCATGCGGGCCAATGGGACTGGATGTGCCAACAACGCAGCGTTTGCAAGGGCTGTTTTGACTTCAGAGAATGCGCGCTCTCGCTCCGGAGACCATTCGACTCTATTTGTGGGTTTTTGTTTTTTTAGTGCAGCATACAATGGTTGCATGAGCTGCGCTGCACGGGGGAGGAAACGGTTATAAAAATTCACCATTCCCAAAAACTTCTGTAACGCTTTGACCGTTTGTGGTTGGGGAAAATTTGTTACTGTGCGCACTTTGTCAGGCAGAGGGACCGCTCCTTCTGGGGAGACGCGATGCCCCAAAAAAATCAATCTGCGTCACCCCGAACTGACACGTCGCTGGGTTAATTATTAACCCGTGCTCTGCCAACCTCCGGAAAACTGCCGTGAGGTGGTTTTCGTGTTCGTCTTCGGAAGCGCTGGCTACCAATATGTCGTCCAGGTAGACGAACACGAAAGGGAGATCGCGCAAAACTGCGTCCATCATGCGTTGGAACGTCTGCGCCGCGCCCTTAAGCCCAAACGGCATGCACAAAAACTCGAAAAGCCCGAAAGGAGTTATTACCGCTGTTTTGGGTATGTCCTCAGCGCGCACTGGGACCTGGTGGTAACCGCGTACCAAGTCTATTTTAGAAAAAACACGCGCCCCCGCCAAATGAACTGAAAAATCTTGGATGTGCGGGATCGGGTAGCAGTCGTGCGCTGTAGCGTTGTTCAGCCTGCGGAAATCACCGCAAGGTCGCCACGAGCCATCAGCTTTCGGGACCATGTGAAGCGGTGAAGCCCATGGGCTCTTCGAACGCCTGATGATGCCCAACCTTTCCAGGTTGGCGAACTCCTCGTGTGCTATGGTCAGTTTAGCTGAATCCAAGCGCCGAGCTTTTGCAAAAACGGGTGGTCCGGTGGTAGTAATAAAATGTTCCACCCCATGTTTAGCCACGGCCGCCGAAAATGTTGGAACCGTGAGTGCTGGGAACTGAGTGAGGAGTGTGTGGAACTTACCACCTGCAACTGTGACGTTGGCTTGTGCTGTTGGCGGGGCCACTCGAGCTGTACAGGGAATAGAATAAAAAGAGAGTGCATTAACCAGGCGTCTGTTAGCAAGATCGACCAACAAACCATGTGAGCACAAAAAATCAGCTCCTAACATGTTGAAATTGACTCCTGCTATGACGAAAGTCCACTCGAATGTACGGCCATGTAAAGACAGAAGCAGAGTCCTCTCACCGAAGGTCTTAATCGCCGAGCCATTCGCTGCTGACACCCGGGGACCACTGGAAGGCGCCAGCCGGTCAGCGTAGGAAGGTGTGATGAAACTCAGCTGGGAGCCCGTGTCCACGAGGAAATGCCTCCCCGAGTGTGCATCCCTCAAGTAGAGCAGCTTGTTCTCCTCTCTGAGGGCCGCAGCTGCTACCAACCCCCAGTCTTGGCGTTTCCCGAGCGCTTGAAATTGCACGGTGGAATGCACTTGCATGCCCTCTCTGCGAAGCGGCGATGGTAGAAGCAAAGGACATCGTCTGCTCCGTGTTTCCTGGCCCCTGCCGCCGCCGTCATCGGTGAGTCTGGTGCTGCAGCCTCTGGCCCTCTGGACGTTGCGCCTGGCTCCGCTGCCACAGCCGTAGCCACGCACTGTTTATTGGCGTCGACGAGTCGTTGCGTCTCCTGGCCCAGCTCGTGGTAGTCTCGTCGGGCCAACAGTGGTGAACTGGCCAGGGTCACTCTCACCACTGACGGTAGGGTCCTGAGGAAAAGGTGGGTGAAGATGAAGTTATCATCTTCGGAGTCTCTCAAACTCAACATCTTCCCCATCAAGTCTGCAAGTCTGTCGCTCTCAAATTCAGTCAGCGCCAGGAGCCTCTCTGCTTGCTCCTCCACCGAGGGGGTGAAGTAACGGATGAGTGCAGCCTTCAATGTGCTGTACTTGTCGCTGTCCGGCGGGTGGTTGATCTGGCTCTCCACTCGCTGGGCTGTGTGGTTGTCCAGCTTTGCAACCACATGGTAGAACTTTGTGGCGTCTACCGAAATCTTCCGGAGGCGGAACTGTGCCTCGACTGCGCTAAACCAGGAGCACGGATTGTTCGGCCAGAAGTCCGGTAGCTGAACTGTGGCTGCATTCGTTTGGCTGGCTCCTGACGAGTCTGGCTTGGGAGATTCGTCTCCGCTCATGATACGTCTTAGGGTCACCAGTGTGGAGAAGTGTGGAAGGACGAGCCTGAGTTTATTTCTCAAGTCCGGTTTTATTCACATTCACATTCTCCAACATCCAAAAACAGAAAGGGAAAGGAATCCCCCAACATCTGTCCCTTTAATACCCCAGGACATCAAAGCACACAGTCACATTGTCTTTTAATCCCAAATCACAATGCCTCCCCCTCCAGGTCTTCTCGTCTCCACCTAAAGTCCTGGTGGTCAGGAAATCACTCAAGGCCATCTCTCTGCATACAAAATGCCAGACTTCACATCCTCCTGTTACCCCTAGGAGGTTCAGACCTTTTGTTCCTCTGAGACGTGAAGCATACGATAAGCATACAGTAATACACGTGAAGCATATGAAACCCACATATGTGCACCACACTAGTAATTTTCAAACCCAAATATCTAAACATATTCTTGATAGAAAAATTCCATATATCCACATTATTATTGTTATTAATAATGTATTATTATTCTTAAGAAGTGTCATGCCTTTCATATGCCATGTTTAATGTTTATATGTGCATTCCATGTAGGATAAGTTCATATATTCAATGCAATGGATCAGCGTTCTCGTCGCGCCCTCCACCAGTACCCGGGCTCGCCCGGGGAAGCTAATGATCCTACCAGCAGACTAAATTCGAAGAGACAACGCCTCTGTGCCAAGTCAAAGAAGAATCCTAGTCACAGTCCTAAAGCCGAAAGCAAACAGCCCCGAGAGCACTCTGTGGTAGGATCTGCCCTTCGCATATTACAACTAAACGTTGAGGGCCTATCTGCAGCCAAGCGAAGCCTTATCGAAGTCCTCGCCTTCCAACATTCGATTGATGTAATCTGCCTCCAAGAGACTCATATTGGCACAGAGGAAGCTGTCCGCTCCACCATCAAAGGCTTTGACCTCCTGTGCTATGTTCCACATGCTAAACATGGATGTGCCACCTATGTGCATTCTGACATAGTTGAAGCAAATCACCTGATAACAACACATTTCTCAGACACCATAACCATTGGTGACTTCCATATCGTCAATGTGTACAAGCCCCCTAGTGCCAACTGGGATCTGCAGGTCTTACCCGCCCTACCCCACCCTGCCATCTATGTGGGGGACTTTAACAGCCATCACCCTGACTGGGGGTACCCAGCAGTGGACAGTGATGGGGAGGCACTTTCAGACTGGGCATCTAGAAATGACCTCGCGTTGATATACAACCCCAAACAAAGAGGAACCCTCCACTCTGCTAGGTGGAAGAAGGACTATTCTCCTGACCTGTGCTGGGTCAGCATTTTGAATGGGGCGCCATATCCTACACAGATCCTCATTCTTGATGATTTTCCACACAGCCAACACCGGCCCCAGCTTGTACACATTGGCCTACAACTTCCAGTCATAAACAGCCCAAGGAAGATGCGCTGGAACTTCCGCAAAGCCAACTGGAAGAAATTCAGTGAAACTCTGGACCGGAGTGTTGTTACCATCCCACTCCACATCATCACTGTAGATGAAGCATACAACCGCTTCTGCAGCGCAATCTTCAAGGCTGCCCATACTGCAATCCCACGAGGCTACCGACCCCTCTATGTCCCATGTTTGGACGGAGAAAGCGCTGCCCTCCTACAATCCTATCAAACATCAGGGGACCCAGAGATAGCAGATCATCTCATTGAATCGCTAAATACAGCCCGGCGAAAGAAATGGGAGGAGACAGTTGCTGACCGGAGCTTTACCCACTCTAGCAGGAAATGTTGGAGCCTCATCCGTCGCCTAGGAGCTGCACAGAAGCCCCCTAGCCAAAGCCGAGCATCTGTCACACCCAACCAAGTTGCATCCCACCTACTGACTATCGCCAAAGCACCCCAAGACAAAGTCACCAGAAGAGCAGTTACAACTGAGCTAAAAAAACACCAAAAAATGCCTGCAGAGGAAACGAACCTTGAACCCTTCGAGGCTGCTGAACTGGAGAAAGTCCTACAGGGCCTGAAATGTGGAAAGGCAGCAGGATACGATAACATCTTCCCAGAATTCATGAAAAATCTTGGCCCCCGAGCCCTAACCTGGTTGACACAATTCTACACAAGGA
This sequence comes from Pholidichthys leucotaenia, assembly GCA_020510985.1. Lineage (NCBI taxonomy): Eukaryota > Metazoa > Chordata > Actinopteri > Cichliformes > Pholidichthyidae > Pholidichthys > Pholidichthys leucotaenia. The sequence continues at coordinate 122,488,154 of CM035841.1, forward strand.
TCACACAAACAAACTCGATCCCAAAGAAATGGCGGACAGCAAAGGTCATTACCATTCCAAAACCTGGCAAAGACCACAAACTATCAGCAAGCTACCGCCCAATCTCCCTACTCAGCGTTCCTTACAAAATCATGGAGCACCTAATACTGCAACGTATTTCCCCAGGAATAGAGGAAATTTTATGTATGGATCAAGCAGGTTTCCGCAAGGACCGCAGTACAGGAGAACAAGTACTGGCCCTAACCACCTTCATCGAAAATGGCTTCGAGAGCAGACTGAAGACAGGGGCTGTGTTTCTCGATCTTACAGCCGCCTATGATACGGTCTGGCACAAAGGCCTCCTCCTGAAACTTATAAAGGCGATCCCTGCTTGGGCAGCAGCAGTTATTAAAACCTTGCTGACCAACCGAAGGTTCAGAGTCCACCTCGGTCAGAACACAAGTGCATGGAGAACGCAGAAAAACGGACTCCCACAAGGCTCAGTTCTAGCTCCAACTCTGTTCAACCTCTACATAAATGACCTGCCCACTACAAAATCCCGCAAATTCATCTATGCAGACGACATCTGTTTGGCACTCCAAGCACCAGACTTTGAGCCACTGGAACGGGTGCTCACGGAAGATCTTGCCAAACTGGACCAGTTCTGCAAAATCTGGCGCCTAAAACCAAGCCCAGCAAAAACCGTCTCCAGTGTATTCCATCTCCACAATGTAAAAGCTGCCAGAGAACTAAACATCCACCTGAGTGGACTCAAGCTTAAGCATGCCCCGAATCCAACCTACCTTGGAGTGACCCTTGATAGGACCCTATCCTTCAAGAAACATCTAAAGGGGATGGCTGCTAAGGTACGAAACAGCCTGCTCTGCAAGCTCGCTGGTGCAAAATGGGGGGCAGCAGCCTCCACCCTGCGCACCTCAGCACTGGCCCTTTCATACTCTGTAGCAGAATATTGTGCCCCTGTCTGGTCCAGGTCATCTTACACACACCACGTAGACACCCAGCTCAACACAACCATGAGAATTATAACTGGAACAATCCGCTCAACACCACTCCCCTGGCTCCCTGTACTGTCAAACATAGCCCCTCCACACATCCGGCGAGCAGCATTAACTCAAAGGATGCTCCAAGAAGTTAAAGATTCTCCTCATTTACCAATCCATGCAGATATCTATACCCCACCCACTGCCCAACTTTCATCCAGACGGACGATTTGGAAAAACCCTCCCCAGCTGACTTTACCATCCAGACAGCTTGGCAAGTGGAATGGGAGACCAAGGAGGTCCCAAACAAACACCTGGTGACAAACCCCAACCAACATGTCCCGGGCACCAACCTCCCAAGGAGACAGTGGTCTACACTTAATCGCTTCAGGACTGGACATGGCCCCTGCTTGGCCAGCCTTCACAGATGGGGCAGTAGTCCCAGCCCACTGTGCGCATGTGGAGAGGAGCAAACAATGGAACACATCATAGAGGCTTGCCCGCTCCAAAGACTGGAAGGAGGATTACACACCCTCCATACAGCAAACCAGGAGGCAACTGCTTGGCTTAAGGACTTTGCATTCGCTAAATAAAATATATTCCTTTATATTCTTTCATATTATATTTCATAATTTATGCTCTGATATAATCTTGGCGTGTTTCTGTGAGCAATTATTGGCCTTCAGAGGATGTGTGCAAGCACTGAGAGTCAGGGTCAGTATGAGCGTCTACATTGATAATCTCTTTGACATGCCCGGCTTTACTGTGTTCCAGGAATGCCCAGGAACTCCTAGCTTGTGTAGATTAGATTTATAGACACCCTGTCTCCAGGATGTCTGTGACGTTTCTTCATTTGCTCATCACCCAGGATAAGCTCTCATGTCATACTGACCTGCTAGGATACCAGGACTGTGATAGGCATTTGAACTGTCTCTGAAGTGTCATTCTCTTCCCCTCCCCCCCTTCTGTCTTCCCATAAATACTAATCCTAAAGAGTATGTTCAGAGATTCGATGTGTGTGCGGAAGGCCATGCTTTGTAATCTCTCCCTCAAAAATGGCCATTTGAGGTTTAATTTGAACTGTAACTTTTCATTTCTTTTATTAATTTTTTTTATAATAAATGTAGCCAAATCCAATATTAAGCCTGATTTTTTTACTTTGAATAATTTATGCTCAAAATTATTCTAACAATTCTCTTGAATTCTTAAATGTTTTGAAACCATTAAATACGGTATGTGTTTTAACAGATTACTTTAGAACAGATCTTAATTGTTTTCTACAAGTACAGCTAATTTATGAATGGGACGCTCAAGACTGGATGGATTACTGTGTCTCTGACCTCCCTTTCCTAAGTCTATTTCCTACTTGTATTGTGGCTTTTCGCACCAATCCATACTCATCCTTACAAATGTCTAATACTCTTCCAAGTCTCCATTCATTGCGGGGTGCTGCATCCTCTTTGATGATGACTACATCACCAACCTTAACGTTTTGTTTTGAGGAATGCCAGCGTTGTCTGAGGGTGATGTTTGCCAAATACTCTTTCCTCCGTCTACTCCAGAATTGCTCAGACAGGTACTGAATTCTGCGCCACCTTTTCCTGGCATACAAGTCTTCGGATACAAACTTTCCTGGTGGTGGCAGTGGGACAGAAGTTTTCATGGTGAGTAAATGGTTCGGGGTAAGTGGGTTTAGACTCTTCAGGTCACTTATACAGTCAGTTGAGAGGGGATGACTATTTACAATTGCCATAGCTTCTTAAAAAATGTTCTTAAGGAAGCATCATCTAATCTTCCAGAGCTCTGTGATAGGACACAGCTCAGGACGCTTCTAACCGTCCTGATCTGCCATTCCCAGACATCTCCCATGTGACTGGCATCAGGTACATTCATTGTGAAGTCGCATTGTTTTTCAGCTAAGAAAGCAGTGACTCTGTCTTTGTCTGCTTCTTTTAAGGCATTTGTCAACTCATTTTTTGCCCCCACAAAATTTATTCCATGATCACATCTAATTTGTCTTTCAGCTCCACGAATAGCTATAAAACTTCGCAAGGCATTTATGAAGGTATCAGTTGTTAAATCTTCCAACATTTCTATATGAATTGCTCTGGAGGCTAAGCAAGTGGGTACAAGGCCATATCTCTTGTATTCCTTGCACCCTTGCTTTGTGTGAAATGGTCCAAAACAATCCATCCCACTGTAAAAAAAAAAATGGTGGGGAGGGGTTGACTCTGTCAGCAGGTAGAGCCGCCATCCTTTGGGTTTCTGTTGGCCTGCGAGCTCTCCTACATGTAATGCACTGGTTGATGTAATTAGCCACTATTTTGCTACCACCAATAATCCAGAACCCATTTGCTCCCAATTCATTAAGGGTCTGTCCTCGGCCTTTGTGCTGTGTTTTCTCGTGACAGTAACCGTGCATATTTCTTTTTGCTTTCCTGTCTCTCAGAATTCACCTGGAAAAGACAAGAAAAGTGTTTATTGCACTGGACAATGATACCAAAGCTATAATACTTACATACTTACAGGATACCGTTGTCCATCCAGGAAAATGGTTTTTCATCCCATCTGTACCACGGTCTGACCGGAAATGAGGAAGATAGGACGTCGTTATATTTAAGGAAAATTCGACTAATTTCTTAAAACTAATATCTATCTACAGGAAAGCAAAAAGAAATATGCAACATACCATGATTTGTTTAAGGATTCATGGATATTTGACAATAACAACACAACTCAGCGTCCTGCTCAAAATAAAAAAAGCAGAATTACATTTAAAACATTTCCCAGAAAAGTGTCCCTTATTACCCAGCCGTCCCTTATAGCCCCGTTTTACGGCAACACTCAGAGCAATAATTAAGAAGATACGAAAAATATAAATAAGAGCAGTGAATGTACATACGTACACATAAATATATACTGTAAATATATATACAAAGTGCGGAGCATTGTAGCAAGATGGAATAAACAGCATAACCGTCCACTTAGTTATCCTACATAGTATGAATATGTACCCATACATATTGTCACCCTCCGTAGCAACTTTGCCTTCAATACTATTAGGTCGTCACGTTTTTTTTGCTATCTCTGCGAGCAGCCCTGCTTAGGTTATACAGTCTGACAGCCGTAGGTAAGAAGGACCTGCGAAACCTCTCGGTTGCGCACCTAGGATGATGTAGCCTACTGTTAAATGAGCTCCTCAGTGCGTTCAGTATGTCATCCTGTGATACAGTTAGGCCCAGAAATATTTGGACAGTGACACAATCTTCATGATTTGGGCTCTGCATGCCACCACATTGGATTTGAAATGAAACAACTACAACAGAATTGAAGTGCAGACTTTAAGGTTTAATTCAAGGGGTTGAACAAAAATATATGATTAAACATGTAGGAATTGTAGCTATTTTTATACAAACACTCCTCATTTCAGGGACTCAAAAGTAATTGGACAAACATAACCCTAAGTAAAATGTTACTTTTCAATATTTTGTTGAGAATCCTTTGCAGGCAATGACTGCCTGAAGTCTGGAACTCATGGACATCACCAGACGCTGAGTTTCCTCCTTTGTGATGCTTTGCCAGGCCTTTACTGCAGCTGTCTTCAGTTGTTGCTTGTTTGTGGGTCTTTCTGCCTTAAGTTTTGTCTTGAGCAAGTGAAATGCATGCTTGATTAGGTTGAGATCTGGTGATTGACTCAGCCGTTGCAGAATATTCCACTTCTTTGCTTTAAAAAACTCCTGGGTTGCTTTTGCAGTATGTTTTGGATCATTGTCCATCTGTACTGTGAAGTGCCGTCCAATCAACTTTGCTGCATTTGGCTGAATCTGAGCAGAAAGTATATCCCTATACACTTCAGAATTCATCCGGCTGCTTCTGTCTTTTCTCACATCATCAATAAACACAAGTGACCCAGTGCCATTGGAAGCCATGCATGCCCGTGCCATCCCACTGCCTCCACCATGTTTTACAGAAGATGTGGTGTGCTTTGGATCATGAGCTGTTCCAATTCTTCTCCAAACTTTCTTCTTCCCATCATTCTGGTACAGGTTGATCTTAGTCTCATCTGTCCAAAGAATGCTGTTCCAGAACTGGGCTGGTTTCTTCAGGTGTTTTTTTGGCAAAATCAATTCTGGCCTTTCTATTTTTGAGGCTGATTAATGGTTTGCACCTTGTGGTGAATCCTTTGTATTTACTCTCATGAAGTCTTCTCTTTATGGTAGCATTAGATACTGATACACCTACTTCCTGGAGAGTGTTCTTCACTTGAGTGGATGTTGTGAAGGGGTTTTTCTTCACCATGGAAAGGATTCTGCGATCATCCACCACTGTTGTCTTCCGTGGACGTCCAGGCCTTTTTAAGTTCCCAAGCTCACCAGTGCACTCTTTTTTTCTCAGAATGTACCAAACTGTTGATTTGGCCACTCCTAACATTTCTGCTATCTCTCTGATGGATTTCTTCTTTTTTTTCAGCCTCAGGATGGTCTGTTTCACCTCCATTGAGAGCTCCTTTGACCACATGTTGTGTGTTCACAGCAACAGCTTCCAAATGCAAACACCACACCTGGAATCAACTCCAGACCTTTTAACTGCTTAATTGATGAGAGGTTAACGAGGGAAGAGCCCATGCAGCCTTGTTATTTTTTTTGCAACCTTCTGAGTCAATTGTCCAATTACTTTTGGTCCCGTGAAAAAGAGGCGGCTACGTATTAAAGAGCTGTAATTCCTAAACCCTTGCTCCAATTTGGATGTGAATACTCTCAAATTACAGCTGAGAGTCTGCACTTTAAGCCCATATTGATTATATAATTGTATCCTGAATATGTTTTCGTAAACAGCTAAAATAACAAAACTTGTGTCACTGTCCATATATTTTTTGGGCCTATCTGTATGCTCTTTTCACCATGGTTTGTATCTCTAAAGTCAGACTCAAGGGATCTAATGATTATGGATTGTGTCATGGGTGGAAGTTCTTTGACTAATACTCTGTGGCAGAGGCCAGTTACCTTTGTTAAATTTGCAACCATTGGTGGGCCACCAACTATACTCCAACCGAGATCTGTTTTGATGGCATAGGGCTCCTTGTCACCTCCTGTGGTGACTTCTCTTGGTGCTAATGCTCTAGAACAATCATAACCAATAAGAAGTCCGACCTCACAATCCGTCAGCTCTGGTATCTCTCCTGCTATGGAAAGCAAATGTTTCCACCTTTTGGCAATTTCAGGAGTGGGAATGTGAGAACATTTGAAGGGAATAAAGTCTCTAGCGTAGGCAGGTGGCAATAAAGCTATTTGAGGACAACCCTCTAACTACACCCATTAACTCTCGAACTCTGAACAATGGACTCTTTTCCCAGCTTAGTGGTAAGCTTTAACTTAACTGGCTCTAGCCCTGCCCCCATCTTTTCACGTACTTCTTGGTCTACAAAGTTGCTGCTGCTCTGTGTATCTAACAGGGCGTACACTAAGGTCTCTGTTGAAGGGTTAGTGGTGGAGGAGAGCCACACTGGCACTATCATTGATGTACTCCCACCATTGTCTCTGTTTACACAGCAGGAGACTGAAGATGTTTTCTTCTGCTTGCATAGTGTGATTTGAGGACGTATCTGTTGCAGCAGGGCGTTTCATGAAGCGGCGTAGGATGACGTCTCTTACATAAGCTACAAATTGCTTTGTTCTTGCAGTTCTTTGAATTGTGCCTTTTCTTAAGACAGCCAAAGCACAGACCTTTGTCAACTATAAACTTTTTCTTGCCCTCTACCGACTGACTGGTGAATTTCTGGCATTTATGTACAGAGTGGCTTTCTCTACAGTACATGCAGGTGACTGGATTTGAGAACAAGGAAGGGTTGTTTATTTTCTTAGTTTTACTTGAGTCTTTTGTATTGCTGCTCACAGCACTGTGTGATTTTGTGACTGTATTTGTTTTAACTGGTGCATTCACACTTGTGATGAACACATTAGCCCTTTGGCACTTTGAGTCTCTTGCTGGCTTCTCCTCAGTGGACTTTAAGGCATGAAGTGAAGTTATAGGATTGCATGCAGTTTCCGCTTCTTGTGTTATAAAATCAGCAAACTCTTTGAAACTAGGGTATTCATCTGTTTTTTGCAACTGCTTTGTGACATGGCGATGTTACCCGGTCAGGGAGTTTTCGGAGCATCCTTTGATTCTCTTCAGTCATTTAAGACTTGTAGCCCCTTAATGTGTGGCATGGCATTACTACACACTGTCAAGAAATCACTGAATTGTCTCAATTTAACAGACTCTCTTGAACTAATTTTTGGCCAGTTGTTCAGTTTTTCTCTAAATGCATGCTGGAGTACAAATGGGTGGCCATACCTTGCATTTAATACCTCCCATGCTTGGTCATAGGCTTCATCATCCTTTCTATAGAAGCTTCCCTCTAATACAGACTGTGCCTCACCACCAATGTACCTTTGCTGGTAAAACAGATGGTGTGCTGGATTTATGCATCGCTGTTCTATCAATGCCTTGAAACTTGTGCGCCACTCCAAGAACTTAAGGGGATCTCCTGTAAAGACCAAAGGCTCAGGTACAGGAAGCTTGCTTAGAGCCATTGTATTGTATAAAGCATGTAGTAAAGATGTTTCACTATTACGGTTTGTTAGTTCTGTGTTATTGCTTCCACAAACTTGCTCTCTTTTAATCTCTTCACAGGCCACTAGAGGATGGTTGTCCAACTCACAGTGTGCTGTTTTACTTTTATCACCAAGGTCATCTGAGTCTGCATCAGCGTACTACACCTTAAGCTTCAGTCAATCAATCAGTCTTTATTTCGGATAGATTAAAAGTACAGATTAAAAGAAACAGAATAATATAACAAAGGGGGAAGAAAATCCAACAAGGTCAAATTAGACAATAACTCGTGTGATTATACAGTTCAACATAAGTTATCCGAAATGGGTGATGGCTGAAGCCGCAGCTTATATTGCCCACCCATATTCCATCCAAGAATTCAAAAGAAAAACAAAACAAGAGCGATTACAATTCAGAACATAGCTAAAACAAAATGTGACAAAAAAAACTAGGCAACAACACAACGCAGACTGGATATGACAATCCTTATGTGATTTTATATGTCATCTTGTATATATGTTTGGAGTATTTCTTCCTTTAGTTTTTGTTTAAATTGTCCAAGCGTTGTACATGATTTTAATTCAGGTCCAAAATCGTTCCATAATCTGACTCCCTGCACTGAAACACAGTGTCGCTTGGTGGTTCCTCTGAAATGATATTGTTTCTCCCTTATTTGGAACAACTTTTGGATATTTGCGGGCAGTGATAGATTCTTCACTTTAAACATTATTACTGCAGTTTTAAAGTCAACCAGATCGTTCAACTTGAGAGCTTTTAATTTAAGAAAAAGTGGGTTTGTTGGTTCCCTGTAAGCAGCTTTGTTTGTTATTCTAATAGCTCTCTTCTGAAGCATAAAGATTGGATATATGTTTGTTTTATATGCATTTCCCCAAACTTCAGTACAATATGTCATGTATGGGAGTATTAATGAATGATCCAAGGTATATAGTGTGGGTTGATTCAGCAAATATTTCACTCTGTAGTATTGCAATTGATTTGGATATTTTACCTTTAATATAATTAATATGTGACTTCCAACACAGTTTATTATCAATTATTACACCAAGAAATTTAGTTTCGGATACCCTTTCAATCTCTACACCATTTACACTGAGTTTAGATACTAAGTTGTTGTGATGGTTGTTAAAAACTATAAATTTTGTCTTACTTAAATTGAGCGTTAATTTGTTTGAATCAAACCACAGTTTAAGCTTTCCTAATTCCTTTCCGAGTGTATCCAAAAGTTGTTCCAAATTGCTTGCACTGCATAATGAAGCTTTGCTGCAATTACTTGAAGATCTCTTTGATTCTCCAGTCTTTTAAGTTCTTGCCTTTGTGCAGCAATTGCCTCTTCCATTTGGATTTCTGCCTCTTTTGCAGCCAATTCTGCCACATACTCTGCTGTTTTTACTGTGATACTTTGCTTTTCTAATGACACGCTTGAGTTGTGCCTGTGAATAGTGGGTCTGGAGATTGTAGTCCCAAATATTGATTGGGCATATTCTCTGTCAAGCATCATATGAAGTCTTGCATTTTCTGCCTGAACATCAAATTCATCTTGTCCCACTTCACGCATGCATACATTCAGCAGCCCCATCCAATTTTTTGTCACAGCTGCACAGGAGTCTATTTTTCTCCTAACGTCAGTAGAAGATGCTAATTGAGATTGGATGTTTTCTCTAACTTGCGTCTCTAGCCCCTCGACAGCATCCATCATCTCAGCTAGATCTCGGTCAGAGCATTCGTCTTTAAGTTTGTTGTGAGTGGCTTTAACTTGCCCTTTCCAGCTTTCATACAGCTTGATGAATTTATTTTCCCTTTTATAAGCCTCTTGTTGCTTTAACTCCAGCATTTTAGGGGTTAATTTTCTCTCACGTGAGGATTTTCTAAATTCAGCTCCCTTTAAAGTGGTGGAGGTAGGCTCTGTGGCTGTGACTTTGAGTATCTTTATTTTAGCACAAAGATCACCTATGAGCGACTCAAATCTTTTCTTTTTCAACATCATCAGTTTGAGCTTTTAACTGTTCTCTTAGCTTTATTAACTCCACTTGAAGACACTCAATTTGGTCACTTAAATTATCACTATGTTGTTTTCCACCATGAACTGACATTGTACCTTTAAAAAATACACTATTTTTCTGTTTCTATTAAAATGTACACTACCGTTCAAAAGTTTGGGGTCACTTAGAAATTTCCTTATTTTTGAAAGAAAAGAACTGTTTTTTTCAATGAAGATAACTTTAAACTAATCAGAAATACACTCTAATATCTAACATACATTGCTCATGTGGTAAATGACTATTCTAGCTGCAAATGTCTGGTTTTTGGTGCAATATCTACATAGGTGTATAGAGGCCCATTCCCAGCAACTATCACTCCAGTGTTCTAATGGTACAGTGTGTTTGCTTATTGCGTCAGAAGGCTAATGGATGATTAGAAAACCCTTGTGCAATCATGTTAGCACAGCTGAAAACAGTTTAGCTGGTTAGAAAAGCTATAAAACTGACCTTCCTTTGAGCAGGTTGAGTATCTGGAAAAAAATATTATTTCAAATACAAATCATTATTTCTAACCTTGTCAATGTCTTGACTATATTTTCTATTCATTTTACAACTCATGGTGGTAAATAAGTGTGACTTTTCATGGAAAGCACAAAATAATTGTCTGGGTGACCCCAAACTTTTGAACAGTAGTGTATATGGTTTAGGTAATTATCTTATTCTGTTGATGCACCTTATGCACTAAAACTCAACTACTGTTTACTCTCATATAACCTCTCAATTCTCTTTTAAAATGAACTCTCAGATTGAAATACCATTAAACATTGATAGCAGTGCAACTCATAAACAGCACCACAGTTACATAAGTATAACATTTCCCAGTGAAAAGCAGAATTTTCAACAATAGCTTTCTTTTAAGTTTCTGACACTCGATCACTCTGAAGCCCGTTTGTTAAAAGGATACTTGCAGAACTGTAGCATTGTGGGTAAATGCTGCCCTCCTGTGGTGAAGTAGCGTCAGATGCAGCAACTCTGTGTCAGGAGTACCAGTCCGGTTTCTCCCGTGAACTTGGATTGATGAGCCTTTCTCCTGACGTCATTTCTCTAGTTACAGGACACCTCAGCGATCGGAGCACTTCCTTCCCTCTTCCTGGACACGCCCTGCTCTTCACTCTGTACCATCTGCTGCGTGTGCTGCTTTTCTACTGGTGAAACATGACGTTATCCTCTGGACTCTCGGTCACTGTAGCTCAGCCGTTTGGTGTAAACTTTTCACTCTGGATTCTGTGCGCCTTCTTAGCTGATGAAACATTTCCACCTTGGACTGTCGGTGCTTCTCCACAGGCTTAAACGTTTTTACTATAGCAGCACTGGTTCACTGAATAAAGGCTGTGTTTCATGCTGATGTTTTTCCAATGCTTTATTCAATCACTCGTTTCACTGGTGTGGACATGGTCAACCAATGATGATACGAAACCATTGATGGTAATATAACACCGTGAAAACTACAAAAAAAAAAAATACAAAAAGATTACAACTAGGACTCTTCCCTTCCAGTCCATAGACCCCCCCCCCCCCCCCCGCCAATGCCAAGCAATACTCAGATCCCAAACATACTAGCATAGTGGAAAATGCATTAATAATCTTCAATAAAAATGTCATATGCATCACAATGTTTAGACAGGTATTGCAGAAATAATCTTTTCAATTACAAATAATAAACACAAACCGTTTTGTGCCTCTTGAACCATGTGCAGGTATGATAACAATCCCAGGGCATCTCTGACTGTCTTCATTTCCTTCTGACCCATAATCCCTCAGTCACACCCTTTTAGCACAGTCATATGACCCGTGACCCTCACATAAACAACTTTATTAACAAAGTGTAAATAAACTGTTTGCTCCTAAAATCATATTTTAACTCCTTTTAGCCATGTTAATTATTTATCACACATTTTAACAACAATTTTTAACAACCAAATGAATTATAAAAACACCTACAAACTTTACCATAAAAAACTGTCTCTCTGACAGTTACACCCCTGTTAAAGCATCAATTAACAGTGGTTTATCACATTGTTGGAAAGCTGAGTTCAATTTCTCTTGCTACGCCCAGGCCTGATTACTGCCACACCTGTTCTCAATCAAGAAATCACTTAAATAGGACCTGCATGACAAAGTGAAGTAGACCAAAAGATCCTCAAAAGCTAGACATCATGCTGTTGTCCAAATAAATTCAGGAACAAATGAGAAACAAAGTAAATGAGATCTGTCAGTCTGGAAAAGGTTATAAAGCCATTTCTAAAGCTTTGGGACTCCAGCGAACCACAGTGAGAGCCATTATCCACAAATGGCGGAAACATGGAACCATGTGTTCGTGACCACAGGCTGAAATGCAGTTGAGTTCTGCAGCAGGACAATGATCCAAAACACACCAGCAAGTCCACCTCTGAATGGCTTAAGAAAATCAAAATGAAGACTTTGGAGTGGCCTAGTCAAAGTCCTGACCTTAATTGGTTTGAGATGATGTGGCATGACCTTAAGGCTGTGTGCCCACCAAACGCGTTTTTTGTCACCTGACTGCCCTGAGCTTTTTTTTTTTTATTCAGCTCAGCACTTCCGCTTTTCCTATTGTCAGACTTTCTACTGATTTTTTAATAGCAGTCTCCAAATAACAATGGACAGGAAACGTTTTCTAGCAGCTCTGGATGTAAAATATGATGACACAGAAAGCAGGAGTCTGAGTACAGACTAGTACCGGCGTCCTATGTCCCGCCCACACAGCAGTTCTGACTGGCTGCTTGCTCTGACATTGATGAGCTCAGCTGCAGTTTCTGAAAAGTTGAACTTTATTCAGCTGTGACCTCCCTGAGCGATGCGACAAAAAATGGCCACCGCCGAGAGCGTTTTTGCTCCGAGGGCACTCAGCACTGTAAACACTGGACTACATAGAGAATTAATAAAAACTAGCCGCCCAGAGTGGAAAAAAACGCGTTTGGTAGACACGCAGCCTAAAAAGGTGGTTCATGCTCGAAAACCCTCCAATGTGGCTGAATTACAAACAATTCTGCAAAGATGAGTGGGCCAAAATTCCTCCACAGTGCTGCAAAAGACTCATCGACAATTTATTGCAAATGCTTGATTGCAGTTTTTGCCGCTAAGGGTGGCCCAACCAGTTATTAGGTTTAGGGGGCAATCACTTTTTCACACAGGGCCATGTAGGTTTGAAATTTTTTTCCCTTAATAATAAAAATCTTCATTTAAAGACTACATTTTGTGTTTACTTGTGTTATCGTTGTCTAATATTTAAATTTTATTATGTGAAACATTTAAGTGTGACAAGGGGGCAAACACTTTTTCACACCACTGTAAATCTAGTCATCTGCTACCAATTACATGTAAACGTCATTTTTTTATTTGTGCTGTCAATGACTAGTTACTCACATTGTAACCAAGTTGGTAAACATGAGTTCTATTTGGTTAAGAAGGATTATTAATGTCTGACTTTTTTCTGCAGAGTTTCAAAGAACGATGGAGCTTCAGCGCAGACTGCTTGATGTCACCAGGAAACCAGTGATAAAGTTACACAGAATCGGTATGCAAAACTATTACGCCTGACTCATAGTGGTGTCAAAGTTGATGCATTAACCTTGTGGTAATCCCCCCCCCCCTTTTTGATCGCAATTAATTGCAGTTAATCACCTTGGAATGAAAACAGCAGAGCAGAACAAAAAATGTGTAACTTTTGAAACCCGGCTGCTGTTTCCATTCAGTCTTTATGGCACACTTTATGGCCTCTGCGAGCAACACCAGCAGAAAACAATGCAGTGGCCATTGTTGTGCATGGGTTCTGTAAGCACCCATGCACAACAATGGCAAATTACTTGCATTTTTTTGGACTAATTAACAAGTAATATTAGATATTTTTCCACAGAAGCTTGAATGTACCAGGACACCTTGGTTGAAAAACACTGAACGACATGTATAAAACAGAATTACTAATAAATAGTACGTTTTTTATTACTGCTGTTGATTTGCTGGGCACCAGCTCAGCCATATTGACTCCAAGTAAGGAAGTTAACTCTGCATTACTACAGTTTGCCTGTATTCACAAATGAAAACCCAACAACACAACCCAGAAGTACTTTGTAACAGCTTGCCCATTTAATTTAACTTTTTGGGGTGCCAGCTGAAGCAAACTTAGACAAAAAAGAAAAAAAAATACTTGTTTTAAACTTAGGACAATCCCCACAAGGATACAGGTACAGTGTATAGAAAACATCTACACAACCCTGTTCAAATGCCAGGTTTTTGTGATGTAAAAGATAAATAATTTCAAAACTTATTTCACCATTAATGTGACCTATAACCTGTACAACCCAATTGAAAAACAAACTGAAATCTTTTAAGGGGAAAAATAAAAAAACTTACAATAACCTGTTTGCATAAATATGCACACCCTGTTATAACTGGGGATGTGGCTGTGTTCAGAATTAACCAATCACATTCAAACTGATGTTAAATGGGAGTCAGCACACACCTGCCACCATTTAAAGTGCGTCTGATTAACCCCAAATAAAACTCAGCTGTTCTAGTAGGCTTTTCCTGACATTTTTGTAGTCACATCTTACAGCACAAGCCATGGTCTGCAGAGAACTCCCAAAGCATCAGAGGGATCTCGTTGTTCAAAGGTATCAGTCAGGAGAAGGGTACAAAAGAATTTCCAAGGCATTAAATGTACCACGGAACACAGTGAAGACAGTCATCATCAAGTGGAGAAAGTATGGCACAACAGTGAGATTACCAAGAACTGGATGTCTGTCCAAAATTGATGAAAAGTCGAGAAGAAAACTGGCCAGGGAGGCTTCCAAGAGGTCGACAGCAACGTTGAAGGAGCCGCAGGAATTTCTGGCAAGTACTGGCTGTTACAGTAAGTACATGTGACAACAATCTCCCATCTAGGGTGGCAAGACAGAAGCCTTATCTTACGAAGAAAAACATCAAAGTCCGGCTACATTTTGCAAAAATGCATTTGAAATCTCCCAAACGCATGTGTAAAAATGTGTTATGGTCCAATGAAACCAAGCTTGAACTTTCTGGCCATAATTCCAAAAGGTACAGTGCATCCTGAAAGTATTCACAGCGCTTCACTTTTTCCACATTTTGTTATAATACAGCCTCATTCCAAAATGGATTAAATTAATTTTTTCTCAAAATTTGATACACAATACCCCATAATGACAACGTGAAAAAAGTGTTTTTTTAGATTTTTGCAAATTTATTAAAAATAAAAAAACTAAGAAATCACATGAACATAAGTATTCACAGCCTTTTCCATGAAGCTCAGAATTGAGCTCAGGTGCATCCTGTTTCAACTGATCATCCTTGAGATGTTTCTGCAGCTTGATTGGAGTCCACCTGTGGTAAATTCAGTTGATTGGACATGATTTGGAAAGGCACACACCTGTCAATATAAGGTCCCACAGTTGACAGTGCATGTCAGAGCACAAACCAAGCATGAAGTCAAAGGAATTGACTGTAGCTCTCCAAGACAGGATTGTCTCGAGGCACAAATCTGGGAAGGGTTCAGAAAAATTTCTGCTGCTTTGAAGGTCCCAATGAGCACAGTGGCCTCCATCATCTGTAAATGGAAGAAGTTCGGAACCACCAGGACTCTTCCTAGAGCTTGCCGGACATCTAAACTGAGTGATCGGGGAAGAAGGGCCTTAGCCAGGGAGGTGACCAAGAACCCAATGGTCACTCGATCAGAGTTCCCGCGTTTGTCTGTAAAGAATGGAGAACCTTTCAGAATGACAACCATCTCTGCAGCAATCCACCACTCATGCCTGTATGGTAGAGTGGCCAGATGGAAGCCACTCCTTAGTAAAAGGTACATGGCAGCCCGCCTGGAGTTTACCAAAAGGCACCTGAAGGACTCTCAGACCATGAGAAACAAAATTCTCTGGTCTGATAAGACAAAGATTGAATTCTTTGGCATGAATGCCAGGCATCATGTTTGGAGGAAACCAGGCACTGCTCATTACCAGGCCAATACCATCCTTACAGTGAAGCATGGTGGGGGCAGCATCATGTTGTGGCAGTGTTTTTCAACGGCAGGAACTGGGAGACTAGTCAGGATTGAGAGAAAGATGAATGCAGCAATGTATAACGCCATTCTTTTTTTTTTTTTTTTTTTTTTTGTTACTTATTTGTACCCGTAGGTAGACTTGGTAATTCTGGATGAAAATCTGCTCCAGAGCGCTCTTGACCTCACACTGGAGAGACGGTTCATCTTTCAGCAGGACAATGACCCTAAGCACAAAGCCCAGATATCAAAGGAGTGGCTTCAGGACAACTCTGTGAGTGTCCTTGAGTGGCCCAGCCAGAGCCCAGACTTGAATCCAATTGAATATCTCTGGAGAGATCTGAAAATTGCTGTGCACCGACGCTTCCCATCCAACCTGATGGAGCTTGAGAGGTGCTGCAAAGAGGAATGGGCGAAACTGCCCAAAGATAGATGTGCCAAACTTGTGGCCTCATTCAAAAAGATTTGAGGCTGTTATTGCTCTCAAAGGTGCATCAACAAACAGTTAAGCAAAGGCTGTGGATACCTATGTACATGTCATTTCTTCGTTTTTTATTTTTAATAAATTTGAAAAAAATCTCAAAAACTTTTTTCATGTTTTCATTTTGGGCTATTGTGTGTAGAATTTTGAAGAAAAAATAAATTTAATCCATTTAGGGATAAGGCTATGACTTATAGCAAGTTGTAGATAAGGCTATAACTTACAACAAAATGTTGAAAAAGTGAAGTGCTGTGAATACTTTCCGGATCCACTGTATATTTGGCGCAAACACAACACTGCTCATCACCAAAAGAGCACCATACCTACAGTGAAGCATGGTGGTGGCAGCATCATGCTTTGGGGCTGTTTTTCTTCATCTGGAACTGGGGCGTTAGTCAAGGTGGCGAGAATTATGAATAGTTCCAAATACCAGTCAATGTTGGCACAAAACCTTCAGGCTTCTGCTAGAAAGCTGAAGATGAAGAGGAACTTGATCTTTCAGCATAACAATGACCCAAAGTACAGCTCCGAATCAACAAAAGAATGGCTTCACCAGAAAAAGATTAAAGTTTTGGAATGTCCCAGCCAGAGTCCAGACCTGACTCCGATCGAACATCTGTGGGGTGA
Organism: Pholidichthys leucotaenia; assembly: GCA_020510985.1. NCBI lineage: Eukaryota > Metazoa > Chordata > Actinopteri > Cichliformes > Pholidichthyidae > Pholidichthys > Pholidichthys leucotaenia. The sequence continues at coordinate 122,504,921 of CM035841.1, forward strand.
TCTGAAGATGGCTGTGCACTGGAGATGTCCGCACAATCTGACAGATTTGGAGCGTTTTTACAAAGAAGAGTGGGCAAATATTGCCACATCAAGATGTGCCTCGCTGATGGACTCCTACCCAAAAAGACCTAGTGCTGGAATAAAGGCCAAAGGTGCTGTAACAAAGTATTAGTTTAAGGGTGTGTATATTTATGCAAACAGATTATTGTAAGTTTTTGTTTTGCCCTGAAAAGATTTCAGTTTGTTTTTCAATTGGGTTGTACAGGTTATAGTTCACATTAATGGTGAAAGTTTCTGAAATGATTTATCTTGGTCTCATTTTTTTACATCACAAAAACCTGGCATTGGAACAGGGGTGTGTAGACTTTTTTTATATGCACTGTAAATCAAATACCATGGATCCTAAAGTAACTCAAATATCTCAACTTCACAAGCACATTTAGCCAGTCAATATAAAGAAAGCAGTATATTTCAAAACAACTCAAGCCATCCACTCAAATGTCCCTTTCAGGCAAAACCACAAAATTATATCAAAGGTAACAAAAATCTCAACCCATAACCAGTTCAAAGGGTTCATTTTTTTTTCTTCAGTTCACCCTTTCAGTTCAACTCAGTTCAATTCAATTCAATATAATCCTTTTAATCAGTTCAGTTCTCTGTAGCCATTTTGGTTCAGTTCAGTTCCATTGTTCAGTTCAACAGTTCAACCCTGTCGTGTTCAGTTCAATTCAGCCCCTTTGTTCAGCACAGTTTTTTTTTTAAACAAGAGACAACCCACCTTTTCTTCTTCCCCCTTCAGTTGTTTTACCTCAACTGGGTTTAAGGTTAGTGGAGGGTACTACCCTCAATTACCTCCCTAGAGAACCAAGCAGCTGGCAGCAGATGAATAAACCCTTGGCACTTGTGTAAATCCAGCTCTGCTAGTGCATTGTCTGTAGAACTCAAGTACTTCTGTCTGAAACGGGTATCCCAATCAGGCTTTACAGGCCCAAATGTAGGCTGTGTCTGAAAGTGACATACAAAGAGGTGTAGCCTATATGTCGGCAATCACACATGTTAAAGACTTTGACAAATATAAAAGGGACTGAACTGAGATTTATTTGATTGTGTGACTATTAATTACAGAATACCTAAATATTGATAATGAATGAGACATCCAATATTAGCCACTGTTTCAGATCCCTTGTTTATTTATTTCTCAGATCACTTATTTGTGTGATCTTTTATCACTTATATTCAAGATAATAGTGTGTCTTGCACTTTGGGGAATGGAAGTTGTTCAGTCATCATTATAATTACTTTAGTTTATATCACTTTTCAGTGATGAGTTCAGTGAAATATTGAATTTCTTCTGTGTATCATCAATAAACTTGTGCAGTACTATAACAGGACATGTTTATAAATATTTGAGACCCATTGTAATGCATTAGTTTATATTTTAGCAATATTTTGTTATTAAAAGGTTTTTTAAAACTTTAATGCTAAGATTGAGGCATGGTTATGTTGTCACGATGGGGCGATACTGAAGCCAAATAATGATCTGAACCTTGAGGGCGTGACTAGCAAAGACTAACAATGTGAGCGCCGTAGCTCTATTGTAAGCGTTTGTTTTTTATCTATGCGAGCAGATTATTATTATTATTCCGCCTAAACGATCACATTTTTGTACCCTCTAAACATTAACGAAAATGCAATTTTTTTTTTTTCCACACACCTTAGACCCGGTGAAAAATTTTATAAACTGGAAAAAATATGTGCCCCATACTGAAAATTTTCCGACGTATCCAGCGTATGGTTGATACGTTCCGCATTTATGGAGCAAAGGTTGTAGGGCCTTCCCCCCCCCCCCCCCCATGTTTTTTTTTTTTAACCTTTGCAGTCTTTACCATTAGCTGTCCAGTGCTGTTCTAATAGATATGCCAAAATGTCAGAACACCAGAGGAGGTGGATCCAATCAGCCGATTGCTTGAACCACAGAGCTCAGCTGTTTTCCATGATAAATCAGTCTCAGGGCAAAAGCACACTCCATGCATTATCTTTTTTTCACTTCATTGAAATTAACTTCTTTTTTTTTTTTTATCGCCATCAGTTAGCATGCCTTTGAGCCAGGTCGTGTCTGGCCGTGTAAGCTGTGTTTGGAAGTGGAATACAGAGGTGTAGCCAACCACACGTTAGACTTTGACAAATATGAAAGGGACTGAACTCAGATTTATTTGATTGTGTGAATATTAATTACATTGTGGTGGCCACACATACACTACCGTTCAAAAGTTTGGGGTCACCCAGACAATTATTTTGTGTTTTCCATGAAAAGTCACACTTATTTACCACCATGAGTTGTAAAATGAATAGAAAATATAGTCAAGACATTGACAAGGTTAGAAATAATGATTTGTATTTGAAATAATAATTTTTTCCTTCAAACTTTGCTTTCGTCAAAGAATCCTCCATTTGCAGCATTTACAGCATTGCAGACCTAACATGATTGCACAAGGGTTTTCTAATCATCCATTAGCCTTCTGACGCAATGAGCAAACACACTGTACCATTTGAACACTGGAGTGATAGTTGCTGGAAACGGGCCTCTATACACCTATCTAGATATTGCACCAAAAACCAGACATTTGCAGCTAGAATAGTCATTTACCACATTAGCAATGTATAGAGTGTATTTCTGATTAGTTTAAAGTTATCTTCATTGAAAAAAAGTGCTTTTCTTTCAAAAATAAGGAAATTTCTAAGTGACCCCAAACTTTTGAACGGTAGTGTATGTGACCTATTTTGTGACTCACATTTTAGATCAGAACAAAGACAGAGCTTCCTTGGCGATAACAGGAAGCTGCAAGGATGTTAGCTTTGGTATGCAGAGCTTGAGACTGTGGGGGTGTTATTAGAGGATTAAGGAGGAGATGCATGGTAGACTGTGGGGGTGATATCAGAGAGAGGAGATGCATTGTTACTGCTGATTATAATGCAATGTGATTTGTGATGCATGTGACTTGTGAACTGAGAGAGTCCTGGTATTTAAGGACGAGAGTTCCCTGTAATGCTCTCTTTCTTCTTTGAGATGTTGGTGAATGTGAATAAAGCTGACTTGAGAGAACCCTGTCTCGTCATTTCCACATTCCCACAACATAATAAATGAAAATGAATGGGACATCTAAAATTAGCCACTGTTTTAAGAACTGTTTATTTTTTTGTCAGATCACTTATTTGTGTGATCTTTTATGAGTTATTGAGCATTTTTGTGTCCAGTTTGGTGACTGTCTTTGTTTAGTCAAACTGTGCATGTGGCCACATATGATATGCAGTTGATCTAGCCATTCTGCTCCACAGTTATTAACTTTTAATAATTAACTTTTAATTATTGTGCGAGCGCACTGAGAGGAGCGCCATCGGCGATGGCGAGTCATGTTCCTGCAAAGGGATTCCTGTCTACCACTGACTGGGCAGACTGGGCATGCCTCCCCGCGAACAATCGTGGAGCGCCCAGTCGGACACTGGTGTTGGAAAAGCAACAGCTGAACCAGTGGATCACAGTCCTTCACAGGGAGCCAAGCCCAGCATGCCCGGTTAACGGGAGTCTCGGCTGTTGCTTTACCTGTGGTACCAGCAGTTCAGCTGCTCACGACACTTCTGCGTTATATTGCTGAAGTCAGTGTTGAGTGGGCGGTGTCGAGCATAACATCACTACACTTAATGAAATTCACAGATAGACATACCACCTCTGTTTGTTGCTTTGGCCACCATTTTGTCTTCTGCCATCAGCTTGGTTATGATTAGTGGCAAGGAGGTGGGGATTAGGTCTTAAAGGGGCAGCACTTCAGGAGATTGCCACAGCTTGTTTGGCACACTTTTTAAATTTCAGTTCTTCCAAGTAAAAGATGGCACCATCATGTCACAACTGGTGATAAATCAGAAAGGTTCACTAAACGAGACCTAGTGAGATCATGGTGGACCCTAGCATAGCAACAGCGTTGCTATGGATGACTGAAAGGACTGTATTAAGTCAGCTGGTCCTCGATACTGTGTCCACCATGGGGCATCGGTCAGAATGCATCAACAACAAGCCAAGATGTTATTTGGAGAGTTAATAAACAGCTGTTCTTGAAGTTTATCTGTTTCAGGATACTGCATGTGTGTGGTTCTGTAAATACAAAGAAATAACCCACAAAGAAACGAAATAACATACTTATGAATATACAGTTATACAATAAAAATATACAGTTAATTTTCTATATCTCAGAGTAACCAAATGGCAGCAAATGAACACCAACATAAAACAATCAGGATAAAGAAATACAAAAGTCCGCCCTCGTTATAAGCATTAATTGTACAGACATTGGTGATTTATAAAGCCATAATTAAATAAATCAAGACAATGTTACATGCACATCAGGTCTGAACACTACCAAACATCTAAATTTCAGTAAATTGCAAGCTAACTTACCAGTGTGAAATAAAGTCACAGTTACAGTCGTGAAAAAACTAGGACACCCCATTAAATATTCAGTTCTTTATTAAGAAATGTTGACATGTCTATGTCTAACCTTGTTTTTGTTTTTATTTGCATTTTTTAACATTTATTTTTGCCATTTTAAGTGGGAATGAATGTGGGGGTGTCCTACAACAGATGAGGGGTGTTCTAATTTATTCCTTACTATTTGTTTAGAATTATATTTTACAGAAAATTTGAAAAAAAGTCTTTAATTCATTTTTAATTGTTTAGTTGTATTACATGAATCTTCCAGTATTTTTAACATTGATATTAAATATCCATGTGTCCAAATATGTTAAAAGAAAGCACACAGGCTATACAGGGTATCCTAATTTTTTCACATGACCATTGACATTGACCATTGACCATGACCATGACACCATTCACTCTCACATTCATACCTAAGGACAATTTAAAATCCCCAGTTGATGCCAGTTAATGTAACCTGCATGTCTTTGGCCTGTGGGAGGAAACTGGAGTACCCGGGGTAAACCCACACAGACACAGGGAGAACATGCAGACTCCACACAGAAGGGTCACTGATGGTCAGGGGTGGGATTGAACCCACGATGGTCAAGGGTTGAATCTATCCTGCCACCGAGCTGCCCTACTGCATAGTAATGGTAGAAAAAATATTACATTAAATCTATTGAAATTACACCACAATACTAAAACAGAAATATATGTCAATAAATATGAGCTGTACTTACAAGTATCTGAACAGACACACTCTTGATGACACCAAAAACTAACATTTAAGATCAAACCAAAACCTCAGCTTCTCAGACCGTTATCGCCCCTTTAAACTGCAGCGCAGACTGACTAGCAGTTGTATTCATCTGCCTGCAGGGGGCACAGTTCAGCTGTTAGTATTCAATTATTTTTGCACTATGAAAAAGTAGTCCTTCATCACAGGGTTGTTTTTTTTGTTTGTTTTTTTGAGTATTTTTGTTGATAGCCATTCCAGATAGACAAATTCATGTGTAAAAGCTCTGAGAATAATCTTTTCATCCCGTGTCCCCTTTCAGACCTCAGGGAACCATGTTAGCATGTGGAAAAATAATTTTGTCCCCTTTAAATAGCTTGTTGAATCTGAACCAGATTCATCACTGCTGTAATTATCACACGCATGGATAAGAACTATTTGTTACCAGATGATGTCTTTTTTGGCTAGTCAGTGTTTTTATTCTTTCTAGTTTTGCTATGACTATCATTTTTTAATGTGTCTTTGTCCCTCAAGAGGCTCCACAGCTACTTGACTGTAAGGAGGAGGAGGTTCTCACTGTCCAGCAGCTCTGTGACCAGGAGAGGAACTTCGGTCTGGACCAGGAGGAACAAGACACTGCACAGATGAAAGAGGAAGAAGAACTCTGTACCAGTCAGGAGGAAGAACACTTTGAACTGAAACAAGAGACTGATACCTTAATGGTGACTCCTACTGATGAGGACAATGACAACAGTGAAACTGTACCAAACAGTGAGCAGCTCCTTATTCACAGGTCTGCTGGCACTGAGATCCAAGACCAGGGAGCAGGTAAGAATGTAAACCCAGGATCAAGTAAACATGAAGAGCCAAAACAAAAGAAGAGACTTCACAGAAACAGAAGTGACTGTAACAATGCATACAACTCCTCCATGTCAGAGAATCATTATGATACTGCCACAGGTGAAGAGTCTGTAAAATGTTCTGTTAATGACAAAGACTGTAAAAATGAGTCCCAGAAGAAGAAACATCACACTGTTAAGTCACATGTTTGCAGCATGTGTGGGAAAATATTTGGGAATAAGAGTAAGTTATCATGTCATGAGAGAATTCACACAGGTGAGAAATCATTTTCTTGCGAAACATGTGGACAAAGATTTACTGAAAGTGGTACTTTGAAAAGTCACATGAGAATTCACACAGGTGAGAACCCATTTTCATGTGAAACATGTGGGCGAAGATTTAATGAATTTGTAAAATTGAAAAGACACATAAGAATTCACACAGGTGAGAAGCCATTTTCTTGTGAAATATGTGGGCAAAGATTTAATCAACGTGGTAATTTGAAAACTCACATGAGAATTCACACAGACGAGAAGCCATTTTCTTGTGAAACATGTGGGCAAAGATTTAAGCACAGTTGTGCTTTGAAGACTCACATGAGAATTCATACAGGTGAAAAGCCATTTTCTTGTGAAACATGTGGGCGAAGATTTAATCAATGTGGTCTTTTGAAAAGTCACATGAGAATTCACACAGGTGAGGAGCCATTTTCTTGTGAAATATGTGGGCAAAGATTTAATCAACATAGTAATTTAAAAACTCACATGAGAAGTCACACAGACGAGAAGCCATTTTCTTGTGAAACATGTGGGAAGAGTTTTATTACACGTTGTAATTTGAAAACACACATTAGAATTCACACAGGTGAGAAGCCCTTTTCTTGTGAAACATGTGGGCAAAGATTTAATCAACGTGGTATTTTGACAAATCACATGAAAATTCACACAGGTGAAAAGCCATTTTCTTGTGAAACATGTGGGCAGCGTTTTAGTCGACTTAATTATTTGAAAACTCACATGAGAATCCACACAGGTGAAAAGCCATTTTCTTGTGAAACATGTGGGCAGCGTTTTAGTCGACTTAATTATTTGAAAACTCACATGAGAATCCACACAGGTGAAAAGCCATTTTCTTGTGAAACATGTGGGCAAAGATTTAATCAACGTGGTACTTTGAAAAGTCACATGAGAATTCACACAGGTGAAAAGGCATTTTCTTGTGAAACATGTGGGCAAAGATTTAATCAACGTGGTACTTTGAAAAGTCACATGAGAATTCACACAGGTGAAAAGGCATTTTCTTGTGAAACGTGGGAAAAGATGTAATCAACGTGGTACTTTGAAAAGACATGAGAATCCACAAAGGTGAAAAAGCCGTTTTCTTAAGAAATGTGCGAGCAAAGATTTGATGAATGTGGTCAGTTTACTTTGGCTTAAAGACCTTGGCACAGTGGCAACATATTTTTCCCGGGGGGTGGGGGTGGGGCAGAAAACGCACGACACTATTGTAACCGCAATATGTTAATTTTATACTATTTCTTTCGTTTTTTTTTTTTTTAATTTTGCACAGTAACTTTGCATGTGGAACTTACTATCTCAAGTATTGTACAACCGAAGCTTGAATGTTGAAATATTGGACAAGTTGGGGCCCCACCCAGATGTCCTATGTTTGGACTTTTTAGTGGTATCATCCTTCTCTCCTTTCTCTGCTCTCACCTCTCCTGGACCCTCCGGCTGAACACTTTCCTTTCCTTGGCTCCTCTCTTCTGTCTCATTTTGCCCTCTCTGAGCCCTGTCTAATTCAGGTTCTTTCTCTGTCTATGGTGGTGTTAGAAAGTTAGAAAATATCAAGTTAGAAAATATCAAGTGCCATGTTTTGTCCTGCAGGATTTTTTTTTTTTTTTTTTGGTCACGGTTTACATAAATGACAAAAATGTATTTATTTTTTTTTAATTCTCGTGGGTTTTTTCCATTGAGAGAATAGGGAAGGGAAGGGAAAAACATAACAGTAATTTACTCATACATACTTAAATTATATGATCAGAGGTGGGTATAGTAGCCAGACATTCTACTCATGTAAAAGCGGTGCTTTTGAAATTAGTAATTAAAAATAAGACAACCAAAAATTTCTAGTTGAGTTAAGGGTACAAAGAGCACCCACTTAAAAACTTTAGTAATGACTTCAGTCTTGAAGGTTTGAAATTTTCCTTGAAAATTTACAACAGTTTTATTATAGTTTTCTACTTTTCTCTGTATATTTATGTAAATTTGAAAACGTTTTTCTCAAATTTGTCATTTCCTCTCATAAAACTGAATTTTCTTGTACATTTGATACTATTTGATACTATTATAAATTTTTGTCTATTTTTTTTAAAATGAAATTACTGTGTGATTTATTTTTTTTTATAAATTTGAAACAGATTGTGGTATTTTTTTTACTTTTTCCTTATAACAATTTACATTTTTGACCATAATCTTGCAGAGCCAGAACAAAACAATAATTTAACCTGTATTAATATTTTTTTTTTTTTTGAAAGCAATCCATCCATCTTCTACCGCTTTTCCGGAATTCCAGGTCACAGAGGCAGCAGTTCAAGCAGAGAAGCCCAGACTTTCCTCTCCCCAGCCGCCTGCTCCAACTCTTCAGAGCGGATAACAAGGCGTTCCCAGACCAGCTGGGAGACGTAGTCCCTTCAGTGAATCCTGGGTTTGCCCCGGGGTCTCCTCCCAGTGGGACATGCCTGAAACACCTCAAGTGGGAGGCGTCCAGGAGGCATCCTGATCAGATGCCCGTACCACCGTAACTGGCTCCTTTCAATGTGGAGGAGCAGCGGTTCTATTCTGAACCTCTCCTGGATGGCTGAGCTCCTCACCCTATCTCTAAGGGTGAGTCCAGCAATTCTACGAAGAAAGCTCATTTCAGCCACTTGTAACCGGGCAGCACGGTGGTGCAGTGGTTAGCACTGTTGCCTTACAGGTAGAAGGTTCCAGGTTCGAATCCCCAGGCTGGCAGGGGTAGGAACCTTTCTGTGTGGAGTTTGCATGTTCTCCCTGTACTGCGTGGGTTTACTCCGGGCGCTCCGGTTTCCTCCCACAATCCAAAGACATGCATGTTAGGTTAATTGGTTGTTCTAAATTGTCCCTAGATGTGTTTCCTATAGGCCCTTAGAATAGAGGGTTAGTACTATTGAAGTGCTTTGAGTGGTCTTTGAGACAAAAAAAAAAAAAAAAGCACTATACAAGTACAGGTCCTTATCCTATATCCCCTTATCCGCGATCTCATTCTTTTGGTCATTACGCAAAGCTCATGACCATAGGTGAAGGTAGGAACGTAGATTGACCAGTAAATCGACAGCTTTACCCTTAGAGTTTAGCTCACTCTTCACCACAACAGACCGGTACAACGTCCACATCATTGCAGATGCTACTGCAATCCATCTGTCAATCTCTCGCTCCACTCTCCCCTCACTCATGAATAAGACCTCGAGATACTTAAACTCCTCCAGTTGGGGCAGAAGCTTGTCTCCAATCCAAATAGGAGAATCCACCTTTTTCCGGCTGAGGACCATGGACTCAGACTTGGCAGTACTGATTCTCATCCCAGCCGCTTCACACTCAGCAGCAAACCATCCCAGTAAGACCTGTAGGTCATTGCTGGATGAAGCCAACAGGACAACATCACCTGCAAAGAACAGAGATGAGATCCTGTGGTCACCAAGCATAACACCCTCCATTCCCTGGCTGCGCCTAGAATCCTGTCCATAAAAATTATGGAGAGGGTTGGTGACAAAGAGCAGCGCTGACAGTGTCCAGCTCACTGGGATTGAGTCTGACCAAGTGTTGTCAATACAAACCATACTCTCACAACAGTCGTATAAAGACCGGATTGCTCATAATAACAAGGCTGATACCCCATACTCCCGAAGCACCCCCTGCAAAAAACCACGAGGGACGTGGTCGAATGCCTTCTCCAAGTCCATAAAACACATGTAAATTGGTTGGGCAAACTCTCACGAACCTTCGAGGATTCTTGAGAGGGTAAAGAACTGGTCTGATGTGCCACGGCCAGGACGAAAACCACATTGCTCCTCCTGAATCCAAGGTTTGACCAACGGCCAGACTCTCCTCTCCAGTACCTTGGCATAAACCTTCCCAGGGAGGCTGAGGAGTGTGATCCCTCTAAAGTTGGAGCACACCCTCTGGTCCCCCTTTCTGAAGAGAGGAACCACCACCCCAGTTTGCCATGCCAAAGGCACTGTCCCCAACCTTCACGCAATGTTGCAGAGGCATGTCAACCATGACAGCCCTACAGTATCCAGGGCCTTGAGGTACTGAGGGCGAATCTCATCCACTCCCAGGGCCCGGCCACCAAGGAGTTTTTTAACCACTTTGGCGACCTCAGCCCCTGTGATGGGCGAGTCATCCCCCTCGTCCACAAGCCCTGCTTCCTCTGTGGAAGGCATGTCAGTGGGATTGTGGAGATCCTCGAAGTATTTCTTCCACTGTCCGACGATATCCCCAGTCAAAGTCAGCAGCACCCCATCTGCGCCATACATGGTGTGGACAGGGAGCTGCTTCCCCCTCCTGAGCCGCCAGACAGTTTGCCAGAATCTCTTCAAGGTGGAATGTAAAGGCGCTTTTCCACTAGCCCAGCCCAGCCCCGATTGAAAACCCGACTCTACTCACTTCGGTTTGGTTCGGCCTCGGTTGCGTTTCAACATTACTGCTGGCACACCTGCTGGCACACCTGCTGTGGGTGGGATTTGTTGAACAGCAGGCGGCGCCACACCCTCGTGACGTGAAACACGCGACCGAATCCTCCACAACAAACAAAATGGCTGATGACGAGGAGAGAAGGAAGGAGGAAGGAGAGAGGAATGACTGTGACATGAAACTGATTAAATCTATGGTGCTGACTTGTTGTGCTCTGCACAATCTGTGTGAGAGTTATGGAGAGACGTTTGACACTACATTGGATGATGCAGTAGATGAACCAGTGGTGGCAGCGACCCAGGGAGCAGAGGAGCAGGGAGCCGATATACGAGATGCTGTGATGCAGTACTTGTCTAGCAATAGGTAGAAATGTAATTTCGCCCACATTTATGTGCATACATATTTCAAAAATGTTTTTTGTAAATAAAATGTTGTACATGTTCCATCTACCTGTCCTGTTGTTCATAACGCTTATCTGTTAAGGTACGGGTAATTAGATTAGATTAGATTTGTTTATTTGACAGGGACAGTGCAATAAACATAGACAATTAATCAATGACAATCAATCTGATGTGTTGCACAGAGTGTATAGCTATTAGCTAATTTGCAGGAGCCGCAGGACAACAGAAGAAGGTGCGAGGCCATCAGCCTAATGATGAGTCCACACTTCTCACTGTTGTGATAATTGCTCACGCTGAGCGCTCTGCCCGCCCGTACGCTGTGGGGGTCACACACGACGTGTTCCTCCCCACACTCTCAATAATTTTTTTTTCCCGTATATTTTTCTCTTTGGCGTACAGAAATGGCAATACGCCCGTATTTGCTAAAATTGCATTTTCTCCGTATTAAAATACGGCGGAACCGTATCACTTGACAGGTATGTAATTACATGCAGAAACACCGCACAGGCCATCTTCACAAAAATCCAGCTCGACAAGCCAATTTTGCTTAGGTGGAAATGCAAATTGAACTATAAATCATGTGCTGATACATGTCATATTCCCATGTAAAGGTCTCCCACTTTTACTTACAAATTGATTTTTAATTTTTGGGAAAAGGGAATATAAATTTTGCACTTGTTGGTAACAACAGTTGTGTGCAACAAAAACACAGTTGTGTATCCTTGTCCGATTTGTCTACTGTTATTAGTGCCAAATTTTTGCTAGATTCCTTCTTAATTTATTAAATTTTGACTGGTGATGCAACATTCAACTTACACGTACTTACCTTTATCAGTGTCTACAAGTTCAAGCACACCTGTACAACTGCTTATAACATAAAAAATGTACCCGTTTAAGAGAAATGGATTCCGCATTGCAAATTTGTTTAAAATTTAAAAAAAAACCAACTACCAAGACATTACGTTTCATTGTGTTGTTAAAAATTAAATTACCATTAGAAGGCTATACACCTGACCTGATGAACAGCAGCATGTGGAGTGAACAGAGAATGGAATGTGTATGTAATTATTGGCTTTTCTCATACGGTGTCATAACAGATAAACCAGACTTTTGATGCAAACAATACAATTTTATTCCAGAAGCAAAATTTACAAACAAAAAAACAGACTGGGCGTGGGGAGACATGGTTAGACACGCCGACTGCTAAAAGCGACCACAAGCCTGCCAAATAGGGTCAGGAAATCTCTGTTGAATGATGACATCTCTGCGAGCTCTTCCCTTCGTAACACAGCGTCCTGCTCCAGGGCTTCACGCGCATCTGCCCGCACATCTGCGGCCACCTGTCGCAAATGCTGCATGTACTCCTGATTCTTGCCGCTGGTCATGTTGCCGTTCCAAGAGCTGCATCTCTTCGTCATGCATGTTGACCATCGCTAATATAAGGTCAGCGATGGGAGTTGTCTGTTTTCCTCTTGCCTAGATGGAAAGTGGTGGACTTAGTGGACTACAGGAAGGAGAGGGAAGAGACACATGACCCCATCCATATCAATGGCATAGCTGTTGAACGTGTCCCCAGCTTCAAATTCCTGGGGACCCACATCTCGGAGGACCTGTCCTGGTCAGTTAACACCACCAGCCTGATCAAGAAGGCCCATCAGCGCCTCTTCTTCTTGAGGACATTGAAGAAGAACCATCTGTCAACTGACATCCTGGGCAACTTCTACCGCTGCGTGATAGAGAGCACCCTGACCAACTGTATCACACTCTGGTATGGGAGCTGCTCTGTAGCTGACCGCAAGGCGCTGCAGCGGGTGGTGAAAACCGCCCAACGCATCACAGGGACTCCACTTCCAGCTATAGAGGACGTCTACAGGAAAAGATGTCTGCGCCGGGCACGCAGCATTCTTAGGGACTCCAACCATCCTGCTCATGGACTGTTCCAGCTTCTCCCCTCCAGAAGACGTTTCAGAAGCCTTCGGACTAGAACCAGCAGGTTTAGGAACAGTTTCTTTCCAACAGCTGTCACGTTATTGAACTTAGTTCCCCGCTGACTCTCTTGCAATCATCTTTTACCATCCTCACCTGTACATAACTGCATAACTACATAACTACATCTAACTTATTGCACATTATTTGCACATAACAGTACTTTTAACTTTCTGCACTGCTGCATATATTTGCATATATTTGCTTAAATTGCACATACTGTTAATTACCGTATATACTGCACTGCTGTCCTTTGCACTTCTGATTGGATGCTAAACTGTGTTTCGTTACCTTGTATTCATACATGTGTAATGACAATAAAGTTGAATCTAATCTAATCTAAAAAAGACAGAAAGGCATGGTCGTTAAAGCTGGATCACTACATATATTATGGAATTACACTGGTGAAAGTCTGTGGTGGAATGTCACTATTATATTATGCTTCATTGCTGTATATAAGCTGAACTGTCATGTTGCTGCCCCTCAGTAGAGCAGATTTTGCAACACGCAGGGTGCTGTCTTCTGCTGCAGCCCCCCTGCAAAACTAAAAAGGATTAAGATTAAGAATATGGATGGATGGATGGGTAATGTTTAAACTAGTTGCTTGTAGTGTGGCCGCAGAAATCTGAATGGGTTAATACAGTCAGCTGACGCGAAGCATTTCAATGAAGCATGTTGATTTCAACGGCAGTTCATGCGCTTTATTTGTTTTTCTAAAACAGGAGTTACAACAGCACCAGTCACCACACCTAAAAATGGTTGTGGAACACCGATAAGTGAAGACCAAAGAATAACCTTTTTGTACATTTAAAAAGACATTTTCAATTAATTAATATGCAGCTACAGGAAATTGCATTAATCAATTTGGTACATAACTTGTTAGGCTCCAGTCCCCCCGCGACCTGTAAAGGATTAAGCGGTAGAAGATGGATGGATGGATGGATGGATGGATTTTCGACCCTGGTTTCCGCTGCTGGACCTGTTTCAACCAAAAAAAAAAATTGTGGTTATTGTGCCTTACCGGCACTTGAACGTGATCCAGATGGAGCTGGTGATGTGGCTGACATGGGAGTTGATCCAGCTGGCGCTCCGACAGACGCAGCGCCAGGAGAGTCCGGTGTGTTCATGTGCACTGAGGTGGACCCCTGTGATATGAACTGCGATTCTAGAAAGAAAATGCACGCAATTTAAAACTTAACACCAAAGTGCAACATGTACACAACACTCTCAAGTTTTTAACCGGAATACAATAAGCGTAATTCAGCATTTTGTTCGCACTAATACTTAACACAAAGCAAGCGTGAATCTGCAGTTGGCTGCAAAACAATAGGAAAGCCTCAGTAACAACCATTACCCACAATCTAACAACCTTCCTATTTCTTAAAAACAGTGAGCTTGGCACAGAAAGGATAAAGTGGCGAAAAGATGCGCAATATCAAAACAACACTCACCATCCACGGTTTCCAAGGCCGTGGCCGTGACGGTGGCCGTGTCGAGCCCAATGTCTCAGCGAACCACTTCCACTCCTTCCGATCCGCTGCACTTCGACCATTGTGGTCCTTCACTGCTCGGTAATCGCTTTTCAGCTTTTTCAGCTTCTCCCGACACTGTTTGGCAGTACGGATGTGCCCTTGGGAACCCATTTGCTCGGACACCTGCTGGTATATTTTTTCATTTCGAGTAGATCCGTCCAACTCGCGCTGGATGCGATCGTCGCCTAATATAGAAAGAAAATTGCGCACCTCCTAATATATAATATTAAGAGTATATTATTATATAAGTATATTATACAGTATATTAATATAATATACTGTATTAAAGGGGCGCACTGTGTTCACTGGCTGAACAACTACAAATGGCGGTCGTGGAGTAAATTCAGCAGGAAAAAGTCGCTTTCGTGACGTTACGACCTGACCAATCAGCGGCGACCAGTCTCTTAAAGTCATATCACACACATACTCAGCCCTACTCAGCTCGGTTAGACCCTGCCCTGGATTAGGTACTAAAAAAGTACCTGCTAACCGGTGCTGGGGCTAATGGAAAATGCTCCAACGCGGGCTGAGTGGTGCGGTGTAGGGCTAAGTGTGGCTAGTGGAAAAGGGCCTTAAGTCTTGTTCCATGGCCTCAACGCTCCCACACCCGAGGTTTTGCTTCAGTAACCACCCGAGCTGCACTCCACTTGGCCTGGCGATACACCTCAGCTGCTTCGGGAGTCCCACAAGCCAACCAAGCTTGATAGGACTCCTCCTTCAGCTTGATGGCCCCCCTTACCACTGGTGTCCACCACTTGATTCAGGGGTTGCCACCACGAGATGCACCAACAACCTTGTGGCTGCAGCTCTGGGCAGCCGCTTCAACAATGGAGGTGGCGAACATGGTCCATTCAGACTCCATGTCTCCAGACTCCCTCGGAATGTGGTCGAAGTTCTTCCAGAGGTGGGAGTTGAAGACCTCCCGGACAGGGGACTCAGCCAGACATTCCCAGCACACCCTCACTATACATTTGGGTGTACCAGGTATGAATGGCATCTTCCCCTGCCATGAGAAGGTTGCATCGGATGCAGTTATTTCTGTTATTATATTTCTGTATAGTTATAGATTTTTTAAAAATCTCCTCACCACCCAGACAGCAGGAAAAAAAACTCCCTTATTTTGAAATCCAAATGTTGGCATGTTTAGTTTGTCTGAAGGCTGCTAACTGATTAAAGTCATTGACTTCGTGAATTTCGGTCATCTTAACTTGCCAGGTACAGTACATAAAAATGAACATAAATTTGTTAATTATATTAACTAAGGTCAAGGTAAAAGCATCTCCTTTTTATTCTTGTCTGAAATAAGAAAAACAAAATCTAATAATTTAAAAGAAGACAAAATGAACCTACTCGAGCTCCTGAACACATCTGTTATCTAAGCGACTCTTCATTTTGCTCATGCTACCAGTGGCTTTAAATCATGATAAATGCCTCCAGTGCTTACATACCTCTTCTTCTTTTTTCTGCATTTAAAGTACTTCAATAAGCTCATGTTTCTCTCGGACAGTGATGCTCGCGAGACACTCTGTCTGCCGACTGGAACAGTCACGCATGCAGAGCGCTTTTGAACTCCTCGCGGATGATGGTCACGTACGTCGTTTATGTGTGCGCTTGTGGACCATCATTCCTTCATATTTTTTTCTTAAATTTATATTTCCTCTTAGACTGGCGGCATAACTTCACGTGTGGCGGGCCACACGGAGATATTTACCAGAGGAAACCCTGGTTGTCATTTGAAAAGTCACATGAAAATTCACACAGGTGAGAAGCGGTAGTCCTATAAAATATGTGGGAAATGCTTCACTTGGTGTTCTAGCTTAATTTAACATAAGAAAACTCACAGATTAGCTTTTGTTGTCCAGCAATTTATTTTCAGTTTAAAGTCTGTTTTGTGCGAATGAAATGTTCTTTAAATTGCTGAAGCTGTAATGTAAATATAATAGTGGTGTTGGCGTTATCGTGTTAATCACTTGTTAACGCTCTGCCCCCGTTAACAGCGACAAATTTTGTGATCATGGTTAATGGCAGTTCATAGCAGAAAGCGCATTTTGGTCCACTTCTCTTCACAAATACTCTCCAAATCCTGAAGGTTTCAAGGCTGTCATTTGGCATATCAAAGTTTCAGCTCCCTCCACAGATTTTCTGTGGGACTAAGGTCTGGAGACTAGCTAGGCCACTCCAGGACCTTAATGCGCTTCTTCTTGAACCACTCCTTTGTTGCCTTGGCCCTATTTTTGATGTTATTATCATGCTGGAAGACCCAGCCACGACCCATCATCAGTGTTCTGGCTAAGGCCAGGAGGTTCTCATCAAAGATTCTACGGTACATGGCCCCGTTCATCAGTCCCTCATTGTGGGAAGTCTTCCTGTGTCCTTGGCAGCAAAACAGCCCCAAAGTAGAATGTTTCCACCTCCATGTTTGACAGTGGGGATGGTGTTCTTGGGGTCATATTCAGCATTTCTCTGCCTCCAAACACAGCGGGTCCAGTTGAAGCTAAAGAGCTCAATTTTGGTCTCATCTGACCACACCACCTTCTCCCAAGCCTTCTCTGAATCATTCAGGTGTTCATTGACAAATTTCAAACAAGTCTGTACATGTGCCTTCTTGAGCAGGGGGACCTTCGGGTACTGCAGGATCTCAATCCATTATGACAAGGTGTGTTACCAATGGTTTTCTTAATGACTGTGGTCCCAGCTCCCTTGAGATCATTAAAAGCTCCTCCCGTGTATTTCTGGGCTGATCCCTCACCTTTCTCAAAATCATCCTTACCCCAGCAGGTGCGATCCTGCATGGAGCTCCAAAGTGATGGCGATTTACTGTTAACTTATATTTCTTCCATTTTCAAATCATTGCACCAACAGTGGTCTCTTTCTCACCAACCTTCTTGCCGATGGTCTTGTAGCCCATTCCAGCCTTATGTTGGTCTACAGTCTTGTTTCTGATGTCCTTTGACAACTCATTGGTCTTACCCATGGTGGTGGAGAAGTTTGAATTGAAGAGGTTGATTCTTTGATAGAAGTCTTTTATACACATCACAAGTTGAGATTAAGAGTACTTTCCTAAAGGGACAGGACTAATTTATGTGCTTCATTCATTCATTCATCTTCTCCCGCTTAATCCTTTTTGGGTCGCGGGGGTGCTGGAGCCTATCCCAGCATCTCTGGGCGAGAGTCAGGGTACACCCTGGACAGATCGCCAGTCCATTGCAGGGCCAACACAGAGAGACAAACAGACAGACAACCTTTCACTCTTACATTCATACCTAAGGACAATTTAGAATCCCCAGTTTTGAGGCCAATTAACCTAACTTGCATGTTTTTGGCATGTTGGAGGAAACCGGAGAAATCCCGGAGTAAACCCACGCAGACACGGGGAGAACATGCAAACTCCACACAGATCACTGTTGGTCGGGGGCTGGTATCGAACTCAGGATCCCCCGGCCAAGGGTGAGTTGCTGTGCTGCTGCAGTGCTAACCACTCCGTCACCGCGCCGCATGTGTCTCATGGATACATAATAGTTATGTGTGGGTCAAGTAGTTATTTCCCTCGATCAAATGCAAATTAATTTATAACCCTTGTTTGATGTTTTTTTCTGGATTTTTTTTTTGTTGTTGTTGTTGTTATTACATCTCTCTCTGTTAAAATAAACCTACTGTGGAGAGTGTAAATAACGAGACTGGTTCATATAGCAGACGACTTTATTCACTCTCACATCAGTCATACACAGAAAAGCATGTGTCAATACACCATGGGTTCTCCTTTTATACCAACCACCCATCTCACATCTGCATGACATCTCACATCACAATACATTCATCCCTTCTCCCCCCAACTCCGTCTTCCTGCCACCTCACCATAATCTCCATAGCATTGTCCTTCTCTGTTTACCCTCTGCATCCAGTCTGAGATGATTAACCCAGTCTCTACACCCCCCCCCCCCCCAGAATCTCAGACCGAGTTTCAGTTTCAGAGGTTTACTCCAGGGCTCGTGGAGGTGTGTCTGTCTGCGGGTGGGCCATGGCGAGGGGGGTGAAACCTTCGACTTGCCCGTGTGGCTGCTCTGATGAATCGTTTACCTGGGGAGTTCTCAGTGGGGGTCTTTCGCGCCAAGGGGCCTGAGCCAACAGCACTTGCTCGTCCGCCACCACAAAGGCGGGCTTAAGTCTGTCTATGCATATTTTCTCCCGACGACCCCCCAAGTCTAACAAAAAATGTTTGTCCCCTGTTTCCAGCACTCTGAACGGGCCATCGTAGGGTGGGCGCAACGGAGGGCAGTGGGCATCGTACCTGACAAACACGAACGGCGCGTTCCTCAAAGGTTTTGGCACAAAAGCGCGTGGAAAACAGTGGTGGGCCAGGCCCGGCAGCGTGCCTGTGTCTGCGCTATGCTGCAAACGCTGAGACGGACAGCCGCGGTGGCTGAGAAAAAACAAGCTCCGCCGGGGAAGCCTCCAAATCCTCTTTTGGTGCGGAACGCAACCCCAATAAAACCCACGGCAACCAGTCTACCCAATTTGCATCCGTCAGCAAAGCCCTGAGCGCTGCTTTCAGTGACCTATGAAAACGCTCGCATAACCCATTGGCCTGTGGGTTGTACGCAGTTGTGCGATGAATTGCAACACCCAGGCTACGGGCCATTGCGGACCAGAGGTCGGAAACAAACTGAGGGCCCCTATCGGACGTGATGTCCGACGGGATTCCAAAACGTGCCACCCATGTCGTCAAAAAGGCACGCGCCGCGTCCGCGGATGTGGTTGCCACCAGCAGGACTGCTTCTGGCCAGCGTGTGGTGCAGTCCACCACTGTCAGAAGGTGCGTGCACCCCTGCGATGGCGGGAGGGGGCCCACGAGGTCCACGTGAACATGGTCGAACCTCTTAGCCAGGATACGAAACGGCTCCAAAGGAGCCTTTGTGTGTCTTTGTACTTTGGCTCATTGGCACGCTACACAGGCTGCAGCCCACCCTTTCACTTGTTTGCGCAGGCCTGGCCAAACGAACTTCGCTCCCACCATTTTGACTGACGCACGCACCCCTGGGTGCGCCAGAGCGTGAACTGACTCAAACACGTGGCGGCGCCAAGCGACTGGGACCACCGGGCGCAGGCGTCCCATGGAGACGTTGCAGATTAGGGGGGGGGCTTGCCGTCTTTCAGTACTCTGCTCTCCAGCCTTAACCCTGTTGGTCCAGACTGGAGCGCACACACATCCGTATCGCCAATCTGCTCTGCGGCCATGGCTGTATAATCTTATCCCTACACAGACCGGGGCCACTACTGCGCGCAAGAGGCAGTGCGCTACCACATTCAGTTTACCCGACACGTGCTGAATATCGGTCGTAAACTCCGAGATCGCGGCCAGCTGTCTCTGCTGCCGGCCCGACCATGGTTCCGAAACCTTGGCCATCGCGAACATTAGCGGCTTGTGGTCCACGAACGCAGTGAAGCTGCGCCCTTCCAGCCAGAACTGGAAGTGGCGTATGGCCAGGTGGAGAGCCAGCAACTCTCTGTCGAACTCGCTGTATTTACGCTCACTGTCGCGCAAAGCCCTGCTGAAAAAAGCGAGCGGCTGCCAGGAACCAGCGGCACGTTGCTCCACGACGGCGAGGCGTCGGTAGTGAGCGCTATCCGGGCCGCCGGGTCCGGGTGCGCCAGCAGTGCGGCATTTGCCAGGGCTGTTTTAACCTCAGAGAACGCCTGCTCTCGCTCCGGAGTCCATTCGACTCTGTCCACGGGTTTCCGTTTCTTGAGCACGGCGTATAATGACTGCATGAGTTGAGCTGCCCGGGGGAGGAACCGGTTATAAAAGTTAACCATCCCCAAAATTTCTTGCAGCGCCCTGACCGTCTGAGGCCGGGGAAAATTCGCCGCGGCGCGCACTTTGTCGGGCAAGGGTATTGCTCCCTCCGGTGAGAAGCGGTGCTCCAAAAAATCAATCCCCGTCACGCCGAACTGGCATTTCGCCGGGTTGATTATTAACCCGTGCTCCTCCAACCTCCGGAAAACCGTCCTGAGGTGGGTTACCTGTTCGTCCTCGGACGCACTGGCCACTAGGATATCATCCAGGTAGACGAACACAAACGGGAGATCGCGCAACACCGCATCCATCTTGCGTTGGAATGTCTGTGCCGCTCCTTTTAATCCGAAGGGCATGCGTAAAAACTCAAACAAGCCAAATGGAGTGATTACCACTGTTTTGGGTATGTCCTCCGCGCGCACTGGGACCTGGTGGTAACCGCAGACCAGGTCTTATTTTAGAAAAAATGTGTGCTCCGGCGAGGTGAACGGAAAAATCCTGAATATAGGGAATCAGGTAGCGGTCGTGCGCTGTGGCGTTATTCAATCTGCGGAAATCTACGCACGGTCGCCACGATCCCTTGGACTTAGGGACCATGTGTAGTGAGGATGCCCATGGGCTGTTCGATCGCCTGATGATGCCCAACCTTTCCAGGTTGGCAAACTCCTCGCACGCTATGGCCAGTTTAGCTGCGTCCAAGCGCCGAGGTCATGCGAAAACGGGCGGCCCGGTGGTGGTGATAAAGTGTCCCACCCCGTGTTTAGCGATAGCCGCCGAAAACATCGGGACTGTGAGTGCTGGTAACTGAGTGAGCAGTGTGTGGAGCTTACCGCCTGGAGCTGTGACGTTGGCTTGCGTTATTGGCCTGGCCCCTCGAGCTGTACAGGGAAGAAAATCAAAAGACAGTGCATTAACCAGGCGCCTGTCAGCAACATCGACTAGCAACCCATGTGCACACAGAAAATCAGCTCCCAGGATTGGGAAACTCAGTGCCGCTATGACAAAGGTCCACTTGTACATACGGCCGTGTAGGGATAAAGTCCCGTGTTCTCTCACCAAAAGTCTTAATGCCCGAGCCATTTACTGCTACCAGCCCGGGGCTGCTAGGTCCTGCTAGCCGGTCGGTGTAGGACAGCAGGATGATGCTCCTCTGGGTTCCGGTGTCTACGAGGACCGTTTCCCCGAGCGCGAGTCCGTCACGTAGAGCAGCTTGTTCTCTTCACCGGCGGTCGCAGCTGCTACCGACTGCCGGCCTTGGCATTTCCCGAGCGCTTGAATTGGCACGGTGGCGCACATCTACATGCGTTCTCTCCAAAGTGGCGGTGGTAGAAGCAGAGCGTGTCTCTCTGGCGCTTCCTGGCCTCCGCTGCCGCTACCGTCGGCGGCTCCTCGCCTCCGCTGGTCGTCTCGCTGGGTTCTGATGCCGCCGTGTTCACTGTGAGGGCTCTGGTGGTGAGGTTGATCCGATCTGCCTCCTGGGCTAGCGCACGGTAGTCACGTGCGGCCAGTAACGGCGAATTGGCAAGAACCGCTCTTGCCTCTGTTGGGAGGTTCCGGAGGAAAAGGTAGGCAAACAGAAAATGCCCGTCGTCCGTGCCCATTAACGCCAACATCTTCTCCATCAGTTCGACCGCCGAACCATCTCCTAACTCGGAGCGCCTCAGGAGCCTCTCTGCTCTCTCACAGTCCGAGAGCGTGTAGCGCCGGGTCAGCGCAGCCTTGAGAGTCCCGTATTTGTCGTGGGCTGGAGGCTGTTGGAGCAGGCTCGCTACCTGCTGAGACGTGCGAGCGTCCAGCGCTGCAACCAAATAGTAATATTTGGTGTCGTCTGCCGTTATTCCCCGAAGGGCGAACTGAGCCTCGATGTGGTGGAACCAAGACCGCGGGTCGTGCAGCCAAAAGTCCGGTAGTTTGACTGAAACAGCGCACGCGTTGCTGGGGGTTCCTGTTCGGGCCGTCTGTGGGATGCTTGCCGCGTTGCTGGGGCTCCCCGTCCGGGCCGACTCAGGGATTCTGGCCTCGTGTTCCGTAATTCATCAAGGGGTCACCAGTGTGGAGAGTGTAAATAACGAGACTGGTTCATATAGCAGACGTCTTTATTCACTCTCACATCAGTCATACACAGAAAAGCATGTGTCAATACACCATGGGTTCTCCTTTTATACCAACCACCCATCTCACATTTGCATGACATCTCACATCACAATACATTCATCCCTTCTCCCCCCAACTCCGTCTTCCTGCCACCTCACCATAATCTCCATAGCCATTGTTCTTCTCTGTTTACCTTCTGCATCCAGTCTGAGATGATTAACCCAGTCTCTACACTACAATAAAATAATGTGCATGCTTGCACATCCTGGGATAGCTCCATAATGGAAAGAGTGAAATGCATGACATTTGCGCAATTTATCAATGGATGTGCCCTTATTGCACTTCCAAAAATTCTTAATGCTAGGACCAATAGAAGTTGCCTATTTTAGGGGGTGCCTAATCTGGCAATAGAATCACCTGACTGTGCATGACATTTGCGCCATTTATCAATGTATTTCCTCTAACTCCATTCCCCAAATCGTTTTGTGCTTAGACTAACAGAAGCTGAGTTTTTAAGGAGGTTTCTATGCTGGGAACTAATTCTGCCAGGATATACACCACTACTATAGCCCAAGATGAAAGTCTAAGCTTGAAGAAATTAATTCCATTTATTAGCTTTAGTCATTTCATTCTATTCCCAAAAGTATTTTACACTAGGAACAAATCAAGCTAACTTTTTGGGTGTTGCTTGGCTCCCAGTCCATTTTTGCAAAGATTTTAAAATTCTCTTATTTATGTTTAAGGTTTTGAATGGCTTGGCACCTTTTTTATCTAACCGAGCTTCTGGACTTTTATTCTCCTGCTCGAGCATTAAGGTCATCCAACCAGCTGCTTTTCGTGCAGCCTAAAAGTAAATTAAAACAGAGAGGGGATAGGGCCTTTGTAGTGGCAGCCTCTAGATTATGGAACAATCTGCCACTCCATATACACACACCGCAGAATCCTTACGGTCTTAAATCACAACTTAAAACCCATCTTTTTAATCTGGCTTTTAATTCAAGTTCAGTTTGAGTCCTACAGGTCATGTTATGTAGTGGTCCCTGTGGAGTTTTTTTTAGTTTGTCCTTCATTCATTCATTCATTCATTCATCTTCTTCCACTTAATCCTTTTTGGGTCGCGGGGGGGCTGGAGCCTATCCCAGCATCTTTGGGCGAGAGGCAGGGGATACCCTGGATAGGTGTACAGGTGTTTATTATTTTATCATGTGTAAAGTACTTTACCCAACCTTGTTGTTTTTAAATGTGCTATATAAATAAAGTTTACATTGACATTGGCAGGTCTGAATTTAATTTTACTTCATCAAAGTACTTTGATGAAATTCAGTAACCCGAGGACACTCAGAGCACACACCTCTGCCAAGGCTGTTGTTCACCCAATCTCTGCTCTGCCAATGCATATCAGTAGCAGGTAAAAAGCTTGGCAGAGGTAAAAATCCATCCAGTAGTTTTGGCGTAATCCTGCTAAACCATTGCTAGGACATTGAGCCTTGGTGAAAGCATGCACTCATCACGTCCAAAATGTAATGGGTTTGTGTGTAGCCCAAGAGCCACCTGTGGTGAAAATTTCATCAAACTCAGTCCAGTATTTCTGGAGTAATCTTGTGAACACATTGTGAGAAGATACACTCTCAGATGATAACAAAAATCTAATGGGTTCATTCTTCGACAAAGGGTCACCTCTGATGAAAATTTCCTCCAAATCCATCCAGTAGTTTTTGCGTAATCCTGCTAAACCAGGGGTGTCCAATTATGTGCCATGAAGGGCCAAGACCCTGCAGGCTTTGCCTCCAACCAGTGTCTTCGACAGCAGAGTCCACTGAATTTCTTCCCACTAATTGCTGAACAGTGAAAACACCTGCTGAAGAGACTGGGTAGAAGAGAAAGCCTACAGGGTCTTGGCCCTCCATGGCACATGATTGGACACCCCTGTGCTAAACCACTGTGAGGACATTGAGCCTTGGTGAAAGCATGCACTCATCATGTCCAAAATGCCCCAAATTTCATCAAACTCTGCCCAGTATTTCTGGAGTAATCTTGCAAACACATTATGATAAGATAGAGCCTTGGTGGAGGTATGTGCTCTCAAATCATCATCAAAATATAATGGGTTTCTCTCTAGTCCAAGGACCACCTCAGGTAAAAATTTCATCCAAATCCATCCAGTAGTTGTTGTGTAATCTCGTGGCACCAATACAAGCAAGGCTCTTGTGGAGGTATGCACTCTCAAGATTCGAGATTCAGAGGCTTCATTATCATGTGCATAGTTAAGAAATGCAACATTTCCTGAGCAATGAAATTCTTACTGTGCTCTCCGAACGAATGCCAAGGTAATAGATACACATCGATACTAATAAGGTAATAACACACCTTAATACTAATGAATACTTATATCACACACTAATAACACACATTAGATCACCAAAATTGAATGGGTTCATTCTTCAGCCAAGGGCCACCTTTGGTAAAAAAAAATTCCTCAAAATCTGACTAGTAGTTTTGTGTAGTCCTACTGACAGATAAACAAACAAACCAACACGGATGAAAACATTACCTCCTTGGCGGAGGTAATAAATGCATAATTTGCATTCTGTGTCCTGTAGGCTGTAGGCACATGATTAAAACTGAACAACAACAAAAGCTCTTCACCATCATATCATGAAAAAAATATCAAGGATTATATTATGGAAGAATTTTATATATATATTGATAGGTTATTTTCATGTTTCATTAATTATTCTATATGATTTTAATGCTGTATTATTCTATTTTATATTATAATTGTATCTGGTGCATATAATGAGCCAATGTCTGATTCTCTGTGATTTTCCATTGTCTCAGAACCTGAAAAGAATGTCTGTTCTTCACTGTGAGATTAGGCTGCACAAGATTGTAAATAATGACGAAGGTTTTACTGCTCTATTATACCAAACTGTTCTGTTCAGGGCCAGGCTGTCCGGAGGGGAATTAGGTTGACCGAGAGATGGCTCCAGCTGTCTTCTCAAGGTCTGTCTGCCTGAGGTATAAAGAGTACCACCTTTGTAATGCATGTTAAGAAGTTGGTGTGAGCAGACTCTGAGACCCTTCTTGCTGTGACTAATTGCCTCCTTTCTGATCAGAAAGAATAAATGGCTCAGAACTTGGAAACCACCTATTGATTATTGATTCAGTCTCAATCAATTAATTTTGGCGCAACGAACAGGGACCCACATAAAGAAGTCCACCGTGTTTTTCGATGGCTGCAGGCTGTGACTTTCCACGGTCAAAGAAGAGGAGAAGCCCACACTTTTGGGAAGCGCTGAAAAGAGACCACTAAATTCCCTCTACTAAGCCTTGGGGATGTCGGGAAGCAGCGTGGGGTTCTGACGGGTCTACCAGAACTCAAAAAGGCGGATACCAAGTGTGAGTAATTTATTTCAGTTATTGTTGTTGATTATTAAAGTTGTTTATGGCCAGTGAGATTGCCCGGACCAATTGAACACTGCGGATGCTGTTTGGGTGTGAAATTACAGCTAGAATTGATAGGAATTAATCCTGCTTGCGGTGAGCAATGATCGTAATATTCCCTTAGGGGGAACGCTTTCCTTTGCTAATGGTGAATGATTATTGCAAGGCCCGGAGAGGTCTCTATAATGTCTGCTGTGATAATACAGCCTATCAGTGTGGGGAAGTGCCGGAAGTTTGCATGCAAAGGAGAAAAAAGGGAAAGATTTGTGCTCTTTTAACCGCAGACATTTTATTGTCTAAATAACTAGGCTCTTGATGTCCTGTGGAGGCGTCACTTGATCCCAGAAAAGTAGATTTTCAGGGACAGATTTGTGCCTTTGTGGCCACTTCTGCTTATTGTCCAGGAACCTGGACCTTCGGCATTGGTGGGAAAGTTACGTGACCCTGAAAAAGGTTTCACAGAAGAGCCGTGCCATTTACCGCTTGTGCTTATTGTCCGATTACGGGACTCTAGGTGCTGCGAGAGGTTGTGTGACCATTGAAATATTGGTAGATTTTATTTTGTGAATTTGTTGGAGCGCTAGATAAAAGTTACTGCAGTCTGAATTTGTCTCAGTGTCGCATGGAATCCGCTCTGGTGTGAGACAGAGACAGAGTTCCCACGGAGAGGGAGTGAACAGGGTGTGAAATCGATGGTTGTGATTTTTTTCTGATATTTGTGGAGCACAAAAAGGTTGGTTAGTTAATTGTTATCCTTTTGAGGAGTGTTTAAAATTATAGGTATTTGAAAATAGTAGCCTTGAGCAAAAGGAGTGGACTGGTGTTGTATTTTCACGGCAGTGTAAAAAAAAAGGGGGGGAGCTTCACGCTGCAGTGACAGTGTGGGGTTGCCACATGTGCATTTTTTTTCCGCGAAAAGTTGCCATTTTCAGAGATTAATTGAAGTAATTTTCATGCTGTTTTGGTTTTTGGCATGAACCTAAAAGTCTTTATTGTATGACTATACCTGACCTTGTGGAGATAACGCAAAAAGAGAGCATTTCTGTGTGGGCCCTGCGTGTCTGTCTGTGTATGTGTATCTGTCTGTCTGTCTGTCTGTGTGTGTGTGTTCTTGGATGAAAGAAACAGGCAGAGAGAGAGAACTAGGAAAAAAAAATAGAAAAGGCTGTGTAGCTGCTGATTTGTGGGTGAAAACTTGGTATAAAGGGGAAAAAAATCTTTCAAATATGGATTGCTGTTTTAGCAAGCAAGACATAAGACAGCCACAAAATGTTCAGACATGTGGGGAGCTTGAAATAAGGAAGCGGAGTGATTTTATAAATCAGGTTTATTGTCGGCTTCCCATCCCCAACATGTCTCATCCCAAGGCAGAAGCAGAAAAGAGTCTGAACGCAGTCAGACCCCCATACTTATACATCACATAACAAAAGCCGACATCACACATCCTTGTTATATCCTTCAAATGTCCTCCCATTCTTCCACCTGACCCTGGGGGGTCAGGAAGTCTCTTCAGGTCTTCACCGCTGCACCTCCATCTCCTCGTTGATCTCCGCAGGCGGTCCAGACCTATTGTCCTGCTCTGAGACGTGAGGTCATTCCACATATGCAGTCTCTAAACATTCCTCTTGTGTCTATACATATGTAGGTATGGATATATGAACCATATAAGCCACAGCCGCCCCCCCCCAAACGTCTAAGAAAAGGACAATACAATTAAGTTCACAGCCTATGGTAACATCCATGACATACTATACAGTTAATCACATTAAAAGGAAAAGAGGAAAAAATCCTCAGCAGCCATGCCAACCACACAAGCTATACGGCATGATCATGTCAAAAATTCAGTGATAACAGTAACAGTATAGTCTATGTCATATGTCCGCCCTAAAACTGCTACGACAACCTCGACAGCATAGCTTACAACACATTATCAATTTTACATCAGTCTATAGGCCCTTTTCCACTAGCCCCGCTCAGCCCCGATTTGAAAACCCGGCTCTGCTCACTTCGGTTCGGTTCAGCCTCAGTTGCTTTTCAACTACTGCTGGCGCACCTGCAGGCACTCCTGCTGTGGGTGGGATTTGTTGAACAGCAGGCGGCGCCACACCCTCGTGACATGAAACACACGCGACTGAATCCTCCACAACAAACATGGCTGATGACGAGGAGAGAAGGAAGGAGGAATGACTGTGACATGAAACTGGTTAAATCTATGGTGCTGACTTGTTGTGCTCTGCACAATCTGTGTGAGAGTCATGGAGAGACGTTTGACACTACATTGGATGATGCAGTAGATGAACCAGTGGTGGCAGCGGCACAGAGAGCAGAGGAGCAGGGTGGTGATATTGTAGCGAACTCAATATAAGCACCCTACTCGGCTTGACAAGTGGGTTGACCCTATTGGTGACACAGGTAGAGTGCGGGACTCCGGAGCAGGAGGCGTGAGTTCGAGCCTCCCGGTGGGACATCGCCATGTCGAGCTGCACGTTACAATATAACATGTGATGCAATACTTGTCTATTTCATCCACATTTATGTGCATACATATTTCAAAAATGTTTTTTGTAAATAAAATGTTGTGCATGGTCCATCTACCTGTCCTCTTGTTCATAACGCTTATCTGTTAAGAAGGTGCGAAGTCATCAGCCTAATGATGAGTCCACACTTCTGTTGTGATAATTGCTCACGCTGAGCGCTCTGACAGCCCTGCTGTGGGGGTCACACACGACGTGTTCCTCCCCACACTCTCAATTTTTTTTCCCGTATATTTTTCTCTTTGGCGTACAGAAATGGCAATACGCCCGTATTTGCTAAAATTGCATTTTCCCCGTATTAAAATACAGCGAAACCGTATCACTTGACAGGTATGTAATTACATGCAGAAACACCGCACAGGCCATCTTCACAAAAATCCAGCTCGACAAGCCACTTTTGCTTAGGTGGAAATGCAAATTGAACTATAAATCATGTGCTGATACATGTCATATTTTCCCATGTAAAGGTCTCCCACTTTTACTTACAAATTGATTTTTAATTTTTGGGAAAAGGGAATATAAATTTTGCACTTGTTGGTAACAACAGTTGTGTGCAACAAAAACACAGTTGTGTATCCTTGTCCGATTTGTCTACTGTTATTAGTGCCAAATTTTTGCTAGATTCCTTCTTAATTTATTAAATTTTGACTGGTGATGCAACATTCAACTTACACGTATTTACCTTTAGCAGTGTCTACAAGTTCAAGCACACCTGTACAACTGCTTATAACCTAAAAAATGTACCCGTTCAAGAGAAATGGATTCAGCATTGCAAATTTGTTTAAAATTAAAAAAAAAAAAACTACCAAGACATTACGTTTCGTTGTGTTGTTAAAAATTAAATTACCATTAGAAGGCTATACACCTGACCTGATGAACAGCAGCACGTGGAGTGAACACAGAATGGAATGTGTATGTAATTATTGGCTTTTCTCATATGGTGTCATAACAGATAAACCAGACTTTTGATGCAAACAATACAATTTTATTCCAGAAGCAAAATTTACAAACAAAAAAACAGACTGGGCGATGACATCTCTGCGAGCTCTTCCCTTCGTAACATAGCGTCCTGCTCCAGGGCTTCACGCGTATCTGCCCGCACATCTGCGGCCACCTGTCGCAAATGCTGCATGTACTCCTGATTCTTGCCGCTGGTCATGTTGCCGTTCCAAGAGCCGCATCTCTTCATCATGCATGTTGACCATCGCTAATGTAAGGTCAGCGATGGGAGTTGTCTGTTTTCGTCTTGCCTAGATGGAAAGACAGAAAGGCATGGTCGTTAAAGCTGGATCACTACATATATTATGGAATTACACAGGTGAAAGTCTGTGGTGGAATGTCACTATTATATTATGCTTCATTGCTGTATATAAGCTGAACTGTCATGTTGCTGCCCCTCAGTAGAGCAGATTTTGCAACACGCAGGGTGCTGTCTTCGGCTGCCTACATCCTTCCAGTGGAAGGATGTAGGCAGATTTGTAACGACAGCAGAAGAATGTGATCAAATTTGGAAAAGCACACCTGAACCAAGAGTTCAATACTGCCCAAAGCTTGAAACTTACTGTCTGCCTTTGAACTGGGTGGCACAAGTCCAAAAAGACATCAGCATTGACGTCCCTGAATCACAAGCATGGCTATTTCCTTTGATAGAGGGAAAGGAAAATGAACTCTCAGAAATTCCAAATTCCTTGTGGTCAACAGGAAAGGCAGATGAAGGCTTAATGAAAAATGCAGAATTGGTAACAATAAATGCAAAATCTCATTTTAGGCCTTATCAGAGACAATATCCTCTATGCCCAGAAGCACAAGAAGGCATTAAACCTGTTATACAGGAATTGATAGATGCAGGGGTTATATAGTACCATGTCCAAAATCACCGTGCAATACACCTCTGTTTCTGGTAAAGAAAGCTGCACCATCCTCCGGCTGGAGAATGGTTCAAGATCTTCAGGCAGTGAATAAAGCTGTCATTCCGAGGGCTGTAATAGTCCCAGATCCTCACACTTTGTTAAATGATCTACAATCACAAATGAAATTTTTCACAGTGATTGACATCAGTAATGCTTTTTTCTGCATTCCCATTCATCCAGATCATCAGTTTTGGTTTGCATTCACATTTAAGGGCAAGAGGTACACATTCACGAGGCTGCCACAGGGCTGTTGTGAATCACCAACCATTTTCTCACAGGCAGTGTCAGCAAATTTGGCCCAGTTTGTTCCACCTCATGGGAGTCAATTACTCCTGTATGTTGATGACATTTTGCTGGCATCCCCTGATGAAATCACATGCAAAAAAGACACCATTGCCTTGTTGAAATTCTTAGCTGAGCAGGGTCACAAGGTCAATAAAGCAAAGCTGCAGTTGTGTAAGCCAGAAGTGAAATACTTAGGCCATATTTTGTCAGCAGAAGGGAGACATGTTCATCCTGTTCGCAAAGAGGCTATTTTGGCAGCACCCAAACAAATCACAAAAAGAGACATGATGTCATTTTTAGGGACATTAAACTATTGTCGCTCCTGGATTGCAAATTATTCATTTGAAGCGCAACCATTGTCTGACCTCATATACAAAAAAACAATGGCACAGGTGGACAAGATTGAGTGGACACCTGAAGCAGAGGAAGCATTTGTCAGAATGAAAAAGCTTTTGGTCATCACTGCAGTTTTGGCACTCCCTGACTATAAAAAGCCATTTATTCAAATGGCTGATTGCAGACAGGGACACATGACATCAGTGCTGCTTCAACCATTTGGGGCAAAAATGCGTCCAGTGGCATATTATTCCACAAGACTAGATGCTGTTGCAACAGCCCTTCCTCCATGTGTGCAAGCTGTAATGGGTACATCCATGGCAGTTCAAGCATCTGCAGGGATTGTTCTCTTTCATCCCTCGACTCTGAAGGTCACACATGCATTGTCTGTTACTTTATCCCAGAGTAAGATATCAGTCCTCTCACCATCCAGACATCTCGCATGTATGACAGTGCTGATGTCACAGCCACATTTAACGATTGAGCGTTGCACAGTGTTAAATCCAGCAAGTTTTTTGCCAATTTCCACTGAAGGAGAACCTCATGACCGTTTGGCAGAAATTGAAAATGAAACACTACCACGTCCTGATTTACAGGACATCCCCTTGGATGATTCAGATCTCACATTGTTTGTAGATGGATCATCAAAATGTGATTGTGATGGATCAGATTTGTCTGGCTATGCAGTTGTCACTCATGACACTGTTTTGAAAGCCCAAAAACTTCCACCCCATTTTTCAGCTCAAGCCGCAGAGTTGATTGCTGTAACTGAAGCATGCAAATTGGGACAAAATAAAAAAACTCACAGTTTACACTGATAGCCAGTATGCATTTTCCACTATTCACCACTTTGCACAGCAGTGGAAAAACAGATGCATGATTACATCACCAGAGAAGCCTATTCAGCATAAGCACCTTATTTTGGAGCTGCTTGAAAGTGTCAAACTTCCATCGCAACTGGCCATATGCAAATGTGATGCTCATACAAATGGCAATGATCCGGTTTCTAAAGGTAATCATTTTACGGATCAAACTGCAAAGGTGGTTGCACAAGGCTTGCAACCTGGACAAAGCACATCTGATTCTATTCTGACACTAAACATAAACTATCCTTGTGTGGAGATGTGTGGAAAGGATGAGGCTGAGTTATTTCTCAAGTTCCATTTTATTCACGACACACTCTCCAACACCCACGGGCTGAATTTCCACCCCCGTAAGAACACCGTTGGAATACCCCTTTAATCGGGCAGAGCTGCTGCTGCAACCTGAAGCAATTGCTAAGCTAACACTAACGCTAGTTAACGCTAGTTAGCTTAGCGCTAGCCCCAGTTGTGCCACCTAACTCCGACACGAAGCGACTCAGCCCCCGGTGAGGGCTTACCGGAGGAACTAACCGAGGCGGCAGCTGAGCGCGAGCCGGATCGGAGCTCGGGAGCGGCGTTGGTGAGAGACGGGGGCCACCTGGACCCAGCCAAACAATAGCCCGAGTTGGAGCCCAGTTGCGAGGCCCAGCGGATGAACAACCAGACTGACGGCGGTTGGTGACGGGGCCCAGCGAAGGTACCACCCAGGCAGATGGCGGCAGACGGCGGTGATCAGCGGAACATCTACCGTGACCCCAGCGGAGCTCGGCTGCACCGGCGGTGTGTGGCGTGACTCGGCGGAGGAGCTGTACAGGAGTTCGGTTGCGACAGCGGGGAGCAGAGGGACCAGCAGCGGAGCTGAGGCCCAGCTGGATTCATTGTTTCTACTATCCACAGGTCAGTAAAATGCCACCAAAGAAGGAGGAAATGGAAGATATCAAAAAAACTCTGAACTTCGTGACAGAAGAATTGGCCAAATTGGCTAGTCAGCAGGCCAAAATAATAGGCCTAATGGAAGATGTACGAGCCCTACATTTAACAATTCAAGAAAAAGACAAAAAAATTAAGGGCTTGGAGCAACGCGTCGAGGATCTTGAACAAGGTTCTCGTATGGATGACCTAGTCATAAGCAGACTAGACGTCAAATATCAGTCATACGCCCACGCCACAACAGGACTGAGTGGTGAGGATGCTCCCAAGAGTGAATCAGTCTCCCTAGAAAATCAGGTGCTTCAGTTCCTTAATAATAGAGATATTAAGGTAGAAACAAATGCAATTTCAGCCTGTTATGCTTTACCGAAGAAAGATAACAAAACAAAGAAATCAATTGCGATGCGCTTTGTGAACAGAAGGGTAAAGAATGACATACTGAGGCAGACCAGAAAGCTACGGGGAACACAAGTTTACATAAATGAACACCTGACAAAAACAAACGCTGAAATAGCACGGCAAGCACGGATGCTGAAAAGACAAAATAAGATACAGGCAACCTGGACAAGAAATTGTAGAATTTGGATTAAACTAAATGGATCACCTGAGCAAGCAAAGAGTATAATGATCAGAGATGCTACTGACTTAGATAAATACAGATGAACACTGATTAAGAAAATTATGAGTCAATGATAATCCATATTCACACACAAGGTAAGAATAGTTCTTTTGATACGCCATGCCAAAGTACTTAAAAAAATAAGCAAAACAAACAAAAACTTATGACTGACTTGAGTACACATCAATTATCCCCAGCTGGAGGAAGTCATCTGACACAGAGTGAGGAAACTCAAACTCTGAAAATATGCCATTATGCTGAACATAAACCACAAGAGATGGAGAATGATATTGATCCTGATAACCACTTTTTCAATAATATTCATAACCATTGTGAATATTACACTGAAAAGCAATTCAAAAGTCAAGTGCAACTAGATGGTAAACTATCAATAATACACTTCAACAGCAGAAGTCTTAACAAAAACTTTCCACAGATTCAGGACTATTTAAAACAGCTAGACAGAAAATTTACAGCTATTGCAGTCTCTGAAACCTGGCTTAATGAAGAGCAGGCTCCCCTGATGGCAATAGAGGGATACCAGATGTTTCATATTAACAGATCTCAAAAAAAGGGTGGTGGTGTTGCACTGTATATTGATGACCTGTATAGGTGTAAGCTTGTAAATGGAATGTCCTTTGCACTACCAGGGATCTTGGAATGTTGTTACTGTTGAGATTGACCAAGATAAAACAAAAAATCTAATTATAAGTTGTATATATAGAACACCTGGAACTTGCATTGAGACATTCAGAGATAAATTAGTCGAGCTGTACAATAATATTACTAGTAAGAAAATGGTAGCAATTTGTGGAGATTTCAATATTGATTTACTGAATCCACATCAACAAAATGTAGTTACAGAGTTCATGAACTCTATGTACAGCATGAGTCTATATCCCACAATAACACACCCCAGTAGAATCACAGTTCACACTGCTACACTTATTGACAACCTGTTTGTCAATGTTATTGATAAGAAAATAGAAAGTGGATTATTGATAAATGATATAAGTGACCACTTGCCAACCTTTGCACTTATCCATGGCCACACGGGGGCCAATACAGAAAAAATTTCAAAATCGTTCAGACACAAATCACCAAATGCAATCAGTTCTTTTAAAGAGGACTTGCTGAAGCAAGACTGGACAGAGGTCTATGTATCAGATGTAAATGAAGCCTATGACACATTTATAAACATTGTAACCACTCTTTATGAAAAAAAACTGCCCATTAGTAAAAAAAAAAAGCTTAAACATAAATTTGCCGATAAGCCATGGCTAACCAAAGGACTACAAAAGGCGTGTAAAAAGAAAAATTTATTATATAAAGCTTTCCTAAAGAAAAGGACAAAAGAAGCAGAGCAGCAGTATAAAACGTACAAAAACAAGTTAACATATATAATAAGATGTAGTAAAAGAGACTATTGCAGCGGCATGAAATAATGCAGCGTTGGTGTTGGTTTTAAGCAGGTTTATTAAATCACACCGCCGTCACAGGATCCCCGCTTCGACCCAAGTGTGAGCAGACCGGAGCGGGATCCTCAGGCTCTCGTGAGGGGACACAGAGTGTGTGTGTCCAGCAGCAGCAGTTGAAGAGAGAGAGAATGAGATACAGAGTGTGCAGCATATATACCCAGTTACAACAATACATGAAAGAGCATTTCACAGCAGTTGGTATGGGCATGTCTCTAGGTCACAGTAAGGACAGGACGCATGGATACAATGCATGAAAGGCACATTAACATCACAATGCATGAATGGCACATTACATCGCAGCAGTGCAGCGGAAAAAACCAGGAGTAGCGAGCTGTCTGTCCTTAGTCTGTTGTGGGGGTTTTCCCAAACCCGTCACACGCTCCCCCCCAGAGGGCTTGGCAGGGGGCCGAGACCTCGATAGTGCAGCTTGGCAGCGAGCAGGGAAAGCTCTGTGCCGGCGAAGGTGGAGGGGGGTGGGGGGTAGTAAGTGCCGGCTGGGGACTGCAAAATCGTCTGGGCCGCGCAAAAATTGCTTGTTGTTCCGCGACGTCGAGGGGCTGTCCCGTTGAACGTGCGGAGATCACAAGAAGAAAAATTTGTCTCTGACTCCTCTCGTGGCCATGAAGAAAAAAAGGAGCGGCGAGGCTGCGTAGCGGCTGTAAGAAAAAAACAAAAATAGAAGCAGAGGGACTTGGCTTGTTGGCTTTAGGTGCGGGCGCAGCCCTAAAGCCCTCGGGAAAAGCTGACGGCTGAATTCCCTTATGTGCCGTGGCTGAGACCATTAGAAAATCCTGTGGGCGAGCTGCGTGCGTGCTTCAGGTGTACGAGCAGCCCTGAAGGTTCTGTGTGCAGCGGCGAAGGATGCTGGCGGTCTGTGGAGCCGAATGCGTCCTGTGCGTGGTGCGCCGTCCTCGTATCTCCTCGGTGCGTGTGCGGGGGTTCCGTGCGTGGGTGGGCCGCTGGAGGGGCGAGTCAGGGTCCAGAATCTTGGTGGAGATCAGCGCAGACAGCGCCGATAATATCCAAGTTGAGCTGTGGCTGCAGATTGGCCATGGTGCGTTGGAGCGGTGAGAGGGAATAGACGATCTTTGTCCCTCGGGCTCGTGCAGATGCATTGGAGCGGTGAGAGGGAGGAGACGATCTTTGTCACTGCTCGGCCGTGGTGCGTTCAGGTCCACGCGTTGCGTTCTCCGCCGGCCCTGGAGGTCGCCGTCGTGGAGAGGGGACGAGGTGCATGCGCTCTCGTGTGGAGGAGCTGCGAGCGCGGCTGGTCCAGCGTGGATGAGCAGATCTCAGACGTGCAGCTCTCATCATGAAGAACGGGTCACCAGTGTAGCTGTCCAGACCAGAAGGTTGCTTTGCACAAAACGTGTGCATGTTCGGGGTCACCAGTGAAGCGTTCACTGGCAGCATGTTCTTTTCAGCGTCGGGTCACCAGTGCAGCGGCATGAAATAATGCAGCGTTGGTGTTGGTTTTAAGCAGGTTTATTAAATCACACCGCCGTCACAGGATCCCCGCTCCGACCCAAGTGTGAGCAGACCAGAGCGGGATCCTCAGGCTCTCGTGAGGGGACACAGAGTGTGTGTGTCCAGCAGCAGCAGTTGAAGAGAGAGAGAATGAGATACAGTGTGTGCAGCATATATACCCAGTTACAACAATACATGAAAGAGCATTTCACAGCAGTTGGTATGGGCATGTCTCTAGGTCACAGTAAGGACAGGACGCATGAATACAATGCATGAAAGGCACATTAACATCACAATGCATGAATGGCACATTACATCGCAGCAGTGCAGCGGAAAAAACCAGGAGTAGCGAGCTGTCTGTCTTTAGTCTGTTGTGGGGGTTTTCCCAAACCCGCCACACTATTACAGTAAAGAACTGGAGAAAAACAAAGACAATATTAAAAATACATGGACAATACTTAACAGTATCCTTGGAAATAAAAGCAGAAATACAAGCAACCCAACCAATATTCCAAAAAATAATAAAACGACTCAGAGTGTGAATGTAGCTTCACCTGCAGATGAATTTAATAATTTTTTTGTTAACATTGGTCCTAATCTGGCTCGAGAAATACCCACTACGGTGCCTACAGGTGATACAATATGCAATAACACTGCTGTAAAAGACTCCATCTTCATAAAGAACTCAGACGAAAGAGAGGTCATTGAAATTGTTAAATCGTTTAAGAGTAAAACGTCTACGGACTGTGATGGTATTGACATGCTCTTAGTCAAAACTGTTATTGAATGCCTAGTAAAACCACTGATGTATATCTGTAACCTGTCTCTCCAAACAGGTATATTTCCCAATGCGATGAAAATAGCTAAAGTAATTCCGATATACAAGACGGGCGACAGAGGGGAATTGTCACACTATAGACCAATTTCACTATTACCGCAATTTTCCAAGATACTTGAAAAAATATTCTATGAGAGAACTGACAACTTCATACTGAAAAATAATTTATTGTGTGAGCAGCAATATGGGTTCAGACACAAGAGGACAACTGCATTTGCTCTAATGGAAT
The DNA here is from genome assembly GCA_020510985.1 of Pholidichthys leucotaenia. Taxonomy (NCBI): domain Eukaryota; kingdom Metazoa; phylum Chordata; class Actinopteri; order Cichliformes; family Pholidichthyidae; genus Pholidichthys; species Pholidichthys leucotaenia. Next base: position 122,542,417 of record CM035841.1, read on the forward strand.
TTATAGAAAAAATATCAACAGCCATTGAAAATAAAGAGTATTCAGTTGGAGTATTCCTGGATCTTAAAAAAGCATTTGATACAGTGGATCATAATTTATTATTAAAGAAACTACAAAATTATGGTATTAGAGGGGTAGCACTGTCCTGGTTAAGTAGTTACTTAAAGAATAGATATCAGTATGTATGTGTTGGCAACAAAAACTCACAGTTACTGAAGGTTACCTGTGGAGTCCCACAGGGTTCAGTTTTGGGGCCATTATTATTCAATATGTATATAAATGATATTTGTAAAGTTTCAGAAAAAATGGACTTAATATTGTTTGGCGATGACACTAATCTATTATGCAGTGGAAACAATTTGGAACAACTTCTGGATACACTAGGAAAGGAATTAGGAAAGCTTAAACTGTGGTTTGATTCAAACAAATTAACGCTCAATTTAAGTAAGACAAAATTTATAGTCTTTAACAACCATCATAACAACCCAGTACCTAAACTCAGTGTAAATGGTGTAGAGATTGAAAGGGTATCTGAAACCAAATTTCTTGGAGTAATAATTGATAATAAACTGTGTTGGAAGTCACATATTAATTATATTAAAGGTAAAGTATCCAAATCAATTGCAATATTACACAGAGTGAAATATTTGCTGAATCAACCCACACTATACACCTTGTTTCACTCATTAATACTCCCATACATGACTTAGAAAACATATCACAAATGACCAGACAATATTTCTTGCCTTCACATTTATTCAGCTCAATAAAATCCATGCAAATGTTCTGAAATGGATAAGTAGAGGCTGAAAAAGTGCCTCTTTCAGGTTTAAAATTTCCCTGTGCATTATTTTTTGCACAACTCAGACATTTTTTACAAAACTGTGTGGCAAACTGGCTAAAACCATAGGTAGTAAAGGTTTTATTCAATGTAGATACCACCCCCCCCCACATGCGATACACCATGCAGCAAGGTAGAGACTTGGTGAAACAGTTTGCGTGGTAGAATAGGCTTGTTTGCTGTACATTTGTAGAGCATTGAGGTGTCATCAAAAATAGCTCCCTTCTTTATCCATTTGTAAATTTCAGCCTGTGGTGCTGCTTTTTGAGCCTCAACAAGAATACCATGTGATAGCTCTTCAGTCAGTGTGAATGAATGAATGAATGAATGAATGAATTTATTTCGGATAGTACAGGTTAAAAGAAGCTGAATAATATAACAACAAGGTCAAATTAGACAATAACTCCTCTGATTATACAATTCAACTTAAGTTATCCGAAATGGGTGATGGCTGAAGCCGCAGTTTGTATTGCCCACCCATATTCCATCCAAGAATTCAAAAGAGAAAAGGGGAAAAACAAGACAAGAGCGATTACAATTCAAAAACAGAGCTAGACAGAATGTGACAGAAAAAAGCTAAGCTAAGTTAAGCGATTACAATTCAAAAACAAAGCTAAGACAAAATGTGTCAGGAAAAGAAGAGAAAAAAAGAAAAAAACTAAGCTACAACACAACACAGGCTGGATATGACAATCCTTATGTGATTTTACATGTCGTCTTGTATATATGTTTGGAGTATTTCTTCCTTTAGTTTTTGTTTAAATTGTCCAAGCGTTGTACATGATTTTAATTCAGGTCCAAAATCGTTCCATAATCTGACTCCTTGCACTGAAATACAGTGTTGCTTGGTGGTTGTTCTCACTGTAGGCTTTTGAAATATACATGTTCCTCTGAAGTGATATCGTTTCTCCCTTATTTGGAACAACTTTTGGATATTTGCGGGCAGTGATAAATTCTTCACTTTGAACATTATTATTGCAGTTTTAAAGTCAACCAGATCTTTCAACTTGAGAGTTTTTAGTTTAAGAAAAAGTGGGTTTGTTGGCTCCCTGTAAGCTGCTTTGTTTATTATTCTAATAGCTCTCTTCTGAAGCATAAAGAGTGGATATATGTTTGTTTTATATGTATTTCATTACAATATAGCCCCATTTCCACCAGTATCACCTTGGCTTTACTTTTTTTTACTTGGTTCTGTTTTTTGCCATTTCCACCGAAGTCCACACGGTTTAACCGGTACGATTTTCGTGCCTGTTCAGAGGCAGGGTATAGCCGAGCGAAAAGCGAGGTGTGATTTGACGTCAATCGACTGCTAAACGCTGATTGGTCAGGGCGTAACGTCACAAAACGTGTCCGTTTTCTGTTTTCTGTTGAAGCTACACGACCACCATTTGTAATTTCAGCGAGTAACCGCGGTGACTGGATTCACAATTGTGTTCTCATATAACGATGTCCACGCGCAAGTTTATTCCATGAACAAACGAGGAGGTGCGGACTTTTCTGTCCCTCGTAGCCGATGACTACATCCAGAGCGAGTTGGATGAGGCAACTCGCAATGAAAAAATATACCAGGAAGTGTCCGGCCTGCTAGCAATGGCAGAGAATTTGGACTCGACACGGCCACGCAATTGGAAAACGGTGACGGTGAGTGTTGTTTTGTTATTGTCCGTCTTCTCACCTTTCGGTCAAAAGCGCACTTTATTTAAGCAATAAAGAAAGTTGTTTGATTGTGGGCAATTGTGGTGATGGCTAGCCCGCTAATAGCTAGCTACCTCTGTACCTTGCTGCTACCTCGCATCAAGCTGCTGAATCACGCTTTTATTTCAGTATTCACGTGAACAAAACGCTGACGTAAGCTTATTGTATCCTGGTTAAAAAGTTTTGTGTTTGCGGTACATGTTGCACTTTGTTTGTGAGCTTTATTGTGTGTTTTTTCCTTCTATACACAGTTTTCAAATCCCAGGGGTCCGCCTCACCAACCGCCAGCTCCATCACTATCCGGCATCTCCCGGTCAAGTGCTGATAAGGCACAACAAACTGAAAATTACCACCCGGTTGTTTTTATATGTGATTGTTATTTTCTATAGACGCATAATAAGGAATTTAAAATGTCTTTCTACGTTTATAAAAATACTAGATTCAGGGGTGTTCATAGCCACAGTGGCCCAGTGTTATAGGTGTGCTGGTGGTGGAAATACTGTTGTATTTTCACAAAAAAAAAAAAAGGAGCACATGTACCGACTTCAAATCAACATGCTTGATTGAAATTCTTCAAGTCAGCTAACACTATTAACCCATTCTGATTTATGAGGCCACAGTACAAAGAAATTCTTTTAAAAATAACCCATTAAATCAAAATACTTTTTACAATTAATCCTTTTTGAAATGAAGGGGGGCCTAACCACAGCACCACAGAATTTGCATATAGTCCTCTCTGCTGAGGGGCAGCAACATGACAGTTGAGCTTAAATACAGCAACGAAGCATCCCACCACAGGCTTTCAACAGTTTAATTCCATAATATTTTTTCTGACATGTTTTGATCCAGTGTTATCTTAATACAATGACTTCTGTCTTTTATACATTATAGGCAAGCTGAAAAGCAATAACATTGCAGACCTTGCATCAGTGATGCCCCAGAATCATGCTGAGGAGATGCGGATCCATGAAAGGATGCTCGAACAGCATCAACGGCAGCACGAACAGCATGAAAGACACCTGCAGTTAGCCCATGAGCAGGAAGCCGCATTAAGAAGGGATGAGCTGACAGAGACGGCTTCCTTCCACGGAGCCTTCCTAAACCATTTTGGCAGTCTGGCCGAAGTACTGAAAGCTCCCCATTTGTAAACATGTTTTGGGAATATTTGTAATGTAATAAAATGTTAGTCTTTTGGATAAAAGTGTGGTTTGTATATTATAACACTGGATGATAAAGGCGAATAATTACATACACATTCCATTGCCTCATTTGACCCTAATCCTGCTGTTCAGCCATAAAGGTGTCAAGATTTTTAATGGTAATGTAATTGTTATTGTTAAATTTAATAAATATTACCACTGCTGTATCCATTGCTGTACATTGGGTACAGTTTTTAAGTAAAATTGTAAGCAGTTGCACAGGTGTAATTTACATTAAGCAGTAGACACTGATAAAGGTGAAAGTCGAATTGGGTAAAAGGTAAGTACATGTGAATTGAATATTCTATCGGCATTCCACATTCTGAGAATTCCAATAAATTATAAGCAGTCTAGTATAATATAAAGCGAAAATACCCATACATGTAAAACCAAATATAACATTTTCGATGTTGTAAACGTTGACATGAATATGATAAACCTATGCTATTGTGATTCAATAGATCCATAGTGATCTTTGGTTTGAAAAAGAAAATTATAATTTGGTGTTGGGCAGTGTGACAATGTCACAGTATTTAGTAGGATTAAAAAAAGATTCATCATAAAATTTCTAGGTTCATTGGCAAGTCCATCAAACCAAAAGTGAGTTGTCTAGCTGCAGCATTTTTTTTAGAGTCATTTCTACGTTGTTTTAGTGTGTAATTAGCCACCACTGAACAGATAACCATTATAAATAACAATAGATGGGAAAAATGATACTCAAATGATACACAATGGGCCTAGATTTGGATTGGCTTTTTTTTTATAATATTATAAATTATTTGGTAAGTTAAAGTTAACTAGAAGTATAACAAGTTTCCACATATAATTCCAAGGTCAATTGGCAATTCCATCAAACCAAAAGTGAGTTGTCTAGCTGCAGCATTTTCTTTGCAGTCATTTTCTACGTTGTTTTAGTGTGTAATTAGCCACCACTGAACAGATAACCCTTATAAAGAACAATAGATTGTACAATGATACTCAAATGATACACAATACAAAAAATGGGCCTAGATTTGGATTGGCATTTTTATAATATTTTTAATTATTTTGTAAGTTAAAGTTAACTGGAAGTACAACAAGTTTCCACATATAATTCCAAGGTCAATTGGCAATTCCATCAAACCAAAAGTGCGCTGTCTAGCTGCTGCTTTTTTTGGGAAGTCAGTTTATCATCAGTGTATCATTATTACACAATACACAAAATGGGTCTAGATTTGGGATTGGCTTTTTTATAATATTATAAATTATTTGGTAAGTTAAAGGGGTTTAGGATTAAGCTTCTGCATTATTTTAAATTACTCCGGTGTTTCAGCATTTAATTAACCGTCTGTTAACATTTAACCGTTTTGAACAACAGAGGCGACGTAGATGAAAAGTGCACAACATTTTATTTAAAAAACACGTTTGACATATGTATGCACATGAACACTGAACAAATGAAATGATCTCTGAATGATCTCTGCTTCATATGCAGCTGCTTCAGATTCCTCCTGGGCAACCGCTATTCTCTCCTGCTCCAACGTGTGTTGTCTCAATCCACGTCGTCTTCTCCTGTAAAATTCTCTTGTCTCGTTAAAGACATTCATTGTGTTAAAAACCCACAGAAGAATAGTGACCACCGTGGAATGGAAATCCTCCACTCGTAATCCGCTATTTTTTTCTTTGTTGTGGAGGAGTCGGTCGCGTCCTTTACTACATCAGCAGAGTGTAGCGCCACCTCAATCCCGCCCACCCCCAGCAATACTCGGCTTTCCGCGGTTGTGATGGAGGCACAGCCACGGGAGAAACAAGTAGTAAAGAAAAGAAAAGAGTAGAGCAGAACTATATAGTGGAAATGTGGCATAAATGGACAGAAGCTTTTCCTTGCACACATCCAAATGCAATCACAGTGGCGAAGAAATTGCTTGCTGAAGTTGTACCTAGGTTTGGAATACCTGAGAAAATTTACTCAGATAATGGTACACATTTTGTAAATCAAGTTATATCACATTTAGGCACAGCACTGAACACCAGTTTGAAGAATCATTCAGCTTATCATCCACAATCTGCAGGATTGGTGGAACGCGCAAACAGAACTATTAAAGAAAGACTCAGAAAAACAATGGCAGAAACAGGGCAAAATTGGATTTATTGCCTCCCATTAGTTTTGTTTTACATGAGGATAATCCCAACCAAAGGGGGGTTGTCTCCATTTGAAATCATGTATGGCAAACCATACTTGCTACCACCTTTGAGACCATTCAATCCTGGTGATGAATCAGAATCAGATTTATTGCCATTGTTCATGTAGTACACAAACTAGGAATTTGTCTCGGTGCAATGCTGCAACATTAAACATGATAAAAATAAAAGAGAGAATAAAATGTAGAATGAGTAATACTAGTCAAAGCAATTTTTAAATATATTAGCGAGCAGCAGATATTGTGGAGTACCACATAGTGCAGTCAGTAATGCAAAAAGTAAACAGTGATGACTGACATGAGTCTGGTTGAGCTGCTGTATGACGAAGTGTGTTTAGGAGATTACATGAGAAGGATGTTGACTAACAGAGATGTTTTCACTGCTATTCTCCCCAGGAGGGTTCAAGAGGAAACTGCAACAATCTTGGCCAAGCCAGGGGGCCTCGTCCTTATCAAAGCCATCAAAAAGAAGAATTGGACTGATTCACCCTGGCAAGGACCACATAAAGTTGTTTTGTCAACGCCACCAGCGGTGAAAGTTGGAGGACGGGACTCTTGGGTGCATTTAACACACTGTAAACTTTACCCTACTCAGAACTCACAGCTAGGGACTACTGAATAAATGTCTTCAACTTCATTCCATTAAAGACTTTCAGCAAGAGACTTCTTAATTGTTTCCCTATACAAGTGTCGACTGACGGCACCTCATGTGGTGTCCAGTACCAGCTTGGGATAGTGAAGCACGTGGTTGACCGTCATGGAGAGACAAGAAGCGCAAGAAAGACGTTCAGTCATTAAATGATGTAGTTGTTGTTGTTTCCTTTGCATCATCATCCTAGGGGTGACGTTTTTACTTTGGTTTCTTTTAGCTGCACCACAAACCATACACCGTAGTGCTAGGGACCTTGCACATATTCAGCATAATTGGCTAGAGCTACAAGAGCATCACGATCATGAATATGCTGCCAATATGTGGTGGAGGTATGCTAACTATACGGCCAGGGTAGCTAATCGTTCCAATTGTTGTGTTTGCTCCTTAGTGCCAATGTCAGCAGGACAGACTGCTGTTGTGGCTAAAATGATGGAACCAGCAAAGGCTGTCTGTTTTTTACAGAAGGCTATGGAAAGGGACTACACAAGAAAGATAAATTTGAATCGCTCTTGTGAAATTTTTCATCACTCTACCAATCAGAAAACTTATGGCACCCCTTACTCTGTAAGGGCAAGGTTAGTTTCATCAGGGACCTTCTCTTTCTGTTTGAAGGGAAGTGGTAACAACCCTCTGGGCAATCTACCCCTTTCTCAGTGTGAAAGGGTGTACACTGTACACCGCACCTGTGATGCTGGTACCCTGACCAATCATGTGGGCAGGTGGTGTCCACAAGCTAACCGTTGTTATCACGGGCTAGTCACCATGTTGGAGCTCAGCAGTGCTACTATCTGCAACTTTCATATGTATGGCGCACATATGGTGACGGGTGGTTGGTGGCTGTGTGGTTATAAGGCGTACTCTCATCTGCCTATGAATTGGGCAGGAGTCTGTGCCCCCGTCTTTGTGACAGATAACACCTTGATTATGTCAGCGGGTCAGGCGAGCAGAGGGAAGAGAGACCTATCACAGGATGCCATTTTCACACCACATGACTCCATCTGGGGTACGGATGTGCCAGAGCAGTATAAAATACTCACTACAGGTCAAAAGGTAGTTCAGTCACTATTCCCTTGGGTGAGAGTGGCAAAAAACACCTTGTGGGTTAAGACTCTTAACTATAGACTACAGTCTTTTGTGAATTTTTCCTTAGCTGCCTGGAAAGGTGAAAGGGAAGAAATGACTGCTATAATATGACTTATGGTGACACAAAATAGAATGGTGCTTGATCAGTTGACTGCCGCCCGTGGGGGTGTGTGCGCAATTGTAGGCCAGTACTGTTGCACCTTTATACCTGCACATGATGCAGATGGAGGTGTCATTGCACCTCCATTGGGCTGCACGGTGGCGCAGTGGTTAGCACTGCGGCAGCACAGTTTTACCCTCGGCCGGGGGATCGTGGGGATCATGAGATCATGGGTTCGATCCCTGCCCCCGGCCAACAGTGATCTGTGTGGAGTTTGCACGTTCTTCCCGTGTTTGCGTGGGTTTACTCCGGGATTTCTCCGGTTTCCTCCCACATGCGAAAAACATGCAGGTTAGGGAGTTAAGGGGCGCTTGCGCACGCAGCGACCGGCAGCTGGTGGCTTGTCACCGGACTGCAGAACAAATCTACCTACGGGTACAAAATAAGTCAAAAAAAAAAAATTGCTTCAGCCATATGTAATCTGACTGCTTTGCAGGCTGCTGGAGCTAAGGATAATGTTAATGACTCATCATACTGGATAAACTGGTTGTTTTCCTCATGGAGGGGTCTTGCCATAAACTTGGTGGTGATTTTTGTAGTGATACTCTTGATCTTTTCATGTCATTCCTTGCATCCGTGATATGATGCTGAAACTTGTTCATGTGAATTTAGTGTTATATCATGAGGCACCTCAGGCATGAGGCACATGATTAAAACTGAACAACACCAAAAGCTCTTCACCATCATATCATGAAAAAATGCCAGCGTTGGCGTTTCCCGAGCGCTTGAATTGGCACGGTGGCGCACATCTGCGTGCGTTCTCTCCGAAGCGGCGGTGGTGGAAACAGAGCGTGTCTCTATGGCGCCCCTTGGCCCCCGCTGCCGCTACCGTCTGTGGCTCCTCGCCTCCTCTGGTCGTCTTGCTGGGGTCCGACATAGCCGCGTTGACTGTGAGGGCTCTGGTGGTGAGGATGATCCGGTCTGCCTCCTGGGCTAGCACACGGTAGTCATGCACGGCCAGCGACGGCGAATTAGCCAGAACCGCTTTTGCTTCTGTTGGGAGATTCCGGAGGAAAAGGTTGGCAAACAGGAAATGCCCGTCGTCCGTGCCCATTAACGCCAACATCTTCTCCATCAGATCGACAGCCGAACCATCTCCCAACTCGGAACGCCTCAGGGGCCTCTCTGCTCTCTGCTCTCTGGCAGTCCGAGAGTGTGTAGCGTCGGGTCAGCGCAGTCTTGAGAACTTCATATCTGTTGTGGGCTGGGGGCTGGTCGAGCAGGCTCGCTACCTGTTGGGCTGTGCGAGCGTCCAGCGCTGCAACCACGTAGTAAAACTTGGTTTCATCTGCCGTTATTCCCCGGAGGGCGAACTGAGCCTCGGTGTGGTGGAACCAAGAGCGCGGGCTGTGCTGCCAAAAGTCCGGTAACTTGACTGAAACAGCGCACGCGTTGCTGGGGGTTCCCGTCCGGGCCGACTCCAGGGTTCCTGCCTCGTGTTCCATCATACGTCCAGGGTCACCAGTGTGGAGAATGTGAAATGAGGAGGCAAGGTCACAAGCAGACGAAGTTTATTACACTCTCTCATCAGTCATACACAAAAAGCATAAACAGCTAAGCACAGCTTCTCCTTTTATATCCACAGCTCGTCTCACATCTCCACGACACTTCACATCACAAAGCATGACATTTCACATCACAATACATTCACCCTTGACCCCCCCCACAGCTCCTTCTTCCTGCCAAACTCCCCATGATCTTGCTATTGTCCACCTCTCTTTATTCTCTGCATCCTGACTGGGACGCTGTCTGCCGACTCACCCAAGCCCCTACAATGTCACATTTCTTGTACTTTTTTACCAAAGCGTTACTAATGTGTGTTATGCACATTGGTAAATAAAATTTCTGAAATCACAACCTTCTCTGTCATCTGCAACTTTTTTCTGGAAAGTATTGAACATTTCATTGGTGCAATATGCAAATTAGGTCCAATTATGCACTATGCATGGATGCAAGTTCACTTGGCAGACACGTGGTGACATGGTTGTTGACCCAGTGAACAGACTCGGACACCGAAATAGATACAATTATATTTATTAACAATAATTTGAGAATGTAAGTGTGTGGATGTGTGATCTTGCAGCAGCTAGGGGAGAGCAGAACGCCGTACGGCCTGGCAACCCTATGGACAAACAGAGGCAGGACAGTTAGTAGCAATACAGGTAGAGATGTGCAGTTTAATCCAGGGCTTACTGTTTGCAGAGATGTAATGATGCTCAGGTTCAGCTCGGCAGCTACAGCCAGGAGGACAGCGTCCACTGATCCGGCTGCTGCTGTAGAAGGTGTAAATGAGTCCGGTGAGGTGTGTAGCTCAGTCCACCACCAGGGAGGAGAGGGGTCCGCCACCACAGAGCTCCGCCTGTGCACTTGGGACTGAGAGTGGATTAGGGAGAATGAGTGATGGCTTACTTGGGTTATGCAGGTTTTCTTCCTGATGCTGGCTGGTGGAAGACTGGGAGCAAGGACGAAAGCAGGCTGGGGCTAGGAACTCTGGAACCACAAAGAAGGCGTGAGTTGGTCTCATGAAGATTGACAGACGACTCCGCACAGATCCCAGGGCAGCGTGGTTTAAATAGCCCAGGCCGTGATGAGGAACAGGTGTGTGCGCAGCTGAGGAGAATGAACAGCCAGAGCAGACCATTACACTTGGGTTCCTCTGCAACATTTTTGTAATTGGGACTGTGCATCTAACTATAATCATTCTGAAGCTATAGTGTTATCATAACATTTGTATTGTTTGAATATGCAAATTAGGTCCAATTATGTACTATGCATGGATACAAGTTCACTTGGCAGACACTTTTGGGTGCCTCTGCAACATTTTTGTAATTGGGACTTTGCCTCTAACTATTACTGTTCTGAAGCTATTGTCATTTGAAAATTTTGAGGTCAGACTCTGCGTTTTCCTGCCAAAAATTCTACACACTCAAAGGGTTAATTTATTTTAATTTTGATGATTATGGCTTATTAGTAATGAAAACCCCAAATTGAGTTTCTCATAAAATTAGAATCCATCCATCCATCCATCCATCTTCTTCCACTTAATCCTTTTCGGGTCGTGGGGGGCTGGAGCCTATCCCAGCATCTTTGGGTGAGAGGCAGGGTACACTAGAATATTACATAAAATTAATTATAAAAAAAAAATGGATTTTTAATCAAATCTTTGCTGACTGAAAAGTATATCCATATACACACTTGATAGTTGGTCGAGGCTCCTTTTACATGAATCACTGCATCAATACAGTGTGGCATGGCAGAGATCAGCCTGTGGTACTGCTGAGGTGTTATGGAGGCCCAGGTTGCTTTGATAGCAGTCTTCAGCTCGTCTCCATTGTTGGGTCTGGTGTCTCTCATCTTCTTCTTGACAATACTCCATAGATTCTCTGTGGGGTTTAAGTCAGGAGAGTTTGCTGGCCAGTCAAGCACAGTGATGCCATGGTCATGAAACCAGGTTTTGATAATTTTGGCAGTGTGGACAGGTGCCAAGTCCTGCTGGAAAATGAAATCAGCATCTCCATAAAGCCTGTCAGCAGAGGGAAGCATGAAGTGCTCTAAAAATTTCCTGGTAGATGACTTCGCTGACTTTGGACTTGATAAAACACAATGGACCAACACCAGCAGATGATCTCTTTTCAGATGAAAGTCATTTTTGCATTTCATTTGGAAATCACAGTCCCAGAGTCTGGAGGAAGAGTGGAAAGGCACAAATTCCAAGTTGCTCAAAGTCCAGAGTAGAGTTTCTACAGTCAGTCATGATTTGGAGAGCCATGTCATCTGCTGGTGTTGGTCCACTGTGTTTTATCAAGTCCAAAGTCATACCCACATACCAACATACAGTACCCACAAAAACACACGCACACACAGGCACATACACCACCCCCTACTTCTCTTACACACATATAAAATAGGAGACATTGCTAGGCACTGAGGCACCATGTGAAGGAGCAACCATCCTGTGGACCCCCAGGCCAGGAGACCACACAGCCCATAACCACAGAGCGCACCACAGATGCCACCCCAACCAAGACAGGCCCAGGCCCGCACCACAGCTGTAGGCAGTGGCATAAAGCCCCCACCCACCCAAGCTAGAGCGACCCACAAGACCAGCACCCCTGCAGATGGGCCAGGCAGCATCCAGCATGAGGGTCTCCACTGAGGAAACACTGAAGCTAAAACACTTAAAATACAAGATAAAACTAAGAGCACATAGAACAAAGGGAATTAAAAACCCATACTTGTAAACTGAGCTAAGAACATATCAAAATAAGAAAATGTAAAAGCAAATGGAGCTAAGAAGAATGTAAAGCAATGGAACATCAATGACTAGTTCAATAATACTTAAACGGTTTGTTAAAAGCCAAAATTTAAAAAGGATCAAAAAGAGACTAAGAACACAAAAAAGCAAGAGGCACTAAAAACCCATACTTAAAAACTGAACTAAAACATCAATCAGAAAAGATGAGAAAATCTAAAAACAAATGGCACCAAGAAGAACATAAAACAATGGAACATAAATGACTACTTTATAGTCACTTATCCACACTTACTTTATAGTCACAATCCAATAGAACACTTTCTCACAAAGTGTTCTATTGGATTGCATCATTGATATTAAGTTGTGGTTAAGGCAAAATTTTCTCCACTTAAATGAAGAAAAAACAGAATGTATTATGTTTGGGGATACTGTAACGGCTGGCTTTGGTACCCTCTCTTTAAGGCTCAGTTCAGCTGTCAGAAATTTGGGGGTGATTTTTGACAGCCATTTAAAATTTGATAAACAGATTGACAGCGTAGTCAAAATGAGCTTTTATCAATTACGTTTGTTATCCAAAGCCAAACCTTTCCTGAGCCGTCATGATCTTGAGATAGCCATCCATGCTTTAGTCACTTCTCGACTTGATTACTGCAATGCACTTTATGTTGGCATCTCTCAGTCTTCTCTTGGCCGCCTTCAACTTGTGCAAAATGCAGCGGCCCGTCTTTTGACCAACACACCTAGGCGAGAGCACATTACTCCGATCCTTTATTCACTTCATTGGCTTCCAGTCCATTTTAGAATTAATTTTAAACTTTTGCTTTTTGTTTTTAAAGCTCTTTATGGCCTTGCTCCGGTTTATATGTCTGAGATTTTGACTGTCCGTGACCAAGGCAGAGCTTTGAGGTCATCCAATCAGCTTTTGCTGGATGTGCCTAGGTCAAGGTATAAACATTGGGGTGACCGAGCCTTTTCTGTTGCCGCCCCCAGGCTCTAGAATAATCTCCCCCCTGACCTACGTGCTATCTCTGACCTGACCCTTTTTAAATCAGAACTTAAGACATATTTGTTTAGGATGGCTTTTAATACCCAGTAGTGGTGATATTTGTCTTGGCATTTGTTTTTATTTTATTTTTAGGTTGTTTTTGTTTATGTTATTTGTTTTTAATGCTCTGTGTGTTTTTAATGCTGTTTATTTTTTGTAAAGCACTTTGGTCACCTACGGGTTGTTTTAAAGGGCTATATAAATAAAGTACATTACATTACATTACATTACTTCAATAAGAGTTAAACAGGTTTGTTAAAAGCCAAATTAAAAAGGTGGGTCTTGAGCATGTTCTTAAAAACATCTATTGACTCTGCAGCCCTGAGGCTCTCTGGCAGGCTGTTCCACAGACGAGGACCATAATAGTGAAAGGAAGCTTCACCACAGGTTTTGGTCTTGACTTTGGGAACCATTAAAAGGCAGGGTACCAGAGGACCTCAGGGTCCATGAGGGCTCATAAGATAAAAGCAGCTCAGAAAAATAAGGAGGTCCTGACCATTGAGGCATTTAAAAACTACTAAGAGAACTTTACAGCTGATCCTAAAAGGCACGGGGAGCCAATGCAACAATTCTAAAATTGGTGTAATATGCACCCGCCCCCTGGTCCTCGTCAGCACTCGTGCTGCTGAAGTTTGGAGCAGTTAGAGATGTGATATCCTTTTTGGGGGAAGACCAGAGAGCGGGGCATTACAATAGTCTATACGACTGGTAATAAAAACAGGCATCAAGACCTCCGTGCTGGCAAGCGAGAGAAAAGGGCGGACTCTGGCTGTATTCCTGAGATGGTAAAATCTGATTTTTGTTACATTTTTAATGTGTGAAATAAAATTAAAGTCAGAGTCTAGAAGAACGCCTAGGTTCTTGGCACAATGTGTAGGTTTTAGAGCTAGCAATTTGGGTAAAAGTTTCTCTTGCTTGTCTTCAGGACCATCCATCTATCCATCTTCTTCCGCTTAATCCTTTTCGGGTCGTGGGGGGCTGGAGCCTATCCCAGCATCTTTGGGTGAGAGGCAGGGTACACCCTGGTCAGATTGCCAGTCCATCGTAGGTCTTCAGGATCAATGACTAAAACTTCTGTTTTGTCCTGGTTGAGATGTAGGAAGTTCTCTGCCATCCATGACTTTATATCTAAAATACAGTTCAAAAGGGCATTAATTGGTTTTGTGTCATCAGGAGATGTGGCAATGTACAGCTGTGTATCATCAGCATAGCTATGAAAATTGATGCCTTGTTTCCTGATGACATCCCCAAGTGGAAACATGTAAAGATTAAAAAATATTGGCCTTAAAATTGAACCTTGGGGTACCCCACAGTGGATTTCGTGGATTGCCGAAGAACATACAGTATATCCATACTTACAAAATAGCAACAATCTATGAGACAGGAATGAAACCATTCAAGAACAGTACCTGAGAAGCCCACCAGGTGTTTGAGTCTGCTTAATAAAATTTGGTGATCTAAGATAAGATAAGATAAGATAAGATAAGCCTTTATTAGTCCCACAACGGGGAAATTCCAGGATTGCAACAGCACAGGGATAGCAACACTCAGAGCAACAATCAGAAGGCAAGAAAAAAAAAGCAAGCAAGCAAGAGCAGCTAATATACATATGTACATATTACTATAAATATATATATATATATATATATATATATATATATATATATATATATATATACACAGACACACAGTGCAGAGCATTGTAGCTGGATGGAATAAATATATGAGTATATAAACACAGTGCGGAGCATTGTAGCTAGATGGAATAAATATGTAGATATATAAACACCCACAGTACGGAGCATTGCAGCTAGGTGGAATAAATATGTAAATATATAAACACACACAGTGCGGAGCAATGTAGCTAGATGGAATAATATGTAGATATATAAACACACACAGTGCGGAGCATTGTAGCTAGATGGAATAAATATGTAAATATATAAACACACACAGTGCAGAGCATTGTTGCTAGATGGGATGAAACAGCACAACCATCTACTTAGTTATCCTACATGGTATGATTATGTACCCATACATATTCTCACCCTCCATAGGGACCGGTATTTTCCTAGTTGTATGCCGGAGGGGACCATTGTGTAAGTCTATTGCATCTTTTGCATTCAAAAAACTATTAGGTTGTTATGTCTTTTTGCTATCTCTGCGAGCAGCCCTGCTTAGGTTGTACAGTCTGACAGCCGTTGGTAGGAAGGACCTACGAAACCTCTCGGTTGTGCACCTGGGATGATGTAGTCTGCTGCTAAATGAGCTCCTCAGTGCATTCAGTATGTCCTGCATAGGGTGAAACTCGGACTCCAGCAGAGATGACAGTGTAGCCACCGTCCTTCTCTCTCCTATCTCCTTCACTGGATCAAGGCGCTGCCCCAGGACAGAGCTAGCTTTCTTGATCAGTTTGTTCAGTCTCTTCCTATCGGCTGCAGTAATGCCACTGCCCCAGCAGACCACTCCAAAAGTGATGGCTGATGCCACCACCGTGTCATAGAATGTCTTCAGCAGCGCCCCTTGTACACCAATAGACCTGAGTCTCCTCAGTAGGAACAGCCTGCGCTGTCCTTTCTTGTAGAGTGCGTCAGTATTGTGTGACCAGTCTAGTTTATTGTTCAGATGAACACCCAGGTACTTGTAGGATGTCACCATCTCAATGTCTGTTCCCTGTATATTTACTGGTGCTGTGAGGGGTTGTCCATGCCTGCGGCAGTCCACCACCAGCTCCTTAGTTTTCCTCGCGTTGATCTGGAGGCAGTTCCGATGGCACCAGTCCACGAAGTCCTGGATAAGCCCTCTGTACTCAGCTTCATCTCCATTGGAGATGAGGCCAACGATCGCAGAGTCATCAGAGAACTTCTGTAGATGGCAGTGTGTTGTGTTGTGTGAGAAGTCCGCAGTATAAAGAGTGAACAGGAAGGGAGCCAACACCGTTCCCTGGGGGGCCCCCGTGCTACCTATGATCGTGTCGGACACACAGTCCCGGGTTCTCACAAACTGAGGCCGGTTTGTGAGGTAGTCCAGGATCCATGATGACAGGTGCTGGTCCACCCCTGCGCGCAGCAGCTTGTCCTTCAGGATCATCGGTTGGATGGTGTTGAAAGCACTGGAGAAGTCAAAGAACATGATCCTCACCACATTCCCGGGCTTCTCCAGGTGGGACGGAGAACGGTGAAGGAGGAAGATCACCGCATCCTCCACCCCAATGCCATGCTGGTAGGTGAACTGGAGTGGATCCATCGCTGGTTCCACCAGGGGGCGGAGGTGAGCAAGGAGCAGTCTCTCCAGGGTCTTCATCAAGTGGGACGTCAAGGCCACCGGTCTGTAGCTGTTCAGGTCTTTGGGGTGGGAAGTTTTTGGTACAGGTACCACACAAGATGTTTTCCACAGCTGTGGTACCCTCCCCAGCTTCAGGCTCAGGTTGAAGATGTACGTCACAATCCCACACAGCTGGTCTGCACAGGACTTGAGGAGCTTTGCGCTGATGCCGTCCAGTCCCAACGCCTTCCTCGCCTTGATTTTCCTCAGCTCCGTCCTCACCTGGGTCCTGGTCAGGGTCAGGATGGGGGCTGTGTGTTGGGAGTGGGGGGGTGTTGGTGGAGTGGGGAGTGGGCAGCAGGACTTGATGTCTTAAGAGGCAGCAGTGGTTGTTGTGCAGTCAGGGGGGAGGGCGGTTGGTCAAACCTATTGAAAAACAGATTCAGATTGTTTGCCCACTCCCTGCCCCCCCCCCCCCCGTGGCCTGGGGGGAGGTGTTCTGGAGCCCAGAGATGGTTTTGAGGTTTCTCCAGACCCCGCTGATGTCGCTCTGTTGCAGCTTGTCCTCCATCTTCTTCCTGAAGCTGTCCTTGCCTTCTCTGATCTTTCTCCTCAGCTCCCTCTGTACGGACTTCAGCATCTCCCTGTTCCCCGACCTGAAGATCCTCTTCTTCTCTCTCAGAAGTGTTTTTATCTCAGGGCTGATCCAGGGTTTGTTGTTTGAGCAACACCGTATGGTCTTGGTGGGAATGGATTTGTCCACACAGAAGCTGAGGTAGCCCGTGAAGGTGTGAGTGAGGCCATCGATGTCCTCACCATGTGGATCGCAGAGCTGCTTCCAGGCGGTGGCTTCAAAACAGCCCTTTAGAGTGTCCATTGCCTCCTCGGACCATAACTTCACTGTGCGCATGGCCGGAGGTTGTCTGTGCACTAGGGGTTTGTACACCAGCCGGAGATGAACCAAGTTGTGATCCGATCTCCTGAGTGGTGGGAGTTGTGATGAGGTGTACGCCTCCTTAGTGTTTGCGTAGAATAAGTCCAGTGTTTTATTGTCTCTAGTGTGGCATGTGACATACTGGGTAAACGTGGGTAGAATGGGAGATAGTGAAACATGGTTGAAATCGCCTGAGATGAGGAGAAGAGCATCTGGGTGTTCTGTCTGCAGCCTGCTGGTTACTGAATGGATGACGTCACGCGCTGTCCCAGCGTTCGCCGTTGGATTTGCATAAACAACAATGCAGATCACGTGTGAGTGTTCTCTCGGGAGATATGTAGGCCGCATGCTAACAGCTAGCAACTCAATGTCTTTGCTGCAGTGTTGTTGTTTAACAGTGATATGTCCTGGTCTGCACCAGTTGTTGTTAACATACATTATCACTCCACTGCCCTACTACTACTTTGATCTACTGTATCAAAGGCAGCACTGAGATCCAGCAGCACCAGGACTGACAGTTTGTGGGAGTCCATGTTACACCTGATATCATTAACGATTTTTAAAAAGGCTGTCTCGGTACTGTGGTTTGTCCTAAAACCAGATTGAAATTTTTCAAAAATGTGGTGGTCAATAAGAAAATTGTTTAACTGGAAAAAAACAATTTTTTCTAAATCTTTACTTAAAAACAGTAAGTTGGATACAGGTCGATAGTTACTGAGAATATGAGGATCTAAATTAACTCTTCTTCAAAAGCGGCTTCACCACAGCCCCAATTTTAAAGGCTGTGGGGAAAACACCAGTCCAAAGAAAGCAATTTACAATGTTTAAAATCTCATATTTGAAGAATCCATAAAACTAGGGCTGCAGCTGATGACTATTTTACGGCTTGGATATCACCCACTCTAATCGAAGATTACTCGAGTAATCTGATACTTTTTTTTTTTAACTTGCATTGACCAACATTTGCAGAACTTTCTTTCCTGAAGAACAGTAGTAATTGTACCAAACATTCAAAAACATAGGTACACATTTATCGCAATGCTTATTGCATAGAACATAACTTTAAATGGTACATTACACCATTAAGTTACTTTTGCTAGCAGTTAGCATCCGCTAGCAGACACGTTAGCATCCGGATGCTAGGGGCGGTGGCTATATGTTCTTTGGTCATATAAGCATAATTAGCATAGCTGACTACATTCTATTCATCTTAATTTTAAATCTCAATCACGTACCTTGTTTCGGGTGTGCTTGCGGTGCATGATGTGGGATGCTTTCTGCTGAGACACTGTAACATCCGAAGTTGTAGCATGCTAGCTCGCCGCTCAGCTTTACCATATACACACTGCACAATGTTTTCCTTCAATTTGAGCTTGAAATGATTCCAGACTTGAGACGCTTTAGTCATTAAAAAAAAAAAATTCTTTATCTTTGCCGGCCCATCACAATGCCACTCTGACATGGCGCTGTTAAACAAATCTGTGTTTTGTTTAGGTAGCTTCTTCTTCTTCTTTTTCTTACGGTGGTGCAGTGGTTAGCACTGTTGCCTTACAGCTAGAAGGTTCCTGGTTCGAATCCCCAGGCTGGCAGGGGTTGGAACCTTTCTGTGTGGAGTTTGCATGTTCTCCCCGTGCTGCGTGGGTTTACTCTGGGGGCTCCGGTTTCCTCCCACAATCCAAAGACATGCATGTTAGGTTAATTGGTTGTTCCTAAAATTGTCCCTAGATATCTGTTTCCTATAGGCCCTTAGAATAGAGGGTTAGTACTAGTGAAAGCGCTTTGAGTGGTCTTTGTGACTAGAAAAGCGCTATATAAGTGCAGGTTAGTTAGTAGTTAGTTAGATTTGATTGGTGGTTGGCAACAAGCTGGTGCATTACAGGTGCATTATCACCACGTACTTCACTTTATATCACTCGTCTTCTTCTCAGGTGCGTTACTTCTTCTTCTTTTAGATTTGATTGTCGGTTGAAAACCAGCTTACAGGTGCATTACTGCCATGTACTTCACTCTATATCATCACTCCATTTGGTCAGGAGCTGCAGTCCTTCTATCATCATTGCTGTGTCCAATCGAACCTCAACTCTATCTTCAGACATCATTCTTCGTCGTCTCCTTGTACTTCACTCTATATCATCACTCCATCTGGTCAGGAGCTGTAGTCCTTCTATCATCATTGCTGTGTCCAATCAAACCTCAACTCTATCTTCAGATGTCACTCTTCTTTGTCTCCTCGTACTTCACTCTATATCATCACTCCACACATCTTGACCATGGTAACTGCCATGGCCCCCGGAGGGGCCGCCAGCCACCACTCTTCACACGTCACTCTGTGAGCGATCTCCGCCATGTACTTCACTCTATAGCTTCCTCATAGCTTTGTGACGTTTTCCTCTTATAGCTTTGTGACGTTCTCTTCTTCTTTTTCTTCTTCTTCTTCTTCTTCTCTCGGTTACTGGCAGATAGCAAACAACTGAAAGGTGCATACTGCCACCTACTGTACAAGAGTGTGTAACATTATGTCATCTGAGCCCGACCCCTAAATTCTATGACTTAATCCTGTGTTATTTAAAAAAAGAGAAAAGAACCCTTCTCGTGATTCTTATTGCCTCTCCATCTCCATCTGTTCCCAGAATCCCAGTTAAATCCCATTAATGCACTGGGCCTCACTCCTTTCTTCACTCTCAATGAAATATTTTTTTCTGCTGGTCATTAACATCTGTTTGTTCTCTCCCATAGACTGAGTCCCCATCGTGCTGTTTGCTCTCTACATGTCTGTTCTTTTCATCTTCTCTGTCCCCTCACCCCCCCCCCCCCCCAGCCAGTTGCAGCAGATGACTGCCCCTCCCTGAGCCTGGTTCTGCTGGAGGTTTCTTCCTGTTAAAAGGGAGTTTTTCCTCTCCACCGTCGCCAAGTGCTTGCTCACAGGGGATCGCCTGATTGCTGGGGTCTTTCTGCAACTGTGGGGGTTCCCCCTACAGTTGATAGTGCTATGAGATGACTGTTGTTGTGAAATGGTGCTATATAAATAAAGTTGAATTGAATTGAATTGAATTCCCTACCGGCCTCTCGAACTTCATTTTCCATTATCTGTCTTTCCTTTCTGTATTTGTGATAGTGTAATAAGATGTGCTCGGCATTTTCTTTTACTCCACATTCTCTACATTTGTCATTTTCGCTTTCCCCCATGGTGAATAAAGTGCCATTTAAACCTGTATGATCCAGTCTGAGTCTTGCCATAATGATGTCTTCCCTCCTTTTGGTTGTAATGTAATTCTTTATTGCAATAGATTTTTGTATTCTGTAATACGATCTACCTTTATGATCTTCATCCCATCTTTTTTGCCATAGCTCAGTTCCTTTTTTCTTGATTACTGCTTTCCCTTCACCTTGTCCAAGAGACAATGGTATAGTTATCTCTTTTCCAAGAGCGCTTTTTGCTAATTTGCCTGCACAGTCATTCCCTTTCAACCCTTTGTGTGCAGGAACCCAACAAAACTGAACTTCTCCACCACACCTGTGTACCTTAAATAAACTGTGATATAGCTCAATCACCAAGTCTTCCCTTGTAGATTTTGGTGTCTGTATGGTTTTTAACGCTGCAAGTGAAACCGTGCATACCATCACTCGATCCGGTCTGACCTTCTCCACCCATTGCAAAGCAATAATTATTGCCACCATCTCTGCTGTAAACACGGATGTATTGTTGGAGAGTCTCTTTGTGATGGTCACTTTAAACTCTGGAATGTATACTCCAACTCCAACTGAGCCCTCTTTGTTCTTTGAACCGTCAGTGTAGAGCTGTAAGAAGTTATAGTAATTGTTCCTGAGGTAAATGCTTGTTTTAACACCAACTTCACTCATATGCCAATCCTTTTTACTAATCCTTTTTCTAATATTTTTTTACTGCAGCATTCAGAACATGATTAGTTACCTGACTTGAACACTCTTCTATGCCATCTTCTAATGTTACCAAATGACATGATTGTACACAGTATTGCCTAAATTTTCCTCAATCTGCCTTGTCAAAACATCATCTTGTAAAACATCTTCCCTCTTGTACACATACTTCAGTTTTAATGACTGTAAGTACTGGGAAGTGATCACTTCCCATAGTTGTCCTGTTCATAACCGTCCATTCACAGGCGCTCACTAAAGAATCAGACACCAGAGTCAAGTCAATACATGATGATGTGCCCCTATGCACATCCACCCTGGTACCTTCACCACTGTTTAGATAAATTAACGATCTTTCATCTAACATCTCTTCCCACAACATTTCCATTGTTACCTGTATGTGTGCTTCCCCACAAGCTATTATGGGCATTAAAGTCTCCACACCATACCTCTTTCATATGTCCTTACTGAAAAGATCTACTGTTAACTTCCTACATGGATTGTAATAATTAATCAGCTTAATATTTTCTTGTCCATTTGGCCTATGTATTTTAATAATATTACACTCCATATCCTCAGGGAAGGGAATCCCCTATACACCAGGCCATCTTTAATGAAAGTGGCATATCCTCCTCCATCTACAGTGTTAATTCTATCCTGTCTGATTGAACTGTATCCTGGAATAACAAAATCTAAGTGAGGTTGAAGCAATGTCTCCTGTACACACACTACCTGTGGAACAACTTCTAGATTGTAAAGATGAGTTCTTGTCCATTTACTGTAAGACTCCTCGCATTCCACTGTAGTATGTGTAGTACCATAATTAAGGTCTTGTTTCAGCATGTGCGGTCTCCCCAGTTTCAGCTTTCAATAAAGCATGAATCTGGTTGGCTGTGATATCTTTCACATCTAGGAAGCTTCCTGCTGCTTCCACAGTGGTTTTGATTTTGTCACTTTTCTTCTTTAGCTGTGTAGCAACATTAATGGTGTGGCAGATAAAAGCTATAAAGTTTGTCCTCTTAACTATGAATGTGTCATCATCCATTTTGCATTTATGAACACAAACATTCCTTGCAGCGGCATGATCTTGTGCTTGTGTGGGATTTTTGTTGGCTGGGCTTCCATTTAAACTGAAATTCTTTGAGGAAGGCCTGTTGTGTTGCTGACTATTCCTACCTCTCTAACTATCTTTAGAGCTTCTGCATACGAGATTTTCTTAGTTTTTCTGATTTCCTGGGCTTGTCTAGCTTCCCTCTGCACAACACATCCTCCATATGCAGCACTGTGCTCATCCCTGCAGTTGCAACACTTTACTTTGGCATCCTTGTCACATTTATCATATTCGTGCTCCCCTCCACATCAAACACATCTTAGCTTTCCCTTACATTGCTGAGCATTGTGACCCATCCTTTGACATTTGTAGCACCTGCGTGGCTTTGGGACGTATTCTCTGACACTGTAATACATGTATCTTATTAGGACTGATTTAGGGAGTGTTTCCTCAAACTGAATCATGACAGACTGTGTCCTTCAGTGAACCTTCTCTTTTAGTCTTTAGCCTTTTCAAATCCTTCACCTTTCCTCCTTGGATCTCGTTTTTCGCTTCTTCCATAGACATGCTCAAAGGGACACCTGATACAACTCCCCTCAAGTTAGCTGTTGCGCCAGGAACATGCACCTTCA
Source organism: Pholidichthys leucotaenia (assembly GCA_020510985.1). Taxonomy (NCBI): domain Eukaryota; kingdom Metazoa; phylum Chordata; class Actinopteri; order Cichliformes; family Pholidichthyidae; genus Pholidichthys; species Pholidichthys leucotaenia. Next base: position 122,565,302 of record CM035841.1, read on the forward strand.
TTTCTTCTCCGTTTAGACATGTCATTGCCAGTATTTTTCTGTTGCTGTTGTTTACTTGTTGCATGAATGAACAGGCAGTTATTATTCAAGAACTTTGCAAACTTAACTCTCCCAATTTCTTTCTCAATTGCTTTTGTAAACTTAACCAGGTGATAGTGCCCCCCCACCCTGATTGAACTCAATGACAACCTTCCAGTCATTCCCTACATCCTCACACTGCCATCAATTTTGGCTAGTTCATGTTTTCTTCGCATTGTTACTTCCTCCCGCATCACTGTCATCTGACCTGCTTCTAGGTCTTGTTGCCCCCCAGCTGCTCTTTTCCGCCCCCCAGTCCTGGATAGTGTCCAACCCACGTCATTTTTATCATATCCATCAGAGCTAGATGCCATCATGTTACAGACAGTGTACAGTTTTTGCTATCCGCCACAAACAAATCACTCCTACCGCCAGCTGAACACAGACGTAAATGCGGTCCCAACCTTCTTCTTCATCTTCAAACAGTCCAACTCGATCATCAGAAGAGTGCTGGTTAAAGCTGAGATGAAATTCGTCACCCGCATCACTCCTGGCAGCTTGTTCCTTCACTGTACTTCTTCTTCTTTTAGATTTGATTGGTGGTTGGCAACCAGCTTACAGGTGCTTCTTCTTCTTCTTTTAGATTTGATTGGTGGTTGGCATCCAGCCCACAGGTGCACTACCGCCACGTACTTCACTCTATGACGTCTGGCTTGAACGCTCTTCTTTTAACAATACCAGCGACAGCGGAACTCAGACTCTATTAAGACTGATATAGAACAATATCAGTTTTAACATATAAACGTCTTTATGATGTTACACACGTGGACAAAATTGTTGGTACCCCTCTGTTAATGAAAGAAAAACCCACAATGGTCACAGAAATAACTTGAATCTGACAAAAGTGATAATAAATAAAAATTCTATGAAAATTAACTAATGGAAATCAGACAGTGCTTTTGAATTGTGGTTCAACAGAATTACTTTAAAAAACAAACTCATGAAACAGGCCTGGACAAAAATGATGGTACCCCTAGAAAAGATTGAAAATAATGTGACCATAGGGACATGTTCAACCAAGATGTGTCCTCTAATTAACATCACAGGTGTCTACAAACTTGTAATCAGTCAGTCCGCCTATTTAAAGGGTGACAAGTAGTCACTGTGCTGTTTGGTGACATGGTGTGTACCACACTTAACATGGACTAGAAGAAGCAAAGGAGAGAGTTGTCTCAGGAGATTAGAAAGAAAATTATAGACAAGCATGTTAAAGGTAAAGGCTATAAGACCATCTCCAAGCAGCTTGATGTTCCTGTGACTACAGCTGCACATATTATTCAGAAATTTAAGATCCATGGGACTGTAGCCAACCTCCCTGGATGTGGCCACAGGAGGAAACTTGATGAGAAATGGAAGAGACGGATAATACGAATGGCAACAAAAGAGCCCAGAACGACCTCTAAACACATTCAAGGTGAACTCCAAGGTCAAGGTACATAAGTGTCAGATCGCACCATCCGTCATTGTTTGAGCCAAAGCGGACTTCATGGGAGACGACCAAGGAGGACACCACTGTTGTAAACAAATCATAAAAAAGCCAGACTGGAATTTGCCAAACTGCATGTTGACAAGCCACAAAGCTTCTGGGAGAATGTCCTATGGACAGACAAGACAAAACTGCAACTTTTTGGCAAGGCACATCAGCTCTATGTTCACAGACGCAAAAATGAAGCATACCAAGAAAAGAACACTGTCCCTACTGTGACACATGGAGGGAAGTTCTGTTATGTTCTGGGGCTGCTTTGCTGCATCTGGCACAGGGTGTCTTGAATCTGTGCAGGGTACAATGAAATCTCAAGACTATCAAGGCATTCTAGAGAGAAATGTGCTGCCCAGTGTCAGACAGCTTGGTCTCAGTCATAGGTCATGGGTCTTGCAACAGGGTAATGACCCAAAACACACAGCTAAAAACACCCAGGAATGGCTAAGAGCGAAACATTTGACGATTCTAAAGTGCCTTCTATGAGCCCTGATCTAAATCCTATTGAACATCTGTGGAAGGAGCTGAAATATGCTGTCTGGAGAAGGCACCCTTCAAACCTGAGACAACTGGAGCAGTTTGCTCATGAGGAGTGGGCCAAAATACCTGCTGAGAGGTGCAGAAGTCTCATTGACAGTTACAGAAATCGTTTGATTGCAGTGATTGCCTCAAAAGGTTGTGCAACAAAATATTAAGTTAAGGGTACCATCATTTTTGTCCAGGCCTGTTTCATGAGTTTGTTTTTTAAAATAATTCTGTTGAACCACAATTCAAAAGCATGCCGTCATATAGACAAAAGGACCAAACGGAGAAGAGAAAATAAATAAAAACATATAAGATAACCTCATAAGAACTCCTTATACAAAGATATAGAGTGATGATAATCAAGTCAGTGGTGGTAATGCACCTGTAAGCTGGTTGCCAACCGCCAATCAAATCTAAAAGAAGAACAAGAAGAAGAAGAAAAGCGACCGAGTTTTCAAACAGACTCCAACACGTGCAGTTCACAGATTACAGATATTGTATCAGATGGACACACAAGAGATTTGGTGCATTTATAGATACCGATGGTATACTCAAAATATCCCACAATACATTTTGAAAAGTAGTGTATAACGGATGGTCACTACATTAGCCAATATATCCCATAATGCAATGCGCAACCAACGGAGCAGTGAGAGGAGAGCGTCACATCACAACATAAACTATCTTAAGGTATTTAGCTATCTATAAATGCATGAAATCTGTGTGTTTGTGTATGTGTCTGACTGTCCTACATATATCTCTTGAACCGTTCCTCAGACTGACCTAAGATTTTATACGTGTTTTGCTGAGGTTACAAGGGTGTACATCCCTGAGTATGGAGTTGCTCAGTCAAAATATGTAATTTTTATCAATAAAAGTTTAGCCACCGCTCTGTCACAAACCGATCTGTGTCTCTTCATGCCCTGGTTTCAAGTGTGGGCGGGGTTTCGGATTGACTCCGTGCTGATTGGATAATACGCGGTATCATGGCCATGCTGATTGGATAATACATGGCATCACGACCTGTCAGTCACCACAGTGTTCCCTGGACAAAATAAGGAAGTGAAAAAACAAAAAATTTGACTAGAAAAACATAATACTGAAGATATGATGCTTGAAAAAATTATACCATAAAGTTGCCGTGATTGCGTAGGTCTCAAGGATAATTCAGCATATGTGGACAACATGAGGTGCATGAGCAGATTGGATGGAGCATCAGCGGGGACCGGGTCTGACAAATCAACACAGAATATGCTGGGAAAAGCAGTGGCCAGATATGACCTGGATCAAAGGCACGCTAACTGATGGTGATAAAAAAAAAAAGAAGTTATTTTCAATAAAGTGATAAAAGATAATGCATGGAGTGTGTGTTTGCCCTGAGGCTGATTTATCATGGAAAACAGCTGAGCTCTGTGGTTTGAGCGATCAGCTGATTGGATCCACCTCCTTCGGTGTTCTGACATTTTGGCATATCTATTAGAACAGCACTGGACTGCTGATGGTAGACTGCAAAGGTAAAAAAAAATAAAACATGGGGGAGAAGGCCGTACAGCCTTTGCACCATGAATGCGGGATGTATCAACCGTACACTGGTTATGTTGGAAAATTTTCAGCATGGGGCACATATTTTTTCCAGTTTATAAAATTTTTCACCAGGTCTGAGATGTGTGGGGAAAAAAAATTGTGTTTTGGTTAACCTTTAGAGGGTCAAAAATGTGTTAGTTTAGGTGAAATAATAATAATAATAATAATAATAATAAATAATCTTCACGCATCAATAAAAAAAACAAACGCTTACAATAGAGCGGTGGTGCTCACATTGTTAGTCTTTGCCAGTCACACCCTCAAGGTTCAGATCATTGTTTGGCATCAGTATCGCCCCAGCACGACCCCCCCCTCCCTCTGAATGCTCACATACACAGAACTGAGGTCCTTTTAATTATCACTGTAACTCACCTGTCGTTGCACTCCTCACTTTCATGTACGTATATTGACCCATCAGTGAAATCACAACTGTACATATTTTCCATAATCCTTGGGCCATTTTACTCAATTATGTGTTCTGCACTCCGCACTCTTATGTACATACTAGCTCCACCCGTGAAGCCACTACCGAACCTGTGTATATACCTATGGGCTATTTGTTATTTTTACTTTTATTTTTATTTCAGTCACATGGTTAATCATGTGTTCCTTAACTGTTGTATTTCAAATTCTTCTAACTTACTTTATTGCGCCTGGTGGAGCACCCACAGTTTTGTTGTGCTGTCCAAGTGTACAATGACAATAAAGCCTATTCTATTCTATTCTATTCTATTCTATTCTATTCTATAAGCACAGGGCCTCAATCTTAGCGTTAAAGTTTATAAAACCTTTTAATAACAACATATTGCTGAAGTATAAAATGATGCACTACAATGGGTCTCAAATATTTGTAAATGTGTCGTGTCATAGTACTGCATGAGTTTATTGACGATACACAGAAGAAATTCAATATTACACTGAACCGGAGTGGTGGCCTAGTTGGTAGAGCATCTGCCCCACACCCGGGAGGCCGGGGTTCAAATCCCGGCCGAGTCATGCCGAAGATCATATAAAACTGAAACTTCCTGCCGTCCAGCTTGGTGCTCAGCAATAATGGAACAGAGGAGGGAAATTTGTGGTGGCACCTTGCATGGCAGCGATCCCTCTGATTCTAGATGTGATTAACATTGTAGATAAGAGAAACGTAATTTCGTTCTACTGTACATGATTGGCTGTATGGATTGAATGACAATAAAGTTGGCTTTACCTTACCTTTACCTAACTCCATCACTGAACAGTGATATAAACTAAAATAATTATAATGATGACTGAACAACTCCCATTCCCCAAAGTGAAAATACACTATTATCTTGAATATAAGTGATAAAAGGTCACACAAATAAGTGACCTGAAAAACAAATAAACAAGGGATCTGAAACAGTCACTAATATTGGATGTCCCATTCATTTTCAATATTTAGGTATTCTGTAATTAATATTCACACAAATAAATCTTAGTGCCATTTACTCCCTTTTATATTTGTCAACACACACACACACACACACACACACACACACACACACACACACACACAAAGACACACACAGAGCATGTCAGGTCAGGCATTGGTTTGCTTGCTACCAGATAACCATGAAAACCGGTACTACCTGTCTCATGGGTCGGGCCATCGGCGACTCAACCAGCAACCCCGCCCTTCCGAGGGCGTGGAGGGTGAAACTGGGCATCCTGGCAAAACTAAAAACAATATCTGTCACAGGTCTGTGTTGGACCACTCCCAGTTACACGGGGTGAGACTGGACATCCTGGCACATAAGTGCATCTGTCACAAGGTCTGTGTTGGACTTTTGCCAGTCGGTGCATCGTGACATGCACTACACAAAGAGCAGTGCTGAATAAACCTATCATCTGGTCAGTCACTGCAACAGATACTGGAGTCGGTTTGTCTTGGCCTGTCCTTGCCACTGATAATACCTCTATCTGCCAAGAATGTGCCGCTAGTCCAGTAAAAGCTAGTGGTACTCAAATACTTTGCAAGCAGTTTCATTAAATGGTCAATCAGAAAGCGACTCATACTGGCTTGGACGTCACACGGGTTAACAAGGTCAGGAGTCCCTGGCAGCGGAGGGTGAAGGACAGAGCTGTGTGGAAGAATCTGATCAGATCTAAATGAAACAGTCAGTGTCACCCCGACAGACTGCTATGATGATGATGATGATGATATTTGTCAAAGTCTAGCATGTGATTGCCTACAAATAGGCTACACCTCGTTGTATTCCACTTTTCAAACACAGCCTACATTTGGGCCTGGAAAGCCTGATTGAGATACCTGTTTCAGACAGGAATACTTGTGTTCTACGGGCGATGCACTAGTATAGTGAATGAAATTTCCAGTTAAGATTTCGAACAGCACTACAAAATGGCTGATTCACTATGTAGTACACTATATGGGGAATGAGTGAACATTTCAAACTAGGGATGGGCGTTTCAATACTTTGGTATAGTTCGATATCAGGTAGTCGATACATTGGTATCAATACTTTTTTAAAAAAAATATCACAATATCACTGTCTCGATACCAAACATGCAATTTGTTTTCACTTCTGAGAGTTTTACGAATTAAAGTTATGTTTTTTTTTGTTTTTGTTTTTTTTTTTGAGTTGTAAGCATTAATGTTATTTGTGAAAACTGGTGAAAACAAGCCCAGGCATATTTTACAGACGGTATGCTGTGTCACAATTGTGGCAGCCTATCAGATGTCAATACCAAGCAGCATAATTTTGAAAAATAAACAAAATGAGCACTATTTAAGATGGTAAAATAATAGTGTAAAAATAAAATAAATTTAAAAAACAAAACAAAAAAACCCATTGCATTGTTCTCCCTGTGTCTGCGTGGGTTTACTCTGGGATTTCTCCGGTTTCCTCCCACGTGCCAAAAACATGCAAATTAAGTTAATTGGCATCAAACTGGGGATTCTAAATTGTCCTTTGGTATGACTGTGAGAGTGAATGGTTGTCTGTCTCTCTGTGTTGGCCCTGCGATGGACTGGCGATCTGTCCAGGGTGTTCCCTGCCTCTCGCCCAAAGATGCTGGGATAGGCTCCAGCACCACCACCCCCAGGCAACCCGAAGAGGATTAAGCGGAAGAAGATGGATGGCACTGTGGGAAAAAAATTACACACATATGCTGCTTGGAATTACCATTGAATTTGGATGAATGGTGAAACATTTCAGAATGTAAAAAATGTTTGAATCCAGTTGACTTGACTGAGCTTTCATACAGCATACTTACCCACCTGGATTACTGCGACTCTCCAGTAAATTCAGAAATTGAATTAATTTTGCATTCATTTTTTTTATTATAATTGAAAAAAAAATCCTTTTTTTAAATTTTTATTTACTCATTCTATTTTATCATCATTTTATAGGCACTTCTTTTCAAGTACAGTATTTATGTTCATGACTTTTATTAATATTTTATGTTGCCATTGCAATAAAGTTGTTAAATGAACCTGCAATCATGTGATTTTCCTTAAGGGACAAAAAGTATCGTATCAATCTTGAAAAAAATGTCCCATAAATCAGCGGTCCCCAACCTTTTTTGTACTAGGGACCAGTTTCATGCATGAAAATTTTCCACGGACTGGGTAGAGGTGCGGGGGTTCCAATAACAAAAACCTTTGTCAGTTCAGAGCATGTAATCTGAAATAATTAGAATCAGAATCAGAATCAGAATAAACTTTATTGCCAAGCATGTAAAAAACACACGAGGAATTTGACTTGACATTGGTGCGCGTGCAAGCGCGACATAACGACACGGCAGCCATAATAGGCGCCTCATCAAACAGAGATAGATAAGAAAGGGAGGGGAGGGGCGGGAACGACACAATGGGGGAGGAGAGAAAAAAAACTTTGTTAGCAGAATACAGCTTATGAATATTTAAGCAGATTATGATTACAATGAAAAAAAATCTCTCAATAGCACAGAGCAACAATCAACCACAAAAAACCAAAAGACCAAAAGTCAGAGAGGATCAGTGAATGGATGGGTGTAATTCAGTATATGAGTCAGTGTGTTCGTGTATGTTGAATGCAGGTGGGTGTTTATCAGTTACTGGAGGCAGCAAAATCTCTCCCAGCTGAGATGTTATGTCTTAGTGTCTGAAACTCGGAAGCATGTCCTTGAGGCATGGCAGATGGAAATTTCCTGAGCCAGTCACATGTCCTTGAGAGTTCAGATGCAGCCCCAGAATGTTTATGAAGAGAAGCACAATCTTCTGTTTTGTCTTAATCCAGGAGGAAAATAGTCAACAGGGCATCGAATTCAAGGTCTGATAGACACAGATCACTCAGAGCATAGAATTTTTTCATCTCTTGCAATCCTGTGTTCATAATTTCCATACATAGGCTTTAAATTCATTCCTTGGAGGCACCAAAAACGACTCCAGATGTTTCCCTTCTAGAACATGGGTAAGCATGTCCGGTAGAGTCCATCCCTCTACAGTGCATGCCAGATGGTAATTTCCATGTTAGTCATTGCCATTAGTTAGTGCACTCCCCCGTCTGGTCGAATTGTTGAAGAAGCAGCTATGCCGGGACCGCTTTTGATTAGCTCTTCCAGTTAAATTTTCGATACACCAGGAAAACTCCAGAGCCAATCAGCAGAAAATCCTGTGATCCTAGCCAAACCAGGTAGATGTTCCACATTATCAGTCGAATCATGCAGACACATGCGTTCCAATCCATGGGTCTCTCCATAGGGGCTCCCCCTGGCCCGAATTTATGTAAAATGTTGTTAATTTTATTAAAGCCGCTCACCAAATCCATTTTTTTCGTTTGGATCAAGATTCAGCCAGAAGAACAGCGACGCAGACAAGACAGCAAGCTGGGATTCTCAGTTAGGGAGGGAAGGAGGGTAAAAGAGGGAGCAAAGGAAAAAGCGTCTGTTCTCTCTGAAGGGCAGAAGCAAAAAAAAAATAAAAAAAATTACACTTTATATTAGGCAATTACAATGATTCTACGGCATAATATCAACTCACCATAATCAGTGGGAACCCTGTGCTTGTTTCCCTGCAACTAGATGGTCCCAGCTGGGGGTGATGGGAGACCTCTAGAGACACTCGAATTGTGTTCCGTATATCCAGTCTACTCCGTAGTCTTGGCTTGGTGGCTGTCACTGCAGAAAACCCTGCCTCACAAAGATATGAGGTTGGAAACGGAAGGACTTTCAGGGCTTTTGTGGCGATATCTGAATATTCTGCTTTGACTTTAATCCAGAATGCAAAGAAGTTTGAAGTTGTCTCACAAATGGGTTACGGATCCATTTCTTTCCCATTCCAGGGTCTTTTGTGATTGGGAAGTAATGTTCAAACTCTTTTGAAAGCTGTGACAGATGGTCATGCACCAGTTGGGAGAATGAAGGTCCGACCTCAGTCTCTTCTTTAATCCCTGCTACTGTGTGAAACATGTCAAAACCCCTCGTGTTCACTCTCTGTCTCCATAATTCCAGTTTGGCTTTGAAAGCAGCAATCTTATCAGACAACTTCAAAACAGTTGTCATTTTCCCTTGAAGTGAGAGATTGAGTTCGTTGAGCAAGTTAAAAATGTCACACAGGTAAGCCAGTTTCAAGACCCAATCAGTGTTGCAGAAAAACTCTGCCAGTGGCAACTGTTTTTCTAGAAGAAATCTCTGCACGGGCTCTCATAACTCAAAAACTCTAGCCAGCGATTTGCCTCTAGAAAGCCATCTAACTTCTGTGTACAAAAGAAGGCGTCTATGTTCTGCATCCATCTCTTCACAGAGCTGCTCAAACAGATGCGAATTAAGGGCATGTGCTTTGATGTGGTTAATAACTTGAACCACATCCTGCAAAACACCGTTAAGCTCAGATGACAGTTTTTGGCTTGCCAACATTTCCCTATGGATGACACAGTGTGTAGAGTCACATTCAAAAGCAACCTCCTTGATCCATGTTGTCACACCCAAAAGCCGTCTAGTCATCGCAGCCGTGCCGTCCGTGCATACACCGACACAAAACAACCAATTAAGTCTTCCCGATATGTAATCGTTCAAGGACTTAAATAGTTTGGCAGCTGTGGTGTTGGTTGGCAAAAATAGTGCACATAATAAATCCTCATGCACATCCTCTTGAAAAACATATCACACAATATTGCCTTGTTGTCAACATCAGTAGATTTGTCCACCTGAATAGCGTACCATGGTGACTCATTTATCCTCTCTAATAACTGCCTGAATGTCCTCCGCTATTTGATCGATTCTTCTTGTTATTGTGCTAGCTGAAAGAGGGACATTTGCTACCTTTTTCACGGCAGCCTCTCCAAAAAGTTCACTACATACTGTATGTCCTTGGTAGCAGGGAGAATCAATTCTTCCCCAGTACTATTGGGGAAGACTGATACCACCCTCTAACTGTCCCAGGTGCCGTTTGGCACCATAACCCCTAGTGGTCAAGAGTGGCAAAGATTTTTTTGTCAAGAAAATAGTTCAGATTTCCAAGGCTATAACTTGAAGGTTGCAAGAGATAATGGCTTACTATCAATTAGAAAGATGTAGAATATGATCCAAAGTTTCAGATAGGAATAAATTTATGCATCTAATTAGCATAATATCGTGGCATCTATATAAATTACATAACTCAGTCAAAAGGGGACTTTGGACATATTTACACAAAGAACGGTTCGTTTTTTTGACACCGTTTTTTCTACAGGGGCATTTTGTTATCTTCAAAGTATATGAACCACAAAATCAGTACAATGTAAAGAAACAAAGAAATTCGTCACTTACTGTTGGCAAAAGGGGCTCACTGGCTGGTGTGGTCGCTCCTTTTTCGTCCATCGTGGTCGTTATTTTGTGTTCTGTCGGTCATTTGTGCTCTCTCCCACATCTAGAAAGTCTTATGATTATCCCACGTCAATTTCATTTGTATTCCGCGGCTATTTTTCGTGTATGACACAGTTTTATCTGACGATACATGACGATGATGGTGGCCATATTGGTCTTGTAAGCTCAAAGGAGGAAAAAGACGAAGAAGAATAAGGATTTCTTCTTCTTTGGTGTATTCCGTGTCAGCCATGATTCCTCCAACGCATGCCTGCCACCTTCTGAACTGGCAGATCAGTACAAATCCTCAGTACAGCTGGGGACATCAGAGTCAGTTGACAGGCGCAGTTGCTATGCTGTGCCACTGGGGGCACGTGAAATCTGACGGTTAAAAGGTATGGCATAAATTAATGGTATCGTATCAAAAGGAAAAATGCTGGCATCGCCCATCCCTATTTCAAACATAGCAACAGAGCTCATGAACTCAGTTGTCTTTTTGACTGTATTGTTACATATTTTTAGTTTATCCTGTAGAAACTGGGAGTTTCTACAGGGGCTGCACGGTGGCGCAGTGGTTAGCACTGCGGCAGCACAGTTTACCCTTGGCCGGGGGATTGTGGGATCGTGGGTTCGATCCCAGCCCCCGACCAACAGTGATCTGTGTGGAGTTTGCATGTTCTCCCCGTGTTGCGTGGGTTTATTCCGGGATTTCTCCAGTTTCCTCCCACATGCCAAAAACATGCATGTTAGGTTAATTGGCTGTTCTAAATTGTCCCTAGATATTTGTTTCCTATAGGCCCTTAGAATAGAGGGTTGGTATTAATGAAAGCGCTTTGAGTGGTCTTTGTGACTAGAAAAGCGCTATATAAGTGCAAGTTAGTTAGTTAGTAGTTAGTTGATTGTTATACTGTTTTTCCTCCATTTCCTCTCAGCCATCTTTCATTCTTTTTTCAGTTGTTTGATCTGGTTGTTTCTCCATGGAGGTTTAGGTTTAGTTTTGACTTTCCTTGACCTTAGTTTGCTGTTAAAATGATCAACAATAAAATTACAGAAACAGATAAAATAACTGGAGGACTGTTGCATAAAACTTTGATACAGACAGCCTCCAATCCAGCCTTATGGCTCCCTCGTGGTCTCTATAGATGCCAATTTTGATGTATACCACTGACTATTTTTTGAAAAATACACGATAATTCAAAATTATAAAAAAAAATTGACTTTGATTATTATTAGTAAGACCGGCCAATCCATCAGAACAATTGGCGAGAAGATTGAGTTTCTTGCATTTTTACTTTTTATATGTCACATTGAAAAAAAAATGTTACATTGGGACTGTTAACTACAAGATTTGTATTTTGAACTTTAAACTAATAAAATTATGAAATGTTGTAAGATGTGCCTAATGCATGTGTTTAGATAGGACAGCTCAGTGCGTGAACGTGGGTGAGTGAGTGCGTGCGCGCAGCCGAGGCGCGCCCCCAGTGTGTGTGGAACGGCCCCGACGAGTGAACGGTGTGCATGATTTTGGTGCGGATGAGAGACAGAGAGCGAGGCGATTGGAGCAGGTAGATATCACTGCTATCAACAGTGCAGTCTGTAAATAAAGCCCCAACGCTTCAGCAATACGGCCTGTGCCTCTGTGTACCACCATATCCTATTTAACAAGAGTGAGGTTTTACTCGGGAGTTGACCCCGGAGGAAAAAGCGCCTCCGGCCCTGGAGAGGACAGATCTCCCCTGCGTCCCCCAACCACGGTTAGGAGACGAGAAGCAGGAACGGTTAACAGAAAGATCAATATCTCCCCCCAAAAAAATATTTTTTTCATGAGGGGGATCTTGTCTGATTCATGGGGATTCCTTAAATCATTATATGAATCAGACAAGAACTGCTTCACAATTATTTTTTTTAAAAATGGGAAAATATTGATCTTTCATAATTTTATTACAGTTTAAAGTTCAAAATACAAATCTTGTAGTTAACAGTCCCAACACAACTTTTTTTTTTTTTAAGCAGGGAATCAGGGTTAATCTTCATTCATATTGTCATTGTATTCTTATTACAATGTTTACAAATTTCTGTGTTTCTCCAGAGTTGTAAATATTGTCTGGTGTTTTGGGATTAATAAAGTTTTAATTATCTTGTGTGAACATATTGTTATTCATTATATGGTATTTATGAGGCTGTAACATTGCTGTTAGAAAAGTCTGTTATTTTTCTTCCATCATAAATGTTTTATTAGCACCTAGCTAGGTGCTGCTTGTTACAATTACATAATTTCTGTTTATGGAGAAAGATCCTTTGATGAAAGGGGGAAAGAATTATGGTTTTGACTTTGTCTTAGTGTTTTTTGTAACTTTTTGATTGTTTCAACTGTCTTGTTTTTTTTTACTTTTTTTTGATGGACCTTGAGTCTGGAATAAAGTCTTTGATTGATTGATTGATTGATTTTACTTTGAAACTCCTACCAGATGTGACTCCTAGCTAGCCGTAGGCTACTTCCGGTTATCTTGAACGGCAGCGGGATCCAGAATCTCCTTCAGATTCTCGGTTCTGTGGACACAGCAGAGGTGGACCGAGACCAGAATCGGCTGATGTGGATTTAAAATCTGAAATGGAGCCGAGAAGAGAAGGTTAGTTTAGTTCCTGTTACCGTGGAAACACCAGAATTGCCAACTTTCAGAAAAGCTTGGAGTGAGATTTAGAGGGAATTGATCACGGAGACTGGGGTGGTGGGGTGGAGGGGTGGAGAGAGTGCGCACATGTCACTCAGTGTTGCCAGATGGGAAATGTTGAAGTGTCATACCAGGGGCTTAAAATTATCGTATTTTGAGGAAAATTATTTTACACTCCCAAGTTTTCATTCTGACATGGCTCAGGACCATCTGCTTCAGTAACATGTTATCACAGATCGTGCATATTACAGCCGAAAACACAGTTTTACCTTTAAATAACCTAACGGAGCGGTTAAAAAAAGCGCCTTTACCTGTGTGGAGTACAGGATAAGCTCCTGGCCTGCACTAAACAGCCCAAAATATCAGTCATACTTAACTGTCTTCTAGTCATAGTTTTCGGTCACGTGACTTCCGGTGGAGGCAGCGCGGTGACGGAGTGGTTAGCACTGCTGCAGCACAGCAACTCACCCATGACCGGGCGATCCTAGGTTCGATCCCAGCCCCTGACCAACAGTGATCTGTGTGGAGTTTGCATGTTCTCCCCATGTCTGCGTGGGTTTACTCCGGGATTTCTCCAGTCTCTAATCTCCCTTCTTAGCCCCCTCTGTCAGCTCCTCCTTGTTTCCCGACATGAAGATCCTTTTCTTTTCTTTCTGTGATATCCTACCGTGTAGCAATGATCACACTTGAGTTATTTCTTTGGCTAACTCTGCCGTTTATTCTGCAACACACATAATAAGACTGAACATGGATTCTGCGCGGGGTTTTTCACACTCTTATTCTAATGTGTCCCCTTAATAGTAGTGCTGAACAATACAGGTAGTTCCCCCTAGAGGCATGTGCCAGTAATGTTTTAAATTAGACTTGCAGTCTACCACATCCCTCCCCTCTAGATTAAACTACTTTTAATTACACTAGCCAAGTATGCTAGACATCCTGGAACTCCCATTTAATCCTAAACAATCACAGTTACTTTTAACTTCTTAAACACATGTGCCATACATATAATTTCTTTCTCTTTTCTTTTCTTTTTTTTTTTTTTTTTTTTTTTCACATGTATAACACACATAACAGTCTAACTGGGGATTTGGTTTGACTACCGCATCCCAGTGAGGTTCCAGGACGCATTCTTGTCCTGTGGCTGGGGAACTCACTACTGACTAAGTATAGTCCTTCAAGTAGTCTGGAGCTTTCCTAGCTCGCTGAGATCTTCTCACGGCGGGTGAGCCAACTGCAGGTGAAGACTCAGACTGCTCCACTGTTTCGGCTGCTGCAGTGCTGCCCGTAGAATCTGCAGAGACGGTTACCTCAGGTTTCACCTGAAGTGGTGGTTCGTTGATGCTCTCCTCAGGATGGGTGTCAGACAACACCTCTGGTGCCATCGGCAGGGGAATGGAGCTCCTACCACGAACTTGGTCGATGTGTCGCCTCACCACTTGTCCATGACCTAATGTCACCTTGAATGACACAGGGCCTGTCTTTTCTGTTATTTCTCCTGGTACCCAGGCTGGTCCTGAGCCAAAGTTGCGGGTGTAGACCACGTCTCCTTCTCTCAGTATTCTCTCTCTAGCATGCATGTCATGATAACCTTTTTGTTTCTCTTGTTTATCATGCACTTTGTTTCTGAAGTCTGGATGTATTAAGTCAAATGTTGACCTCAACTTCCTTCCACACAACAGCTCAGCTGGTGACTTGCCAGTTGTAGATTGGGGTGTTATTCGATAGCTGAACAGAGCTCTCGACATTCGGGTTTCAATAGAGTCTCCTGTCATCTTTTTCATGAGTGACTTGAACGTCTGCACGGCCCTCTCGGCTAAGCCGTTAGAAGAAGGATGGTATGGCGCAGTCGTGATGTGACGTATGCCATTCTTTTCAGAAAACTCTTGGAACTGTTCACTCGTAAAACATGTACCGTTATCTGATACTATGATTTCAGGTAGCCCATGTTGGCTGAAACTCTTTCTAAGACATTCAATGGTAACAGTAGAAGTAGAGCTACTCACAGAATATGCATCGATCCACTTTGAGTATGCGTCAACTATGATCAGGAACATTCTTCCCATCCATGGACCTGCGTAGTCAATGTGAATTCTTCTCCATGGTTTATCTGGAACTTCCCAGGGATGTAGTGGGGCTGCTGGAGGACTGTTCCTGTTCTCCTGGCATGCCGCACATGACTTCACAAGCGCCTCCACCTCTGCATCCATGTTGGGCCACCACATGTAACTCCTCGCCAACGCTTTCATGCGAGTGATGCCAGGGTGTGCTTGGTGTAGTTGTTGCAGTAAGACATTCCTACCAGGTGGTGGAACAACCACGCGTCCTCCCCACAGGATACAACCTTCCTGGGTGCTGAGCTCATCCTGTCGTCGGGCATAGGGAATGAACTCAGGACTGTTCATCTTCGGCCATCCTCGCAAGATGTATTCTCGCACTCTTGCTAGAACAGGGTCTTTGTCTGTCCACTTCTTTATTTGTTGTGCGTTCACCAGGGGCACGCCGATATCTTCAAACAATAGCACTCTCTCCTCCTCCTCAGGCGTGCTGTCTCTTCCTCCATCCAAGGGTAGCCTACTCATCGCGTCAGCATTCGTATGGTCCCGTCCGGCTTTGTAAACGATGGTGTACTCATACGCTGCTAATGTAACGGCCCATCTCTGAATTCTCTGAGATGTCATCTGGGGTATGGCTCTCATTTCACTGAACAGTGAAATTAGTGGCTTGTGGTCAGTCACTATAGCGAACTGTCTCCCATACAGGTATTTGTGGAACTTTTTTACACCAAATACTACTGCAAGGCCCTCCTTGTCTAGCTGGGAGTAGTTTTTCTCAGCTGCACTAAGAGTTCTTGAGACGAACCCTATGGGTCTCTCTGAGCCATCCTCCATACGATGAGAGAGTACAGCACCCACACCGTAGGGTGATGCGTCACACGCCAGGATGAGTGGTTTGTTTGAATCATAGTGCACTAACACACTACAGGACTGAAGTAGCGCTTTGGACTCTTCAAACGCCTTCTGCTGCTTGACCCCCCATGACCATTTTTCTTCCTTCTTAAGTAAGGTATGTAGTGGTGCCAGCAGCGTGGAGAGCTTTGGGAGGAACCTATGGTAATAGTTCAACAAGCCCAGGTAGGCTTTTAACTCAGTAACATTTTGTGGCTCAGGCGCCTCCGCAATGGCTTCCACTTTGTCTGTTAGAGGGTGTAGACCACTGGCGTTGATCTTGTGGCCTAGGAACACCACCTCTTTTCCCATGAACTCACACTTGCTTCTTTTCAACCTCAGACCGCTTTTCTCCAACCGTTGAAGCACTTCCTCCAGCGTTTTCAGATGTTCTTGTTCATTTGGTCCTGTACAAAGGATGTCATCCAAATAAATGGTAACATTCGGAATTCCACCTAGGATGCCCTCCATAGTTCTCTGGAATATAGCAGGACTGGAAGCTACTCCAAATGGTAAGCGTGTGTAGGTATATAAGCCTTTGTGTGTATTGATGGTTACATACTTTCTTGATTCTTCTTCCAAGACTACTTGTTGGTAGGCGTGACTCATGTCTAATTTCGTGAAGTGTCGGCCGCCGTTCAGCTGTGCGAAGAGGTCCTCCACTTTAGGAATTGGATACTGATCCACCCGTGATGCTCGATTGACAGTGAGTTTGTAATCTCCACATATTCTAATGGAGCCATCCGGCTTTCTCACTGGGACTATGGGCGCCGCCCATTCTGCAACCTGCACTGGCTCAATGATCTTGTCATCCAGCAGCCTCTGTAGCTCGCTTTCAACCAGTGGCTTGACTGCATAGGGCACCGGTCGGGGTTTGCAGAATCGTGGTTGGGCCTCCTTGTCCACATTAATCTTTGCAGTGACACCTTTTAGCTGTCCCACGCCTTCTTTGAACACCTCAGCGTGTCTTTCGAGGATCTCCTCCAGCTGCAATTTGGGCTGAGATTCCACTTTATTCACCAACTGATCAATCATGGCCAGTTCTTGTAGCCAACTTCGCCCTAGTAGATTTGGTCCTTCGCTCCCAACTACTACTACAGGTAAGTCCTTTTCTTTGTTTTCGTGCTGCACCTTCACTTGTGCCATGCCTAGCACGTCTAGCTTCTCTCCTGTGTATGTTTTTAATTTTAATGAACAGGGATTTAATTCTGCTGTGTCTGTTTTCTTCCACAGTTGTGTATATTGCTGTTTACTTAATATGGTTACTCCACAGCCTGTATCAACTTCAAATGTTACTTTCATTCCATTAACATTCATGGTACGCGTGATGGGCGCTACCTTGGTCAGCTCCTCTGACGTGTTGTAAATTGTGTGAAAATCCATGTCTTCTGTATCACTTTCTCCCTCCCCTCTCAGTTGATTCGCTCGCTGTTCCTTTCCTGGGCCCTTGTTTTCATACTTTTGCCCATTAACTGTCGCTTTCAGCACCTGTGCGCTGTCCACCTTTATTCTACATGCTTTCTTAATGTGCCCTCGCTTGCCACAATTATGACACAGCTCAGTGGCAAATTTGCACTCGGCAGCATTGTGCTGGCCTTTGCAGCGATAACAACTGGGGAATTTGTGCTGAGTTTTGTCAGTCGACACTTTGTGGACACCTACTTGGGTCTTAGGCACACGAACATGCGTTGCTGTGTCCTCTGTTAGCTTCCCTTGCATCTCTCTCACATCTTTAGATGCTGTTTCCATCGCTTGGCATAATTCCAAAGCCTTTGCAAAAGTGAGTTTTGTTTCAGATAAAAGTCGCCGTTGCATTCGGTCATCATTCACTCCACACACAAGTCTGTCTCTTAACATTTCTTCCAATGAGTCTTTGTAATCACAGTGCAGTGCTAATTTCCTCAATTCTGCCACATACTCTGCTATGGACTCAGTGTTCCTCCTTATGCGTGAATTAAATTTGAATCGTTGCACGATTTCACTCGGTTTGGGGCTGAAGTGCTTCTGAAGCTCAGCAGTAAGCTGGTCGTACGTTTTATCTTTCGGTAATGCAGGGCTTATTAAATTTCTCAACAAGCTGTAAGTAGTTGCACCAACTCCACTCAACAGTACAGCCTTCCTTTTGTCTGGCTCCTCAATGTCATTAGCTTCGAAGAAAAAGTCCAACATTTCACTATATTCTTCCCATGACTGAGTCGAGTTATCAAAAGGGGTTACCGTTCCGATTACAGCCGCCATTGCTCGTCGTGGTGGGGAAACCTCGTTTTTCCTCCTCTGAACTTGCACTCGAACTACTGGAGTCACTTGAGTTTGCCACACTCGCAATGTTCTCTGTTTCTCGCCGCTGATTTTTTTCTTTTAATCCTCGTCGCCAATTGTGTGATATCCTACCGTGTAGCAATGATCACACTTGAGTTATTTCTTTGGCTAACTCTGCCGTTTATTCTGCAACACACATAATAAGACTGAACATGGATTCTGCGCGGGGTTTTTCACACTCTTATTCTAATGTGTCCCCTTAATAGTAGTGCTGAACAATACAGGTAGTTCCCCCTAGAGGCATGTGCCAGTAATGTTTTAAATTAGACTTGCAGTCTACCACACTTTCAGTAGGGACTTCATCTCAGGGTTTTTCCAGGGCTTGTTACATGTTCTCCCTGTGCTGTGTGGGTTTACTCCGGGGGCTCCGGTTTCCTCCCACAATCCAAAGACATGCATGTTAGGTTAATTGGTTGTTCTAAATCAGGGGTGTCCAACCTTGTGCCATGGAGAGCCAAGACCCTGCAGGTTTTCTCTTCTACCCAGTCTCTTCAGCAGGTGTTTTCACTTATCAGCAATCAGTGGGAAGAAGTTCACTGAAATCTGCTGTTGAAGACACTGGTTGGAGGTAAAACCTGCAGGGTCTTGGCTCTCCATGGCACATGGTTGGACACCCCTGTTCTAAATTGTCCCTAGATATCTGTTTCCTATAGGCCCTTAGAATAGAGGGTTAGTACTAGTGAAAGCGCTTTGAGTGGTCTTTGTGACTAGAAAAGCGCTATATAAGTGCAGGTTAGTTAGTTAGTTAGTTGAGAAATACCATATGATCTTGGTGGGTATGGTGTTGCCCACACAGAAGTTGATGTAGTCTGTGATGGTGTGTGTGAGGCTGTTGATGTCCTCACCATGTGGAT
This sequence comes from Pholidichthys leucotaenia, assembly GCA_020510985.1. Lineage (NCBI taxonomy): Eukaryota > Metazoa > Chordata > Actinopteri > Cichliformes > Pholidichthyidae > Pholidichthys > Pholidichthys leucotaenia. The sequence continues at coordinate 122,584,560 of CM035841.1, forward strand.
TGCAGAGCTGCTCCCATGCAGTGGATTCAAAACAGTCGTTTTGAGCGTCCATCTCCTCCTCAGACCAGACTTTCACTGTGCGGGAAACAGGAGGTTGTCTGTGTACTAGGGGTTTGTACACAGGCAGGAGGTGGACTCAAGTTGTGATCCGATCTCCCAAGCGGGGGGAGTGGCGATGAGGTGTACGCATCCTTAGCATTTGCATAAAATAAGTACAGTGTTTTATTGTCTCTGGTGTGGCACATATGACATACTGGGTGAACGTGGGCAGAATGGAGGACAGTGAAGTGTGGTTAAAATCACCAGAGATGAGGAGAGCATTTAGGTGCTGTGTCTGCAGCCTGCTTGTGACTGAGTGGGTGACATCACACACTGCCCCAGCACTCGTGGAGGGGGGTGCATAAATATAATCCCAACGACATGTGAGTATTCCCTTGGGAGGTAAACCAGCTGTATGCTAACAGCTAGCAACTCAATGTCTCTACTGCAGTGTTGCCCTTTAATCGTGATGTGCCCAGGATTACACCATCTGTTCACATACATTATCACCCCTCCACCCCTTGTCTTCCCACTGTCTGGTGTCCGATCTGCCCGTATTGCGTGGAAACCCTCCAGTTCAATGTTAGCATCTGTTGCTAGTTCTGTTTACCACGTCTCAGTAAACAACATGATGCTAATCTCTCTGAAGACGCTGTCATACCGGGACATGGCTGCCAGCTTGTCTGATTTGTTAAGTACAGGGATGAGAATCCTCCGCGGATCCGTGGAATTCCTCGGATTTGATCATGTCTAGGGTCATTCTCGTGAATCGTCTAAATTCGAGGAGAAAATTTTAGGGGGGGGGGTGGTGTCTGTTATGAGCGGGGAGCCGTATTTTCGATCGGCTGCTAAAATCCACCACGCAGAACGCGCTACCCAGCGAGATCAATAATGTAATGTAACAAGGCCACTGATTGGCTGATACTTACTGAAGCAACCAATCGGCGATTTTGTTATTCCTTTGTCATATCCAACACGCGGAGCGAAATGCAAATGGCGGACAGTTCAATCAACCGAGTTTTCCCGATTTCGTGAAAATGGTGAACCTAAAACTCACGAAAGACAACAAAGCAAGAATTTTAGAAATCGACAAAGGGATAAAGAACAAGTTTGGTTGGGAATGGCTCGAAAAAACTGTGTCAATGACTGTAAAGATCGGTAAAAATACCGAAGTTGTGGTTGAAAAAAAATGGCCGACTTCATAGCAAAATGCGAAGTACCAGGGAAAGCCCAGTGTGTTTATTGCAATGATTTCTTGAGTTATGGATCTCGTGGTTGTGTTGCCTTAGTTGAACACTGTTCAAAACAGAAACATCTCAAAATTGTGGCTACAAGGAGATCGAACTACTCGCTCGTGCTGCGTTCAAAACGATCGATGGACACGGTCAAATTCAGATGCCAGTCAATCAAAGTTCATCACAATCGGCCCCGATTACAGCAATTAGTGATCGGAAGACACATTCTGAGGTAAGATTTTTTTCTCGTTATAAGTAATGTACTTGAGAATTTTCGTGTAATGAATTTGTTATGAAATAGCATGTGTAAGTTGTGACGTCATGCCTGTTTTGAAACACTAATTGCATTTGAATGCTGATTATCGATTGTTAATAGATAAATGTTATTACATATTTTCCTCACAATTTGAAATGCAATCTAAGAATTTTGAATATAATTTATCATTTTTTGTTTCACTAGGAGGAGTTACATAATGCATGTGTAAGTTTTTTTGTCATGGGTGGTGATGGGTTGCCTTTCCTAAGATATCATTGCTTTTATTAGTAAACATAATTTCTTTATGGTCATTGTATAAAAATATTAAACATCTTTTAGGTTTTACTTACTTTCTTAGATTATCTTTCAAATATTAAAATATACTAATATGCAACTTTTTTATATTCCTAGTAACACTAACAAATGCACACATTAATAAATCTAAATGTTTGCAGAATGTCAGTATATTTTAATAAATGGGTGATGGACTTGGTGTTGGAATTTTGTTAATATTTATAATTTATTTTACTTGGTTAAATTATTTTGTCTGTTCTAGAACTAGGTAAATGTAATTCTGTGTCAGTTCTAAACATATTAAATAGTAGTAAAATATAATTTAGTATTATTACATCAACATACCATTCAGATATCATAAATTTACACATGTGATGCAGCAGCAGATTAAAAAGGTAAACTATAAATGCATTTGTACTTACTTCTAACTTTAAATATAAGACCACATTTGAGCATTCTAAAACACCAGATTTCGTTAGCTTCTGGGGGGCGTTGCCCCAGACCCCCCACCAAGGCTCCGCCTTGGATCCGGCTTGGGGGCCTGCGTCCCCCAACACCCCTGGCTTAGTTTCCTCTTTTTTTCCCAAACCCCATTCTCATCCCTGTAAGTAGCGATCGTACTTTCCCCATAATAACAGATGGAAGGGCGAGTCTGTACCTTGTTTTCCTCCCTCGTCACTTTACTCCAGCCAACAACCACGTTGTTTAGGCCTGATTTCTCTTGGTATGTTGAGTTTTTGCATTAGCACCATGGGGCGGTTTAATGCTAACAGCTGATTCCTGCGGTACAGTCTCCTGCTGTAAACAATGGCTTTGTCCTCAGGCTCAGGAGGCATTTGTGATATGAGCCAAGTGAGTAATATCAGCACCCATGCGGCAATCAGTGTGTCCGTGGTGGATAATGGGGTCGTAGGATAAGAAGTTGTGACCAGAAAAAAGACAGATAGTAAATAAAAACGGGAAGAAAAAAAACTCAGAATTGAGCTGCTGCACGCAAAAGGCATCCGATTAGTGTGGCGCCATAAGTGCAGAGACATACAGCAACAAATGTATTACTGTTGGTGTGCCAGTCTTTCTGTGCCAACAGCTGAGGTAGTTATTGTGCGGGTGATTACATTACAGTCCTGGGGGGGGGGGGGGTGCCTGGAACCATCTTTGGGCGAGAGGCAGGGTACACCCTGGATAGATCACCAGTCCATCGCAGGGTGGGAGAGAATCAATGCATCGCAAACAAAAAAAGGAAGTGAAAAGTGACAAATTTGACAAGAAAGAGGGAATAGTGAAGATGTTCGTCGGCCTCCGTTGGTCTATGATGACCGTGGAAGAGAATCCTAAACGTCTACTCTGCTGGAACAGCACTGCCTGTGGCTGAACAGGCTGATGCATACCTGCCAACCACTCCGGTTTTGCCGTAATGGTTCCGGTTTTCAAGATCCCATTCCGGGTTACGGCTTTATTAATCAAAATTACGGTTTTTCACTAAAAATTCAGTCAAAAATTTTAAATCGTAAAAAAACACGAAAGCAATTCCAAACACGGGATCGCTAGGAATCGTATCTAAATTTAGAACATAGTAGCGTCAGTAGTGTTTCTTTTCGTGGTTCGCTGCTATGCTTTACCTGAAGCGTTTGCTAAGCTAACGCTATCGCTATTGAGGGTATTGAGGTTTCTATTCTCACGCGAAATCCCGGAGAGGCGTGCGCACATGGCGAGATGTAAACACGCTGTAAACTGCTGCAGACGTTCGCACGACTGCACTTCAACCCTGGCAAATGGACCATGGATTATACAATTCAACATAAACATCTAAAGAGACAAAACAAAAGAGAAACATCTAAAGGGAGAATACATTTTATATAATGCCTAAGATTCTGAAGAACATGTGCTGTGTAATTGCAAGCCTTGTCATGCTTGGTGTATCATGTAAACACATAAAATATCAGAGCGATTTTGTCGTCATTACGCACGTGTCTGTTAAACAGTGCTAGTATACCCTGCTAATATTTCTAGTCTTCTAGTTACCTCCGCCAAGGAGTTATGCAGAAAGATGAGATGGCAAAGAGCCAGAGAGCAATGTATAGTGGTCATCACATACTGCCCAACCCACTTTGTTGCGGCCTACAGAGAGGTCAACAGAGGCAGAGCCGTCAACGTACAGGACAAGGTCTAGGTTGGGAAGTGGAGTGTCAGACAGGTCAGTCATGGTCACAGTCTGTGTCATCGTCACAAGAAGGTGGGGGAAGATTGGTGGCTGGGTTAATTGACTGTGCACAGCGTTTGACAGTAAAGTTTGGTGATTCAAGGATGATGGAATGATATCTAAGCCACCTTGCATGGGAGAGGTGTGATGACTTCTGCTCATTCAGAAGCAGTGCAACATCATGAGGAACATACAGACTGAGGGGATAATACAGAACAATGTCGCGGGATGCCACTACCACATGCCCTGCCGCAGCCACAGTCCGGAGACAGAGAGTGAGCCCTGCTGCAACAGCATCCAATTTGCAGGAGTAACACACAACTGGGCGAAGTCTGTCACCGTGGGGCTGCAGGAGAACGGAGGTCATGCATCCAGACTTTTCCTCAACATACTGAACAAAGGGTTTAGATGAATCAGGAAGTGAAAGAGTTGGAGGAACCAAGAGAGCTTTTTTCATGTTGTCAAAGGAGTTATAAGCAGCGGGTGTCCACTCAAGAGGGAAGTGTGAGGGACCCTTTGATGGAATGATTTCACGCATTGGTCTCTCAATGCATGAAAAAATCAGGAATGAAAGAGCGGCAATAAGATGCCGTGCCAAGGAAGGAGAGAAGTTCCTTCTTGGTTTTAGGCTTGTCCATGTGACACATTGCTTGTGCACGCTGTGGAGAAAGAGATTTGCCTTGATTGGAGATTTGATGGCCCAAAAATGTGACCATTGGTTTGCAAAACTGCAATTTGGACTTTAAAGCCTTGTTGCCTTCTGCAGCAAGGTGACACAAAAGCTTCAAAGAATCTGCTTGGCGTTGTGCTTCATTTGGAGCACACAGCAAAAGGTCATTGACATATTGAATCAGGACAGAGCCGTCTGACAGTTGAAGAGAGCTCAAGGAGCTTTCGAGAGCCACGTTATAGATGGTCGGGCTTTCACAGTAGCCCTGGGCCAATGTGGTGAACATGTAAAGAGCCCCATTGAATTGGAATGTGAACCAAAACTGTGAGTCTTTGTGGATAGGGACTCTGAAAAAACGCGTTTGACAAATCCGCCACTGTGAAATGGGTTGAATTTGAGTCAAAATGGTATGAGGATTACGGACCACAGGAGCGTGCTGAATGACAGCAGCGTTGACAGCCTGAAGGTCTTGGACAAAATGCTATTCAGCAGGTTGGCCCTTATCTCTGATCTTTTTTTACGGGAAAAATTGGCGTACAAACTGGAGAATTTGGCACTTCGACAATAATCCCGTCTTTTAAAAGTGATTCAGAAACAGGAGTGATGCCGTCACGTGCCTCAGCCCTGAGTGGGTACTGCACAGTGCGCAGCCCACAAAGATGGTGGAACACATGAGAGCATGTTGTCTTCCTGACTCTGTACAGACGGCATGATGACAGGTTTCATCCATCTGTATCGCCTGGTGTCATCCAAAGTTTGGATGAAATGTTTGCAGGAAAGTGTCACCACATACTCTGCACGATACATCAGCAGAGAAGGGGAGAATGAAACTGTATTGAGGCCCACATGGTGCAGTGATGCAGATGAAACCCAGTCATCAGCGCGGTGAGTGGCAAGGGCCCGTGCACCCATATTGCTCCACACTGAGGAGGGGGCCTTGGTGAGTGAAACATGTGGGTAACTGTGTGGAACTGAGAACAGTGCAGACATGCAGGGCCTCAGCGCAATTAGCAAAAAGCCAAAATCTGTTACCCACACAATGTGTGTCCTGTGCAAAGGGGCAGATTTAACTTGTAACCATTTTTTTTTTGTGTATTCTGTGTCAGGGCCCTGTGAGAGATGTGTTGTACAATGTGTTCTGTGTGGTGGCTCTGCCCTTCATCTGTCAGTGCCCATTCATAAATGTACAGCAGAGATGGAATTTTGGCAAAGGTCGAGCTGGGAGTTTCAATTTGGGTTCCCTGTGACGTGCAGGATAATGAGAGTGACAAACTTCACATCACATCTCTGCCTAACAAACTGAAAGGTCACTGAGGTGAAAATAGAAATTGTGAGTGAATGTTTTCCCATCCACTGTACATGACAATGGTTCTGTGAAAAACTCATGTGTGAAGCCTCCACTCGCCACCTGTGATGTGAGTGAACGATAGGTGAGAGGAGGTATGATGCAAGTGTCAATGCTGTGAATTTAGTATGAGATGTGTGTGTGGCTGCAGCGTGATTTTTATTGGCAAGCACATGTGCGGCGTCTGCTGGGGGTGAGGGTAAAGAGAGAGCGAACATTGTCCAGTCTTATCCACCTGACGTCACTACTGAGACTGTTGGGGTTTAGGCTGAGGTGGTGGGGGCTGGGGGAAAAGGTGTGGTGTTTGGCCAGGGTTTTGTCAGGCCAGGATGCACAGTTGTCTTGCTGGAAGGTACCTCTGCCCCTCCCCCTTCCACGGGGTCCAGATTGTGGTCTTACTGGGCATGCTGTGGCCCAGTGTCCAGCTTGCTTGCAGTAACTGCAGGTTGACAGCTGTGGGCACTGTGTCATCCAGTGTCCTTCTTGGCCACAATAGCGACACTGGTTAGGGCCAGCAGAGGAGTCTGGGTGTGGCTGCGTTAGAGTGGGGGCCCAGTGCGCTGTCGTGAGCAGGGCGTTTTCCAGGTTGTCCTCCTTGCTTTTGTCTTCTTCTTTGTGGTTGATTCATGTTTACGGTGGTGATGGTTGGCATGCTGGAGGACAGTCTCACAATTTTCCTCCTCCCACTCGATGCAGGTCATCGTTTTGTCTGCCGCAAGGTAAGGATGCAATTCTGCCATGACCCACATATTAAGATGTGTGCCATATGGTCCCGTATCTTTCATGTAGTCATTTGGGGTAGATGGGGTGGAATGCCCGCAATTGTTCATAGAAGTACGCAGGGTCGTTCTCCAGCTGTGGCAATGTAGCTGTGAACTTGGGAATGTCTTCTGGAGCCCACGGGCGAAACACCAAGTGTGGACTTCCGTCCCCTGCCACCTCCATCATAGGCATGTTGGCGTCCAGAGGTTGATCATGTTCTTGCTTTGATGTTTGGTCACGCAAAAGTGGAGTTTATGTGCGCGTGACCACTTTGTGCTGAGATGGGGGTTTCTGGTCAGTCAGTGGTTGGGCAGCAGCCCCTCCTCCTACCGCTCCTTGCTGCTCCTCGTCCACCCCTTCCTGCAGTGCTGGGTCCTCTTGGGCATCTTGATGTGCTGGCCCCCTTTTAAAACTGTCATCTTCTGGTGTGAGAGCATATGGGTCAGGTAGTGCTGGGTATAATGCCGGAAGGATTAGTAGGGTGGGGTTTGAGGTGGTACGGGATCCCCAGCAGAGTGTAAAAGTATACCGCCAGGACAATATCAGTCACTACGGAGGGTGACAATATGTATGGGTACATATTCATACTATACGTATAGGATAACTAAATAGATAGTTATGCTGTGTAGTCCATCTAACCACAATGCTCCGCACTGTGTATATATATTTATATATTTATGTGTACATATGTATATTCACTGCTCTTATTTTCTTATCTTCTAAATTATTACTCTGAGTCTTCCTATCCTGTGCTGTTGCAATCCTGGAATTTCCCCATTGTGGGACTAATAAAGGCTCATCTTTTCTTATCTTAAAAACTACTTTTGTGTAATTTGTGTACTTTCTCTTCTCCTTTCTATTCTGCTCCTGTTTCTCTCTCTCTCGCTTCAGTGAGCCACATCACGACCACGCCCTTTCCAATTGTAACTGCATCAGCTTTTCTTTGTCCTTCTTACTCCGTTTCTTTTGTCTGTAATTTCTGAATTTCACCATTTATGTTATCCCTCAAAGTAGTAATAATTTCTACAGAAAGTGACTCCACAGAAGGAAACTCAGCCTCACAGATCCATTTTTTTTTTTTTTCCAAAAAAACTCCACACTCTCAGGACCATAGTTATCAGTCATGTATTTCACCTTTGGTCTTGTCACGGCAGACAAACCCTGTCTGGGCTTGGACTTGCAAGACCCATTTTAGCCGATTTGACTGCTCAGTGACCACAAAACGTCTCAAGTGTGTCCCAGCACGTCCTTTTACTAGACCGTGGTCACTCCAGGCGTCCCCAGGCGTTCCCACGCGTCTGACTGTGCAAATTTGATCCTGCCATGAGATTAACTCGCCGGCCCTAGAATTTGATCCTGCCACGAGATAAACTCGCCGGACCCAGAAATTGATCCTGGCACGAGATAAACTCGCTGGACCCAGAATATGATCCTGCCACGAGATAAACTCGCCGGACCCAGAAATGCATGCACAGGAATTGGTCTAAAATTGGTCTATCAAGGTGAACTACACAACCGATATTTTATCAATAAACTTCTAGAAACACAGCAAAATTCACTACCTGAGATTTGGAGGCTTCTGAGACGGTTCTCTTGAATAATGTGTCACGATATTCCGTCAAGTGACGCGCTCACGTCGCCTATAAAGGCGGAAAGAGCCGTACTTCGTTCGGGTGATCAATCCACGTCAGCCGCTGGAAATCGGTGATCAATTATCCCACCTTCTGACACCAGTATTGTAGCCGAATTTTATCTAACCACGTAGAAAGGTCCTGGAGTAAAGTAATCAATCGGATCTGTGAGGTGAATCTTCCTTTTATTGTTGCAACAATAAAAGAGGTAAAGTCAGAAATACAGCTCTGCTCTCTCCTGAGGGGAGAGAGAAAACCCACACATATTTATATCTTCCAGGCTACAGAATAAAAGGAAAAAGCACAAAGCACTCTGTGCTACTGAGGAATATCTCACAGGTGGGGGCCCTCAAGGTCAAAACCATCAGCAGGAGAAGGGAGTGAGAGCCTGAATACCTAAGCTGGTTACTGTGACATACGAGTTTTATCTTGGGACACAAAGCATCATAAAATCATCAAACAGCTTGTAATAAAACAGTTCATATATGGATAGAAGTTATAGTCATATGTCGTAACACACATTTATAAAACATATGATCTCAACAGATAAATTCAAAGTCATTATAGAACATGTGATCTCAACAGATAAATGCAAAGTCATTATAAAACATGTGATCTCAACAGATAAATACATAATCAATGAATTTCCATTACAGTAGCATGTGGAGCAAGCAGATAAAGTAGGTGAAAGATCATTACTGCATATTTGACTGACATTCTGAGAAATACAATTGCACACTTGCTTCATAGAATTTTACCAACAATTCCCCCTGTTGAGGTGTCCAAATTGGGCACCTCACTAACCTAGTAACATAAGCTCGCGTTTTTGCATATTCCCCTGTTGAGATGGGCATAAACCCATCTCACAACCCTACTCTAATCCCTGTGTGTGATGTTTCTAAAGTTATATGGGTGATGCCTCTTTCCGGCAGTCATGTGGACCTGCTCCCTTCAGGTTGCCATCTCTCCAGTGGACATCAGGTGAGGTGCAAACATTGTGAGTCAGTATAGCTAACAATCCTATATGTGTAAAATATATTCAAAGCTAAGCTATTGTCATATTCACATCTACATCCTATCAATCAATTGTCACAAAAGAAACCTGTAGGGCAAAGGCACAGCAAAGCAAAAACTAACATCATGTGAATGTGCATTGTAGACCCTATTGCAGGCCCTAAACTACTTCCTCTTCATCTTCCAGGCCCCCATCTGATTCCAGTCGTGGCACAACGTCGTCATCATCCTTGCAGTAGGTGAGCAGATGGGCAGATTCCTGGGCACCTTGATATGGAGGAGGATCCTTGGAAGAGAAGGCTGCTGAAATAGATCTTTCAACAAGTCGTTTAATCATGAGAATACAACAACATCCACAAAAAACAAAGATCAATAAACTAATAATGATACTGATAAGGGCCCCTTGAATTATTTTTCCCCACTTGCCATATATATTATCAAACCACCTACCTACGTGATCGTCAATTCCAGATTGAGCTTTCAATTCATCTGATAGGGCCCTCAATTTATTTAAACTTTTAGTCAATGACCCATTGGGGGCGGTATGATTGGGGATCACGGTGCAGCAGGACTCCCCAAACATACTGCGCACGCCCCCCTGTTCAGCCAATAAGAAATCAACAGCTACTCTATTCTGCCAGGCTACCAGGGACGTGGCACTTAGTTGCTCATGCACAGCACTAAAAGCATCTTGTGTGTAATTAACAAGTTGTTGAACATTATAATGGATTCCTTTTTTGCGATTTACATTTTTGTTAACCGTGATGGGAAATATGGCACTAAAGATAGGAAAGGACTCAAAACCTGCGGCAGTTTCATCAACTAATTTATATTCATTTGGGATGTTTCTAAATTGACCTATATAGCGTCAACAAACACTTTATTTCCATCGTCTTCTGATCCTCCTATTACAGACTGTTTATTCCTTTTAAAGTCAAATTTGGCAAGAGTTTTATGTAGATCAGTGTTAATTATCTTATCTGCTCCTATGTAAAGCTTCGTTGGGGATAAAAGAGACACTAGAGCAGAGGTGCCAGTCCATTTTTTCGGTAATGAATTATGCAAACTGATCTTGCCGCAGTACCACCACACATCAGCTCTGGCTTTCCTGAGTTTACTGGCAATAGAGTTTCCAGTGACATTAATAGTCTTAGCACATGTCTAACCTTCCAACACTATAGACACCGGAGGATAAATCTTGATTAGTGAAACAATTAACATTGTGGACTGGCCCTGGAACAAAAATGGGTGGAGCCACAGTTCTTGAGACTAACGGATAAATTCTATCCCATCCTGAACAATTAATATTTGGATTATCTGAGGACATTATATCTAATATACAATCTGGATTGTTTCCTAAGGTGGTGGTAGCATTTATGGAATACTCTAAGGCTGTTGCGACCATTTGTAACTGTGGCCTAGCTTGAGTACAAATAATACAATTCGTTTGGTTTAGTTCCACTGCAATTTCTCTAATATACTCTACCCAAACGTTTTTTTGAGGTGAGCCCTTTTTCCAGGGACAAAACTTGTAAGAGAGTCATGCTTTGTACATTTATTTGGTGGACTCTGGGATCAGATTTAGAAATGGGAGTCACAGGTCGCTTAGTCTTAGTAGTAAGTACAGTTACACCAGTCTTATTAAAAGGTGCAGCTACACTAGACTTATTGGGAGGTGCAGCTGCACTAGTCAGTGCAGTTGCACTAATCTCAAGTTTGGGTTGCACAATAATAGAGAATAATCCTTGTGGATATCCTCGCATGTAGACTCCGAGCACATAAGTACCATTGTTTGTCGTTTTGGGGTCTTAAAGTAATGACAAGATGGTTTTTCCTCCATTTAGATACATAAGGAATAAGCGTCATGCTTACCGCGTGGCTTCTTATAATACTTATCCGAGATTTCAATTTATTTATTTATTTTTTTTGATTTTGTATACTTTATTGATCCCCAGAGGGGAAATTGAGGGCATCCACCTGGATGGATGAAGCAGCCATGGTACGGCGCTATCCCTTTACCATTCACACACACATTCACACCTAGGGCCACTTTAGAGTCTCCAATTAACCTAACCTGCATGTTTTTGGCCTGTGGGAGGAAACCGGAGAAATCCCGGAGTAAACCCACGCAGATACGGGGAGAACATGCAAACTCCACACAGATGACTGTTGGTCAGGGGCTGGGATCAAACCAGGGATCCCATGGCCAAGGGTGAGTTGCTGTGCTGGCGCAGTGCTAACCACTGCACCACCGCACCGCCCATCAGGGGCAAATTGTGGCCTAGGATCATAACCCCAATCCTCGGGCCCACTATTGGCTATACAGTCACTCTGTGATTCACAATTACAACTGGAAGCCATCAATGCAGTGCATATGGCGGTAGTTGCACAAATATATATTTCTTTCCCGACATATGATGTTGCCTCTGTCACTTTCCCTGTGCAAGATATATCACATAAATCCAGCTGATTAACGCAAGTGATTCCCTCGTCGCAGTATAAGTATATCTTAGATGTCACATCATGTTTGGATTGAGGACCCACAGCTCGTTTCTGTACTGATTTGTAATGTGGTAGTTGACCGGGTGGGGTAAGTCCTTCATGTTCCCTTCTGATGTCAGGAATGATAAAAGGTAAGCTGACCATCAAGCGAAGCAAGATGACGCCTACTCCTGTTTGCACCAACATTCCCCGGACTCTGTTTCTGTTTGTTCTAATAGCTGGCATATCTGCGGGTTATCTATTTTTGCATCTTTTTGCATCTATTCAGGTTCCAAAAAATCCTGGGAGGCTATGGACTCACGAACTTCAGCCAATGTTCGAGTTCCAGGAGGCACTGTGCACTTGATACAATGGGACTTGTGCCAGTACCTACTCAATTTTGATTCAGTGTCGTCTAAATAGACACGGAGTGCATGAGATATTGAGTCGTGAACCTTATATGGGCCAACAAAGCAAGGAGTACTCCAAGTCCTTGTGAAGTTCATCCTGTAGACGTAGTCACCAGGAGCCATGGTAGGCAGGTCAGGTCCCTGGGATTCTTGAAGAAGATCATCCTGTTGGAGAGGCGTGAGAAACTGAACCGCTAAGCGTAACTGTTCAACATAGTCAGAAAGTTCTTGTTCTTGTAGGTCCAAATCTGGTGTGGACCCTGACTGTAAAGCAGCTGTCAAAGGGCAAGGCATCTTTCTGCCTGTCAACAGCTCATGTGCCGTAAGGCCACTACGTGAAGGGTTCTGTCTGATTGAAACTAGACCCAAGGGAAGTGCCTTGACCCAGGTCAGACCAGAGTCAGCACAGATTTTGGCCAATGTGGTCTTTAACGTCTGGTTCATGCGCTCCACTAGGCCTTGAGAAGCGGCATGATAGGAGCATCCAAGAGCCCTGCGGATGCCAAAGTAGTTTTCCACCTCAGACAACTGTTCAGAGGTGAAGTGAGTGCCGTTATCTGATCTAATCACCGCTGGCACGCCAAATCTGGGAATGAGGTCATAGACTAGCCAGTCAGTGATCACTTGAGAAGTAGCAGCTTTACATGGTTTGGCTTCCACCCAACGGGTGAAGGAATCTACTCCTACTAACATGTATCGGTACCCCTGTACCCTGTTTTCTGGGCCCATATCTACAAAATCAATCAGGACTTCGGCCCAGGGATATGGAGGGACAGGAAAAGCTCCCATCCCTAACTTCATTGTAGGTCTTGGATTGTATTCAGTACATATAGAACAAGTATTTACATATTTACAAATGTCTGCAAGGTGTGGGTGCCACCAGCGCTGAGAAATCTGATCATATAAGTCCTTGTGTCGTCTGTGGCCCACTGAATGAATTTCCTTGCATAACAACAAGAGCAAAGCTGCGGACGCCGCGATTTTACCAGTGTGTGAACGCCAAATGCCCTCCTGATCCTTGTGCCCCCCCCCCCGTGATCCAAGGCTGACATTCATGGGGAGCCACCTGATCTTGCATGCCTCTCAACTCTTCAAGAGTAGAGCATCTGAGCTGATTGTCCTGAACTTGTGAAAGCTGTAGGGTTACCTGTGCGAGAGGGGATTTAGTGTGATATCCAGCAACCAGTTTGGCAGCCACATCCACTGCATCATTACTCTTGGCTGTAAAGGTGTCCGTTTTGGAGTGTCCTGCACACTTAACAATAGCAACCTTTTTGGGCAAGGTCAATGCATGTTTTAAGCATTTGGCTAAGTCATGATATTTGATATTTTTGCCAGTGGTGGTCTTAAAATCAGTGTTAATCCAAAACTTAATGTGATATAGTGCTGCCGTGCATGCATAGGCCAAATCTGCATACAATGTGAGTTCCTTCCCTTCATATATTTCACAGGCACGGACCAATGCAAGAAGTTCCATAGATTGAGCAGAACCACCTGAAACGACAGCGGCCTCAACAGTGACAAAGTCATTATTACAATGTTCCACAATGGCATAAGATGCAACGATAGAACCATTAGCAGCATGGCTATGGCCATCAGTGAAGACTTGGATTGAGTGAGGGATAGGTACAGTGACAACGTTGGGGAAGACAGAGAGCTCTTTAGTGACAACTTCAACACAACAGTGAGGAGTGCCAAAATTGAAAGGAGAAGTCAGACTAGAATCTGAGGCCTGAAATTTTATGTGAAGTTGATCAAGGACAGACAGGAGTTTAAAGCGTCTAGGCCCGCTTAGAGTGAAACACACACTGTCAAGATAGGAGGCTACAGAATGAGAAGTGTGAACAATAGTGGGAAAACAACGAGTGATGTAAGCGGTACCCTTAACAGCTAATGAAATAGCACAAACTGCACGTGTACAGGATGGGTGACCGAGCTCTGTAGGGTCAAGAGCTTTGCTGTAGTAGCATAATACAACTCTGCCAAGGTTAGATTGTTGCCATAGAATAGCAAATAATAATAATAATAATGCATTGGTTTTATATAGCGCTTTATCATATATACTCAAAGACGCTTTACAAATAGGTACATTATTCATTCACTCCAGACAGACAATGGTAGTGGCAAGCTACTTTTGTAGCCACAGCTGCCCTGGGGCAGGCTGACAGAAACGTGGCAGCCAATCTGTGCCAACGGCCTTTCCGGCCACCACCGAACATTTTTATACATTTATACACATTCATACCCAGTGTTATGGGCACTGGAGGCAATGCGGGTGAAGTGTCTTGCCCAGGGACACAACGGCGGGATATCAGGGGAGAGCGGGATTCGAACCGCCAACCATCGGGTTATTAGACGACCTGCTCTACCTCCTGAGCCACTGCCGCCCCAAAGGGAGGCAAAGCCTCCCTTTTCGATGACATCTAAATGGAAAGGTTTGGAATGATCAGGATGAGCCAAGGAGGTAGATGAATGCAAAGCAACTTTAACCTCTTGAAAAGACTTCTCAGCTTCTTCAGTCCAAATCAGAGGAGCAGATAGGTTAGTATTGCCGGCTTCAGACATGAGTTTTCTCAATGGGGCGGTTTACTCCGAGATTTCTCCGGTTTCCTCCCACAGGCCAAAAACATGCAGGTTAGGTTAATTGGAGACTCTAAAGTGGCCCTAGGTGTGAATGTGTGTGTGAATGGTTAAGGGATAGCGCCGTACCGTGGCTGCTTCATCCATCCAGGTGGATGCCCTCAATTTCCCCTCTGGGGATCAATAAAGTATACAAAATCAAATCAAATCAAAATCAAATGATTGAGAAATCCTGGACATATTGTCGGCTATAATTGGCCATGCCCAGGAATTGCATCATTTGGTGGACAGTTTGCGGCTTGGCATGGTTCAGAATAGAGGACTTGTCAGATTGGGACAGAGATACAGAACGGTGAGACAGAATTCTGCCCAAAAAATGAACATGAGAGCGACAACATTGAAGCTTTTCACGAGAGACACGAAAACCAGTTTTGGCCAAAAAGCACAAGAGGTCACGTGTCAGAACAGCCGCATCATGCTCAGTCTCTGCAGCGAGCAAAAGATCGTCAGCATAGGTGAGAATGACGCATCAGTCAAGAACAGGAGAGTGTAAGTCCTTGAGGATATTAACAAGGACAGCATTGAACAATGAGGGTGATTCAGTCAACCCTTTGCAGGAGACGTGTATAAGTGTATTGCTGACCATTGAAAGTAAAAGCAAAGAACTTTTGCGATTCTTCAGCAATGGGAACACAAAAGAAAGTGTTTGACAGGTCCATGACTGTGAACCACTGGAATTTGGCATCAATGTTGGACATCATGGTGAATGGGTTAGGTGTGGCTGTGTTCTTAGAAACTAGATGTTGATTAATTTGCCTAAGATCATGTACTAGGCGTGCGTCTGGTTTTCCTGGCTTCTCTACAGGGTTAATGGGTGTGTTGTAAGGTGAGGTCGTAGGTATTAGCACACCGCTTTCAACAAGTCCATTGATTGTATTCGTGATTCCCTGTATTTTGGCCGGTGACAATGGGTATTTCTTTTCGCAGATGGGCGTGTCAGTGTCAAGTTCTAGATGAATAGGTGGGATTGAGCATCTACCCACGTTGAAAGGGCCTTTGGACCAAACCTCTTCTGGCACCTCAGCCAACAGCCTAAGGCCATATGTGGAATCAGTACCCTCTCTACCATGGTACCTAGTGCGAATGACCTCCTCTAACATGACTTCAACTTGTCCCTGGGTGTCAGTCTTGTAGATGTCAGTGGACGGCGAATACTACAATTTGTCATGCTGTGTTTTTGTCCAATCCCTGGCTGCCAACCCCTTGGCTGTCATGGGTCCTAAATTCCTGGCTTCTCCCCCTGCAATGATTTTTAGTGTGATGTGAGGAGCCATGTCTGCAAGGGAGTATAACTCCTGCAGCTTGGGTGTAACTGTAGGTACGGCCGCAACTCCCAAATCCCCCACCAGCAGGAAACTCCAGGGCAGGGGCACCACTGGGTTGTTTGATTTGTACCTGACTTTTAAAATTTCCAACATGTCTTTCTATTTCTCCAAATAAATGTCATATGGGACTTGGTCTTCCGGCAACCTTAGATAATTTAAAGTCACATGGAGCGGGTCATGGGGGGCCACATAAGAATGTAAAGACTCAGTCCATGTCTTCTAGGGGGCCTCTTTTCTCGTCACATCCTCAACAGAATCAGTAGTATGGGCCCCCCAGAACACACGGACAGAGCCATCATCCTCAGATAAATCCTGCGTCATTTGTCTGGGTTTATCGGTTATGGATCTACAAACCTGGCCATTAGGGAAAATCACATCGGAATAATTTGTTCCACACACAACTACAGCATTAACAGTGGCAATCAAATCTCTAGCCATCAAGTTGATGGGACAATCTTTGCTCACCAAAAACGAATGTTCAAAAGTCAATATTTCATATCCCAGCGTTATTTCACATGGCATTTTTGCCGACAAGGGGCATTGTTGTCTAACTCGGAAAACCCTACTACCTCGATGAAGTTTGGAGAGAGTGGTAGAGCACATTTAACAGTACTGAACTTTGCCCCTGTGTCTACCAAAAATGGAATATTTTGGTCACCTACTTTAACGATTATTTCCGGCGCAGGATAACTTAATCTCCCTCCAGTAGGGCCCCGGCCCCCCAGTGGTAGTTGCCCATCTGCTGGGGCAGGAGAGCGGCATTTGGGGTTGGATGTGGCTGTTGCTGGATCGGCTGTGGTGATTGCATGTTTTGTGCTGGTTGCAGGGGTTGCATAAGTGGCTGCATCTGTTGTTGTGGTACCATGGGCAGGTTCTGCAGTGGCATGTAAGGCATTGGCTGTTGCATCATTGGTTGCACATAAGGTGGGGCATTTTGCGTGTACGGGTTATTGTAGTGGTATCTCGGCTGTCTACAATTTTTTGATATGTGCTCTGGTTGATTGCAATTGTAGCACAAGAGTGGGCCTCGCCCCCTGCCCCGTCCACGGCCTCCACCCACCATTTGTTGTGGCTGTTGCTGGAATGCCTGCATTGTTTGTTGTATCTGGTGTGGCTGCTCTAGATTGTCCGCATCGTTCTGGGGGAGTTGTGTAATCAATTTTCCTTTTTGTTTATCCCTGGTCTTATCATCATTTACTGTACCTGGTCTTTCAACATTTTTAACTGCATTGATTTCAACTGCAACTCCACATCCGCTAGTTTATCTGATTTCTGTGCGGCTAACTTATCATGATTAGTCATGTGGTGTACCACATGATCCTTCCACTCTGAATAAGGCTTTGATGAGAGGCCCACAGTTGCCTCCAGTTGTGTCCTTACTGCCTGGGGTAGGGATGTCATAATAGAATGTCTGAATAGACACATAATGCCATTATCTAATTTTTTGCCTAGCACACCTTCCCAATTATCTAAACATCTGGTAACATATGAACCGGGGGTCTCTCCAGGGTTTCTTGTTAATATTTGAAGAGAGGTCATGTCCACTTTGGTTGGCCACATCTGTCTAACTTCCGGCCAGAGTACCTGGGCTACACAGGACAATCTCACATGATCACTCATCCGGTATGTTTTGGCCTTTTGCTCCACCTCTATAAGCTCTGAATGGGAAACCCCACAAGCTGAAAAGCACCTCCTGAAATCCCCCTGCAGTGTCTAGTGGCACACATTTAATAAATTCCTTAGTCGAACTCCCACCCCCTTCCTGTACAGGTGGGAGGGAAGTTTTGAGCAATTCCATGTCTTTAGGAAGACATGGAATTTTTGCCTATAGGCAAACTTGTTCCTTTGCAGTTTGCCTATAGGCCTAAGAGGGGAGTTGAGGACGCGACTCTCACTCTCCTTAACCTGCTTTTTAAACATCTGGAGGGGAGTGGGGCTCATGTACGGCTTTATTCATTGACTTTTCGTCTGCTTTTAATACAATTCAGCCACACATTTTAATTTGGAGACTTTTAGAGCATTTTAATTTAAGTAACAATCTTGTGGGCTGAATTTAAACTTTTTAACAGACAGGACACAAAGGGTTAAAGTTAATGGCTTTTTATCAGACAAGGTGTGTTCCTCCACTGGGTCACCACAAGGGTGTGTGCTTTCACCCTTGTTATTTATTCTGTACACTAATATGTGTCAGAGTGCTTTTAAAAACAGACTTATTTTAAAATATGCAGATGACTGTGATCGTGAGCCTGCTCCAAGGGACTGAAAACAGTCATGGCCCAGTCACAGAGGACTTTGTCCAATGGTGTGAGGACTCACACCTACAACTGAATATAGGCAAGACTAAAGACATGGTCATTGATTTTAGGCGAAATGCCAACACACCTGAACCGACTAAGATTAAGGGACAAATAGTGGAACAAGTCACATTTTATAAATATCTGGGTACAATTATTGATAATACTTTGAATTTTAAATTGAATTGTGAGGCCATAAACAGGAAGAGACACCAGCGCCTGTTTTGTTTGAGGAGGTTGTCCCATTTCCATGTAGATAGGACCATCATGACACTTTTTTATCGTGCTTTTATTGAATCAGTTTTATCTTTCTTGTTAGTGTCATGGTTTAGAAACCTGCTCCTCAAAGACAGAAACTCACTGGCCCAGATCATTAAATGGTCCAGTCGTCTTATTGGGGGGAAGTCACAGCTGGGTCTGGAGGCCCTGTACACCAGGCAGGTACAGCGGCTGGCCACCTGTATCACAGCTGATGACTCCCATCCCTTGGCCAGTGAGTTCCAGCTTTTACCCTCTGGACGGAGATTCAAAGTCCCAAGATGCAGAACCATACGGTACAGGAACAGCTTTGTTCCTGCTGCTATCGTTCTTTTAAACAGGCCTTAATGCATTTTATTTAAACTCTTGGGTCTGGCCTTTTTACGTGGTCTTATCTTATCTACTATTTTATTGGTCCCTGGTGTGGTATAATGCTTACTACGGGTTTTATGGGTATTTTTAATAATATCTTAGTGATATTTAATGATTTTATTTATTTTAGTTGGGTTTTTTATCTATTTAAGTCTTTTTAACCATGTTCAGTAAGTTTCTGGAGTACCTGTCCATGTCTTTAGTCTGTGCTGTTCTTAAATTGTCTGACGTATGTGTCCTGTGTTTTTAATGTTTTGATGTTCAAAGTTGTGTGTTTGAGATGCCCTCTCCAGACTGTAAAAAGAATCTACCTACGGGTATTAATAAAGTCACCTTGAACCTTGAACCTTTAAGGCCAAGCGGTTTTTATTCTGTTTTTGACAGTTGGTCAGTTGATCTATAAGAGAGAACCAATGGAAATGCCCCTACACAATCGGGGTTCTCATAGCATGCAGCCCCTTGTTCTAAGCTCCCCCAATCGACCAGACCTGCATCACTTTTTCCTCCTTCTGAATCATATTCTCCCTGTGTAAAATTTCCTTCCTCATAAGGGTCTTTCACTAGTCCAGACATTCCCATGTGATGATCTGATTCTGTGAGTTGGTTTGCATTCATTCCTGGTCTATTGTTTCTGAGGCTCATGGCGTGCATATTTGCCTGCATACTTCCTCTTCCCCTCCCATGCTGCCTTCTCCTATTGCCCAATGGGTGTGGTCCCAGAGGAGTAGATGAGTGGGGTAGAAGCTGTAAATTTTGAAAAAATGTGTCTGTTGTGCACCCAGGTTGTGGTACAGAAATGTTTTGTTGCTGAATTGACCGTTCCTGTAAGGTCAATATTGGTGGTGATCTTGGGTTGCTAAGCTGATCAAATTTAGTAGTTAAACTGTCAAGTTTACATTCAGCCCTTTGTTGAACTAAATCATTGGCTTGAAGAACAGCCCCCACTTCTGCATCCGGTGGAAGTGGTGACAGCATATCTCTGTCAACTGTGAAGCAGGATGGATGATCATTGACTGTTCTAACTAAATACTTTTGAGCTGCGCCTCCCTGATCAATAGAGAGTATAATTTCCTTCACTACCACTAGGGTGTTTGGAACCACATGAGATTTCAGCTCCTGTGTGGTGTAAGCATATTGTCCTTGTTGAAGATCTGCCTCTCTCGTGTGTGTGACTCGTGTGTCTGGGCTGGTGGATAATGAACGGGGGCGGTGCGCACGTTGAAAACAATGGGTGCTGCGTGCTCCGTGTTCACTGCTGCTGCATATGCTGCTCCTATCGGGTGACGCAGAGGACTCTCTCTTACCTGCCCATGACTGTCTTCCATCAACTTTCTCATGACCATACTCACTTGTGGTGTGTTTGTGCCTCCTTTCATCTCTTTCCAAGCTCCTGGAGACCCTTCTCCTGGAGGTCGCTCCCATCATACTTGCATTTTCTCCTTCTGATAAATTTCCTACCTTTAACATTTCCTCCTCTCCGTCCTGACATTGACTCAATCTTCTGTAAGTTTTACTTAACGTCCTTTCTGTTAGATCATTAATTTGTTGTTGCATATATACAAGTCTGTCAATAGTCTGTGCTTTCTCCTCTAACTCTGCATTCGCCTCACTTTGTGTATGTACTAAGTCAAACTCCAAAGTACCTCCTTTCACATGTAACATCGGGGCTTGTATTCCTCCCTGTGACTGACTGTTTTGCACTTGTTGTAATAGATGTCTAGGTTCAGTGTATGGGCATGTAGCTGGTGCTGGCAAAGAATCAGAACTATATGGTGGTGGTTGTTCATTAGTATCCTGCCCTATCTTCCTGTCTTCTTCATGTTTGATTGTGTCTGTGCTCTTACCGTTTGGCACACTGCTTTCCGTTTTTTCATTCTCCTCCTCCTGAATTGCCTGGACTGCCAAAGGTACCTGTTTAAAAAGCAGTTCACTGAAATAGTGCTGTGTTAATGCCAGTTTATCTTGTATAATTATTTTTGCTGCACGCTTTTTACCCTTTTGGAGAAGACCTGCTTTTTTCTCCTCCTCCCTAGCCTGTTCTTGTTGTCTGTACAGCCTCTCTACATATGCAATTTTGTCTGTTTTATTTGGAAGGGGGGCCCCCCATATGCCCAAATAGTCCATCTCTTTGCAACCATTTTACCCATGTTTTAAGCTGTTTTCGCTCTTCATTTAGTTTTTCACGACGTGCAGTAGCTTTTAACACTTCCTCCATTCCCTTTACAGCATATCCCAGACTACCCAAAGGGTATCCAGAACAGCGTTTGTCATTATCCGTATTATCATTGTCTTTATCGCTATCCGGTTTTCTTGCCATTTTCATCCGACCGTCTTTAAGTGCTATAGTCTAATATCAATATCTTATAACATAAAGTGTAGTTATTATTATGATCTTATTTATCTTCACTTTTTCACACCAACTTTTCCACAGTTTAAAACTCTCTGCGGTAAGACCAACTATATTTTAGAGACGTGCCACGCCTGTTGCAATTCTCTAGGAGTTAAAACCTTTTGGTCTGAGCTAAATACGCTAGGGGTGCCAACTCTACTTTTTGAAATTAACCGATAATTTCAAGGGTTAAAACCTTTTGGCAAAGCTATGTATGCTAGGGGTGCCAACTCTACTTTTTGAAATCAAGCAATGATTTCAAGGGGTTAAAACCTTCTGGCAAAGCTATGCACAACTGAGTAACACTTCTTTTTCGGCAACCCTATATCAGTTACCTCGGGGTTTAAACCTTTTACCCAGGCTATGCAATGCTCAACGGGGCAACTCTACTTTTCGGTGGCCCTACAGGATTTTTGTCTTTTTCTTATTGTCCACCTCGGGGTTTAAACCTCTTGCCCAAGCTTATCTCCAACTCTACTTTCTGGAACAGTATTAACACGTATGACTTATTCCACGGGGTTAAAACCGTTTGGAGATTTCCTTATCTTTCTCTTATACGTCAAACTCAGTAAATATTCCTTAAAAACAACATATCATAAATCCAAGACCATATCTCAGGTTTATTCCACAAGTAAAATCACATGTATGTGAATATTTAATCTCTACAGAAAGGTCTGTCCCTTAAGGGACAGGCAGAAGTTTGTTGAAGAAGGCTTCTGCTTACCTTTTATAGTTTGCGGCCGCCGAACTGTAGAGAAAAAATTCCTCACGTCGTCTACAAAACTAAACTTAGCCTCGTAACCGGGCGGAAACACCAAACTGTTGCATTCTAGTATCTTAACCTCCAGTTCTTTTGGTACGAAGGCCAAATAACCAGACAGAGAAGTGAAGTGTAGTTTCACTTACTTTACTGAAGCTGAGCTATGGTCCCTGTTACAGCACTGGAGCATAACTCTTATAACATAGAACATATCAGAAGAGAATGCTGCAGGAAAAATGGGTCCTACACTTTCTATAAAACTTCCCCACTCCCTCATGCAAGGGGGAGTGGTTTCCTCATTTGTATCAGTAATTTTCCATTATGTGAACACTTCTGCTTTCAGCAGAAGTGAGTCTAACTATTTTCAACAAGTGGGTCATAGAGTGTAACCTAAAAACCACAGTGTAGCATGTGGAGCAAGCAGATAAAGTAGGTGAAAGATCATTACTGCACATTTGACTGACATTCTGAGAAATACAGTTGCACACTTGCTTCATAGAATTTTACCAACAATAGTCTACATACAGTACTTGTTCTATTTGATTTTCTTTGTTGATTTTGGATATGACTTAAATTTTTATGTTATTGATTTTAAAATTGTAATGGGGTAGGCACTATAGTATAAGCACTAGCTTCAGCTTTCACCCTTCCGGGTGCTCTTTTTGTGTTCTACATATTTTTTTGTTCTTATTGTATGTATGTTTATTACCGAATAAATTCATTCATTCATTCATACATGCTTTACAGTCAAGTGTCAGCTAATTTTCGGACTTGTTGTTTTTGTATTTTTGAATGTTTTTGCGTAGCTCGGGTTCTTTTTGCTGTTGTTCGTGGTTGTGCCATAGACTGGATAAATGGAGGCTCCTCACAAACAAGCATAGCTAAATCTGTGGCTTCAACAGCAATGCATAGATCAATGCAATGCGTAGATGCACCGAAAACTAAAAAGGATTGTTGGTGTGATCGGTGGTACAGACATAGGACAGACTCAAGAGCACCAGGTACGTTTTCACTTGTATGAATGTCACAGATCTGACGTTTATGTGTCATATATGTCATCAGATGTATGGCTGCATGAAGTAAAATAAAAAATAGTACCAGTTTGCTTCCGAGGCTTAATGTTCAATGAAAGGACTAGCTGTTACAATCCCTGCTGTTTGCACCACTTCTGAGTCCATGGGGAGTTCTTGAGAGATGGCCACTATAAGGCTTCACCGCTGGGACACATCGTCAGTTGTGTACCTCAGCATCACAGGGTGTTTCGGCCATTTATCACAAGACACCCTCCACTGAGGAAGGCCCACCACAGGATGATCAAGCCTGGGTGTGTGTCCTGCGGTTTAGCTGTTTGCCTTAGAAGCGAAGATGGTATCTCTCTTTTTCATTCCCAGCCAGCAACTGGTCCTCTATCCTTCTTCTTTTAGATTTCATTGGCATTTGGCATCCAGCTTACAGGTGCATTACCGCCACTGACTTGATTATCATCACTCTATATCTTTGTAAAAGGAGTTCTTATAAGGAGTTCTGAACAACTCCTTATGTGTGAAAAAATTACAGTGGGGTAAAAAAGTATTTAGTCAGCCACCAACTGTGCAAGTTCTCCCACTTAAAAGATGAGAGAGGTCTCCAATTTTCATCATAGGTATACCTCAACTATGAGAGACAAAATGAGAAAAAAAAAATCCAGAAAATCACATTGTCTGATTTTTAAAGAATTTATTTGCAAACTAGAAAAGCACTTGGAGAGCGCAGACCTCCGCCAAGTGCCACAGTTCCCCCCATACAGTGTTTTACATCATAAATATTAATCCTACATTTATTGTGTGTACGTTTTCAGATTCTGTGACCATGAAAACATATGAGTAGCAATTGGATTCACATGGATAGGATTAGTGGCTCAGTAGTTATTCAGGAAAATTGCATTTTGCATAATGGCGGTTTTCTTCTGGATGTAGCTCCATAGCTTTTAAAGATACAACAAATCCGTTGACACACTACAGATTCCACAGTGTCTTGGCTACATAATGGTGTTTGTTGAGTGATTTTAGCTTCATTTGTTCTCTTCCTATGAGGAAAATTGCAAAGGTCCCCTATTTTTGTTGATATTGTGGATCATAGTATCCGGAATTATTGCATTATCCGGATCCGTCTTCGATATATTATAGAAGCTGTGGACATGTTGTCCTGTATTTTTTTTGTTTTGCAAGTGTTCTGACGATTTTTGGCAGACTTACATGCACAAATATTGAAAATGGCCCTATCTCGCAATGTTAAAGAATCCTTTAAACAATTCCTGGATGCAGACGGTGATCCGGATCACCACCAAAATGTAATCATCTGTAGGATACCCCATTTCTGACAATCTGTGAAAATTTCATGAAAATCCATCCATAACTTTTTGAGTTATCTTGCTAAAAAACAAACAAACAAACAAACAGACAGGCAGACAAACCAACGCCGATGAAAACATAACCTCCTTGGCGGAGGTAATAATTATGGTGTAAAATAAGTATTTGGTCAATAACAAAAGTTCATCTCAATACTTTGTTATATACCCTTTGTTGGCAATGACAGAGGTCAAACGTTTTCTGTAAGTCTTCACAAGGTTTTCACACACTGTTGCTGGTATTTTGGCCCATTCCTCCGTGCAGATCTCCTCTAGAGCAGTGATGTTTTGGGGCTGTCGCTGGGCAACACGGACTTTCAACTCCCTCCAAAGATTTTGTTGGCAATGACAGAGGTCAAACGTTTTCTGTAAGTCTTCACAAGGTTTTCACACACTGTTGCTGGTATTTTGGCCCATTCCTCCGTGCAGATCTCCTCTAGAGCAGTGATGTTTTGGGGCTGTCGCTGGGCAACACGGACTTTCAACTCCCTCCAAAGATTTTCTATGGGGTTGAGATCTGGAGACTGGCTAGGCCACTCCAGGACCTTGAAATGCTTCTTACGAAACCACTCCTTCGTTGCCCGGGTGGTGTGTTTGGGATCATTGTCATGCTGAAAGACCCAGCCACGTTTCATCTTCAATGCCCTTGCTGATGGAAGGAGGTTTTCACTCAAAATCTCACGATACATGGCCCCATTTATTCTTTCCTTTACACCGATCAGTCGCCCTGGTCCCTTTGCAGAAAAACAGCCCCAAAGCATGATGTTTTCACCCCCATGCTTCACAGTAGGTATGGTGTTCTTTGGATGCAACTCAGCATTCTTTCTCCTCCAAACATGACAAGTTGAGTTTTTACCAAAAAGTTCTATTTTGGTTTCATCTGACCATATGACATTCTCCCAGTCCTCTTCTGGATCATCCAAATGCTCTCTAGCAAATTTCAGACGGGCCTGGACATGTACTGGCTTAAGCAGGGGGACACGTCTGGCACTGCAGGATTTGAGTCCCTAGTGGCGTAGTGTGTTACTGATGGTAGCCTTTGTTACTTTGGTCCCAGCTCTCTGCAGGTCATTCACTAGGTTCCCCCGTGTGGTTCTGGGATTTTTGCTCACCGTTCTCGTCATCATTTTGACCCCACGGGGTGAGATCTTGCGTGGAGCCCCAGATCGAGGGAGATTACCAGTGGTCTTGTATGTCTTCCATTTTCTAATAATTGCTCCCACAGTTGATTTTTTCACACCAAGCTGCTTACCTATTGCAGATTCAGTCTTCCCAGCCTGGTGCAGGTCTACAGTTTTGTTTCTGGTGTCCTTTGACAGCTCTTTGGTCTTGGCCATAGTGGAGTTTGGAGTCTGACTGTTTGAGGTTGTGGACAGGTGTCTTTTATACTGATAACGAGTTCAAACAGGTGCCATTAATGCAGGTAACAAGTGGAGGACAGAGGAGTCTCTTAAAGAAGAAGTTACAGGTCTGTGAGAGCCAGAAATCTTGCTTGTTTGTAGGTGACCAAATACTTATTTTCCACCATAATTTGCAAATAAATTCTTTAAAAATCAGACAATGTGATTTTCTGGATTTTTTTTTTCTCATTTTGTGTCTCATAGTTGAGGTATACCTATGATGAAAATTGGAGACCTCTCTCATCTTTTAAGTGGGAGAACTTGCACAATTGGTGGCTGACTAAATACTTTTTTGCCCCACTGTATCTGTAAATCTCTGTCTGTGTGTCCGTGTCATCTTCATCTTCTTTTAGACTTGATTGGCAGTTGGCAACAAGCCTACAGGTGCATCACCGCCACTGACTTGATTATCATCACTCTGTATCTTTGTATAAGGAGTTCTTATAAGGAGTTCTGAACAATCGTCTTCTTCTTCTTCTTCTTTTAGACTTGATCGGCAGCCGGCAACCAGCCCACAGGTGCATCACTGCCCCACACTCCACTCCACGTCATCACTCCATCTGGTCAGGAGCTGTAGTCCCTATCCTTCTTTTAGACTTGATTGGCGGTTGATCCACCAGCCCATGATGTCTGTGAACTTAAAGATCCCCCCACTTAACAAGTCCTCAACTGCTTCCCAATGTAGCCCCCTTGATGCCAAGATATTTTTTCTGCTGCTTTCACATTGATTTTGATTTTTTTCTGTTTTCTTGGAAGTCTGCTCAGTACAGTTTAACACATCTACCACAAATAAGACAAAATTATTTTCCTTCATAACCAGAGAATCTTCCTTAATTCTACTGCAAGCCTGCACACTTTCCCTGTTAAGAGTCCACTCCCACTTTTTTAGCTGGCACCTTTTTCGCAGCTTCTGCATATGTTAATCCCTGGAAGACTTTTACCTGCTAAATTTCTGCTGCTCTTTTGCTGGCTTCACAACCTTGATATGCAGAACTATGTTCACCACCGCAGTTACAGCACTTAAATCTGGCTTCTCTTTCATATTTGCCATATTCATGTTCACCGGAGCATCTGGCACATCATTGGCTACCTTTGCATATTGCTGCTACATGACCAGCCTTTTGACATTTGAAACATCTGAGTGGAGGAGGAACGTAAAGTCTAACTTCATAGCTCATGTAGCCAATATACACCTTACTTGGCAGTCTTGTTTCATCAAATTTTAACATTACCGACAGACTATCACATTTTTCACCATTTCTATTAGTTTTCAGTCTTTGTACCTCTGTCACTTTTGCTCCAATGAAGTTTTTCATTACTAGTGCATACCCGTGCATACCCGTCCATGCCCGTAGAAACCAAGTATAAACAAGTATTTCTGCATGCCCGTTGCTGAAGGGTCTCCTCCTGTCTCAGACGGCTGTGTTGTTCACAGTCATGGCTGCGGCGTACTGGTGGAACCTGAGGTGTTTCATGTTCATGGCATCCTTTCTGACGTGCAGCAGTTCTCCTCATTCTATTGCTGTCCATCTGGTGGGTCTTCTTCTTCTTTGTTCAGACCACTGGTTGAGAGGTAGGTGCATCGTAATTCCAGTTCATGGGCATGATCCTGAAAAAGTGGCTTTTGACCCTGTTCAGGAAGGCCCGTGCATGCCCGTAGAAACCAAGAAACCTCAGCACCCGGTGAAAATCAGCGCTTTGCTTGTCATTTTACACATTTGTAGTGTAGACTGGCATTCGTCAAGGTTACACATTTGCCGTCATGTAGGCATGGCGAGTCGTCCTATGATGCCTGAGTTCATAGGACGCTCTATGTCATAGAGGGGTGTCAAAAGCCTGTTTTCCACTAGCCCAGCACACCTCGGTACGGCTCGATTCACTTCAGTACGGCTCGGAATGCTTCTGTTTCCATTAGCACAGTGTTGCGGGGCAGCAGCAGATTCTCAGCGAGGCGGGGCCACACTCCCATGATGTTATGCACCGGACTGAGTCCTTATTTACACCAGACAAAAAATGGAGGATCCAAGGATTATTGCCTTGCACGCTCTGTGGTTTTATCTCACAATTAATTTTATCTCATAATTAAGCTGCAACAACACAAGTCACTTTTGTTTTGAATTAACTGCCAAATGACCTAGAAATAATGAGCTGAAACTTGTTTTTATTCGTATTAAATAATGCGACGGTGGCACACTGGACTACACCACATCCTAGGGCATTTTGGATGTACTGAATTAAAAAAATTCATGTTTTTCACCTTCAGGTCAACGTTTGGAACAACAGTATTATTATTTTCCGTTTAGATCAGGGGTGTCCAACCATGTGCCATGGAGAGCCAAGACCCTGCAGGTTTTACCTCCAGCCAGTGTCTTCAACAGCAGATTTCTGTGAACTTCTTCCCACTGATTGCTGATAAGTGAAAACACCTGCTGAAGAGACTGGGTAGAAGAGAAAACCTGCAGGGTCTTGGCTCTCCATGGCACATGGTTGGACACCCCTGGTTTAGATGATGCTACACTCCTAAAGTATTGTAAATCTCTGAATTTGGAATGCCGATAGAACATTCAATTTATATATACTTGTACCTTTGACTTGGTGCTAATTTTTTATGATATTTCAATAAAAAGAACAGAAAGCGTACAAAAAGATTTCTTTTTTGGTCGAGTTAAAAATTACATTACCTTTACAATGGTTGACCCTCAGTATCATTTTGATCAGACTAGGCAATGGAATTTCTATGTAATTATACTGTTTTATAATTCAGTGTTATAACAGACAAACCACACTTTCCAAAACAATTCCATTTTATTATATACAAAATATTAAAATAAAAAAAAACTTTGCAACACAACATGAAGGTTAATCGACATTTTATACACGCCGACCACTGAGTGCTGAGGCTCGATAGAATTAATCCATCTCTGCCAACTGTGGGTCAGGAAGGCTCGGTTGAATAATCCGGACGGGCTGTCGCGGCGGACGCGTGGGATGATTCTACAAGGAAAATGCACACAATAAAATACAGAACGAAATATATACAGAAAAGACAATAGTTTTTAACAAGAATACATAAGCTTATTTCAGCGTATTGTTCACATGAATAATTACAATAAAAGCTTTAGTCCACATTGTGCTGCAATAAAGCAGCGATCCATCCACAAATGAACAGCTTTTTTATTGCATAAATAAACTGAGCGTCTTACCGAATATATTTGCAAAAAAACGCACAATAAAAAAAAATTAAAACTCACCGTTAAAGGACTCCGATGTCGAGACCTCCCGGTATATTTTTTCATTCCGGGCGGCTCCGTCTAACTCGCGCTGATTACGTTCGTCTGACAATGCAGTGAGCAGACACTGCACCCCCTTATTGCTCCATGGAACACCCTTATTACGCGAAGCCATTTTTGATAGAGAATAAATGAAAAATAGCACAGCAATACACTGAAAAGGAACCGCCAACAGTGGTTGCGTGCTGAGTAGGTCGTGAAGATTCTTTTTTTTTTTTTTTTTTTCAAAAACTTTATTGAGAAGGTCGTGAAGATTTGGTAGAAGAGGAGGAGGAGAGGGGCGGTTACAACCTGACCAATCAGCGGCGACCAGTCTGTTAACGTCACAACACGGCACAGCTCAGCACTGCTGTACCCTGCCCTTCAGCGGGGCTGAGAATCACGGCTGTTAAACCGTGTTGGGGCTTGTGGAAAAGCGTACAAAGCGTGCTGAGCCGTCCCGTGTCGCGCTAAAGCGTGCTAGTGGAAAAGGCCCTAAACTCATTCCATGGAGGGCCAAGACCCTGCATGTTTTGCTTCTACCCAGTGTCATCAGCAGGTGTTTTCACTGATCAGCAATCAGTGGGAAGAAATTCAGTGAAATCACCTGTTGAAGACACTGGGTGGAGGTAAAACCTGCAGGGTCTTGGCCCTCCATGGAATGAGTTTGACACCTGTGCTCTATGATGATGAGGCAGAGATCATAGGCCATCCTATGATGTCCTAGAAGCGTGCTTTAAAGGGGGGGTGCTTTGGTTGTCTATGTGCCGTGGGCTTGATGTATATGACATCATAAAGACACATTTGTCTATGTGCCGTCCTATGATGCCTGAGTTCATAGGACGTCCTATGACGTTGGATGATGGTGAAAAATGGTAGACATAGCTCTGCATATCGAGGTTGTGAAGCCAACAAAAGAGCAGCAGAAATTCAACAGGTAAAAGTCTTCCAGGGATTAACATATGCAAAAGCTGCGAAAAAGGTGCCAGCTAAAAAAGTGGGAGTGGACTCTAACAGGGAAAGTGGGCAGGCTTGCAGTGCATGCAGCAGAATTAAGGAAGATTCTCTGGTAATGAAGGAAAATAATTTTGTCTTATTTGTGGTAGATGTGATAAACTGCACTGTGCAGACCTCCAAGAAGACAGAAAAAATCAAAATCATTGTGAAAGCAGCAGAAAAATATCTTGGCATTAAGGGGCTACATTGGGAAGCAGTCGAGGACTTGTTAAGTGGGGGATCTGATCACAGACATCATGGGCTGGTGGATCAACCGCCAATCAAGTCTAAAAGAAGAAGAATGAGATGAGACGCAGATACGGACTACAGCTCCTGACCAGATGGAGTGATGATGTGGAGTGGGGTGCATGGCAGTGATGCACCTGTGGGCTGGTTGCCGGCCGCCGATCGAGTCTGGAAGAGGAGGACAAAGAAGAAGATGATTGTTCAGAACTCCTTAAAAGAACTCCTTTTCAAAGATATAGAGTGATGATAATCAAGTCAGTGGCGGTGATGCACCTGTAGGCTTGTTGCCAGCCAGCAATCAGGTCTAAAAGAAGAAGAAGAACTCCTTGTGCAGGGATGTCGAGTGGTGGTGGTCAGGTCAGTGGTGGTGGTGCACCTGTGGGCTGGTTGCTAACCGCCAATCAAATCTAAAAGAAGAAGAAGATAACAAGGGACGTGTTGCCATGGCCAAGATATATAGGGTGATAATATAGAGTGAAGTTCGTGGCGGTGGTGCACCTGTAGGCTGGTTGCCAACCACCAGTCAAATCTAAAAGAAGAAGAAGAAGATAACAAGAGGAGTAATGATAATCAAGTCAGTGGCGGTAATGCACCTTTAAGCTGGTTGACAACCACCAATCAAATCTAAAAGAAGAAGAATCAAATGCTGGAATCCTTTGATGTTCTGATGATGCAACATCCCCCTCCGAGGCAGACCCACCACAGGTTGGTCAAGCCCAGGTCTGTGACTGGTTGGGCTCCAGGCTGGAGACTGCAGGAGAGTCCATGTGAAGCTGAGCCTCATCCGAGGTGCTGATACCCTGAGGACTGATTTAAGAAAGATATCATAGGTTTTTTCTTTGCATTTATTGCACTGCAATGAAATAATATGGACTTGATATTAGCAGCTTCGGGATGCATTAATTTTTAAATTATCACAAAATATAGATCAATAAAATTTTCAACAATACCCCCCCCCCCCCGCCACCTGAAAAGGATTAAGCGGAAGAAGATGGATGGATGGATGTCAGAAAAGGTCTGTACGTGTTAATCAAATCAAATCAAACTTTATTGTCATATTGCTGTACATACAACTGTAGTGCAGGCAAGATGAAATTGCGTTTCTCTCGGCATCCATATAAGAAGCAGCATGATTTAAGACACACTCCCACATAGCTCCACCCCCCCACCCCCACTCCCCCATCCATTCACACATCCCTGAGACATACTTGGGGAAAAAGAATAACTAGCTATAATATACAAAATGTCCGTAGGTGCAGTAGTGTGTATGAGAGATTCCGGGTCAGCTGTTCAGCATCCTGACAGCTTGTGGAAGGAAGCTGTTGATCAGTCTGGTGGTTCTGCCTCTGATGCTCCGGAATCGTTTACCAGATGGAAGAAGTTCAAAGTGTTTATGCAGAGGGTGAGAACGATCCTTGACAATGTTCAGTGCCCTGCTCCTACAATGGTTCTGCAAAAGTTCTTGGACAGAGGGGAGGGAGACTCCAATTACCCTCTCCGCCCCCTTGACTATCCTCTGCAGGGCTTTTTTGTCTGACATACTGCAGCTGGAGTACCATGTAGCAATGCAGTACGTCAGAACACTCTCCACCACACCTCTGTAGAAGGTCCTGAGGATGCAGATGGGGAGAGAGGCCTGTTTGAGTTTCCTCAAGAAGTGTAGTCTCTGCTGAGCCCGCTTCCTGATCTCCAAGGAATTCTTGCTCCAGGTCAGGTCCTGCGAGATCTGCACTCCGAGGAACTTGATGTTCTCTACTCTCTCCACTAAACGGCCGCCGATGCTGAGGGGGACGTGCTCAGGCTGTGACCGCTGGAAGTCGATAATCATCTCCTTCGTTTTGTCCACGTTGAGCACCAGATTGTTCTCCCTGCACCAGCCCTCCAGGTCTCTCACTTCTTCCCTGTACATTGATTCCTCATCCGTCTGAATAAGTCCCACCACCGTGGTGTCATCTGCAAACTTAATAATCTGGTTCCCCTCGTGTCTGGATACACAGTCATGTGTTAGAAGTTTAAACAACAGTGGACTGAGTACACAGCCTTGAGGAGATCCGGTGCTCAGCGTGACAGAGTTGGAGATGTTGTTTCCAACCCGGACAGACTGAGGTCTCTCAGTCAGGAAATCCAGGATCCAGAGACATGTGGCGGTGTTCAGACCGAGAAGGAGTAATTTCTCCATCAGTCTCTGGGGAATAATGGTGTTGAATGCTGAACTGAAATCAATGTACAGGAGTCTGGCGTAGGTGTCTTTCTGGTCCAGGTGGGTGATGACAGAGTGTAGGGTGGTGACTATAGCATCCTCCGTGGAGCGGTTTGAACGATATGCAAACTGGAGCGGGTCGTGTGATGCAGGGAGGCAGGCTGTAATGTGTGGTTTGACAAGCCGTTCAAAACACTTCATCACAATTGGTGTCAGTGCAACAGGACGATAGTCATTCAAACAGGACACCACTGGTTTCTTTGCCACCGGTACAATGATAGAGGTCTTGAAGCATCTGGGAACGATGGCCTGACTCAGGGAGATGTTATAAATGTCAGTCAGGACATCCGCCAACTCGCTCGCGCAGTCTCGGAGCACACGTCCCGGAATGTTGTCTGGACCTGCAGCTTTGCGTGGGTTGACTCTGGTTAGGGTCCTCCGTGTGTCCGCTGTGTTGATGGTAAAAGCTGGTCCGACCGATGGTCGGGGTGGGCCAGCCCTCCCTCTTATTGTCGAGTTTGATGCTTCAAAACGTGCAAAGAAGTCGTTAAGCCTGTCTGGAAGTGAAGCGTCGTCATCATCGACCCCCTGCCTAGACTTATAGCCCGTCAGTGTCCGAACTCCCTGCCACATCTGCTTGGTGTTCCTAGTGTCACAGAGGTGTCCCTGGATTTTCTCTGCATAGGCGCGCTTTGCCGCCTTAATTCCCTTTGAATGCGCAGACCTGGCTGAGCGGAGGGCGATCCTGTCCTTTTCTCTGAAGGCTGCATCTCTGGCTGTAAGCAGCGAGCGCACCTCTGCAGTCATCCAGGGCTTATGATTACCCCGCATAGTGATGGTCTTCACTGTAGTGAAATCTTCTGTGCACTTCGCGATGTAGCTGGTGACCGTATCAGCATACTCCTCCACATCTGTCTTGTCTTCCTGGGAGGCTGCTATTTTGAAGACCTTCCAGTCTGTGTGCAGAAAACAGTCCTTCAGTGCAGAGGTTGCACTCCCTGGCCAAATCCTGATTTGTTTCACTGCTGGCCTGCTGCGCTTCAATAAAGGTTTGTAGGCAGGCAGCAGCATCACGGACATGTGATCAGAACGGCCGAGATGGGGGCGGGGTATCGCTTTATATGCATCTGTGTTTGTGTACACTAAGTCCAACATATTCTCTCCTCTGGTCTTAAAGTCTACACATTGTTTAAACTTGGGGAGCACAGTCTTTAGGCTGGTGTGGTTAAAATCCCCCGCAACCACCACAAAACTGTCCGGGTGTGAAGTTTGGATTTCACTGATCGCATTGTGCAGTACCCTGAGTGCCTTCTTAGCATTAGCTTTAGGATTAGGGCTCGGCGCTATGTAAACACCAGCTACAAACACGTTGCTGAATTCCCTCGGCAAATAATAAGGCCGACAATTTACAATAAGGAACTCCGCCAACGGAGAGCAGTGTTTAGACACTAACGTGGCATTAACGCACCAGTTCTTGTTAACATAGATGCATAGCCCACCCCCCCGGCTCTTACCGGAGCTCGCCGTTTCCCTGTCGGCACGGAACATCGCCATATCTTCCAGTTGAATAGCCTCGTCAGGAATGTTGCTGTGGAGCCATGTCTCGGTAAAAACAAACACACAGCAGTCCCTCCACTCTCTCCGGATTTCTCTCAGCAGATGCAGTTCGTCCACCTTGTTTTCGAGGGCGCGGACGTTAGAGAGAAGAAGCGACGGTACCGCTGGTCTGGAGGGGTTAGCCTTTAGCCTAGCATGGATCCCGGCCCTTTTTCCTCGCTTTTGCTTGCATTCGCTCCGCTTCCGCTTCCTCCTCTCTCAGGTAGCTTCCATCAGGGACTCCGCCAGAATTCCATGCTGGCGTAGAATGTCCAAATCACAATCGATCGCTGCGATTCTTGCAGCGTGCAGTACCTTGATGTTTAATAAGGTCTCACGGTTGTAAGTTTTACAGAATGTACGTCTGGGATGATTAAAACTCTCACACTCGCTGATGCCAAGAGGGGCCGCTGCGTCTCGGCGCGCCGCCATCTCAAGTTATCAAGTGTTAAGTTAAATAACAAGCATTCATGGCATAACAGCAGCATGAGCATTTTATTTTCAGGGTAAAACAAACAGCTGCAGCTGTCTGTTGTACTAGGGGTATTGGAAAAAAATCATTTCACAGAAGAATCTAGATTCTTATTTTACACGATCCAGAACCGATTCACAAAAATTAAGAATCGATTTTATTATTAGTACTTTTTTTTTTTTTTTTTTTTTTTTTTTGTGGTGGTGCTGGGGTCGCCTCATGTGACACGTATTGCCGCTTTGTGATATGCAGTTACACATTGACGCTACTGACGCAGGAGAATCACACACCTTTGTAGTAGTAGTAGTAGATTAGTTTATTTGACAGGTAACATTGAGAAAGAGACCCTATTTTTCACTTTCCCCCTACTCTTTCTAGCAGTGGCTCCAGATCTTTTACACTGCTTGCCAACAGGGTGTATCATCAGCATATCTCAGGTTGTTAATTGTTGTACCTTCAATTGTTATTCCACCAGCAAAGTTTTCAAAGGCTATTCTGATGATATGTTCTGCGCATGCATTAAACAGATAAGGCGAGAGTATACAACCCTGTCACACTCCTTGTTCAGTATCGAACCAACCTGTATCTCCACATGCCGTTCTTACTGTGGACTCCTGATGGTCATAGGCTACGATCACACTGCAGGTCTTGATGCTCAATTCCAATCTTTTGCTGAGATCTGATTTTTTTGTGTGAGCATTCACATTACAACTTAAATGCGACCCTCATCAGACTCCAGTATGAACGGTCTACAACTATGAAGTGACCCACATGCACAGAAGAAAACGTAACGTCAGACACAGCATTGTAGAACGATTGAGGAAGGGGGGGGAGCGGGGGAACAGAAATTCTAACCCTGATGCAGCGCAGCAAAATAAAATGTTAAAATGATAAATATGAGACCAGCTTCATTCCTCTACAGGCCAGATGACCACTGTGATCAGCTCTGCTTTAACAGAACTGATCGCCTTTGACAGCCCTCTTTAAAATGAGTAAATGTGCCATTACTGTGCGCCTGTAATATCTGACGGTTTCAGCCCCGAACCCCATCCCCACGGAAATTTTGAAGTTATTGTGCAGTTGGAGCTGACAAAAATTACAATCCAGTGATAAAGGGAAGGAGATTGATTAAAAAGAGAGTACAAATCAGCTGTGTCTGCCATGCTGGCTGCATCCTCCACAGCAGAATTGTAGCGTCTGTCTCACTTCAATGAAGAAAAAGTCGTATGAAATGCGACATGACCGTTCGGGCGGAGGTTGCTTTGGAAAATATCAGATACGTATCTAAATTAGGACCACATATGAAAGTGGTCTGGTGTGAAAACATCAGATATGTGCTGTTCAGACAGTCATTAAAAAAATCAGATATGGGTCACATTTGTGCAAAAAAATCAGAATTGAGCATTAAAGCCTGCAGTGTGACCATAGCCATAGAGTGTTCGGAGCAGTTCCACAACATGTTTTGGGAAGCCCATTGCAATCAAAGTTGTCCATAGTTTTTGGTGTTGGACAGTGTCGAAAGCTTTGCTGTAGTCTATGAAGCACATGTAGACTGGGCAGTTAAATTCCAAAGCTTTCTCCATGATGTTTCTGATATTTGCCATCTGGTCTCTTGTGCCCCTTCCTTCTACAAAGCCAGCTTGCTCTGAGGGGATCTCACAACGCATGAATTGCTTTATTCTCCCAACAGTAATGTAAAGCATGATCTTGCTTGCATGGGGGGCCAACCCTAGTCTTTCTTGTGTTTTTTCATCCCTCCTCCCTCTGTTCTCTGTAGAGAAGCAGTTAGAAATTTAGTGAGGGCTCTATCAGGTCATTCCTTCTGACTGTATTATTGCTGCTCAAGTTGACTGTTCACAGCAGCTCAAAAAGACCAACAGAGGTGGACATTTATTTCCTTAGAACCGAGTTCTGCTTTAATCCCATTAGTGAAAGATTTCTTTGATCTGTTTTCCCTCCAGACTTCCCAGAGCAACATGTCTGTGAGAGCGAGTTTTCTCCTGACCAGCAGCTCTGGAACCAAGAAGAGAACTCAAGTTTGAAACAGGAAGAGCCAGAACCTCCACATGTTAAAGAAGAACAGGTAGAACCAGAATCTCCACAGATTAAAATGGAACAGGATGAACCAGAACCTCCACAGATTAAAGAGGAACACAATGAACTAGAACCTCCACTGATTAAAGAGGAACAGGATGAACTGTACATCAGTCAGGAGGGGGAACAGCTGGTAGTGAAGCTGGAGGTTGATACCTTCATGGTGCCTCTTATTTCTGAGGAAAACCAGCAGAGTGAAGCAGCACCAAACAGTGAGCAGCTCCTCTCTCACAACTCTGCTGGAACTGAGATCCAAGATGAGGAAGGAAGCCAGCTTGCAGACTCAGGATCAACTAAAGAAGAAGAAGAACCCAAATCAAAAAAGAGACGATTGAGAACAGGAAGTCACCATGAAGGTAAACACTCTGATGGTACGTGTACACCTAGGCTTCTGTTAATGTAAGGATCCCACACCTCCTCCGCATCAGGATCCATCGGGAGCATGAAAGGGGCGTAACCAGGCGAGAGTCACAAGTCCAATACTCCGTAACTTCAAACTGTATGGAGAGTATTACCGCCTGGTCAGAAAACCTCAGCTGGTTTTCAAGCAGTATTTTCAGCTACAAAAGTGCAGTCTGATGAACTTTTTCTGTCTACCCCAACCTGCTCTGTCCTCCCCGACCTGCACAGCCTGCACATTATTGGTCGCCGTGACTCCTGGTGGGTGGGCTGTTCTGGTCTCTTCACAACGCATCCGGCTGTTAAACTTTCACCTATACGTATCTTCAAAAGTAAAAAGCAAAACATTTTTCAGAAAACAGTTGAGGCGATAAATAAATGTGTAGTTGCCAAAAATGTGTTTACTTTTTACTAACAACCACTCTTTTTAAAGTTCAGCACGAGCTTCGGGAAGCGATCAGCTCCACACGCCTACTCCTCATTTGTGCATTGTGCAGGAATGGATACCGCTAAGCGACGGCTTGAGATTCTTGATGCCACGCTACCAAAGTGCATGTGGGGCATGCCACATAGACAATGAATGGAAAGCATGAAAACGTACAGTATGCCTAGGTGGACAAGTAGCTTGAGAACAAAAGACTCATTGCAAGAATGAATCAGATAAAATGTTAAAGAAATGTTTTTCTTTCTTTTTTTTGATTTTGTATACTTTATTGATCCCCAAAGGGGAAATTGAGGGCATCCACCTGGATGGGTGAAGCAGCCACGGTACGGCGCTATCCCTTAACCATTCACACACACATTCACACCTAGGGCTACTTTAGAGTCTCCAATTAACCTAACCTGCATGTTTTTGGCCTGTGGGAGGAAACCGGAGGAATCCCGGAGTAAACCCACGCAGATACGAGGAGAACATGCAAACTCCACACAGATGACTGTTGGTCAGGGGCTGGGATCGAACCAGGGATCCCATGGCCAAGGGTGAGTTGCTGTGCTGGTGCAGTGCTAACCACTGCGCCACCGCACCGCCCTTCAAGAAGAAACAGAAATGAAGAAACCAAAATCTACTTAAACCACAATCTAGACCAGGGATGGGTAACTATGTGCCATGGAGGGCCATTCCACTGCAGGTTTTCTGTTCACCCAGTCTCTTCAGCAGTTGCTTTCTCCAATTAACAATCCTTGAAGCTCAGCAGTACAAACACCTGCTGAAGAGACTGAGTGGAAGATAAAATCTGCAGTGGAATGGCCCTCACTGCCCACCCCTGATCTAGACAGTCAGTGAATAAATCTGACTTAGGATTTGTTTAATCATTTGTACGGTGATGCATGCTGGGAATTTTTATTGTTGTTATACAGGCGTAAACTCCAGAATCCCAACTTCACTGACTTCTAGTGCTGCTTAAAATCCAACCTGCACACAATAAAATTAAATCTACGGTCATCTGCTACCAATTACATCTAAACATCATTTTTTATTTGTACTATCAATGACTAATTACTTGCATTCTAACCAAGATGGTAAACATGAGTTCTATTTGGTTAAGAAGAATTATTAATGTCTGACTTTTTTCTGCAGAGTTTGAAAGAACGATGGAGCTTCAGCACAGACTGCTTGATGTCACCAGGAAACCAGTGATAAAGTTACACAGAATTGGTATGTAAAATTATAACGCCTGACTCACAGTGGTGTCAAAGTTAATGCATTGACCTTGATCACAGTTAATTGCAGTTAATCACCTTGGAATGAAAACAGCAGAGCAGAACAAAAATGTGTAACTTTTGAAACCCGGCTGCTGTTTCCATCAGTCTTTATGGCACACTTTATGGCCCCTGCTAGCAACACCAACAGAAAACAATGCAGTGGCCATTGTTGTGCATGAGTTCTGTAAGCACCCATGCCCAACAATGACAAATTAATTGCATTTTCTTGGACTAATTAACAAGTGATATTAGATAATTTTCCACAGAAGCCTGAATGTACCAGGATACCTTGGTGGAAAAACACTGGACGAGAAGAGATGTATAAAACAGAATTACTAATAAATAGTACATTCTTTATTATTGCTGTTGATTTGCTGGGCACCAGCTCAGCCATATTGACTTCAAGTAAGGAATTTAACCCTGTATTACTACAGTTTGCCTGTATTCACAAGTGAAAACCCAACAACACGACCCAGAAGTACTTTGTTGCCCATTTAACTTTTTGGGGTGCCAGCCGAAGCAAACTTAGACAAAAAAAAGCAAAGAACTTGTTTTAAACTTAGGACAGTCCCCCACAACGATGCAGGTACAGTGGATATAAAAAGTCTACACACCCCTGTTCAAATGCCAGGTTTTTGTGATGTAAAATAATCAAACCAAGATAAATCATTTCAAAACTTATTTCACCATTAATGTGACCTTTAACCTGTACAACCCAATTGAAAAACAAACTGAAATCTTTTAAGGGGAAAAATAAAAAAACTTAGAATAACCTTTTTGCTTAAATATGCACACCCTGTTATAACTGGGGATGTGGCTGTGTTCAGAATTAACCAATCACATTCAAACTGATGTTAAATGGGGGTCAGCACACACCTACCACCATTTAAAGTGCCTCTGATTAACCCCAACTAAAGTTCCGCTGTTCTAGTAGGCTTTTCCTGACATTTTTGTAGTCACATCCGACAGCGCAAGCCATGGTCTGCAGAGAGCTTCCAAAGCATCAGAGGGATCTCATTGTTCAAAGGTATCAGTCAGCAGAAGGGTACAAAAGAATTTCCAAGGTGTTAAAATATACCATGGAACACAGTGAAGAGAAAGTGGAGAAAGTATGGCACAACAGTGAGATTACCAAGAACTGGATGTCTGTCCAAAATTGATGAAAAGTTGAGAAGAAAACTGGCCAGGGAGGCTGCCAAGAGGTCGACAGCAACATTGAAGGAGCTGCAGGAATTTCTGGCAAGTACTGGCTGTTTAGTACATGTGACAACAATCTCCCGTCTAGGGTGGTAAGACAGAAGCCTTATTTTATGAAGAAAAACATCCAAGTCTCGCTACATTTTGCAAAAACGCATTTGAAATCTCCCAAACACGTGGAAAAATGTGTTATGGTCCGATGAAACCAAGGTTGAACTTTTGGGCCATAATTCCACAAGGTACAGTGCATCTGGAAAGTATCCACAGCGCTTCACTTTTTCCACATTTGGTAATAGTAAGGCCTTATTCCAAAATGGATTAAATTATTTTTTTTCCCTCAAAATTCTACACACAATACCCCATCATGACAACATGAAAAAAGTTTGTTTTGAGATTTTTGCAAATTTATTAAAAGTAAAAAACTAAGAAATAACATGTGACTTCCGGTAATGGCCGCCACGTAGGAGGACGTGCTTCACTCTACTCTGCTCTTAAAAATAAAAAAATCGGCAAATAACCCTCTCAACTGGAACAAAACCTATCCCAGCGTTTGGGCGAGGACATGCCGGTAAAGCCTAAGGCTGGGAAATCAAGTGGAGGAAAAACTGAACCACCGAAACAGTCCAAGTTAACGGACTTTCACGTCCGTGACGAAGCAGAAAAATCCCCAGATATGGCGGAGCAAGCTAGCGGAGGAGCGGTGACTGCTGGCGACGGCACAGGTGCGGTGCTCACTGCCATTAGTTCAATGAGAGCAGACTTCTCTACTAAGTTTGATGGGATTATAGCAGCGATAGAGGGATTGAGAAAGGAATTAAGCGACTGTATGGAACGAGTGTTGCAGGTGGAGCTCTGAATTTCCAGCACTGAGGATGACGTCACCAGCCTACAATTAAAGGTGCGCACATTGGAATTAAACAATAAACGTCTGGAAGATAATGTCCTGGATTTAGAATCCCGGTCAAGACGGAACAATCTGAGGCTGGTGGGTCTCCCGGAGGGCACGGAGGGGCGGGACTCATGTTCCTTTTTGGAAAAGTGGATTCCAGAAGCGCTGAACAACGCGGAGCTGCAGTCATCGGTCGTTCTGGAAAGCGCCCACCGAATTGGCCCACTGAGAGATAATAAGGTACCACCGAGGACGCTGATTATGAAGTTCCTCAGCTACAGAGACAAGATGACGATCTCCAATGCGGCGCGAACCAAAGGAGAAATTAAATACCAGGATCAACAGGTGCGGTTCTACCCAGATTTGGCCACAGGAATCCAACAATTAAGGAAACAGTTTGACTCCGCCCGTAAAGAGCTGCGCAACCTTGGGATTCGTCATGGAATGACTTATCCTTCAAGACTGCTGGTCACATATAAGGGCAGAACCCACACCTTCAAGACCCCAGAGGAGGCGCAGGAGCTCATCAAGAAGATCCAAGTAGAGACTGGTGGGAGCTAAGCATGAAGCATGAATAAGATATAAGGTAGAATATTTAAGCATTTGCACAGGCATCTGACTGATCTGAAGCAAATAGCAAGTTCACAAAATACAGATTGTATTGTATAAAAAAAAAACAAAACTATGATGTACAAAGTTGCTATAAAATTTTGGAGTTAAGTTGGAAAACTACAGAAGAGAGTTAATGTTATGTCATTAAAAGCAGTAGAGTCAGGGTGATTGAGAGGAGAAAGAAAGAGTGGTTTTGTCTGATCCTTGTGAGTGAGGAGCAGTCAATGGCTATAGCGGGAGACGGAATTTTTTTTTTGATTTTGGGGGGATTACCACGAATGTGGGAAGGGGGAATTTGTTTGTGTGTAGTTTGTAGGATGAACGTTCAACCACTCATGTTTTTGCTTCTCTGTATGAGCATGTTTACATTGCGAGGTAATCCCAAACTCCTTGTTGATCATAGACCAAAGCGTTAATCTTAATTTAACTTCATGGAATTGCAGAGGTCTACAAAATTTAAAAAAACTTAAACAAGTTATGAATAAAATAAAAGACATAGGTTCAAAAATTGTGTTTTTACAAGAAACTCATCTAATAGAGGAGGATGTAAAAAGAATTAAAAAAAGATGGCAGGGAAGTGTATTCACCTCATCATTTTCATCTCGAGCCAGGGGAGTTATGACTCTCATACACAAAACAGTCCCATTTCAAGTGAAAAATGTAATTGGAGACAAATTAGGGAGATACCTAATCATCCAAGGATCTTTGTTATTAGAAAATATAAATTTGGTGAACTTATATGGTCCCAATATAGATGATCAAAACTTCTTTGCTAATTTATTTCATATTTTATCATCACTTACAGGGCAACATACTATAATAGCAGGAGATTTTAATTGTACATTGAATCCCAGTATAGATAGATCAACAGGACTGGACTGTACGCACAATGGATGCAGGATGATCATTAATCATTTTATGAAAGAATTGAGATTGCTAGATATAAGCCCACTCTTGTTATTCTAATACCTACAAGACATTCTCACGTACTGACTATTTTTTGATCTCCACAGAATTAAGGTCCAAGATTCAAAACTGTTTCTATGATAACATTGTGATCTCTGATCATGCACCCTGCTGTTTAATATATGTAGATAAGAAATTGACAAAGGAACCAGGTAGGTGGCAATTTCACCATAAATGGCTTCAGGATGAGGAATTTGTTAAGTACATAGAAAAACAGATAGATGAGTTCTTTGATATCAATACTACACAAACATCAGCATGTATAAAGTGGGAGGCTTTCAAAGCTTTTATTAGGGGGCATATTATTAGTTATACAGGTTCAAAATCTAAGAAGACTCGAGAGGAGAGAGTCCAATTGGAACATAAAATAACTAGAAAAGCACTCGGAGAGCGCAGACCTCCGCCAAGCGCCACAATTCCCCCCATACAGTGTTTGTGTGTACGTGTTCAGATTCCTTGAGCATGTAAACATATGACTAGCAATTGGATTCA
Organism: Pholidichthys leucotaenia; assembly: GCA_020510985.1. Classification (NCBI taxonomy): domain Eukaryota; kingdom Metazoa; phylum Chordata; class Actinopteri; order Cichliformes; family Pholidichthyidae; genus Pholidichthys; species Pholidichthys leucotaenia. The sequence goes on from CM035841.1 coordinate 122,627,853, forward strand.
CAATGATTATTTGTGTATTTGACAGGGACAGTGCAATAAACACACAATTAATCAATGACAATCAATCTGATAGTGATAGGATTAGTGGTTCAGTAGTAAAAGCATTGCCTCCTTGGCGGAGGTAATAAACTGAAGTGTTGCTGTTGTGTCCATCTCCTCCACTGACGGATGGAAATTGGGTAGACAGGTTGCCGTGGGTTTTATATTATATTATTTTGGGGTTGTGCTCCGCGGCAAACGAGAATTTAGAAGCTTCGCCAGCAGACAGCTCGTTTTTGCGCAGCGCCTATGGCTGGCCGGTGAATTTCTGCCAAATGCGCAGCTCCTATGGCTGGCCGGGGAATTTCTGCCAAAGAATCCGTCGGCGGACAGCTGGCCGTGTGAGGTTTTGCAGTTGCGCGCAAACACAGGCACGCTGGCGGGCCCAGGCCAGCAGTGTTTTCCACGTGCTTTTGTGCCTAAAACGTTGAAGAACGCGGAGTTTGTGTTGCAGACACGACGACCAGCGCCCTCCATTGCGCCTGCGCACATGTTGAAAATGGCTGTATGTCACAGTGTTGAATGAATGAATGAAAAATGCTTTAAAAAATTCCTGTATCCAGACGATGAACCGGATCACCCCCAAAATTTAATCAGTTCTTCCTTGTACCATTTCCAACAACGCCTGAAAGTTTCATGGAAATCCATCCAAGACTTTTTGAGTTATCTTGCTAACCAACAGACAAACAGACAGACAGACAGACAAACAGACAAACACACAGACAAACCCCGGCAAAAACATAACCTCCTCCTGGCCTTTTCGGCCTGGCGGAGGTAAAAATTCTCCAAGAAAAAGTGTATGCAGGAAGTAACCCAGAGTTAGAGAACGAATTACTGATTCTGAGAGCTGAATATGACAAAAAATCAGCGAATAGAGCTGCCTCGAGTCTTCTAAGATTGAAGCAATCTTTTTATGAACAAGGTGAAAAATCAGGGAAATTATTGGCATGGCAGATTAAACAATTAGAATTTAAAACACCAATTACCAGTATTATAAGTAACAGACAGGCAGTTGTAGATCCTTTAGAAATTAACAGTGCCTTTAGAGATTATTATGAAAAACTATATGACACAAAAAATTAAACTGACTTAACAAAACTAAATGGGTTTTTGGACAGATTATCTATACCGTGTATTCCAAATGAAAACAGGGAGATACTGGAGTCTAAAATTAGTCAAGAAGAAGTTGGGCTAGCCATTGATGATATGAAATCAGGAAAAAGTGCAGGACCAGATGGTCTTCCAGTTGACCTCTATAAAAAAATTTACGAATAAATTAATAAAACCACTTTTGGAAATGGTTTTAGAAGCATTTCAAAATAGTAATTTACCACCATACATGAATAATGCCTTAATTATACTGTTGCCAAAACCAGGTAAACCCTCTAATAAATGTGAAAATATGAGACCAATAAGCCTATTAAATGCTGACCTTAAGATAATCTGTAAAATTTTAGCAAGACGACTACAAGAAATATTACCAAATATTATTAACCGAGATCAGAATGGCTTTATAAAGGGAAGACAAGGCTTCCATAATGTAAGAAGACTATTTAATATTATCTATTCTAATAAAGAAGCACCGGATACAGCTCTCCTATCATTGGATGCCGAAAAGGCCTTTGATAGGGTCGAATGGCCCTTTCTTTTTGAAGTCCTACAAAGGTTTGGATTTGGAAATAATTTCATAAAATGGGTTCAGATAATATACAATAATGCTACAGCAGAAATCCTAACAAACAGCAATATCTCAAAATCAATAAAAATCAATAGAGGATGTCGACAAGGCTGTCCACTTTCACCTTTACTGTTTACTATGGCAATTGAACCTTTAGCGATGGCAGTACGTTTACATCCACAAATATATGGAATTAAAATAGGACCAACAGAACATAAAATCTCCCTGTATGCCGATGACATAATTTTGTTTATGTCAAATCTTAAAAAATCAATTCCGACTTTGTTGAATTTAATAAAGAATTTTGGGGAAATATCAGGATATAAAATAAATAAAACTAAATCTTCAATATTAATGCTAAATGAGACCCAGAGAAATCACCCAGCTCCTGAGGTAAATCAATTCAAAGTTGTAAATCAGTTTAAATATTTAGGAATTCAAATTTTGCCTAAGCTAGAATCAGTCGCTAGTGCCAACTATGAAGGCTTAATGACAGACATTAATGAGTTACTTCAGAGATGGATGTCACTACCAATGTCGATGATTGGGAGAATTAATATACTTAAAAGTAATATCTTACCCAAAATGCTTTATTTATTTCAATACATTCCTTTACCACCACCTTCAGATCTATTCTCAAGAATTAAAAGAAGTTAGTGGAATTTATATGGGACAATAGGAAGGCTAGATTACGTCTGTCCTTACTATATTTACCATTTGATCGTGGAGGTCTGAAATGTCCAAACTTTATGTTGTATTACTGGTCAGCACAACTGAGGTCTATGACATATTATTTTTCATCAAATGATCTCCCTCACTGGACTGAAATGGAATCATACAACTTACCTTTACCTCTTCCCATATTCATATACTCAGACTTGGCAAAAAATTACAGAAACAAGTTAAAAATCCATTTGTAAAGCATATGCTCAAAATATGGTGTGAAACCAAAAAATATCTAAAAGAACCACACTTATTGTCACAATTTAGCCCAATATGGGGTAATCAATATTTTACACCAGGGAGAGCGGATGCTGTATTTAAAGTATGGAATTTAAAAGGGATTCAAAAGATTTGAGACTTATATTTGTCAGGTTCAGATAACATAATGTCTTTTGAAGAACTGAGGATCAAATTTAATCTTAATAGAACACATTTTTTTAAATATCTTCAGCTTAGGAACTTTATTCGATCAAATCAAAATAATGCTCTCATCCGACCTACTTATTCATCCTTTGAAAAAATCTTGACGAAAGATAGTAAGAGAAAGGGTATTATTTCAGAGTTTTATAACTCATTGACATTATCCTCAAGTGAAAACTCACAGAAAAGATTGAATTATTGGAAAGAAGACCTGCAAACTGAAATTTCAGAGGAACAATGAGAATTGGCTTGTACAGAAGCTCAAACTAAATCAATAAATGTACGTCTTAAATTGATACATTTTAAATGGTTAATGCGGATGTATGTTACACTGGTGGAGTTAAATAGATATAACAAAAACATACCAGATACGTGCACAAAATGTATGGAAAGTAAAGGAACCCTATTTCATTGTTTATGGGAATGTAGAAAAATTAGAATGTTTTGGGAAGAGGTGAGGGTAACAATTGAAAAAATAATTTCAAAACAAATCATATTGAATCCTAAACTGTTTTTGTTGCGTCTTTATCCAGAAAAGCATAACTTTAACGAGAGCGAGAGAGCATTCAGTTTGCTTAACGCCAAAAAATGTATTGCATTATTGTGGAAAAAGACTCATAGACCAGATGTGACTCAGTGGTTAAGACAGATGTTAACAAACCTTCCACTAGAAAGAATAACATACATACTGAAATCAAAGGAAAATGTGTTTGAGAATATATGGAGACCTTTCATTGATTATGTAAAGAATTTAAACACAACTTTTGAAGAAGAAGGTGAATGATGTGTGTGGACCTTGTAAATTCCAAACTGGTGAATGTATAGTATGTATACTTACGTAATGGATTGCCTAGACTAAATAGAGGAGCATTGTTGAAGATCTGCCTTTGTTAGTGGTTGTTGATGTTTTTTAGTACTTTTTTTCTTTTTTTTTTAAATTACTTTAGTGTTAGTGTTTGATTGTTTGTGTTATGTTTGTAAAAAGGTTCAATAAAAATATTGTGGGGAAAAAAGAAATAACATGTATTCACAGCCTTTGCCATGAAGCTCAGAATTGAGCTCAGGTGCATCCTGTTTCCACTGATCATCCTTGAGATATTTCTACAGCTTAATTGGAGTCCATCTGTGGTAAATTCAGTTGATTGGACATGATTTGGAAAGGCACACACCTGTCTATATAAGGTCCCACAGTTGACAGTGCATGTGAGAGCACAAACCAAGCATGAAGTCAAAGGAATTGTCTGTAGACCTCCAAGACAGGATTGTCTCGAGGTACAAATCTGGGAAGGGGACAGAAAATTTCTGCTGCTTTGAAGGTCCCAATGAGCACAGTGGCCTCCATCATCCGTAAATGGAAGAAGTTCGGAACCACCACTATACTCTTCCTAGAGCTGGCCATCCGTCTAAACTGAGCGATTGGGGAGAAGGGCCTTAGTCAGGGAGGTGACAAAGAACCTGATGGTCACTACTCTGTCAGAGCTCCAGCGTTCCTCTGTGGAGAGAGGAGAACCTTCCAGAAGGACAACCATCTATGCAGCAATCCACCACTCAGGCATGTATGGTAGAGTGGCCAGACGGAAGCCACTCCTCAGTAAAAGGCACATGGCAGCCCACCTGGAGTTTGCCAGAAGGCACCTGAAGGTCTCTCAGACCATGAGAAACAAAATTCTCTTGTCTGATGAGACAAAGATTGAACTCTTGGGCGTGAATGCCAGGCATCATGTTTGGAGGAAACCAGGCACTGCTCATCACCAACTCAATGCCATCCCTACAATGAAGCATGGTGGGGGCAACTTCATGCTGTGGGAATGTTTTTCAACGGCAGGAACTGGGAGACTAGTCAGGATTGAGGGAAAGATGAATGCAGCAATGTACAGCGATATCCTGGATATCTGCAGGAAAACCTGCTCCAGCGCACTCTTGACGTCAGACTGGAGTGACGGTTCATCTTTCAGCAGGACAACGACCCTAAGCACACAGCCCAGATATCAAAGGAGTGGCTGCAGGACAACTCTTTGAATGTCCTTGAGTGGCCCAGCAAGAGCCCAAACTTGAATCCAATTGACCATCTCTGGAGAGATCTGAAAATGGCTGCGCATCGACGCTTCCCATCCAACCTGATGGAGCTTGAGAGGTGCTGCAAAGAGGAATGGGCAAAACTGCCCAAAGATTGGTGTGCCAAGCTTGTGGCCTCATATTCAAATAAAAGACACGAGGCTGTAATTGCTGCCAAAGGTGCATCACCAAAGTATTGAGCAAAGGCTGTGAATACTTATGTACATGTGATTTCTTAGTTTTTTATTTTTAATAAATTTACAAAAATCTCAACTTTTTTCATGTTGTCATTATGGGATATTGTGTGTAGAATTTTGAAGAAAAAAATGTATTTAATCCATTTTGGGATAAGGCTGTAACATAACAAAATGTGGAAAAAGTGAAGCGCTGTGAATACTTTCCAGATCCACTGTATATTTGCCACAAAGACAACACTGCTCATCACCAAAAGAACACCATACCTACAGTGAAACATGATGGTGGCAGCATCATGCTTTTGGGCTTTTTTTCTTCAGTTGGAACTGGGGCCTTAGTCAAGGTGGAGGGAATCATGACCAGTTCCAAATACCAGTCAGTGTTGGCACAAAACCTTTCGGCTTCTGCTAGGAAGCTGAAGATGAAGAGGAACTTCATCTTTCAGCATAACAATGACCCAAAGCACACATCCAAATAAACAAAAGAATGGCTTCACCAGAAGCAAATTAAGGTTTTGGAATGTCCCAGCCAGAGTCCAGACCTGAATCTGATCAAGCATCTGTGGGGTGATCTGAAGAGGGCTGTGCAATCTGACAGATTTGGAGCATTTTTGCAAAGAAGAGTGGGCAAATATCGCCACATCAAGATGTGCCATGCTGATGGACTCCTACCCAAAAAGACCTAGTGCTGTAATAAAGGCCAAAGGTGCTGCAACAAAGTATTAGTTTAAGGGTGTGCATTTATGCAGACAGATTATTGTAAGTTTTTTGTTTTATTTTTCCCCTTAAAAGATTTCAGCTTGTTTTTCAATTGGGTTGTACAGGTTATACGTCACATTAATGGTGGAAAAAGTTTTGAAATGATTTATCTTGGTATTGTGGCGGATGCGATAAGGGGACCCCGGTGCATGGGCACGGCGAAGTCAAGTTTAAAAGGGTGTTTTATTCATCCACCATCACGAGAGCTCACCCCAGCGCTGTGAGAGCGCGCGGGAGCGAGCCCTCAGTCTGGGACATTTACATGAGAGTCACACATATCAATAGCAGGATTACTGGCAGGAAGGAGAGGCTGCCTATTGATATCAGTCCATACATCTCACTGTTCTGCTAATTGCTTCAGCTGAGCGCTCTGCTTGACCCGAAGGATGTGGGGGTCACCCCCCCTCCCCCCCCAGAGGGCTCAGCTGGGGGCTGAGGCGTCGATCATCCGGCTTTGGGAGCGAGCTGCGGGAAAAGTTCTGTGCCGGAGGAGGGGGAGGGAGGAGGGTGGGGGTAGCAAGTGCCGGCCCGGGACGGCGAAGTTGTCTGGGCCGCGCAAAAATTGCATTTGGATCCATGGTGTTAAGGGGCTGTCCCGTTGAACGTGGCGGAGATCCACACTGGCTGTGAGAAGAAAAATTTGTCTCTGACTCCTCTCGCGGTTCAGTACTGCGAGGACGTATAGCAGCCATGAAGAAAAAAAACAGGAGCTGCGGCTGTGTGAGGGACTTGGCGTATTGGCTTTAGGTGCGGGCGCAGCCCTAAAGCCCTCAGGGATAGCTGACGGCTGAATTCCCATTGTGCGCCGTGGCTGAGACCATACAAAATCCTGTGTGTGGGCTGCGTGTGTGCTTCAGGTGTGTGAGCAGCCCTGAAGGTTCCGATGTGCAGCGGCGGAGGACGATGGCGGTCTGTGGAGCCGTTATTGTCCCGTGCGTGGTGCGCTGTCCTCGTAACCCCCCGGTGTGCGTGCAGGGGTTCGGTGCGTGGGTGGTCCGCTGTTGAGAGGTGGGTCAGGGTCAAGGAGCTTGATGGAAATCAACGTCGTTGGCGCCGATGGTCCTCCCTGTCTTGGCTGTTGCTGTCGTTCGCTCGTGCCGGGTCATGGTGCGTTCTGGTTCACGCGCTGCGTTCTCCGTTCGAGCCTGGAGGTCGCCGTCGTGGAGAGAGGACGAGGTACGTGCGCGCTCGTGTGGGTGCGGAGGAGCGGTGAGAGGGAGTAGACGCTCTTTGTCCTTCGGCCGGTCCCAGCGTGGATGTCCCGATCTCAGGCGAGGGTCACACCATGACGCTTTCTGCAGCCTTCCCGGTCGTGGATGATCTCCGAGGGTGTTCGCCTGGTGTCGGTTCTGCGTCGAGGTCTCCCGTGTGGCAGAAGGGAGGGCAGTCCATTTGCGTCAGGCAGCTGCGTTCGTTTGTCGTCGGAGTCACCGTCGGGGGCTGTGTTCGTTCGTCGTCACCGTGTTCTTGTATTCGGGGTCACCAGTGTGGCGGATGCGATAAGGGGACCCCGGTGCATGGGCACGGTGAAGTGAAGTTTAAAAGGGTGTTTTATTCATCCACCATCACGAGAGCTCACCCCAGCGCTGTGAGAGCGCGCGGGAGCGAGCCCTCAGTCTCTAGTCAGCAAACAGGCAATGCGTGTAGTAAGAGAGAGAGCAAGCGATATTCAGTTCACTTATATACCCAGCTAGACAATGCATGCATGGCACATTAGCATCACAGTACAGCAGGAATGCATGGGACATTTACATGAGAGTCACACATATCAATAGCAGGATTACTGGCAGGAAGGAGAGGCTGCCAATTGATATTAGTCCATACATCTCACTGTTCTGCTAATTGCTCCAGCTGAGCGCTCTACTTGACCCGAAGGATGTGGGGGTCACCCACAGTATCATTTTTTTTACATCACAACAACCTGGCATTTGAACAGGGGTGTGTAGATTTTTTTATATCTACTGTAAATAAAACAAATACCATGGATTCTAAAGTAACTCAAATATCTCAACTTCACAAACGGATTTAGCCAGTCAATTTAAAGAAAGCAGTATATTTCAAAACAACTCAAACCATCAACTCAAATTTCCCTTTCATGCAAAACCACAAAATTATATCAAAGGTAACAAAAATCTCAACCCATAAACAGTTCAAATGGTTCAGTTTTTTTTCTTCAGGTCACCTTTTCAGTTCAACTCAGTTCAATTCAATATAATCCTTTTAATCAGTTCAGTTCTCTGTAGCCCTTTTGGTTCAGTTCAGTTCCGTTCCATTGTTCAGATCAAACAAGAAACAACCCACCTTTTCTTCTTCCCCTTCAATTGTTTTTCCTCAACTGGGTTTAGGGTTAGTGGTAGTTAGCTTTCGCTTCCGGCCTTCAGAGAGAGCAGACGCTTTTTCTCTTTTCTCCTCCTTCTCCCTCCTCTTCCCTCCCTACTGACTGAACCCCAGCTTGCTACTGGCTGTGTCTGCGTTGCTCTTCTACTGACTGATTCTTTATCCAAACGGAAAATTATGGATTTAGTAAGCTGGGCCTTGAACACAATTGACACCGTTTTTTCAACGAGGAAATCGGGCCCGGGGGAGCCCACCTGTCCTGCAGGTACTGCTGCTGCGGGTTATGTAAGAGACACACACAATTGGAAACTTATGTGTCTGTGCGACCTTTCAATTGAAGATGCGGAAGACATCTACCTATTCGGCTTCACAATCTCAGGACTTCTACTGATCGGCTTTGGGATAGTCCTGGTGTATCGAAAACTGAAGAAGATGGACAGAGCTTATCAAAATGCTGACCCTAGGCTCTTTCATCAATTTGACCAGCTGGGGAGGACTCTGATAGCGGATAATGGCGAACTGAATAGAAAGGTTGGTAACATCATGATGTCGCTGGGAGCTCTTCAGGAAATGATTTTAAAGCCTGGCAACGATGGAAATAATGGAGCACTAAATGCATAAGAGATGAAATTTTTTCTCTGAGTGACTGTGCTTATTCAACTTTGTTTTCGGCGCCCCTCAGCTCTACTCCTCCAGGATGAAGATAAGGCAGTAGAAATGTTTTGGCTGATTTCTTTCCTTCATAAACAATCTGGCGTACAGCAATCTGAACTCTCAAGGACAGCGCCATGTGACTGGCTCAGAAAATTCCATCTGCCATGCACCAAGGACATGCTCTTCTAAGTTTCAGACACTAGGCGTAACATCTCTGCTGAGAGAGGACTTTTGCTGTCCACCAGTAACTGATAAACACCCACTTTGCATTCAGCATACACGACTGATTCATTTACACTGATATACATATCCATTCACTGACTCTCTCTGCCTTTGTTTTTGTTTTTGTGAGGTTGATTGTCTGCTCTCTGCAATTGAGAGGTTTTTTTTCATTGTAATCATAATCTGCTTACACAATTATAAGCTGTATTTTGATAAAGTTTTTTTTCTCTCCGCCCATTGTGTCATTCCCTCTTCCTCTTTCCCCCCCCTTATCTCTCACTGTTTGATGAGGAGCCTTGTTTACGGCTGCTGCGTCATTGTGCTGTGCTTACACGCACGCCAATGTCAAGTCAAATTCCTTGTGTGTTTTTTACATGCTTGGCAATAAAGCTTATTCTGATTCTGATTCTGATTCTGGAGGGTACTACCCTCAATTACCTTCCTGGAGAACCAAGCAGCTGGCAGCAGAGGAATAAATCCTGGGCACTTGTGTAAATCCAGTTCTGCTAGTGCATTTCCCATAGAATGCAAGTATTCCTGTCTGAAACGGGTGTCCCAATCAGGCTTTACAGGCCCAAATGTAGGCTGTGTTTGAAAGTGGAATACAAAGAGGTGTAGCCTATACAGTGGGGCAAAAAAGTATTTAGTGAGCCACCAATTGTGCAAGTTCTCCCACTTAAAAGATGAGAGAGATCTCCAATTTTCATCATAGGTATACCTCAACTATGAGAGACAAAATGAGAAAAAAAAAATCCAGAAAATCACATTGTCTGATTTTTAAAGAATTTATTTGCAAATTATGGTGGAAAATAAGTATATATATATATATATATATATATATATATATATATATATATATATATATACAGTGGGGCAAAAAAGTATTTAGTCAGCCACCAATTGTGCAAGTTCTCCCACTTAAAAGATGAGAGAGGTCTCCAATTTTCATCATAGGTATACCTCAACTATGAGAGACAACATGAAAAAAAAAATCCAGAAAATGACATTGAAGGATTTTTAATGAATTAATTGGTAAATTCCTCAGTAAAATAAGTATTTGTTCACCTACAAACAAGCAAGATTTCTGGCTCTCACAGACCTGTAACTTCTTCTTTTAGAGGATCCTCTGTCCTCCACTCGTTACCTGTATTAATGGCACCTGTTTGAACTCATTATCAGTATAAAAGACACCTGTCCACAACCTCAAACAGTCAAACTCCGAACTCCACTATGGCCAAGACCAAAGAGCTGTCAAAGGACACCAGAAACAAAATTGTAGACCTGCACCAGGCTGGGAAGACTGAATCTGCAATAGGTAAGCAGCTTGGTGTGAAGAAATCAACTGTGGGAGCAATTATTAGAAAATGGAAGACATACAAGACCACTGATAATCTCCCTCGATCTGGGGCTCCATGCAAGATCTCACCCCATGGGGTCAAAATTATCACGAGAACAGTGAGCAAAAATCCCAGAACCACATGGGGGGACCTAGTGAATGACCTGCAGAGAGCTGGGACCAAAGTAACAAAGGCTACATCAGAAACATACTACGCCGCTAGGGACTCAAATCCTGCAGTGCCAGATGTGTCCCCCTGCTTAAGCCAGTACATGTCCAGGCCCATCTGAAGTTTGCTAGAGAGCATTTGGATGATCCAGAAGAGGATTGGGAGAATGTCATATGGTCAGATGAAACCAAAATAGAACTTTTTGGTAAAAACTCAACTTGTCGTGTTTGGAGGAGAAAGAACACCATACCTACTGTGAAGCATGGGAGTGGAAACATCATACTTTGGGGCTGTTTTTCTGCAAAGGGACCAGGACGACTGATCCATGTAAAGGAAAGAATGAATGAGGCCATATTTCGTGAGATTTTGAGTGAAAACCTCCTTCCATCAGCAAGGGCATTGAAGATGAAACGTGGCTGGGTCTTACAGCATGACAATGATCCCAAACACACCGCCCGGGCAACGAAGGAGTGGCTTCGTAAGAAGCATTTCTCAGGTCCTGGAGTGGCCTAGCCAGTCTCCAGATCTCAACCCCATAGAAAATCTTTGGAGGAAGTTGAAAGTCTGTGTTGCCCAGCGACAGCCCCAAAACATCACTGCTCTAGAGGAGATCTGCATGGAGGAATGGGCCAAAATACCAGCAACAGCATGTGAAAACCTTGTGAAGACTTACAGAAAACGTTTGACCTCTGTCATTACCAACGAAGGGTATATAACAAAGTATTGAGATGAACTTTTGTTATTGACCAAATACTTATTTTACCGAGGAATTTACCAATTAATTCATTAAAAATCCATCAATGTGATTTTCTGGATTTTTTTTTTCTTATTTTGTCTCTCATAGTTGAGGTATACCTACGATGGAAATTGGAGACCTCTCTCAACTTTAAAGTGGGAGAACATGCACAATTGGTGGCTGACTAAATACTTTTTTACCCCACTGTATATATATATTTGGTCACCTATAAACAAGCAAGATTTCTGGCTCTCACAGACCTGTAACTTCTTCTTTAAGAGGCTCCTCTGTCCTCCACTCGTTACCTGTATTAATGGCACCTGTTTGAACTCGTTATCAGTATAAAAGACACCTGTCCACAACCTCAAACAGTCAGACTCCAAACTCCACTATGGCCAAGACCAAACAGCTGTCAAAGGACAACAGAAACAAAATTGTAGACCTGCACCAGGCTGGGAAGACTGAATCTGCAATAGGTAAGCAGCTTGGTGTGAAGAAATCAACTGTGGGAGAAATTATTAGAAAATGGAAGACATACAAGACCACAGATAATCTCCCTCGATCTGGGGCTCCACGCAAGATCTCACCCCGTGGGGTCAAAATGATGACGAGAACGGTGAGCAAAAATCCCAGAACCACACGGGGGGACCTAGTGAATGACCTGTAGAGAGCTGGGACCAAAGTAACAAAGGCTACCATCAGTAACACACTACGCCGCCAGGGACTCAAATCCTGCAGTGCCAGACGTGTTCCCCTGCTTAAGCCAGTACATGTCCAGGCCCGTCTGAAGTTTGCTAGAGAGCATTTGGATGATCCAGAAGAGGACTGGGAGAATGTCATATGGTCAGATGAAACCAAAATAGAACTTTTTGGTAAAAACTCAACTTGTCGTGTTTGGAGGAGAAAGAATGCTGAGTTGCATCCAAAGAACACCATACCTACTGTGAAGCATGGGGGTGGAAACATCATGCATTGGGGCTGTTTTTCTGCAAAGGGACCAGGACGACTGATCCGTGTAAAGGAAAGAATGAATGGGGCCATGTATCGTGAGATTTTGAGTGAAAACCTCCTTCCATCAGCAAGGGCATTGAAGATGAAACGTGGCTGGGTCTTTCAGCATGGCAATGACCCCAAACACACCGCCTGGGCAACAAAGGAGTGGCTTCGCAAGAAGCATTTCAAGGTCCTGTAGTGGCCTAGCCAGTCTCCAGATCTCAACCCCACAGAAAATCTTTGAAGGGAGTTGAAAGTCCGTGTTGCCCAGTGACAGCCCCAAAACATCACTGCTCTAGAGGAGATCTGCACGGAGGAATGGGCCAAAATACCAGCAACAGTGTGTGAAAACCTTGTGAAGACTTACAGAAAACGTTTGACCTCTGTCATTGCCAACAAAGGGTATAACAAAGTATTGAGATGAACTTTTGTTATTGACCAAATACTTATTTTCCACCATAATTTGCAAATAAATTCTTTAAAAATCAGACAATGTGATTTTCTGGATTTTTTTTTCTCATTTTGTCTCTCATAGTTGAGGTATACCTAAGATGAAAATTGGAGACCTCTGTCATCTTTTAAGTGGGAGAAATTGCACAATTGATGGCTGACTAAATATTTTTTACCCCACTGTATGTTTGCAATCACACATGTTAGACTTTGACAAATATAAAAGGGACTGAACTGAGATTTATTTGATTGTGTGACTGTTAATTATAGAATACCTAAATATTGAAAATGAATAGGACATCCAATATTAGCAACTGTTTCAGATCCCTTGTTTATTTATTTCTCAGATCACTTATTTGTGTGATCTTTTATCACTTATATTCAAGATAATAGTGTATCTTGCACTTTGGGGAATGGGAATTGTTCACTCATCATTATAATTGTTTTAGTTTATATCACTGTTCAGTGATGGAGAGAACTGTAATATTGAATTTCTTCTGTGTATTGTCAATAAACTCATGCAGTACTATAACAGGACACATTAACAAATATTTGAGGCCCACTGTAATGCATCATTTTATATTTTGGCAATATTTTATTAAAAGGTTTTTTAAAACTTTAATGCCAAGATTGAGGTGGTGCTTATATTGTCACACTGGGGCGATACTGAGGGCAAATAATGATCTGAACCTTGAGGGCGTGACTGGCAAAAATCAACAATGTGAGCGCCACAGCTCTATTGTACGCATGTGTTAGCGTGCCTTTGCCCTGTAACTGCCCTGCAAGCAGTTAGCGTGCCTTTGAGCCAGATTGTCTCTGGCCGCATAAGCTGTGTTTGAAAGTGGAATATAGAGGTGTAGCCTATATGTAGGCTATCACACATTAGACTTTGACAAATATGAAAGGGACTGAACTGAGATTTATTTGCTTGTGTTACTATTAATTACAGAATTTTTGAAAATGAATGGGACATCCAATATTTGCCACTGTTTTAAGAAGTTTTTGTTTATTTTTTGTCAGATCACTTATTTGTGTGATCTTTTATGAGCTATTGAGCATTTTTGTGTCCAGTTTGGTGACGGTCATCGTTTAGTCAAACTGTGCATGTGGCCTCATATGATATGCAGTTGATCTGGGCATTTGCTCAATTATTAACTTTTAATAATTGTGTGAGCACACCGAGAGGAGCGCCATCGGCGACGGCGAGTCATGGTCCTGCAAAGGGACTCCCATTTACTGCTGACCGGGCAGGCTGGGTGTGCCTCCCTATGAACGATCGTGGAGCACCCAGTCGGACACCGGTGTTGGAGAAGCAACAGCTGAACCGGTGGATCGCCATCCTTTGCCGGGAGCCAAGCCCAGCCTTCCTGGTTAACGGGAATCTCAGCCATTGCTTTACCCGTGGTGCCAGCAGTTCAGCTACTGCCCCCCCCCCCCCCCCCCCCCAGCGCACCCCTGCACCTCGTGTTCTCCATGCCGAATTATCCGTTAGACCTGCGCAGTCACGGGAAGTTTATGGTATAATTTGTTAAGCATAAAATCTTAAGTATTATCTTTTTCTAGTCAAACTTGTCACTTTTCACTTCCTTGTTTTACAGACGGAAGGCTGTGGTTACTGATGCCGTAATGCCGCATTTTATCCAGTCAGTACAGAGTTAATGCGAAACCAAACCCCGCCCAGACTTCTAGAAGCCTGGGCATGAGACAGAGCGGTGGCTAAACTTTTGATAAAAATTACATATTTTGACTGAGCGATTCCATACTCGGGGATGCGCGCCCTTGTAACCACAGCAAAGCACTTATAAAATCTGAGGCCAGTCTGATGAACGGTTCAAGAGATATGCATGGAACAAACACACAGATAGACACACAGACAGAGATTTCATGCATTTGTAGAAAGATGGAAGTGTGGAGACTTGTTCTCACCCCAAAGTACATTTAGAAAATGCCAGGGATAGGCACAACACAATGAAATGCACAGATAGACTTACCACCTCTGTTTGTTCCTTTGGCCACCATTTTATCTTGTGCCATCATCTTATAAAGGCTTAGTGGCAAGGCGGTGGGGATTATGTCTTAAAGGGGCAGCACTTCAGGAGATTGCCACAACTTGTTAGGCACACTTTTTAAATATCAGTTCTTCCAAGTAAAAGATGGCACCATCATGTTACAACTGGTGACAGATCAGAAAGGTTCACTGAATGAGACTTAGTGAGATCATGGTGGACTGTAACATAGCAACAGGGTTGCTATGGATGACTGAAAGGACTGTATTACGTCAGTTGGTCCTCAAAACTCTGTCCACCATGGGGCATCGGTCAGAATGTATCAACAGCAAGTTAAGATGTGATTTGGAGAGTTAATAAACAGCTGTTCTTGAAGTTTATCTGTTTCAGGATACTGCATGTGTGTGGTTCTGTAAAGACAAAGAAATAACCCACAACGAAATGAAATAACCTACTTATGAATATACAATTATACAATAAAAATACACAATTAATTTTCTATATCTCACTTAGAGTAACCAAATGGCAGCAAATGAACACCAGCATAAAGCAATCAGGATAAAGAAATATAACAGTCCGCCCTCATTATAAGCATTAATTGTTAGGTCACTGATGATTGATAAAGCCACAATTACTGTACATAAATAATTCCAGACAATGTTACAGACACATCAGGTCTGAACACTAATGAACACATCTAAATTTCAGTAAAATACAAGCTAACTTATCAGTGTGAAATAAAGTAACAGTTACAGTCATGTGAAAAAATAAGGACACCCCCTTAGATATTCAGTTCTTTATTAAGAAATGTTCACATATCTATGTCTAACCTTGTTTTTGTTTTTATTTGCCATCCATCCATCCATCCATCCCATCTTCTACCGCTTTTCTGGAGGTCCGGGTCGCGGAGGCAGCAGTTCAAGTAGAGAATCCCAGACTTCCCTCTCCCAAGCCACCTGCTCCAGCTCTTCAGAGAAGATACCAAGGTGTTCCCAGACCAGATGGGAGACATAGTCTCTCGACCGAGTCCTGGGTCTGCCCCGGGGTCTCCTCCCATTGGGACGTGCCTGAAACACCTCAAGTGGGAGGCGTCCAGGAGGCATCCTAATCAGATGCCCATACCACCTCAACTGACTCCTTTCAATGTGGAGGAGCAGCGGTTCTACTCTGAGCCTCTCCCAGATGACTGAGCTCCTCACCCTATCTCTGAGAGTGAGTCCAGCAATCCTACGGAGAAAGCTCATTTCAGCCGCTTGTATCCGTGATCTCATTCTTTCGTTCATTACCCAAAGCTCGTAGGAGGAACGTAGATTGACTGGTAAATCAACAGCTTTGCCTTAGAACTAAGCTCCCTCTTCACCACAACAGACTGGTACAATGTCCGCATCACTGCAGATGCTGCTCCAATCCGTCTGTCAATCTCTCACTCCATTTTCCCCTCACTCGCGAAAAAGACCCCAAGATATTTAAACTCCTCCACTTGGGGCAGGAGCCTGTCCCCAACCCAGAGAGGACAATCCATCTTTTTCCGGCTGAGGACCATGGACTCGGACTTGGAGGTGCTGATTCTCATCCCAGCTGCTTCACACTCAGCGGCAAACCGTCCCAGCAAGAGCTGTAGGTCATTGCTGGATGAAGCCAACAGAACAGCATCATCTGCAAACAACAGAGATGAGATCCTGTGGTCACCAAGAATGACACCCTCCATTCCCTGGCTGCGCCTAGAAATCCTGTCCATAAAAATTATGAACAGGATCGGTGACAAAGGGCAGCCCTGGTGGAGTCCAACTCTCTCTGGGAATGAGTCCGACCGAGTGTTGGCAATACGAACCAAACTCTCACAACGGTCGTACAGAGACCGAATACCTCGTAACAACAAGCCCGATACTCCATACTCCCGAAGCACCCCCCACAAAAAACCATGAGGGACACGGTCAAATGCCTTCTCCAAGCCCACAAAACACATGTAAACTGGTTGGGCAAACTCCCACGAACCCTCGAGAATTCTCGAGAGGGTAAAGAGCTGGTCCGATGTGCCACGGCCAGGATGAAAACCACATTGCTCCTCCTGAATCCGAGGTTCGACCAACGGCCGGACTCTCCTCTCCAGTACCTTGGCATAGACCTTCCCAGGGAGGCTGAGGAGTGTGATCCCTCTAAAGTTGGAGCACACCCTCCGGTCCCCTTTTTTGAAGAGAGGAACCACCACCTCGGTTTGCCATGCCGAAGGCACTGCCCCAGACCTCCACGCAATGTTGCAGAGGCGTGTCAACCATGACAGCCCAACAACATCCAGGGCCTTGAGGTACTCGGGGCGAATCTCGTCCACCCCTGGGGCCCGGCCACCAAGGAGATTTTTAACCACCTTGGCGACCTCAGCCCCTGTGATAGGCGAGTCATCCCCCTCGTCCACAAACCCTGCTTCCTCTGTGGAAGGCGTATCAGTGGGATTGAGGAGATCCTCGAAGTATTCCTTCGACCGCCCGACGATATTCCCAGTCAAATTCAACAGCGCCCCATCCGCACCATACACAGTGTGGACAGGGACCTGCTTTCCCCTCCTTAGCCGCCGGACAGTTTGCCAGAATCTCTTCGAGGCCGACCGAAAGTCTTATTCCATGGCCTCACCGAACTCCTCCTATACCCTGGTTTTTGCTTCAGCAACCACCCGAGCTGCACTCCGCTTGGCCTGCCGGTACACCTCCGCTGCTTCGGGAGTCCCACAAGCCAACCAAGCTTGATAGGACTCTTTCTTCAACTTAATGGCCCCCCTCACCACTGGTGTCCACCACTTGGTTCGGGCATTGCCACCACGAGATGCCCCGATGACCTTGCGGCCGCAGCTCTGGGCCGCTGCTTCAACAACGGTGGTGGAGAACATGGCCCATTCAGACTCCATGTCTCCAGACTCCCTCGGAATGTGGTTGAAGTTCTTCCGGAGGTGGGAGTTGAAGACCTCCCGGACAGGGGCCTCAGCCAGACGTTCCCAGCACACCCTCACTATACGTTTGGGTCTACCAGGTCTGAATGACTTCCTCCCCTGCCATCAGATCCACCTCACCACCAGGTGGTGATCAGTTGACAGCTCTGCACCTCTCTTTACCTGAGTGTCCAAGACATATGGTCGCAGGTCTGACGACACGATAACAAAATCGATCATCGACCTGTGACCTAGGGTGTCCTTGTGCCAGGTGCACATATGGACACCCTTATGCTTGAACATGGTGTTCATTATGGACAAACTGTGGTTAGCACAGAAGTCCAATAACTGAACACCACTCGGGTTCAGGTCTGGCAGTCCATTCCTCCCAATCACCCCCCTCCAGGTTTCACGTTGCCCACGTGCACATTGAAGTCCCCCAGTAGAACAATGGAGTCTCCAAGAGGAGCACCCTCCAGCACCCCAGTCACAGACTCCAAAAAGGGTGGGTGCTCTGAAACATCATTTGGTGCATAGGCACAAATGATGGTCAGGACCCGTTTCCCAACCCAAAGGCGCAGGGAAGCAGCCCTTTCATCCACCAGGGAAAACTCCAATATAGAGGCAGCAAGGTGGGGAGATACAAGAATACCCACCCCTGCTCGTTGCCTCTCGCCCAGGGCAACTCCAGAAAAGGCCAAGCTCCAGCCCCTCTCCAGGAGACTGGTTCCGGAACCAGAGCTGTGTGTTGAGGTAAGGCCGACTATATCTAGCCGGTATCTCTCAACCTCGTACACCAGCTCAGGCTCCTTCCCCACCAGAGAGGTGACATTCCACGTACCAAAAGCCAGTTTAGAAAGCTTGGGATCAGTCCGCCAAGGTCTCCGCCTTTGACCGCCACCTAATCCACATATCACCGGACCCCCATGATCCCTCCTGCAGGTGGTGAGCCCACTGGAGGGCGGACCCATGTAACTCCTTCGGGCTGAGCCCGGCCGGGTCCCATGGGTGGAAACCCGGCCATCAGATGCTAGCCATCGAGCCCCTCCCCCAGGCCTGGCCCCAGGGTGGGGCCCCGGTAACCTCATACCGGGCGGGGTACACTGAATCCTTGATATAGAATTTATCATGAGAGTCTGTTGGATCGTTCTTAGTCTGGCCCTTCACCCAGGACCAGTTTGTCTTGGGTGACCCTATGAGAGGCAAATTGTCCCAGACTAACATAGCTCCTGGGATCACTGGGGCACGCAAACCCCCCCCCCCCCCCACCACCACCACCATGATAAGGTGACAATCCATGAGGGGGGGTTTTATTTGCATTTTTTAAAATTTATTTTAGCCATTGTAAGTGGGAATGAATGTGGGGGTGTCCTAAAACAGATGGGGGGTGACCTAATTTATTCCTCACTATTTGTTTAGAATTATATTTTACAGAAAATTTGAAAAAAGTCTTTAATTCATTTTTTTTCCACAATATTTTTTATTGAACCTTTTTTTTACAAACATGGCACTTTAATTCATTTTTAATTGTTTAGTTGTATTACATGAATCTCCCAGTATTGTTAACAATGATATTAAATATCCATATGTCCAACTATGTTAAAAAACACACAGGCTTATACAGGGTATCGTATTTTTTTCACATAACTGTATGTGATTCACGGCTGTCTGGAAAAACGGTTACTGCACAATATCCATCCATCTTCTACCGCTTAATCCTTTTTGGGTCACGGTGGGGCTGCAGCCTATCCCAGCATCTTTTTGGCGAGAGGAAGGGTACGCCCTGGACAGATCGCCAGTCCATCACAGGGCTAACACAGAGAGACAGACAACCATTCACTCTCACATTCATACCTAAGGACAATTTAGAATCCCCAGTTGATGCCAGTTAACCTAAACTGCATGTCTTTGGCCTGCGGGAGGAAACCGGAGTACCTGGGGTAATCCCACATAGGCACAGGGAAAACATGCAGACTCTACACAGAAAGGTCACCTATGGTCAAGGGTGGGATCAAACCCACGATGGTCAAGGGTGGAATCGATCCCACCACCGAGCTGTCCTACTGCATAAAAATTGTAGAAAAAATATTACATTAAATCTATTTAAATTATACCACAATATTAAAACAGAAATATATGCCAATAAATATGAGCTGTACTTACAAGTACCTGAACAGACACACTCTTGATGACACCAAAAACTAACATTTAACATCAAACCAAAACTTCAGCTTCTCAGACCGTTATCGCCCCTTTAAACCGCAGCGCAGACTGATTAGCAGTTGTATTCATCTGCCTGCAGGGGGCACAGTTCAGCCATTACTAGTCAATTATTTTGCACTATGAAAAAGTAGTCCTTCATCCCAGGGTGTGTTTTTGTTTTTTGAGTATTTTTGTTGATAGCCACTCCAGATAGGCAAATTCATGTGTAAAAGCTCTGAGAATAAAATCTTTTCATCATATGTTCCCTTTTTGACCTTAGGGAACCATGCTAGCATCTGGAAAAATAATTTTGTCCTCTTTAAATAGCTTGTTGAATCTGAAATAGATTAATCATTGCTGTAATTTTTACATGCATGGATAAGAACTATTTGTTACCAGATGGAGACTTTGTTGGCCAGTCAGTGTATTTATTCTTTCTGATATTGCTATTTGTACTATCATTTTTTAATGTGTTTTTGTCCCTCAAGATGCTCCACAGCTACATGACTGTAAGGAGGAGGAGGTTCTCACTGTCCAGCAGCTCTGTGACCAGGAGGAACAAGATGCTGCACAGGTTAAAGAGGAAGAAGAAGAACTCTGTACCAGTCAGGAGGAAGAACACTTTGAACTGAAACAAGAGACTGATACCTTCATGGTGACTCCTACTGATGAAGATGATGACAAGAGTGAAACTGAACCAGACAGTGAGCAGCTCCTCTCGCACAACTCTGCTGATACTGAGATCCAAGACCAGGGAGCAGGTAAGAATGTAAACCCAGGATCAAGTAAATATGAAGAGCCAAAGCAAAAGAAGAGACTTGACAGAAACAAAAGTGACCGTAGCAATGCATACAACTCCTCCATGTCAGAGAATCATTGTGATACTGCCACAGGTGAAGAGTCTGTAAAATGTTCTGTTAATGAAAAAGACTGTAAAAATGAGTCCCAGAAGAAGAAACATGACACTGTTAAGTCATATGTTTGCAGCACATGTGGGAAAAGATTGGGAAATCAGAGTAAGTTATCACGTCATGAGAGAATTCACACAGGTGAGAAGCCATTTTCCTGTGAAACATGTGGGCGGCGATTTAATGAATTTTCAAAATTGAAAAGTCACATGAGAATTCACACAGGCGAGAAGCCATTTTCTTGTGAAACATGTCGGCAGAGTTTTACTCACCGTGGTAATTTGAAATCTCACATGAGAATTCACACAGGCGAGAAGCCATTTTCTTGTGAAAGATGTGGGCAAAGATTTACTGAACGTGGTACTTTGAAAAGACACATGAGAATTCACACAGGTGAGAAGCCATTTTCTTGTGAAACATGTGGGTGGAGATTTAATGAATTTCCTAAATTGAAATGTCACATGAGAATTCACACGGGTGAGAAGCCATTTTCTTGTGAAAGATGTGAGCAAAGATTTATTGAACGTGGTACTTTGAAAAGACACATGAGAATTCACACAGGTGAGAAGCCATTTTCTTGTGAAATATGTCGGCAGAGTTTTACTCAGCGTGGTAATTTGAAAACTCATATGAGAATTCACACAGGTGAGAAGCCATTTTCTTGTGAAAGATGTGAGCAAAGATTTACTGAAGGTGGTACTTTGAAAAGACACATGAGAATTCACACAGGTGAGAAGCCATTTTCTTGTGAAACATGTCGGCAGAGTTTTACTCTGCGCTATAATTTGAAAACTCATATGAGAATTCACACAGGTGAGAAGCCATTTTCTTGTGAAACATGTGAGCAAAGATTTAAGCACACTTGTTCTTTGAAGACTCACATGAGAATTCACACAGGTGAAAAGAGACGAGACAATGGAAAAAATAACCCAACACCATGAAACCCTTAGTCACTTCACATCCATAACTAAACAAGCCAAGGCCTTTGCAGGAGACTTATTAGACAACATAAAAGCCAGTCAAGAAAACCCAGCAACAAAAATAGTTCGAAAGACGGGAAAAATACAGCAAAAGGACACAGGAGGAAAGAAAAGACAGATGGAAAAAGTACAAGCGAGCAGGGCGCTTTCAGGAGGAACTCAATAGGGATTATATTGATAGGGAAGAGACATTGCACTGGATCAGGAACGAAGATCTGGAGTACGACGAGGAGAGACTAGTAGTTGGCGCACAAGACCAGGGGCTTTTGACTAATGGCTTTAAAACAATGGCAGGACTTTCTCAGAGTGACAAATGTGGATTCTGTCATGCAGCGGTGGAGAGTGCAAGCCACCTACTCTCCAGCTTCCAGATCCTAATGGCACAGTCACATCAGCATCCTTCAGTCGTTTTTTTCCACGACTCAACAACTCCAAATGTGGTAATAGGATTTCCTAGGTATACACATTAAGCTTTACAAAGAAAAAATCATATCCATAAAAATTCATAAAACTCAGTGTAACATAGAATTTTTCCATCATTCCCCCATTTTGATGCCCAAAAGGCATCATAAAAGAAAAATGGTTACAAGTTATGACGTTGAAAACCGTGTTTTTTAATAATTCTTTGTCCCACTGCTTCAATCATCTCGCAGGTGACCAGCAAAAGAGTTCACTAGTGGTTAGTGGGCACTGTTGGTGAGTCCTGGATTTGGAACCTTTTTGCAGTGGTTGATTGCCCGCTGTGGATCTTTCTGCAACCTTGACAGCTGTGAAGGCCATCGACAGGACCTTTATGGCAGGGTTTCAGGCAGATGATCCTCTTTCCGTTGTATAGTCACACTCGATTTATTGCTCGTTGAAATGAAGTCGTCAGCATCTTCACAATGTCCTCACGATGGCAATCTGGGCCCCTCCTTATCTGCCTCAGTCTTCTTCTACACCACCTGAGATTTTAGATAGTGAGAGAAAGATAGAAGAGGATGGAGAAAAGAATATAAGTCTCACTTGCAAAATCAAATGTTTTGTTTTTATTTTTCTTACAATTATATTTCAAAATTGATTAACCTGTTGAACTCTGGTCGATTTACCTAAAAACGCCTAAAAATAACATACCCAAAGTAAATCAAAAGCTGTTCTTCAACCCTTTGCAGCATCTTCATGGGGTTGGTCTCATTTAAAAGAAAACACTCTGAATTTTTTGGCAAAACAGTCATAATCTCTCTTAGTGCTCCTGCCACTGAGTAACAGTCATCTAAACATACTGAATTTGAAGAAAATAAAGTTTGCCTGAGTGTTTTTTTAGATACAAATGCTTGCAAATAACACACAGCTGTAAGATACTGGCTGGAAAATGCAACAGAAATGTAGAACCAAGTGTTATCAAGCCGAGGTCAAAATTCTGTAACAATACCACAAAAAATGAATATATTACACAGCTTTTTTTCTCAGGTTGTTCCCAGGCATTTTTGAACTGTGCGAAATGGTACAAACGTCTATACCTTTTGAATGCTTCAACACAGAAGCTTCATCTTGGGGTCTAATGAAAGGTGACACTCAGGGCTGTGTGTGTGTGTGTGGGGGGGGTTGTTTGTTCATTCCTGAATGAATGAATGAACAAACAAGCCCCCCACACACAAAGAAACATGCCATGTAAAAAATGTGTGGCCTTTTTTTTTTTTTTTTTACAAGAAAAAATAACCTACAGTGCAATAAAAATTATACTAAAATATCTGCAATGTAGAGGATAACAACTCCCCCCCCCCCCGCTACAGAGAAGCTTGGCGCACAAAAAAAACTTGTGGCCATGACGGCCCGTTGTAATTACTGATCAGTCAAAAGTCATTTTTATTACTATTTTCATTGATAAAGAATAATTTAGCTTATAACACTTACCTGTCCACAACAGCAGTGTCTTTGGCGAACATCTGTTCCTCATTGTCAGATGAACATGAAGCTGGTCCGGTTGTTACGGGCTCGTGGTTCTGGTCACCCTACCTGGTCAAACCATCTCTGCTTCCATGCTTGCGATTTTTGTGAACCATTTTTCAAAACAAATAAGAACAGTAGTAATAAAAAAAAAAAAGACTGGCTAATGGCTAAGAGTGGCTAACACTACCATTACGCACAGGTCTCAATGTGAGTCACCCAGCGGCTTAGACAAAAAAGATTTGACGCACGCGTTTCAATCGTCGAACTTCTCTGCTTCAATTGGCTCATTGTATTCGCGGTCGTTGGTAGGCAGGTCCTTCTTGCTAGGTTTTCAGGCATTGGTTCTTCAAGGTTTCAGAAACCCAATTCAAGGCTCTTATTAGTCGAATGAGAGGTCAATCAAATCTAAACCAATCAAACACTCCTTTGGCTTTCTGTTCACGGCTGTGTCTGTACTGGAAGAACGGAAGTACAGCTTTTTTTTTCAGTGCGCACTGAGACGCATTATGACGCAGAGACGTGACCGCCCGCGGAATCTGGGAGTTCAACAGGTTAAAGCAGTAGCAGACAGGACCACTTTTATTATCTTTAAATAAATGGTGCATCAGTGCAATATATAACAAATTGATCTGCACATTGGTTCGTTATTCAGTTTCCTCAATGAGTGTCCTGGTCTTTTCAACCTTCAAAACCATGTAGTGTGCTGAGGTCACTCCTCTTGACACACACACTCATTCAGCCGATAATCAGGCTTTACTCCAAACTTGACCAGATTTGCAAATGTATTATCAGAATCAATCAACCAAAGCTATATTTTTATAGCTCTTTTCATACAAAAACTGTAACTTAGAGTGCATAATCACAGATCATTAGGATGAAAACAAGAGCAACAGAAGAAGAATCTTCTTAGTTTTATTTTGTTTATCTCTTTTACCTATGGAGAAAGCAAAAGAAAAACAACCATATCTCGAAATACTTACCACTTAACTATATACAATCTAAACCCAATTTATTTAAAATGTGTTATTGTGCAAACAATGTTATGTTTCAATGGTAGACATGGCAAGGCAAGCTTATAGGTTAGTCATCATTCACATATTAGTTGTGTCTATGACGGGATGGATTAAAGGTAGCACATTAAGCTCAGGATTTCAGTCAGTGTTCATGCAACCAGTAAGAGCTCACCTCAAAGAAAAATAGACAGTTACCTACTTGATGGACCCTTGGTCTGCATTTTCCTCAGACATAGAGTATAATGAATCTTTAAACCAGTTATTTTCTTGATTTTATTTACCCATAATATACTCATCTTTTATGTCAGTATTTAACTTTCTTCAGCTTTGTTTTTTCTTGTGTTTACCAAACTGTTAAAAGGTCATTAAATTCATGAACTTTGATTTAAATTCAACAGAGTACCTCAGCTATAATTTAATTTGTTTGCTTGCCGAACAACTTAACCTACAGTGGGGTAAAAAAGTATTTAGTCAGCAATGGAAGAGCTCTTCAGTTAATATTTTTGTCATTTTGATCTCAAAATATATTTATTCCATGCATGGTTTAGATAAAACTTTTACTAATTATCATTTTGAAATTCAAATATAAGCATATACTTTTACACTTTAGAAGTACTGTATATTTTGATGTTTAAAGGTTAACCATTATCTCAAACTCGTTGGCTGCCATTTTAAGTTATGTTGCACATAACTTTTGATTAAAATTTATCAACACCGGTGGTTTAAAAACTTCTGTCTCTGTTTTGCAGCTCATCAAGCATTCGTTCACTCATTCACACATTCACTCATCTGTCTACTCCAGTTCTGGTCTGTAATCTGTCTGGTGTGTAATCAGTTAAACGTGAGGGCATTATTAATATCATTATTATTCTTTTGTACTAGTAAAGGTGTGATTACTTAAGTAATACTTACTAACTTCTGCTAGTGCATTTTTATACTCATAACTGTAAACTATATCTCACATGTGTATGTACTTTGTCTTACTATTGTCCTATGTATAATGTTTACAGGAAAAACAAAACAAAAAAAAATTGTTGGTGTAGTTGCATTTTTTTCCCTTTTTTCCCCCTATCTGTTGGGCTAGTAAACCATGGCAAACAGTGTCCATTCATCCCTCTCTTCGGCACCCAGAGAGTGTCTATCTTATCGTTGTCTTTGTCCATTCTTCGGCTCTCAGCTGTTATCATATCTTCGGCACACACACAGAAGGGCCTTTTCCACTAGCACGCTTTAGCGCGACACGGGACGGCTCAGCACGCTTTGTACGCTTTTCCACAAGCCCCAACACGGTTTAACAGCCGCAATTCTCAGCCCCGCTGCAGGGCAGGGTACAGCAGTGCTGAGCTGTGCCGTGTTGTGACGTTAACAGACTGGTCGCCGCTGATTGGTCAGGTCGTAACCGGCGCTGATTGGTCAGGTTGTAACCGCCCCTCTCCTCCTCCTCATCTACCAAATCTTCACGACCTTCTCAATAAAGTTTTTGAAAAAAAAAAAAAAAAAGAATCTTCACGACCGCCTTTACTCAGCACGCAACCACTGTTGGCGGTTCCTTTCAGTGTATTGCTGTGCTATTTTCATTTATTCTCTATCAAAAATGGCTTCGCGTAATAAGGGTGTTCCATGGACCAGTAAGGAGGTGCAGTGTCTGCTGACTGCATTGTCAGACGAACGTATGCAGCGCGAGTTAGACGGAGCCGCCCGGAATGAAGAAATATACCGGGAGGTCTCGACATCGGAGTCCTTTAACGGTGAGTTTTAATTTTTTTTTATTGTGCGTTTTTTCGCAAATATATTCGGTAAGACGCTCAGTTTATTTATGCAATAAAAAAGCTGTTCATTTGTGGATGGATCGCTGCTTAATTGCAGCACAATGCGGACTCAAGCTTTTATTTTAATTATTCATGTGAACAATACGCTGAAATAAGCTTATGTATTCTTGTTAAAAACTATTGTGCTATATTTTATTGTGTGCATTTTCCTTGTAGAATCATCCCACGCGTCCGCCGCGACAGCCCGTCCGGATTATTCAACCGAGCCTTCCTGACCCACAGCTGGCAGAGACGCTTCATTCAGCCGAGTCGTGACCCAGTTTGGGAAGCTGGTGTAGACACTCAGTGGTCGGCGTGTATAAAATGTTGATTAACCTTCATGTTGTGTTGCAAAGTTTTTTTTTTTCTTTTAATATTTTGTATATAATAAAATGGAATTGTTTTGGAAAGTGTGGTTTGTCTGTTATAACACTGAATTATAAAACAGTATAATTACATAGAAATTCCATTGCCTAATCTGATCAAAATGATACTGATCTTCCTGTCAGGGTCAACCATTGTAAAGGTAATGTAATTTTTAACTAGACCAAAAAACAAATGTTTTTGTAAGCTTTCTGTTCTTTTTATTGAAATATCATAAAAAATTAGCCCCACATGATCCAGTTCTAAACTTTGGGTACATTTTTTATGTTAACTTATAAGAAGTTTCACAGTTGGACTTTAAAATGCAGCAGGACAGACTGATCAAGCTTACAAGTCAAAGTATGTAAAAAAGTAAGTATATGTAAATTGAATGTTCTATCGGCATTCCAAATTCAGAGAATTACAATACTTTAGAAGGAGTGTAGCATCATCTAAACGGAAAATAATAATACTGTTGTTCCAAACGTTGACCTGAAGGTGAAAAACATGATTTTTTTTAAATTCAGTACATCCAAAATGCCCTAGGATGTAAAAAATAATAATTTGGTGTAGGCCAGTGTGCCACTGTCTCATTATTTAATACGAATAAAAACAAGTTTCAGCTCATTATTTCTAGGTCATTTGGCAGTTAATTCAAAACAAAAGTGACTTGTGTTGTTGCAGCTTAATTATGAGATAAAATTAATTGTGAGATAAAGCCACAGAGCGAGCAAGGCAATAATCCTTGAATCCTTTTTTGTCTCGTGTAAATAAGGACTCAGTCGGGTGCGTAACGTCACGGGAGTGTGGCCCCGCCTCGCTCAGAATCTGCTGCTGCCCCGCTTCTAAAACCTCCTAACAAACCATCACAGCACAAGCACAACACCAATGGAGACAGAAGCATTCCGAGCCGTACTGAAGTGAACCGAGCCGTACCGAGGTGTGCTGGGCTAGTGGAAAACAGGCTATAGAGCAGAGAATGTTCATGGCCCACTTATAGAGGTGGGGTTATGTTACTTAGCA
The DNA here is from genome assembly GCA_020510985.1 of Pholidichthys leucotaenia. Lineage (NCBI taxonomy): Eukaryota > Metazoa > Chordata > Actinopteri > Cichliformes > Pholidichthyidae > Pholidichthys > Pholidichthys leucotaenia. The sequence continues at coordinate 122,655,770 of CM035841.1, forward strand.
GTTGTTGAAGACAGGCAATTGCCACAAGCAAAGCAATACTGGCCTGTTGTTGTCTTCAGCCACCCGCTGGTGACTAGCAAGAGAGTTCTTAGTCCGTTGTGCTAGAGAGCTGCTCATTCAGGAAGTGTGCATGCTGTAGTGCTGATTGATGGATGGATTTGTGATGACATCTGTGTTGACACTACGTGATGATGCTGGGGTCAGGGGAGCAATGAGACAATAAAGATAGTACTGGTCTGCCATGGTTCAGTTCACCCCTAAAAAAAAAAAAAAAAAACAAAAAAACAAAGGAGAAAAAGATTCCTGAGACATATACAGTATTCTGTTCATATATCATCCACATGGAAATTAAAATAAAATGCCACTGTTTGTCTGTTGTGGGTGTCAGTCTTTGAGGTTACTGTCTTAATACAATTGAATCGGTGAATTCAAAAATGGCCCAAGTCCCCTTTGAAAAAGTGTGGACTTGGGCCCTTTTTGAATTCACCGATTCAATTAGAATATGTGATTCCTTGAAATTAATTTAAAAAATGTGTAGAATTATAAGATTATTAAGTACAATGAAAAGGATAAATTAGGTCATAATATATACCTTGATAAATGATAATATTATGTTGTCAAATGTTGCCCCTTTTTTATCCAGGAGTAAATTGCAGCTTGTGGTGATGTTTCCTGGGTGTTAGTGAGCATGTCATGTGATAGTTGTTCTGTTAATGTCAAAAGAAGAGATGCTGAGGTATGATTTCCTGTGTGACCTTGTGCAAAAAAACCCAAAAAACATATTGACTGTCAGTGTATACTGTGAGTGCTTTTCCCTGGCCTAATTTACAAGCCCCAGTTAGAGGAACTAATTCAGCTGCTTGTGCAGAATAATGTGATGGAAGTTTCATGTTTGCTTTATGAACCACAATCAACCTAAAATAAAACAAAATAAACCAAAATAAAATAAAACATGTTTTCTGCTTAGATTCATAGGGCCATATGAATTTCTGCATCCTTGGACTTTAAATAAAGTCACAAGTTCAAGAAAAAGTGGAAATAAAATGTAAAATGTGAGCAACAGAATTATTACTAAAAATTCAAAACCGCCAAAAGGCTATGCCGAGGAGAGAAAAATAAAAATCAAAAGAAGAAAACACATTCATTTAAAGAAAAATACATCCATAGGGCCCTAGTTTCATTTTTTTTCTCAAATATTTATTTATTTATTTCAAATCCTTCTGACTTTGTTCTAATGCTTGGGGTCATACGAGCAAGTTAATAGCCCACACCTGTAATTGACTCAAACCAGATACTGTTGGTAAAATAAATATCAACTACAGCTGTGGACAAAATTGTTGGTACTCCTCTGTTAATGAAAGAAAAACCCACAATGGTCACAGAAATAACTTGAATCTGACAAAAGTAGTAATAAATAAAAATTCTATGAAAATTAACCAATGAAAATCAGACAATGCTTTTGAATTGTGGTTCAACAGAATTATTTTCAAAAACAAACTCATGAAACAGGCCTGGACAAAAATGATGGTACCCTAAACTTAATATTTTGTTGCACAGCCTTTTGAGGCAATCACTACAATCAAACGATTTCTGTAACTGTCAATGAGACTTCTGCACCTCTCAGCAGGTATTTTGGCCCACTCCTCATGAGCAAACTGCTCCAGTTTTCTCAGGTTTGAAGGGTGCCTTCTCCAGACGGCATGTTTCAGCTCTTTCCACAGATGTTCAGTGGAATTTAGATCAGGGCTCATAGAAGGCCACTTTAGAATAGTCCAATGTTTGGCTCTTAGCCATTCTTGGGTGTTTTTAGCTGTGTGTTTTGGGTCATTATCCTGTTGCAAGACCCATGACCTGCGACTGAGACCAAGCTGTCTTACACTGGGAAGCACATTTCTCTCTAGAATTCCTTGATAGTCTTGAGATTTCATTGTACCCTGCACAGATTCAAGACACCCTGTGCCAGATGCAGCAAAGCAGCCCCAGAACATAACAGAACCTCCTCCGTGTTTCACAGTAGGGACAGTGTTCTTTTCTTGGTATGTTTCATTTTTGCGTCTGTGAACATAGCGCTGATGTGCCTTGCCAAAAAGTTCCAGTTTTGTCTTGTCTGTCCATAGGACATTCTCCCAGAAGCTTTGTGGCTTGTCAACATGCAGTTTGGCAAATTCCAGTCTGGCTTTTTGATGATTTGTTTTCAACAGTGGTGTCCTCCTTGGTCGTCTCCCATGAAGTCCACTTTGGCTCAAGCGGCGACGGATGGTGCGATCTGACACTGATGTAACTTGACCTTGGAGTGGATCCCGTGGATCTTAAATTTCTGAATAATACGTATGTGCAACTGTAGTCACAGGAACATCAAGCTGCTTGGAGATGGCCTTATAGCCTTTACCTTTAACATGCTTGTCTATAATTTTCTTTCTAATGAATGAATTAATGAATGAATGAATCTTTATTTCAGATAGATAAAAGTACAGATTAAAAGAAACAGAATAATATAACAAAGGGGGAAGAAAATCCAACAAGGTCAAATTAGACAGTAACTCCTCTGATTATACAGTTCAACATAAGTGTTGAACTGTATAGGCCTTGTCTGTGAGAGACCAATAGGATGAAGAAGCTGGGGTTCTATGAAGACTGGTGACACGTGATATCAGTCCACAGGAATACACAGTTTTAAATACATTGGAATGTACTGTTACACACTTATGTATAACTAAACTAACCTTAGTGTATCTTATAAGCAGTGCTTCTAAATCAACAAGCAGGAATAAACATTCATTTAAACATTGGCATGCATATATATAAAATCACAGATTAATGCATTACACACATATTATTTTCCACATCAAAAACATCAGAGTCCATCTGCATTTTCATAGTTCTGAAAAGAATGAAGGTTTAGAATTGAGTTTGTAATAATGTACTTTAAAGTTCACTGTTTAAATCCAGCATGTCCAGAGTTTAAGGAAATTAGCTGAGTCGTGGATCTGTTGCATGTTTTATGGGGGCAATAAAAGTGAAGCCGGACATTGGGGAAATTCCTTAGGCTGGTTTTAACAAAAGAAGGGGGATTTCAGCTGTGGCCTGGAGGAAGAAAATCCTTTTTTTTTTTGTTATTCCTGGATGAAACAAAATGTCTTTAAGCAGAAAAATAATTGTTGCTGAGCCAAAGTGAGATGATGCTACAGTCCCCCCTCTGGTATCAATGGTGACGTTGATTCAGCCTTGATAGCAATCCTAGGCATCAAATCCCAATTTGGCGAGGCTTGATCCAAATGCTGAACTAAAGTTCTGATGTCGATAAGTCTTAAGCTTGTAAACAGTATCTATTCCAAAGTGTAGGTCCTTAAATTTGGTTTTCTGAAAAACTTCTGGAAATTTCAAAAATAATTTTGGCGTGACCAAATATAAACATTGTATAATTGTCTAGGATATGCTAAAGTTCTGTATAAGCCTGTAAAGACTTAAAAATTCTGGGTACAAAAAAAAAGTGAACTAGAAGTATGTGGATTTTGACATACTTGATATAAATGTTTTGGGTTTGCTGAAAAATATCTAGTCAAAATTTCAAAAACAGTTTAAATGTGCATAAAATCTAAATAGAGTATAAATGATTATTTGTATATACACAAGCATGTATCCAAAAATCTTAGTCAAAAGCAAAAATAAAATTCTTTCATATTTGAGGTAGATTCAGACTAATCAATATTGAGGTGACTCAGGGAGGTTCAAATTGAATTTGTTTAGTTAGACTAAACCATGGTTCCACAGATGTCCAAATCATTGGGTGTTTGAGGCTTTTGTTCAGAAAAACTGAGCGGGCATAGGATGTCATCATTCTTTGGATGGCAATGAGAAGTAAATTTGGATTTACTGCAAAAAGGATATGATGAGAGAGCATATTCATTGCTAAAGCGTTAACTGAAAAGCTAATGTTTCTAGCTACTTCTGAGAGTAACATAGACATTGGCTGTGTGTGAGTATAGTCAACCTTTAACACAAAGAGCAAAGAGTTCAAGACCTTGTTGAGTTTGACTGAAGCTTCTGAGCAAGCATTCAAAACCAACACAGTGTCTTGTAAGATTTTGGTAACCATTTGTGGTTTGACAACCTGGCGTTTCGGTTTAGCGGTGTTGACCGAGTTAACAGTGGGCATGCTAAGGTTAACAAGAGGCTCTAACAATGAGGCTGTTATTAAGAGTTCACCCAAGGATCTTTGACCTTTCGTTTTGGCTTGGCCCAATTCTGACTGGGTAACAGTGGGTGTTATTGCTAGGCAGATGGCTAAACTGATAAACAGGAGGGCCATCATCTTGGCAAACAAAAGTGAGTGGTTTTGGATCTTAATCTTCTTGTGGATCTTTCTTTAGATACCTGGTTGGCAAATGAAAATTCCTCTTAGAGGTGGAATGATTTCTTTTAGATGGATGTACTTTATTGATCTCAAAACTGGGAAATTACAGAATAGAGCTTAAGAGATTAAACTCTAAACCTTGTGCTTGTTTTTCACCTTTGATGGGAGTTTTAAGATTATTAGCTCAAGCAAATGGTGTTGAATGTCTTGTGTATGCTATTTGGTAATAGTAAGTTGATTGAAGTTTATTAGATTTTACAGAGGTCTTTGAAATTAGTTTAAGGGCTAATTTGGTTTTAATATACCCTTTCCTTTCTGGAGGTTTTGATGCAGTTAACTGATTGGAGAAATTTGACTGAGTGTACCTGAGGCTAGTAGTTAGCTACAGTTATTTGTCAGACGTAGGTTTGATTTTAATCTTATTTATGGACTTACTTTGACAGTGTTGTACCCGACAAGTCCCATGGGGTTTTGGTAGAGGTTACTCTGATTTTGGTGAGCCCATTTGAAAATGGGGTCCTGGGTTTGGCTCTTGGGTGGCCAAAGATCGTTGTTGACAATGTGTGGATTCATCCACTTGGGCAGGAATTTAGGAGTGATTTTCCTTTCCTGTAAACTTATTTCAGGTGTCTGTAGTACAAATGTGGGGTGGAAGATCTTGTCCCCCCTTCACAGTTTGTCATGCGAGAGTTTTTGATCGTTGTACGCTTTCTGTTGTTTAGCGACTCGGTCCGAATGGTTTTGAAATACAGCCTTGGGAGCTTTGTATGTCGTTTTGACGTTTTTGTGTTCTGCAGCTGGAGTGTTATGGGCATTGGCAGTCATCACCCCCCTCTGGTTTCGAGGAACTTTGAGCGGTGGCGATGATGGTTCATCGGAAGCATGATCAGGAGTGCCATTGCATAGCTGCAGAGAAGATTGTGTCGCATGAAGTGGTTTCAGGTTTGGTATGTTATAGGGTTTGACGGTTTTATGGATAATTTGGTTGCACGGTTGAGTGACTGGGTGCCTTGCGTTTGCAAAAGTTTGTTTAATTGTTGCAAAAACTTGAGATTTCAGAGGGTCTAGAGAGCCGGTTGGTGTGGCGCTTGTGACCATGCAGGCCTCATGGGCGGGTGGGTGGGTTTCAAAATGTGACACCACCATTGAATCATGGGTATCAAGGGTTTTAAGAGGGCCGTTTGGGGTTTTCTGCTCGGCCATTGAGTTTTCAAGATCATTTGAGTGTTTGGCTTGACCTTGTATTTGAAGGTGACTTTTGACTTCTCGTGGGCAGTACTCACCTTGGTCTTGGCGGTCGCTTTCACTCGGTTGCAGTTGTTCCAACGGTGCTAGTTGTGTAAGACTTGGGGTGTCCAAAGTGTTCAGAACAAAGCACTGTGATTCGGTTGTTCTTGTTGGGTCAAATGGGTGAGGGTGTTGCGTTTGAGCCCATAGTTTGAGGTTCCTGAAATCAATCAGTGGCTCAAAACGGTTCAGTAGGTCTTTGCCAACAAGCAATGGAATGGCGTCAAGTTTCGACACGTAGACCGGATGTGTCAAGGTCATGGGTCCAATGGACATGTTTAGTAGTGATACGCCCAACAGGGTTGTTTTAGTGAGCGCATATGGTCGCACAGCTAATGAACAGGGTTCCAGTTTCAAATGTTTGTTAGCGCGGTTAGCGGCTACACATAGTCTGTCAAAAAGGGTGTGTGACATGAGAGTGATGTCAGCAGCGGTGTCTAAAACAGCGTCCTGACACACCATGTCTTCAAGGGTCAGTGGAAGGTAGAATTTCCATGCCACCCCCGTCTTGTTTAAATCGCATAGGAATTGTGGAACCGGTGGTTCGACACAGAGTTGCGACACGTTAGAGGAGTGGTCTGTGACCTGTAGTTGGGCTGCCATAACAGCACTGGACTGCGTTGAGTCCTTTGGTCCTTCCTCATTTGCATGAGGGATTTTCTTCTTGCGTTTCCTTCGTTTGGAACGCTTGTTTTGAGTGGGCACAGCTGATATAGCTAGAATGTTAGCAGTTTTATTCTCTTTGTTGCTTTGAATCTCTGCTAGGAGGTGTTGGACAATTTCGATAGCTTCTCTACTGAATGTAGGAGTTTCATCTTCCTTCCAAGGTTTGTGATAGGTCTCTGCTTCTGAGCTTCTATGATGGGATGGAGACCATTTGTCGCGGTTACGCGTGTCTTCGTATCGGTATCTGTCATCATGGTAGTCCGTGTCGCGTTCTCGTGACCTATCCCATGGATATGGTCTACGACTGTAGTCGGGTTTTCGCAAAGTTGGTCCAAAGTGGTATCCAGAGGACCTAGTGTGGTTTTGACCTTGATGAGGTCGGTTGGAAAAATGCTTCGGCTGTTGATGTACTCGTGGTGTAAGAGGTGGAGAAGAGCGAGGGGCTCCTTCCAACTCCAAGGTGTTAGATGCATCGCTAATAGCTAGCACTGTGGCAGGCTCAGCGTGCTTGTTGCAACTTTGTTGCTGTTTTTGGAACGCATAGTGTGCAAACTCTCAGCTGACTTATTGAGTTTGACCTTGGGTTAGCTGTAACTCCCAGGTAATGACTCACAGTGGGATGGAGGTTTTGGATGAAGAGGGTCTTGAAATTGTGGTCGTCTTCCATCCCTGGTGTATTTTGAGATCCAAAATATGCAAGTAGGAGTCTCTGGTAGTAGGCTTGTGTTGGCTCTGAGCGTCCTTGCTTCACGGCTAGGGCTGCGGTTAGCCCTGCCTGTAAGCAGTCGTCGGAGAACTCCTTTTCGATGGCTTCGCGGAGCAGCATGTAATCTGCTTTGATGTTTGTCGGCTGTCTGTCTATGAATTTTGATACTGACCTGTTAGATGTTAGTTTAATCAGATAGATGCGATCGTCTGTTGTAGCATCAGGATACTTACGCAGGTAGTAATCAATGTCCTGTAAATAGACTTTGGCATCAGGTGAACCCGTAGGTCCTGGATCAAATTTGGTGATACTTCGCGCGATCTTGTCAAGGTCGCGGTCTGAAGGGGCACACGCACGCTGTCCACACGGTCGTCCGTATTCGAAACGGGAATCGGGCAAGGGAGCGCGGTGGGTGTCCCGGTGTTCATGTCTTTCCTTTAGGAGCAGTTGACATTCCTTGTAGTCCTTCTTCACATTTTCAAGTTGACCTTCAACTCTTCTGAGTTCCTTCTTTGTGTCTTGAAGGGCATCTTCAAGTTCATTGTTGTCTTGGTGAAGCACGTCGTTGTTATCTATCAACCATTTATTTTCTGACTCTGCACGGTCCAAATCTTGTACCGCTTCATCCAGTTGGTTTTGAGTTTTGTCATTCTCCTCTTGAGATTGTTCCAAATTTTCTTTCAGTGTTTCATTCTCTTCTTGGAGAGATAGGATCGTTGTTTGTCGATTTGCTAGCTCGTTCTCGGCTACCTTTAATCTTGCGACTAATGTTAGCACAAACTTACCTAACACACTGGTGAGGTCCTTGCCTTCCGGTGGTTTTTCAGTGTGTTCATTCAAAAGTTCTTCAGCGAGTTGCTCCAATTCTTCGGGCTGAGTTTCCTTGACCCATGTTGTGAAGCTAGAAATTAAATTGGAAGTCCATGCTTCCAGTGTTGTTTGAAGGTCATCCAGTTTGGTAAATCGGTCGGTTGTCTGATGACTCATCATGTCTGACCATTGTTGTTATTTAGATTTAAAAAAAAAATTCAACTGGTTGATTATTCTTAAATGTGTTCAACAAGGTTTAACCTTGAGTGTTTTATTTTACAGCCGTGATAGTTGAAAGTTCCTTTAGAATTTGTTTCAACTTGTAGGCTTGCAGGATGGGAAATAGAATTTTGAAATTATTTAGAAATGTAGTGATGCTTCAATTAATTCATTCGTTGAAACTGTATTGATAAATAAAGTTGAATTGAAATTGGATTGAATTTGTTTCGCAAAACAAAACTGAAATTTCAATTGTGTGGATTGACTTCTTTCCTTTGATTTTCAAAGTCTAGTATTGGAATTTGTCATCAATAACTAGCGTTGGAATTTTGCAGAATGTCACTTTGAAAGTGAGGGTTTTATTTACAAAAGAAATCTAAAAGCAAAAGAGGCTAAATGCTTTAAAGATTTAGGATTATAAGTTTCCACTTTCTTTTAAAGTTGGGGCTTTCCTTTGGTTTTATTTGTTAAAGCCTATTTTCATTTGAAGCATTAAATGTTTAAAATATTTACAAATTAGAAACAAGTGAATTGTTTGAGTATTTGGTGTCCAAGGATTTCTTAGGAGTGAAGCCAATAGTGAGCTTTCTTGATTGTGATCGATAAATTTCTTATTTACAGAATAATCAATGTTTGCACCTTTTTGACTTTTCTTTTAAATCCTGGGAAAAATTTGAAAATTATGCTGGTTGGTTAAATGTTTTTCTTTTCCTGTAGAGAAAGCATGAATCAGAAATGATATAATGAGTTTAAATAACACCTAGAGCTTCTCTTACGTGTTAATTGCTTGATGTGGTTTCCTAAATTTGAGAAAGAGGAAAAATTACAAATATTCACTAAGTCTGTAAATTTGTCAAAATGCACAGATTTAATCCTACTTTAATGTTACTCTTGAGTAAACATCAGCATTAGAATCCTTAAGCTAAAACTGGGTTTCTGTGGGAAGGGAATCACACCATATCACATTTAAAAACAGCAATATAAGCACACATATAGCTTCAAAGTTTGCAACTTTTTTGCTTAAAAGTGTGTAAATATGTTTGCTTTTAGCTTAAAAGATTATAATATGTGGTTATATAAGTGATTAAATACAATAGGGGTGTTTGTAAATGTTCCTGCTATAGGTATCTATGCAATGAATGGGATTTCACCACTGAGAAAAAACTTTCAGAAGCCAACAGGTCCTTTTCCTTTTATTCTTGGCATAAAAGTTTGGATTAGTGTTAAAGTTAGTTTATTCCGAATAATATGAATTGCTTTGAAGTTACTTTGAAGACTTAATTTGGTTATAAATCGTCTTTAAAGATTAGAAGTTTAAATAAAAATTGCAGTCCCTATGTTTCACAACAAGATGGAGGCAGTTTTCGTCTGCACTTCCAGAAGAGGAAACCCAATGACGTCACAAGGAGTCAAGGATCTCTACTCAAAATGGCGGCTACAGGGAACTCTACCTAGACTTAAGATGGCGTCGCTGAGCCGATCTACACATGCGCAGTTTTTTCATGCACAGCTTGACGGTCGCGTGCGCAACTGAGCGTGCACGTGCCACGTGGATGCAGCTCAAGCTTCAGTCCATAAAACCACGCCTTGCTTTCCAAAGGCGGGAAAACTTTGGTCTCCCTAAACTTTATTCAACAAGTTTATACAATGGTTAATTCAATTAAATCCCCCAAGGGTTTGCTTCGCCTGCGGGGTGTTGAAATAACGGGGAAAACAAATAGGATTTCTTCGCTATTTTGTTCCCAGGCCTATTTTAATTATTCAGCGTGTAATCACTTTTCTTAAGCATGCATTGAACAACAAAAAAAAAGAAAACTGACTAGGGTGCAGTGGGGTCTCTTCACCCCCACCTTCTCTTGGTCAGCAGACACACACACACACAGCAGTTATCAGGGGGGCGAATTCACCCCCTCCCCCTCGTGACACAGAGACAGAGACAACAGACTGGCTGCAGACAATGAACCACCTTTGTGAGTTAAAATTGACCAAAATCCCACACAGCTTATGTATTAATTTCTTTCTGAGTCTGTCAAGTTCAGCCAGGCCTTCACACGGGAAACCAAAATATGTAAGGGAAATATATTAAATTAATAAATAATAAATATGATCAGGTATGAATTATTTAATTTATATTGATGTATTGGAATCTGAGCTCAAATCTCATTTCATATACATCAGAAAAGTTAATAACACTCGTAAGGGGCACCAGCTTCTGTCTTTAAGAAGCAATTTAATCTTTAATTTCACTTTATACCTGTTTGATCACTCAAATTAATCAATAATCAGTCTCAAAAATTTTCCGTGAATTCGATACCTGGGCTTGAAACAGACTCGGAATGAAATAAATTCCCAACAACTTCTCTCATTCTTAAATATTTATTAAATGAAATGATTAACAGACATTGCAGTAATTTCCTTAATCACAAGATCAATCTTGTAAATGATAGATTAACAATGTCAATATTTTCGGAACCAGGGTTAAACTGAGAAATGAATTTCTATCAGTTTGAGTTAACAGATTATTAAAAAAAACGCAAATTTATGGAAAAAGTTTATTACTTATATGAAAAAGTCTTAAATTAATCTTAAGAAAATAAAAACGGAATTTTAATGAAAAGAAGAGTTATGTTAAGGGCTTCTTAATTTGCATCTGATTAGATATACAAATTATTACCGAACCTCAAAATTTTAATTCAGCAGAGGAATTAAAGTTTTTGCAGCTCACGTGATTCTCGGTGATGATAGTTCTGTCGTCGTCCTCAGCCCAAGATTTCGTGGATGTTAGGGGAAATATCTGCCCGCAGATATTTCAGGGTCCACAGTTCGACCTTTAAATTCAAGCGGTCGAAGGGGGCTGGATCTTGGCCGTATGACCCACAGTTGAAACTGGGTTAGATGACTTTTCTTCAGCGTGTGATGAACAGCCTTGATTCCTCAGCTGCACGTGACGTGGAAGCTGCGTCTTCTCAAGAGGTCTTCGATAATAATTAAAAGATATCTAATCCGATCTCAAATTAAAAAGGCTTCGGACTTTAGATAAAAATAGTAGCTTCTGGTGGGTGCTTGGTCAAGAAAAATATTATAAAATAAAGTCAAGATTAAAATTTACATTAAAATCAAACAAACGGTGGTTTTACAGAAAGTTTAACAAAGAAAAAGTGATGAATAAAAATTGGAGTTTAACTCCGATTAAGAATTGAGCTCAAAGAAATAGGAATTCTTAGGTATTTAAGAGGGAAAGAAAATACAAAGTGACATAAACAAATTACGAGTTATCTGCTCTGTGTTCAGAAAAGCGACACATGGTCGAAGTCCTTGTTCAGACGGTCCTTTTTCTTCCTTGCTGTGTGTAGACAATGGAGGAGATCAGAAAAAAAGGGAGCAGCCGAAAAGAAATCCGGGGGAGTGGAGCAAAAGAGGGCTGACGAAAAGAAGTGAAGCAAAAGAGGGTCGACGAAAAAAGGGCTGAAGCAGGGGTCTCTCTCCTTTATATAAGCTCTGTTGAGTTTCGCGGGCTTCCGGCCTGACCGGAATCTCAGCCAATGAGAGTCCTTCGTGGGCGGGCTCGATGAACCTTTAGTCCAATAACAGGCCTTGTCTGTGAGAGACCAATAGGATGAAGAAGCTGGGGTTCTATGAAGACTGGTGACACGTGATATCAGTCCACAGGAATACACAGTTTTAAATACATTGGAATGTACTGTTACCCACTTATGTATAACTAAACTAACCTTAGTGTATCTTATAAGCAGTGCTTCTAAATCAACATGCAGGAATAAACATTCATTTAAACATTGGCATGCATATATATAAAATCACAGATTAATGCATTTCACACATATTATTTTCCACATCAAAAACATCAGAGTCCATCTGCATTTTCATAGTTCTGAAAAGAATGAAGGTTTAGAATTGAGTTTGTAATAATGTACTTTAAAGTTCACTGTTTAAATCCAGCATGTCCAGAGTTTAAGGAAATTAGCTGAGTCGTGGATCTGTTGCATGTTTTATGGGGGCAATAAAAGTGAAGCCGGACATTGGGGAAATTCCTTAGGCTGGTTTTAACAAAAGAAGGGGGATTTCAGCTGTGGCCTGGAGGAAGAAAATCCATTTTTTTTTTGTGTTATTCCTGGATGAAACAAAATGTCTTTAAGCAGAAAAATAATTGTTGCTGAGCCAAAGTGAGATGATGCTACATAAGTTATCCGAAATGGGTGACGGCTGAAGCCGCAGCTTATATTGCCCACCCATATTCCATCCAAGAATTCAAAAGAAAAACAAAACAAGAGCGATTACAATTCAGAACATAGCAAAGACAAAATGTGACAAAAAACTAAGCTACAACACAACGCACACTAGATATGACAGTCCTTACGTGATTTTACATGTCATCTTGTATATATGTTTGGAGTATTTCTTCCTTTAGTTTTTGTTTTAATTGTCCAAGCGTTGTACATGATTTTAATTCGGGTCCAAAATCGTTCCATAATCTGACTCCTTGCACTGAAACACAGTGTTGCTTGGTGGTAGTTCTCACTGAAGGTTTTTGAAATATACATGATCCTCTGAAATGATATTGTTTCTCCCTTATTTGGAAGAACTTTTGGATATTTGCGGGCAGTGATAGATTCTTCACTTTAAACATTATTACTGCAGTTTTAAAGTCAACCAGATCTTTCAGCTTGAGAGCTTTTAATTTAAGAAAAAGTGGGTTTGTTGGTTCCCTTTAAGCAGCTTTGTTTATTATTCTAATAGCTCTCTTCTGAAGCATAAAGACTGGATATATGTTTGTTTATATATGTGTTTCCCCATACTTCAGTACAATATGTCATGTATGGGAGTATTAATGAATGATACAAGGTATATAGTGTGGGTTGATTCAGCAAATATTTCACTCTGTGTAGTATTGCAATTGATTTGGATATTTTACCTTTAATATAATTAATATGTGACTTCCAACATAGTTTATTATCAATTATTACACCAAGAAATTTAGTTTTGGATACCATTTCAATCTCTACACCATTTACACTGAGTTTAGATACTAAGTTGTTGTGATGGTTGTTAAAAACTATAAATTTTGTCTTACTTAAATTGAGCATTAATTTGTTTGAATCAAACCACAGTTTGAGCTTTCCTAATTCCTTTCCAAGTGTATCCAAAAGTTGTTCCAAATTGCTTCCACTGCATAATAAATTAGTGTCGTCGGCAAACAATATTAAATCCATTTTTTCTGAAACTTTACATATATCATTTATATACATGTTGAATAACAATGGCCCCAAAACTGAACCCTGTGGGACTCCACAAGTAACCTTCAGTAACTGTGAGTTTTTGTTACCAACACATACATACTGATATCTATTCTTTAAGTAACTACATAACCAGGACAGTGCTACCCCCCTAATACCACAATTTTGTAGTTTCTTTAATAATAAATTATGATCCACTGTATCAAATGCTTTTTTAAGATCCAGGAATACCCCAACTGAATACTCTTTATTTTCAACGGCAGTTGATATTTTTTCTATAAATTCCATTAGAGCAAATGCAGTTGTCCTCTTGTGTCTGAACCCGTATTGCTGCTCACACAATAAATTATTCTTCAGTATGAAGTTGTCAACTCTCTCCTAGAATATTTTTTCAAGTATCTTGGAAAATTGCGGCAATAGTGAAATTGGTCTATAGTTTGAGAATTCCCCTCTGTCACCCGTCTTGTATATCGGAATTACTTTAGCTATTTTCATTGCATTGGGAAATATACCTGTTTGGAGAGACAGGTTACAGATATACGTCATTGGTTTCACTAAGCATTCAATAATAGTTTTGACTAAGAGCATGTCAATACCATCACAGTCTGTAAATGTTTTACTTTTAAACAATTTATCAATTTTAATGACCTCTCTCTCGTCTGTGTTCTGTATGAAAATGGAGTCTTTTATAGCAGTGTTTTTGCTTATTGTTTCACCTGTAGGTGCCGTAATGGGTATTTCTCGAGCCAAATTAGGACCAATGTTAACAAAAAAGTTATTAAATTCATCTGCAGGTGAAACTGCATTCACACTCTGAGTCGTTTTATTTTTTTGAAAAATCGGTTGGGTAGCTTGTATTTCTGTTTTTATTTCCAAGAATATTGTTAAGTATTGTCCATGTGTTTTTAATATTGTCTCTGTTTTTCTCCAGTGCTTTACTGTAACAGTCGCTTTTACTACATCTTATTATATATGTCAACTTATTTTTGTATGTTTTATACCGCTGCTCTGCTTCTTTTGTCCTTTTCTTTAGGAAAGCTTTATATAATATTTTTTTCTTTTTACACGCCTTTTGTAATCCTTTGGTTAACCATGGCTTATCGGCAAATTTATGTTTAGGCTTTTTCTTTACTAATGGACAATTTTTTTCATAAAGAGTGGTTACAATGTTTATAAATGTGTCATAGGCTTCATTTACATCTGATACACAGACTTTTGTCCAGTCTTGCTTCAGCAAGTCCTCTTTAAAAGAACTGATTGCATTTTGTGATTTGTATCTGAATGATTTTAAAATTTTTTAAAATTTTTTCTGTATTGGCCTCCGTGTGGCCATGGATAAGTGCAAAGGTTGGCAAATGGTCACTTATATCATTTATCAATAATCCACTTTCTATTTTCTTATCAATAATATTAACAAACAGGTTGTCAATAAGTGTAGCAGTGTGAACTGTGATTCTACTGGGATGTCTTATTGTGGGATATAGACTCATGCTGTACATAGAATTCATGAACTCTGTAATTACATTTTGTTGATATGGATTTAGTAGATCAATATTGAAATCTCCACAAATTACTACCATTTTCTTACTAGTAATATTATTGTACAGCTCGACTAATTTATCTCTGAATGTCTCAATGCAAGTTCCCGGCGTTCTATATATACAACTTATAATTATATAATTTTTTGTTTTATCTTGGTCAATCTCAACAGTAACACATTCCAAAATCCCTGGTAGTGCAAAGGACATTCCATTTACAAGCTTACACCTATACAGGTCATCAATATACAGTGCAACACCACCACCCTTTTTTTGAGATCTGTTAATATGAAACATCTGATATCCCTCTATTGCCATCAGAGGAGCCTGCTCTTCATTAAGCCAAGTTTCAGAGACTGCAATAGCTGTAAATTTTCTGTCTAGCTGTTTTAAATAGTCCTGAATCTGTGGAAAGTTTTTGTTAAGACTTCTGCTGTTGAAGTGTATTATTGATAGTTTACCATCTCGTTGCACTTGACTTTTGAATTGCTTTTCAGTGTAATATTCACAATGATTATGAATATTATTGAAAAAGTGGTTATCAGGATCAATATCATTCTCCATCTCTTGCAGTTTATGTTCAGCATAATGGCATATTTTCAGAGTTTGAATTTCCCCACTCTGTGTCAAATGACTTCCTCCAACTGGGGATAATTGATGTCTATTCAAGTCAGTCATAAGTTTTGTTTGTTTTTAGTTTTTGTTTTTTTAAAGTACATTGACATGGTGTCACAGAAGAACTATTCTTGCTGTGTGTGTGGATATGGATTATCATAGTCTCTTAATTTTCTTAATCAGAGTTCATCTATATTTATTTAAGTCCATGATCTCTCTGATTATTATACTCTTTGCTTCCTCAGGTGTTCCATTTAGTTTGATCCAAACTCTACAATTTCTTGTCCATGTTGCCTGTATCTTATTTTGTCTTTTCAGCATCTGTGCTTGCCGTGCTATTTCAGCATTAGTTGTTGTTAGATGTTCATTTAGGTAAACTTCTGTTCCCCGTAGCTTTCTGGCCTGTCTCAGTATGTCATTCTTTACCCTTCTGTTCACAAAGCGCATCACAATTGATTTCTTTGTTTTATTATCCTTTCTGGGTAAAGCACGACAGGCTGAAATTGCTTTTGCTTCGACCTTTATATTTCTACTATCAAGGAACTGAAGCACCTGGTTTTCCAAGGAGACTGATTCACTTGCGGGAGCATCCTCACCTCTCAATCCTGCTGTAGCATGAGCATATGATTGGTATTTAATGTCTAGTCCACTTATAATTAGACCATCCATACGAGAACATTGTTCAAGATCCAAGACGCGTCGCTTCAAGTCCGCAATTTTTTTGTCTTTTTCCTTAATTGTTAATTTTAGTTCTCGGACTTCTTCCACTAGCCCTATTATTTTAGCCTGCTGACTAGCCACTTTGGTCAGTTCTTCTGACAAGAAGTTCAGAGATTTTTTGATCTCTTCCATTTCCTCCTTTGGTGGCATTTTTACTGACCTGTTGATAGTAAAAACAATTTCTGCTGGTGTCGCTGGTATCCGATCCGACGGACCTCGAATCCAGCTGGGCCTCAGCTAGCCCCCTCCGCTGCTAGTCCCATTGCAATTGAGCTCCTGTCCAGCCGGGGTACCGGCCGCTCCTCCACCGAGTCCCGCCGCCCGCCGCCACTGTAGTTGAGCTCCGATCCTGCTCCTGTCCAGCTGGGGTCCCGGAAGTTCCTCCGCTGAGCCCCGCCACCTACCGCCGTCTTCCTCAGTAGATCCTCCGCTGAGCCCCGCCGCTGTAACTGGGCTCCGACTCAGGCTGTTGTTTGGCTGGGACCCCGATGGTCCTCCACTGGTCCCCATCTCCCACCACCGCTGCACCCGAACTCCGATCCAGCTCCCGTCCAACTGTTGCCTCGGTTAAGGCACTTTTCCACTAGCCCAGCACACCTCGGCACGTCTCGATTCACTTCGACATGGTTCGGCTCGCTTTTGTCTCCATTACAACCGTGTTAAGCTGGGGTGGGTGGGATTTCTATAACAGCGAGGCGGCGCCACACTCCCGTGATGTAGAACACACGACCCAAGCAAAACATAACATATGTAGCTGTACAAGGCGACTCCTTGGTCTGTGGCTTTTTTCACCGTAAATGCCAAAAAGGACCGCCAGACAAGGGTACAGGCAGCGAGATGAAACACTCTGGAATAGTTCTGCAGCTTCTGGGAGAGCCAAAGACGTGAGGATACAAACTAGGTCATATATGACAGTAAGCTAATGTTGCTAATGCTAGTTTGCTATAAGTACGTCGTACTACACTTTAATGTCTGCAAGTTATCGCTGTTAGGTACTAAAATATGTACGCTGTGTGTGTTTCAGATGGCTCTGTTGTGGGGAAATTACCGCTTCATTCGGTCTGGGCGTTCAGCACAGCCTGTCACTGATGTCAACACAGCTTCACAAATGATCAGTGGTTGTAGAGCTTAAGAATGTCTGTAGAAACGTTTATTTCCTGTACAACAAATTGCTCTGATCTGCGTGAAAATCATGGAGAGACTGTTGAGATATCATGGACGTACCTGCTTCCGCAGCACTGAGTCTGAGGTGGTGTCATAGAAAAAAATGATCAGCTGACACAACTTGATCGCCATGTTAATAACTATATTAGCCACAAAATATATATTCTAAAAGTAAACAGTACTGAGTTAGGTATAATAAGATATATTTGACAGTTATCATGCATTTTAGGCCAAAACAAACTTGATCTAGGATTAAAAGCAATTAAAATAATGCAGTCACAAGGTTACATGGAAAATACTTGATTTACTAGATACATGTACTGTAGAAATATATATTCTCTCCATCAACAATGTACTAGACATGCATTCATGTAGTATTGCACTGGGAATTGCACTGACAATAAACCTCTGAAGTTTTTGCAGATGTCTCTTTTTTTATATGTGAAGGTTACTACCATGTGGCATAAATTAAATACTGTCCATCCATCCATCCATCCATCCATCCATCCATCCTCTACCGCTTTTCCGGAGGTCCGGGTCGCGGAGGCAGCAGTTCAAGCAGAGAAGCCCAGACTTCCCCCTCTCCAGCCACCTGCTCCAGCTATTCAGAGGGGATACCGAGACGTTCCCAAACCTGCTGGGAGACATAAGGGTCTTTTCCACTAGCCCCGCTTACCCCAACACCGCACCACTCACCCCGCGTTTGAGAATTTTCCATTAGCCCCAGCACTGGTTAGCAGGCGCTATTTTCGTAACTGATCTAGGGCAGGGTCCATTGGAGCCGAGTTGGGCCGTGATGTGACGTCAACAGACTGGTCGCCGCTGATTGGTCAGGTCGTAACGTCACGAAAGCGACCGTCTTCGCCGTCTTCTGATGACCGCCATTTGCAATATTGTCATGGACTAACTCGGTCACGGAGTAAATATGATATTAATACAGACAGCGTTGTAGGTTTTGCGGAACTCTACACTGTGGTCCAACGAAGAGATGCGGAGTTTTCTCTGCTTTGTGGCAGATCCACAGTGAGGAGTGACCCGGACCTATATGGCTGCACAGCATGGAAACTGGACTATGGACAAGCTGAAGCCGAACGTGAGAGAACCATCGATGGTAAGTGATTTGTAATAATGTGCATCTGTTTGCTTATTTATCCTGTTGGTGGTAAGCTCACTTTTTTTGAGCCATACAGCGCTGTTCTGTGCTGGCTAACGTTTTTAAGCTAACGTTTTTTTTTTGCTAGCTAGCTAGTACCAACTGCTGAATCGTGCTTGTTTTCTCCTAAATATTCGCTTGTGAGAGCAAAACGATGAAATATGTTAATCCTGGTTAAAGTCCTGGTTTGTGTTTTGTATTGCACTTTGGTCCTGCGCATTAAATTGTGTGCAATTTAATGCTAGAATGTGTTTCCACATGCCAGAGGTTAGCCTCCCTGTTTATATTGGGATACTGGTGAAATGGACCACAGGAGCCGAAATCTTGTCATATTAAAATTGCTTTTTCAAACCAGTGATTTATAAAGTCCTTCATATAATTTTCTAAAGCGTCAGAATAGACCCACACACCTATTCTGTGGCTCCTGCAGTGCTTGTCAGGGAAACGAAGCATTTTTGTCACATCCCACCACTCACTCATTTCAGAAAGAGAAATCCGTATATTATATCGATTCATTACACAGCCAGTGATATATTTGAAGCGTTTATTTATTTTAATTTTGCTGATTACGGCTTACAGCCCCTGAAAACCCCAAATTCTATTTTGCAAAAACTTGGAATATTACATAAAATTAACTTTAAAAAATATTTTTTAAATATAAATGTTGGCCGTTGAGGTGTTGATTAATATGGGCTGTAGCCGTAATCATCAATATTAAAATAAACACTTTCAATATATCACTGTTCCTGTAATGAATCTATATATGGGTTTCACTTTCTGAAATGAATGACAAAAATATTGAATTTTTTCATGGTGTTCTAATTTTTGAGATGTGCCTGTATATGTATTGAACTTGCTTGAAACTAACCAACATCCATTTCTGTCATTCATCTAGGCAAGACGAAATCAGCCGCCCCACAACCTACCTCGTCACTGTGGAAAGTACTGAAATCCTTTGCTTTTATAGGTAAAGTGTCAAAAACACAATTTCCACTTAATATAAAAGGGACTGAACTGAGATTTATTTGATTGTCTGAATATGGCACATCAACTGTAAAATAAACCGCTTGTTAATGTATTTATTTTTTGTCAGATCACTTGTGTGATCCTTTGTGAGTTATGTTCATAACTGTATGTTTTGGCGAATGTGAGATGTTCAGTCGTCAATATAATTTACTTTATATGTGTAGTTTATAGTCTATCATCAATAAACTAATGCAGTAACAGGACACATTACAAATATTTGAGACCCATTGTAGTGCTTCCTTTTATATTTTAGCAATGCTAGTACAAAACACCGCCCACACATGAAGCCAGGGCAAGAAAAGACACTTTTACAGACAAGACAAACTTTTATTGATAAAAACTTCATATTTTGACTGAGTGACTCCATACTCAGTGATTCACAGCATCAGTTAAAGTACTAGATTCCATTCAAGTGAATGTATTAATTCATTCTGATTGCTGAAGCCACAGTAAAAGCAGATGATTTTAAATGTAACCCAGCCCTTGTAAAATCTAGTGAAGCGCAGCTACATGAAAATCGTGGTTAAATACAACAGCGAAGTACTTTATTGTCACATTCAAATTGTAATCCCTCCTGTTTTGTTTTTCTTTTGAATTCTTGGATGGAATATGGTGGGCAATATAAGCTGCGGCTTCAGCCATCACCCATTTCAGATAACCTATGTTGAACTGTATAATCAGAGAAGTTATTGTTTAATTTGCCCTTGTGTGGAGAATGTGCTCAAGGATGAGACTGAGTTTATTCCTCAGGTTCAGCTTTATTTACAGATCACATACTCCAACAATCTCAAAGCAAGAAAAGAGGAAGTTTTCATCTCACATCTGGGTTTTGTACCCCGGGCACGAAGCAGCAGTCACATGGTGTTTAATCAAACATACAGTCACATGGTACTTAATCCCAATCACAAAGTAACCCCTTTGATCTCACACCATTGTCCTTTAGTCTCTGGTGGTCCGGAAATCTCCCCAGGTCGTCTCCCTGAAACAAAGGCCGAATCTCACACTCTTCCGTTGTCTCTCAGAGGTCCAGTCTCTTTTGTTCCATGAGACGTGTAGCACACAATAAACATACAGCAATACATTTGTGGAGAATATGTAACCAACATATGTGCCACATGACCCCCCCCCCAAACGTCTAAAATGGGACAACATAACCAGAGGTACATGACATAATAACATTACTACATATCAATCCACCAGTTGCCTAGCTCTAAGTCTCCTGCCGTATCTGCTGAAAGCTGGCTTTGCTGTTTCTGCAGCGTCCTCCTGCTCCTGTGGATTAGAACTGTTAGTCAATCTCTGTGGGTGTTCTGTAGAATGCCCTCTAGGGGGTCTGCCGCGACGGGGGGGCTCTCGTCAACTGCACTGCTTCATCTGCCAAAACAAAAGTGGGTTTGAGTCTGTTTATACAAATCAACTCTTTTCTGTCTCCCAAATCTAGCAAAAAATGCTTCTCTCCCGTTTCCAGCACCTTGAACGGCCCATCGTAAGGCGGGCGCAAGTTGGGGCGATGAGCATCATGTCTAACAAAAACAAACTCCGCATTTTTTAAAGCCTTCGGCACAAAAACGCGTGGGAAACTGTGATGAACCGGGCCAGGAAGCGTGTTTGATCCTGTGTCGCTCTGCAACAGCTGAGCGGGGGGGGCAATTTGGCGCAGGATTATCGGGGAGAAATTCCCCGGGCAGACGGAGAGGCTGTGCAAAAACTAACTCAGCTGGGGAGGCTTGCAAATCCTCCTTAGGTGCAGAACGCAACCCCAATAAGACCCATGGTAGTTTGTCAACCCAATTTGTATCCGTAAGCGACACTCTGAGGGCCACTTTCAATGACCTATGAAAACGCTTGCATAAAAGAAAATGGCGCCCACAGTGGTCGCCATAGTGTTTCGCTGCCCTTTAATTTGTTTAATTTGTTTGTTTCTGTTCGTCAATTGTGTGTCTGCCTGCTCTTACACCCGTGAAGAGCTACTAAATATCAGGACTCTCACTCCTACGGACCTTCTCCCAGTTTTTTTAGCTCCTGCCGCCGATCTGATTCATTGTTTGGCTCAAAAAGTAAGACGGCGAAAAAGAGGAAAGCGAGGGGGGGGTTCTCGCTCGGCTTCGAAGGAGAGGCACGCGAACACCCTTGCCTGGCATATTTCTATCCAACGCCAATTCTCTCTCGAACAAGGTAGAAGAATTAAGACTGCTGATGCGATTTAAGGACCTCGCTTCCTCGTCTGTCATCTGTTTCTCTGAGACCTGGCTTAAAGGGAACATACCGGACAGCACGATCAGCCTCGAGGGATTTCAGCTGTTTCGTGCTGATCGTGTCACAGAGCTCTCCGGTAAGTCTATTGGAGGTGGAGTCTGCTTCTACATTAACAGCAGCTGGTGCTCTGATGTAACAGTGATTTCACAACACTGTTCTCCCGACCTAGAATTTCTCTCTATTAACTGCAAGCCATTTTATTCCCCGCGGGAGTTCGCTTCTTTCGTATTGATCGCTGTGTACGCCCCTCCCGACGCGGACGCGCGCGAGGCTCAGCGCGCGCTCGCAGATCACATCCAACATGACTGGTCACACAATACTGACGCACTCTACAAGAAGGGACAGCGCAGGCTGTTCCTGCTGAGGAGACTCAGGTCTTTTGGTGTACAAGGGGCGCTGCTGAAGTCATTCTATGACACGGTGGTGGCATCAGCCATCACTTTTGGAGTGGTCTGCTGGGGCAGTGGCATTACTGCAGCCGATAGGAAGAGACTGAACAAACTGATTAAGAAAGCTAGCTCTGTCCTGGGGCAGCGCCTTGATCCGATGGAGGAGATAGGAGAGAGAAGGACGGTGGCTAAACTGTCATCTCTGCTGGAGTCCGAGTTCCACCCTATGCAGGACATACTGGATGCACTGAGGAGCTCATTTAGCAGCAGACTACATCATCCCAGGTGCACAACCGAGAGGTTTCGTAGGTCCTTCCTACCAACGGCTGTCAGACTGTACAACCTAAGCAGGGCTGCTCGCAGAGATAGCAAAAAGACGTAACAAACTAATAGTTTTTTGAATGCAAAAGATGCAATAGACTTACACAGTGGTCCTCTCCGGCATACAACTAGGAACATACCGGTCGCTATGGAGGGTGAGAATATGTATGGGCACATAATCATACCATGTAGGATAACTAAGTAGTCGGTTATGCTGTTTCATCCCACCTAGCAACAATGCTCTGCACTGTGTGTGTTTATATATTTACATATTTATTCCATCTAGCTACAATGCTCAGCACTGGGTGTGTTTATATTTATATTTATATATCTATATATTTATTCCATCTAGCTACAATGCTCCGCACTGTGTTTTTATATATCTACATATTATTCCATCTAGCTACATTGCTCCGCACTGTGTGTGTTTATATACTTGCATATTTATTCCACCTAGCTGCAATGCTCCGTACTGTGGGTGTTTATATATTTACATATTTATTCCATCTAGCTACAATGCTCTGCACTGTGTGTTCATATATTCATATATTTATTCCATCCAGCTACAATGCTCTGCACTGTGTGTCTGTGTGTGTGTGCGTATATACTGTATATATCTTATAGTAATATGTACATATGTATATTAGCTGCTCTTGCTTGTTTTTTTTTTTTTTGGTTTTTTTTTTCTTGCCTTCTGATTGTTGCTCTGAGTGTTGCTATCCCTGTGCTGTTGCAATCCTGGAATTTCCCCGTTGTGGGACTAATAAAGGCTTATCTTATCTTATTTTATCTTATCTTATCTTATCTTATCTTACATGCAGAGCGGACTTTCCCAGACTCCTTGGTTATTGTGGTAGGCGACTTTAACCAGAGCAATCTGAGTCACGAGCTCCCCCGATACAAACAGTTTATTAAATGTCCAACCAGAGGTGAGAACACACTAGATCGCCGTTACACTACAGTGAAGGACGCGTATCGCGCTGTTCCTCGCGCAGCGCTCAGACTATCTGATCACGTGATGGTTCACCTCATTCCCACATACAGACAGAGACTGAAGCTCACTAAACCTGTTGTGACCACCACGAAGAAATTGACCAGTGAAGCTGGAGAGAAACTGAACACATGCATGGAAATAACTGACTGGGACATGTTTAAAGGAGCCACACATGATCTTAATGAGTACACAGACACTGTGAACTCATATATCAACTTTTGTGAGGAGAGCATTCTCCCATCGCGCACCAGGGTGAGGTACTCTAATGATAAGCCCTGGTTCACTGCCAAGCTCAGACAGATCAGGAAGGAGAAGGAAGCAGCGTTGAAAAGTGGAGACAGGGACTGCTACAGGGAGGTTAAATATCGGTTTAACAGAGAGCTGAAGAGAGCTAAATCTGTGTATTCTGAGAGACTTCAGCAGCAGTTCACTGCTAATGACTCGGCTTGTGTGTGGAGAGGACTGAGGCAAATCACCAACTATCGGCCTCAGGCTTCCAAAGGTCAGGATGACAAAGCCCTTTGTCAAAAACTGTCCCAACATTACGCCCGTTTTGACACCTCGTCAGCTGTGTCCAACTCCCCCACTCTACACAGCTCCACTGTCTCCTCGGCCCCTAATACATCAAAAGCGGTCCCCCCCCCCCTCCTCCTCCCCCCCTGTCCTTGTCATCAGTGAGCAGGACGTGCACAGACAGTTCTCCAGACTGAACCCGCGCAAGGCCCCCGTTCCGGACGGCGTGTCTCCCTCCACCCTGAGACACTGTGCGAAAGAGCTGGCTCCTGTCTTCACAGACATTTTTAACACCTCCCTTAAGCAATGCCACGTGCCGACCTGCCTCAAATCCTCCACCATCATTCCTGTCCCCAAGAAGCCATGGATTACTGGACTTAACGACTACAGACCTGTAGCGCTCACCTCTGTAGCCATGAAGTCCTTTGAGCGCCTGGTCCTGTCCCACCTCAAGTCCATCACCACTCCCCTCCTGGACCCGTTGCAGTTTGCCTACCGTGCCAACAGGTCTGTGGACGACGCAGTCAACCTGGCCCTCCACTCCATCCTGCAGCACCTGGACTCCCCGGGAACCTACGCCAGGATCCTGTTTGTGGACTTCAGCTCTGCATTCAACACCATCCACCCCGCTCTGCTCCAGGACAAGCTGTCCCTGCTCGGCGTGCCTGACTCCCTCTGCAGGTGGATCACCGACTTCCTGACGGACCGGAGGCAGCATGTGCGGCTGGGGAAGTCTGTCTCAGACTCTGTTAGCATCAGCATCGGATCACCCCAGGGCTGTGTACTTTCCCCCCTACTCTTCTCCCTTTATACCAACTCCTGCACCTCCTCCCACCAGTCTGTTAAGCTGATCAAGTTTGCGGACGACACCACCCTCATCGGGCTCATCTCCAACGGCGACGAGTCCGTCTACAGGAAAGAGGTGGCCCAGCTGGTGTCCTGGTGCAGCCACAACAACCTGCAGCTGAACGCTCTGAAGACAGCGGATATGATTGTGGACTTCAGGAAAGTCACAACCCCCCAGCCCCCCCTCACCATCACAGGCTCTCCCATCACCATTGCAGATTCCTTCCGCTTCTTGGGCACCACCATCACCCGGGACCTCAAATGGGAGCCAACCATCAGCTCCCTCATCAAAAAGGCCCAGCAGAGGATGTTCTTTCTGCGGCAGCTGAGGAAGCTCAAGCTACCCACCAAGATGTTAGTGCAGTTCTACACGGCCATCATCGAGTCCATCCTCACCTCCTCCATAACCGTGTGGTACGCAGGAGCCACTGCCAGGGACAGACTAAGGCTGCAGCGCGTCGTGCGCACTGCTGAGAAGGTGATCGGCTGCAAGCTCCCATCTCTCCAGGACCTGTACATCTCCAGGACCCGGAGGCGTGCAGGCCGGATCATAGCCGATCCTTCACACCCTGGTCACGTACTGTTTGCCCCCCTCCCCTCAGGTAGAAGACTTCGGTCCATTCAGACTAAAACCTCCCGGCACATGAACAGCTTTTTCCCCTCTGCCATCAGACTGCTGAACATTAAGTGACTTATTGACTCTCGTGCACTATATACAGCAGCTCAACCAGACTCGTGTCATTCATCACTGTTTTTCTGTTGCATTATCGACTGCACTATGTGGTACTCCACATTATCTGCTACTTGCTAATTTATTTAAAACTGCTTTGACTAGTATTACTCATTATTATTATTATTATTATTATTATTGTTATTATTTATTATTCTACATGTTATTATTCTGCATGTTTTTAGTTTTTTTAGTTTATCTCTTTATCTTATCATGTCTTTAATGTTGCAGCATTGCACCGAGACAAATTCCTAGTTTGTGTACTACATGAACAATGGCAATAAATCTGATTCTGATTCTGAAACCGTTAGCCTGGGGGTTGTACGCGGTGGTGCGGTGGATCTTTACCCCTAGGCTGCGGGCCATCGATGACCAGAGCTCGGAAACAAATTGAGGACCTCTGTCAGACGTTATGTCCGACGGAACTCCAAAACGCGCTACTCAAGCTGTTAAAAACGCGCGCGCCACCTCCTCCGCTGTGGTTGATGCCAGAGGGACCGCTTCCGGCCAACGCGTGGTGCGGTCCACCATCGTCAAAAGGTGTGTGTACCCCTGTGACGACGGAAGGGGGCCTACCAAGTCTACATGCACATGATCAAAGCGCTTAGTTGGAATGTGAAAAGGCTTCAAAGGAGCTCTAGTGTGTTTGTGTATTTTGGCTCGCTGACACGCTACGCAGGCTGTCGCCCATTCCTTGACCTGTTTGCGTAACCCTGGCCATACAAATTTCTCTCCCACTATTTTGACCGATGCGCGCACCCCCGGGTGTGCCAGAGAATGGATCGACTCAAAAACGCGGCGGCGCCACGCAGCTGGTACCACGGGACGTCCGCGTCCCGTGGAGACATCGCAGATTAGGGGAGGCATACCCATTTGCAGCACCCTGTCCTCCAGCCTTAACCCTGTTGGTCCAGACTGGAGCGCGCGCACGTCTGCATCGCTAACCTGCTCCACGGCCATGGCTGCATAATCTAACCCTACGCGGACCGGGGCCGCGCACACTTCCGCGTCGCTTCCCTGGCCTCCGGCCATGGCTGCAGAGTCTGCCCCCATGGGGTCTGGCGCCGGCACAGCACGTGAGAGGCAGTCTGCCACTACATTGTGTTTACCTGCGACATGCTGGATATCGGTGGTGAACTCCGATATCGCGGCCAGCTGTCTTTGCTGCCGGCCCGACCAAGGTTCCGAAATCTTGGCCATCGCAAAAGTCAGCGGTTTGTGGTCTACGAACGCGGTGAAACGGCGCCCTTCCAGCCAGAACTGGAAATGGCGGATGGCCAAGTGTAGGGCCAACAACTCCCTGTCGAATGCGCTGTATTTTCGCTCGCTATCGCGCAACATTTTGCTGAAAAACGCGAGCGGTTGCCAGGTCCCCGCTACAAACTGTTCAACGACCGCCCCTACCGCTAAATCGGACGTGTCAGTGGTGAGGGCCATGCGGGCCGTTGGAACTGGATGTGCCAACAAAACCGCGTTTGCCAGGGCTGTTTTGACTTGAGAGAATGCACATTCCCGCTCAGGAGACCATTCGATTTTATTCGTGGGTTTTTGTTTTTTTAGTGCAGCGTACAATGGTTGCATGAGCTGCGCTGCGCTTGGGAGGAAACGGTTATAAAAATGAACCATTCCCAAAAACTCCTGTAACGCTTTGACCGTTTGAGGTTGGGGAAAATTTATTTGGAAAATTTGTTATTGCGCGCACTTTATCGGGCAGAGGGACCGCTCCTTCTGGCGAAACGCGATGCCCCAAAAAATCAATCTGCGCTACCCCAAACTGACACTTCGCTGGGTTAATTATTAACCCGTGCTTTGCCAGCCTCCGGAAAACTGCCGTGAGGTGGCCTTCATGTTCGTCTTCGGACGTGCTGGCTACTAAAATGTCATCCAAGTAGACGTACACGAAAGGGAGATCGCGTAGCACCGCGTCCATCATGCGCTGGAACGTCTGCGCGGCCCCCTTGAGTCCAAAAGGCATACGCAAAAACTCAAAAAGCCCGAAAGGAGTTATTACCGCTGTGTTGGGTATGTCCTGGGCGCACACTGGAACCTGATGGTAGCCGCGCACTAAATCTATTTTAGAAAAAATGCGCGCCCCCGCCAAATGAACTGAAAAATCTTGGATGTGTGGGATCGGGTAGCGGTCGTGAGCAGTGGCGTTATTCAACCTGCGGAAATCACCGCAAGGTCGCCACGAGCCGTCGGTCTTTGGGACCATGTGCAATGGTGAAGCCCAGGGGCTTTTCGAACGCCTGATGATGCCCAGTTTTTCCAGGTTGGCAAACTCCTCACGCGCTATGGTCAGTTTAGCTGAGTCCAGGCGCCGAGCTTTTGCAAAAACGGGCGGGCCGGTGGTAGTGATATAATGCTCCACCCCATGTTTGGCCACTGTCTCCGAAAACGTTGGGACTGTTAGTGCTGGGAACTGAGTGAGGAGTGCGTGGAACTTACCACCCGCAGCTGTGACGTTGGCTTGTGCAGTTGGCGGTGCCACTCGTGCTGTGCAGGGAATAGAGTGAAAAGTGCATTAACCAGATGTCTGTTAGCAAGATCAACCAATAAACCATGTGAGCACAAGAAGTCCACTCAAATGAACGGCCCTGCAAAGACAGAAGCAGGGTCCTCTCACCGAAGGTTTTAATAGCTGAGCCGTTCGCTGCTGACACTGACAGCCAGGGAACCTTGGACGGCATCAGCCGGTCCGCGTAGGAAGGCGTGATGAAACTCATCGGGGAGCCTGTGTCCACGAGGAATTGTCTCCCCGAACGTGCATCCGTCAGATAGAGCAGCTTGTTCTCCTCCCCGAGGGTCGCAGCCGCTACCGACCCTCGGTCTTGGGGTTTCCCGAACGCTTGAAGTGGCACGGTGGGAGGCACTTGTGTGCCCTCTCTGCAATGCGGCGATGATAGAAGCAGAGGACGTCGTCTGCTCTGTGTCGCTTGGTCCTGACTGCTGCCGTCGTCGGTGCGTCTGGCGCTGCAGCCACTGGCCCCATGCCGTCTCCGGATGTCGCTCCTATCTCCGCTGCTGCGGCCGAAACTGCGCTCCGTTTGTGGGCTTCGACGAGTCGCTGCGCCTCCTTGCTCAGCCCATGGTAGTCTCGCTTGGCCAACCGGGGTGAATCTGCCAGGGTAACTCTCACCGCTGACGGCAGGGTCCGGAGGAAAAGGTGGGCGAAGATAAATTCGCAATCCTCGGAGTCTTTCAACCTCATCATTTTCACCATCAGGTCTACGGGTCTGTCGTTCTCCGACTCAGTCAACGCTAGGAGCCCCTCTGCTCGCTGTTGCACCGAGGGGGTGAAGTGACTGATAAGCGCAGCTTTCAATGCGCTGTATTTGTCGCTGTCCGGTGGGTGATTGACCAGATCTTCCACCCTCTGGACTGTGTGGCTGTCCAGCTTCGCCACCACATGGTAGAATTTTGTGTCATCCTTCGAGATTCTCCGGAGGTTGAACTGCGCCTCGACTGCGCTAAACCAGGAGCGCGGGCTATGCTGCCAGAAGTCGGGCAGCCGGAGTGTGGAGGCAGCCATCAGGCTGGCTTCTGCCGAGCCCCGCTTGGGAGAATTATCTCTGCTCATTTTTCGTCGTAAGGTCACCAGTGTGGAGAATGTGCTCAAGGATGAGACTGAGTTTATTCCTCAGGTTCAGCTTTATTTACAGATCACATACTCCAACAATCTCAAAGCAAGAAAAGAGGAAGTTTTCATCTCACATCTGGGTTTTGTACCCCGGGCACGAAACAGCAGTCACATGGTGTTTAATCAAACATACAGTCACATGGTACTTAATCCCAATCACAAAGTAACCCCTTTGATCTCACACCGTTGTCCTTTAGTCTCTGGTGGTCCGGAAATCTCCCCAGGTCGTCTCCCTGAAACAAAGGCCGAATCTCACACTCTTCCGTTGTCTCTCTGAGGTTCAGTCTCTTTTGTTCCATGAGACGTGTAGCACACAATAAACATACAGCAATACATTTGTGGAGAATATGTAACCAACATATGTGCCACACTTGTTAGATTTTTTCCCCTTTGTTATATTATTCTATTTTCTTTTAATCTTTACCTTTAATCAATCCGAAATAAAGATTCATTCATTAATTCACATTCCACCACTGGCTTTTAGCAACAAGTGTATTTCCTAAATATGTTTTAAACTTGCTTTAACTAACCACCACCCATTTGTCTTTTGTCTAGGCAAGAGGGAAGATGTCCACCCCAACTGGACCTTGCTTCAATATTTACAGAGATGCAGGCTGAAGATCTGCTGGACCAGGACCAGTACCAGGGGCCGAGCCAGTTGCTTCTCAGTGACGGAGCGTGGCAGCCGTGTGTGACCCATTCCAGTTTTATTCTTTTTTACAGTTTGAATTTTGCACATTCTGAATAATCTGGAATTTGCTGCTGATTGTAATAAAGAATTTAGTGACTTAAGTGTTTGCATCATAATTTTCCATTTTGTCTGTTAAGACACCGGTGGGAAAAGAGTCAACTGTACAAAGGATTTATCGGTGACCTTGAAAATAATGGCTCATTTTTAAGAAAAAAGTAACCAAAACAATTATTTTATTAACTGAAGACTGTATTGTTGGATGTATATGGAGGAATTCTGGGTCATATTAGCATCTGCTCTTCATCATAATGGGTTTGGGCAGGGGTGTCTAATCATGTGCCATGGAGGGCCAAGACCCTGCAGGCTTTACCTCCAACCAGTGTCTTCAACAGCAGATTCCACTGAACTTCTTCCACTGACTGATCAGTGACAACACCTGCTGAAGAGACTGGGTAGAAGAGAGAACCTGCAGGGTCTTGGCCCCCCATGACACCTGATTGGAAGACCCCGGATTAGGTTTAATGGGATTTAACATTTAACACAAACTGCTTTATGGTTCATAATTTTGTTGGGCAGCACGGTGGTGCAGTGGTTAGCACTGTTGCCTTACAGCTAGAAGGTTCCTGGTTCGAATCCCCAGGCTGGCAGGGGTTGGAACCTTTCTGTATGGAGTTTGCATGTTCTCCCTGTGCTGTGTGGGTTTACTCCGGGGGCTCCGGTTTCCTCCCACAATCCAAAGACATGTATGTTAGGTTAATTGGTTGTTCTAAATTGTCCCTAGATATCTGTTTCCTATAGGCCCTTAGAATAGAGGGTTAGCATTAGTGAAAGCGCTTTGAGTGGTCTTTGTGACTAGAAAAGCGCTATATAAGTGCAGGTTAGTTAGTTAGTTAGTTGACAGACTTACACCAAACCAAAAGTGATTTCTCAAACTGCTGGATTGTTCTTAGACAGCTTTTCCAATCTTTCAGTATTTAATTTGTGTCACATGGTGGTAACCTTCACATATATAAAAAAGAGACATCTGCAAAAACTTCACAGGTTTATTGTCAGTGCAATTCCCAGTGCAATACTACATGAATGCATGTATAGTACGTTGTTGATGCAGAGAATATATATTTCTACAGTACATGTCTCTTGTAAATCAATTATTTTCCATGTAACCTTGTGACTGCATTATTTTAATTGCCTTTAATCCTAGATAAAGTTTTTTTTGGCCTAAAATACATCATAACTATAAAATATATCTTATTATACGTAACTCAGTACTGTTTACTTTTTGAATACATATTTTGTGGCTAATATAGTTATTAAACTGGCGATCAAGTTGTGTCAGCTGATCATTTTTTTCTATGACCACACCTCAAACTGCTGCAGAAGCAGGTACGTCTATGATGTCTGAACAGTCTCTCCATGATTTTCACACAGAGCAGAGCAATTTGTTGTACAGGAAATAAACGTTTCTACAGACATTCTTAAGCTCTATAACCTCTGATCGTTGGTGAAGCTGTGCTGACATTAGTGACAGGCTGATGACATCAGTGACAGGCTGATGACAGTGAGAGGCTGTGAGGAATGCCAGACCGACCGTTTGAAGAGGTAATTTCCCAACAACAGAGCCATCTGAAACACACACACACAGCATACATATTTTAATACCTAACTTGCAGACATTACAGTGTAGCACGACGTACTTACAGCAAACTAGCATTAGCGACCATTAGCTTACCGTCATATATGACCTAGTTTGTATCCTCATGTCTTCTGCTCTCCCAGAAGCTGCAGAACTATTCCAGAGTGTTTCGTCTCGCTGCCTGTACCCTTATCTGGCGGTCCTTTTTGGTATTTACGGCAAAAAAAGCCACAGACCGAGGAGTCGCCTTGTAGAGCAGCCATGTTATGTTTGCTTGGGTCGCGTGCTTCACGTCACGAGAGTGTGGCTCCGCCTTGCTGTTCAAGAAATCCCACCCACCCCAGGCGTGTCAGCAGTAATGTCGAAAAGCAATCGAGGGTGAATCGAGTCGTGGTGAAACGAGTTGTGTTCTCAAATCAAGGCTAAGCGGGGCTAATGGAAAAGAGCCTATAGTCTCTCCACCGAGTCCTGGGTCTGCCCCGGGGTCTCCTCCCAGTGGGACGTGCCTGAAACACCTCAAGTGGGAGGCGTCCAGGAGGCATCCTAATCAGATGCCCATACCACCTCAACTGACTCCTTTCAATGTGGAGTTGCAGCGGTTCTACTCTGAGCCTCTCCCGGATGACTGAGCGCCTCACCCTATCTCTGAGGGTGAGTCCAGCAATCCTACGGAGAAAGCTCATTTCAGCCGCTTGTATCCGCGATCTCGTTCTTTCGGTCATTACCCAAAGCTCGTGACCATAGGTGAGAGTAGGAACGTAGATTGACTGGTAAATCGACAGCTTTGCCTTAGAACTCAGCTCCCTCTTCACCACAACAGACCGGTACAACGTCCGCATCACTGCAGATGCTGCTCCAATCTGTCTGTCGATCTCTCGCTCCATTTTCCCCTCACTCGTGAACAAGACCCCAAGATACTTAAACTCCTCCACTTGGGGCAGGAGCCTGTCCCCAACCCGGAGAGGACAATCCACCTTTTTCCGGCTGAGGACCATGAACTCGGACTTGGAGGTGCTGATTCTCATCCCAGCTGCTTCACACTCAGCGGCAAACCGTCCCAGCAAGAGCTGTAGGTCATTGCTGGATGAAGCCAACAGGACAACATCATCTGCAAACAACAGAGATGAGATCCTGTGGTCACCAAGCATGACACCCTCCATTCCCTGGCTGCGCCTAGAAATCCTGTCCATAAAAATTATGAACAGGATCGGTGACAGAGGGCAGCCCTGGCGGAGTCCAACTCTCACTGGGAATGACTCCGACCGAGTGTTGGCAATACGAACCAAACTCTCACAACGGTCGTACAGAGACCGAATAGCTCATAACAACAAGCCCGATACCCCATACTCCCGAAGCACCCCCCACAAAAATCCATGAGGGACGCGGTCAAATGCCTTCTCCGAGTCCACAAAACACATGTAAACTGGTTGGGCAAACTCCCACGAACCCTCAAGAATTCTCGAAAGGGTAAAGAGCTGGTCCGATGTGCCACGGCCAGGACGAAAACCACATTGCTCCTCCTGAATCCGAGGTTCGACCAACGGCCGGACTCTCCTCTCCAGTACCTTGGCATAGACCTTCCCAGGGAGGCTGAGGAGTGTGATCCCTCTAAAGTTCCCTTTTTTGAAGAGAGGAACCACCACCCCGGTTTGCCATGCCAAAGGCACTGCCCCCGACCTCCACGCAGTGTTGCAGAGGCGTTTCAACAATTACAGCCCAACAACATCCAGGGCCTTGAGGTACTCAGGGCGAATCTCGTCCATCCCCAGGGCCCGGCCACCAAGGAGATTTTTAACCACCTTGGCGACCTCAGCCCCTGTGATAGGCGAGTCATCCCCCTCGTCCCCAAACCCTGCTTCCTCTGTGGAAGGCGTATCAGTGGGATTGAGGAGATCCTCGAAGTATTCCTTTCACCGCCCGACGATATCCCCAGTCGAAGTCAACAGTGGCCCATCCGCACCATACACAGTGTGGACGGGGAACTGCTTTCCCCTCCTTAGCCGCCGGACAGTTTGCCAGAATCTCTTTGAGGCCGACCGAAAGTCTTGTTCCATAGCCTCACCGAACTCCTCCCATACCCGGGTTTTTTCTTCAGCAACCACCCGAGCTGCACTCCGCTTGGCCTGCCGGTACACCTCAGCTGCTTTGGGAGTCCCACAAGCCAACCAAGCTTGATAGGACTCCTTCTTCAGCTTAATGGCCCCCCTCACCACTGGTGTCCACCACTTGGTTCGGGGGTTGCCACCACGAGATGCACCGACCACCTTGCGGCCGCAGCTCTGGGCCGCCGCTTCAACAACAGAGGTGGAGAACATGGCCCATTCTGACTCCATGTCTCCAGACTCCCTCGGAATGTGGTTGAAGTTCTTCCGGAGGTGGGAGTTGAAGACCTCCCGGACAGGGGCCTCAGCCAGACGCTCCCAGCACACCCTCACTATACGTTTGGGTCTACCAGGTCTGAATGGCTTCCTCCCCTGCCATCGGATCCAACTCACCACCAGGTGGTGATCAGTTGACAGCTCTGCGCCTCTCTTTACTCGGGTGTCCAAGACATACGGTCGCAGGTCTGATGATACGATAACAAAATCGATCATCGACCTGCGACCTAGGGTGTCCTGGTGCCAGGTGCACATATGGACACCCTTATGCTTGAACATGGTGTTCGTTATGTACAGACTGTGGTTAGCACAGAAGTCCAATAACTGAACACCACTCGGGTTCAGATCAGGCAGGCCATTCCTCCCAATCACCCCCCTCCAGGTTTCACTGTCGTTGCCCACGTGCACATTGAAGTCCCCGAGTAGGACAATGGAGTCTCCAAGAGGAGCACCCTCCAGCACCCCAGTCAAAGACTCCAAAAAGGGTGGGTACTCTGAAACATCATTTGGTGCATAGGCACAAATGATGGTCAGGACCCGTTTCCCAACCCGAAGGCGCAGGGAAGCAACCCTTTCGTCCACCGGGGAAAACTCCAATATAGAGGCAGCAAGGTGGGGCGATACAAGAATACCCACCCCTGCTTGTCGCCTCTCGCCCCGGGCAACGCCAGAAAAGGCCAAGCTCCAGCCCCTCTCGAGGAGACTGGTTCCGGAACCGGAGCTGTGTGTTGAGGTGAGGCCGACTATATCTAGCCGGTATCTCTCAACCTCGTACACCAGCTCAGGCTCCTTCCCCACCAGAGAGGTGACATTCCACGTACCAAAAGCCAGTTTAGAAAGTTTGGGATCAGTCCGCCAAGGTCTCCGCCTTTGACCGCCACCTAATCCACATAGCACCGGACCCCCATGATCCCTCCTGCAGGTGGTGAGCCCACTGGAGGGCGGATCCATGTAACTCCTTCGGGCTGAGCCCGGCCGGGTCCCATGGGTGGAAACCCGGCCACCAGGCGCTAGCCTTCAAGCCCCTCCCCCAGGCCTGGCTCCAGGGTGGGGCCCCGGTAACCCCATACCGGGCAGGGTACACTGAATCCTTGATATAGAATTTATCATGAGAGTCTGTTGGATCGTTCTTAGTCTGGCCCTTCACCCAGGACCAGTTTGTCTTGGGAGACCCTATCAGAGGCAAATTGCCCCGGACAACATAGCTCCTGGGATTACTGGGGCACGCAAACCCCCCACCACGATATAGGTGACGATCCATGAGGGGTCTCTTACACACATATAAAATAAAAGAGACATTGCTCGGCACCGAGGCACCATGTGAAGGAGCAGCCATCCTGTGGAGGCCCCCACGCCGGGAGACCCCACAGCCAGTCACCACAGAAGGTGTCACAAGGGCCGCCCCAACCAGGACAGGCCGGGGCCCGCACCACAGCTATGGGTTTGTTTTTTAAAGTAATTCTGTTGAACCACAATTCAAAAGCATTGTCTGATTTTCATTGGTTAATTTTCATATAAATTTTTATTTATTACCACTTTTGTCAGATTCAAGTTATTTCTGTGACCATTGTGGGTTTTTCTTTCATTGACAGAGGGGTACCAACAATTTTGTCCACGTGTGTATATAGTTAACAAATAGGCTTTTGTTTTCACTTTTATAACTTCTTGTGTACACGTTTTCAAACATTTTCATACAGACACATTCTCACACGATGTCCTATGAAACTAATTTACTTTTCATGTACATGATGTCATAATTTATTTTGATGGAAGGAGCTCTTTTATTTATCATACTGTGGGGGCGTGGTGTAGGGGTTTTCTCCACTTAGAGAAGGCAGGAGGAAGGGGAGAACAATGGACCGTAGGAGGAAGTGTCACTAGGGGGTATCAGATGGGACGGTTGGATCAGTGCTCCCCCCGGGGAGAGTGAGAGCTGCCAGTGCTGCTGAAGAGAAGAAAGGGGTTGTAGCGGTGCCAGCATGATGTTATGTTAATGTGTCACACATTCCTTTGTTCATACAACAATGTGTTATGGTCGGACGTTCCGGGTCTCAATGCCTGGAAATAGAGATAAAAGAGGGATGCACAGAGACCCGGGATCCATACACCCTGAAATTTCCTTCCCAGTAAATGAGTCACTAGTGTTTCCAACTCGCTGGTATTCATTTCTTCAGTAATAGTCAACAAGTATCTGTCTTTTTGAGTTAATTTCCAACAGAGTCGTAACAAGAGTACACTATGAACATTACCGTATTTGGTAATGGAACACTGAACCTCATTTCCAACTGTAAATTTCCGCTGGAAACAGAAGAGAGAGCCACTCCGTCCTCGTCAGGGTTCAGATTAAAAACAAATAAACTGTAACCTTGTTCAGAGTCGTCATGGTCAATACAGAGGGGGAGGTCTTTTAAATGTCTCCCGTTGGCGGTAAATAGGCTATAAAATTCTCTGATAAGACAGGCCGTTAATAAATTCCGGTTGAAAAGCTTTTGCTGGAACCTACCTCCCATCTTGAACCAAAGCTAAGTATTCTGTATTGTAGTGACCAAAGTTGAACGGCGATAGAGCTCTTCTTCCGGTAAATGCATTATGGTTTACCATCCCCAAAACAACCTATTGAGGTATTACTCCCAGAGAAAGGTTGGTTTTTTTATATATATATATTTATTTTTGTTTAAACATTTTTCAACATAACGTAAAACAAACATACTACAAAGCACCCATCACCACCATATGCAACAATTACAAAACATGGAGTCAAATAAACACCAAAAGATAACAGGTAGTACTAAACAGAAAAACACCATGTACTGACAGGTTAAAAGGGTACTTAACAAAAACGATAGACAAATGACTCACAAACAACAGCAACAAAAAAGGGAGGGCACGGGTTGGGCAACGACTGCGACATCACAATGTGAGTGTAACCAGGTTTGAAAGAAAAAAAAAGCCAATACCATACAGCGGCAGTTTGTACAATTCACGTGATGTTTAGGTCTCACTAAGCAATGTCAGAAATGGGGTCCAGGTCCTTTGAAAATAGTCTTGTGAATTATGTTTGCTGTAGCAGATCTGTTCCATCTTGGCTATAAAAGGCATTTCATTAAGCCACCTCTTAATATGAAACCATTTCTAACAAACGCATAAAACTATAGTCAGTGCATTAAAGGAGAATGAAGCTACTGGGTTAACCATGTCTGACCCATTTAACCTGTTACATTTTCTTCCCTATGATTTCTTTCACTACTTTTTAAAGATCTCTTGAGTGGCTGGAAAATGATTGCGATTCAACCTCCTTGCGTTTCCTTTAAAACAATACCTGTTTGTCTTGCCTAACCTTCCATTGGATCTTTGTACTGTCTTCTGTCCTCTTCACATAGCAGTCCCTTTGCCTTTATCAGTCATCTTTCATCTTCTAGTTTACCAACTTCATTGGATAACCATGCAGTGACCTTTCTTTGGTTTTGTCAAAAATCCTTCTTGCAGCTTCAGAGATTGCTTCCTTCATTTGCTCCCATAGTCCATTCGGGGTTCACTCTTCTTCTTTCTCATTGATAATGAGTAGCAAGTAAAATCAGTTCTCCTAACAGAGAACATGTCCGATTTTATGTAGTTTTTAATATTATGTTGACTGTCTATGTATTGTTTTTATTTACAGTTTAGGTTGCTGAAGTTTGATATCAGCCAGTGTACACATTTTTATGTTATAGTAGCCTTAATATTTATGTTGCTGACTTTATTTTGTTGTTAATGTTTAACATGCAAGAGATTAGATTACACTCAGTGCATTACATTACTTGATTGATGATTACATTCAGTGCATTACATTACTTGATTGAGATTACATTCAGTGCATCCGCAAAGTATTCACAGCGCTTCACGTTTTCCACATTTTATGTTACGGTGTAGAAGATGTGCTCGAATGATGAGGCTGAGTTTAATTCGTAAACCAGCTTTATTGACAAAACACATCGTCTAGCATTCTCAAAGCAGGAAAGAGACAGAATCATATCTCATCACCCTTTTATATGTCTCCAGCATCAGAATTCAAGTCACATGGTGTTTTCAGTAAACATACAGTCACAAAGCATCCCTTTGAATCTTCACCATTGTCTCTCATTTCTTGATGAACCGGAAATCTCTCCGGGGCATCTTCTGTGGGACAAAAAGACGAATCTCACACCTCCTCGTTATCTTCTGCAGATTCGAGTCCTTTGTCCTTGCAGGCGTGACACCCTCAATACACATGCAGTCATGTCTCTGTGGAAAAGTGAGCTCACAATGTGTGTCGCCCACACTACCCCCCCCCCCCCCCCAAACGTCTAGTAAGGGCAAAACCTGCATGGCATAAAAAAAAAGAAAAACACAAAACACTCCATATATCGCTAATCAATCCACCAACTGCCTAGGTTTTAACTTTCTGCCGAATCTGCTGCAACCTGGCTTTGCTGCACCTGCAACATCTCTCTGCACCTGTGGATTAAAGCTGTTAGCACCTTTCTGTGAAGATTCTGGAGAATGTCCTCTCAGCGGCCTGCCACGGCGGGGGGGCCTCGCGAGCTGCACTTCCTCATCAGCCAAAACAAAAGCGGGTTTGAGCCTGTTTATGCAAATCAACTCCCTTCTGCCCCCTAAATCTAGCAGAAAATGCTTCTGCCCGTTCTCCAGCACTCTGAACGGTCCGTCATAAAACGGCCGCAAACTTGGACGCTGAGCATCATGTTTAACAAAAACAAACTCTGCATTTTTTAAAGCCTTTGGCACAAAAATGTGAGGTAAACTGTGATGGACCGGGCCAGGGGGCGTGTTTGCTCCCGAGTCGCTCTGCCACGGCTGAGCAGGGGGGCCATTTGGTGCGGGATTATCGGGGAGAAA
Organism: Pholidichthys leucotaenia; assembly: GCA_020510985.1. Classification (NCBI taxonomy): domain Eukaryota; kingdom Metazoa; phylum Chordata; class Actinopteri; order Cichliformes; family Pholidichthyidae; genus Pholidichthys; species Pholidichthys leucotaenia. The sequence continues at coordinate 122,694,546 of CM035841.1, forward strand.
TTCCCCCGGCAAACGGAGAGGTTGTGCAAAAACTAATTCAGCCGGGGAAGCATGTAAATCTTCCTTAGGTGCAGAACGCAACCCCAATAAAACCCATGGAAGTTTGTCCACCCAATTTGTATCCGTCAGCGACGCTCTGAGGGCTGCTTTCAATGACCTGTGAAAGCGTTCGCATAAACCATTAGCCTGGGGGTTATACGCGGTAGTGCGATGAATCTTCACCCCCAAGCTGCGGGCCATCGATGACCACAGTTCGGAAATAAATTGGGGACCCCTGTAGGACGTTATGTCCGACGGTATACCAAAACGCGCAACCCATGCTGCTAAAAATACTCGCGCAACTTCTTCCGCTGTGGTTGATGTCAGAGGAATCGCTTCTGGCCAACGCGTGGTGCGATCCACCATCGTCAAAAGATGTGTGTGCCCATGTGATAATGGGAGCGGGCCCACCAAGTCAACATGCACGTGATCAAAACGCTTTGCGGGGATGTGAAAAGGTTCCAACGGGGCCTTAGTGTGTCTGTGTATTTTGGCTCGCTGACACGCTACGCAGGCTGCCGCCCATTCCTTGACCTGTTTGCGCAACCCAGGCCAAACAAATTTCTCCCCCACCAACTTAATCGATGCGCGCACCCCGGGGTGCGCGAGAGAATGGACCGAGTCAAAAACGCGGCGACGCCACGCGGCTGGCACCACGGGGCGGGGCCGTCCCGTGGAGACATCGCAGATTAGTGGGGGCATACCACTTTGTTGCTCCCTGTGCTCCAGCCTTAACCCTGTTGGTCCAGACTGGAGCGCGCGCACGTCCACGTCGTTAACCTGCTCCGCAGCCATGGCTGCATAATCTAACCCAACACAGACTGGGGCTGCGCGCGCTCCCGCGTCGCTGCTCGGGCCCGCGGCCACGGCTACAGAGTCTGCCCCTATGGGGCTTGGTGGTGCTACCGCGCGCGAGAAGCAGTCTGCCACAACATTGTGTTTACCCGCAACATGCTGAATATCAGTAGTGAACTCCGATATTGCGGCTAGTTGCCTTTGTTGTCGGCCTGACCAGGGTTCTGAAATTTTGGCCATCGCAAACGTTAGCGGTTTATGATCCACAAACGCGGTGAAACATCGCCCCTCTAACCAGAACTGAAAATGACGGATGGCCAAGTGTAGGGCCAAAAGCTCCCTGTCAAACGCACTGTATTTATGCTCACTATCGCGCAAAGTCCTGCTGAAAAACGCGAGGGGTTGCCAGGTACCTGCCACAAACTGTTCAACTACCGCCCCCACCGCTACATCGGAAGCGTCAGTGGTGAGCGCCATGCGGGCCGTTGGAACTGGGTGCGCTAACAAAACTGTGTTTGCCAGGGCTGATTTGACCTGGGCAAAAGCGCGCTCCCGCTCCGGAGACCATTCAACTTTATTTGCGGGCTTTTGTCTTTTTAACGCGGTGTACAATGGCTGCATGAGCCGTGCTGCGCTTGGGAGGAACCGGTTGTAAAAATTAACCATCCCTAGAAACTCCGGAAGCGCCTTGACCGTTTGAGGTTGCGGAAAATCCGTTATGGCACGCACTTTATTTGGAAGAGGAACCGCTCCTTCTGCCGAAACGCGATGTCCCAAAAAATCAATCTGCGCCTCCCCAAACTGGCACTTCGCTGGGTTAACTATTAACCCGTGCTCTGCCAGCCTCCGAAAAACTGCTGTGAGGTGTTTTTCGTGCTCGCCCTCGGACGCGCTGGCTACCAAAATATCGTCCAAATAAACGAACACGAAAGGAAGGTCGCGTAAAACTGCATCCATCATGCATTGGAAAGTCTGCGCGGCCCCCTTGAGGCCAAAAGGCATGCGCAAAAACTCAAAAAGGCTGAAAGGAGTTATGACCGCGGTTTTGGGTACATCCTGCGCGCGCACTGGAACCTGGTGGTAACCGCGCACCAAGTCTATTTTAGAAAAAATGCGCGCCCCCGCCAAATGAACAGAAAAATCCTGAATGTGCGGAATCGGGTAGCGGTCATGAGCTGAAACGTTGTTCAACCTGCGGAAATCGCCGCAAGGTCGCCACGAGCCGTCAGCCTTTGGGACCATGTGTAACGGCGAAGCCCAAGAGCTCTTGGAGCGTCTAACAATGCCCAGTTTTTCCAGATTAGTGAACTCCTCGCGCGCGATGGCCAGTTTAGCTGGGTCCAAGCGCCGAGCTTTTGCAAAAACGGGAGGGCCGGTGGTGGTTATGAAGTGCTCCACCCCATGTTTAGCCACTGTTGCCGAAAACGTGGGGACTGTGAGTGCTGGAAACTGAGCAAGCAATGTGTGAAACTTACCACCCGCAGCTGAGACGCTGGCATGTGCAGTCGGCGGGGCCACCCGAGCTGTGCAGGGAATAGAATGAAAGGACAGTGCATTAATCAGACGTCTATGAGCAAGGTCAACCAATAAACCATGTGAGCACAAAAAATCAGCCCCTAACATGTTGAAACTGACTGCTGCTACAATAAATGTCCACTCAAATGAACGGCCTTGTAAGGACAGAAGCATGGTCCTCTCACCGAACGTTTTAATCGCGGAGCTGTTCGCTGCTGACACTGACATCTAATGAGCTTTAGACGGCATCAGCCGTTCCGCGTAGGTGGGTGTGACGAAACTCAGCTGAGAGCCCGTGTCCACGAGGAACTGTTTCCCCGAGCGTGCATCCGTCAGGTAAAGCAGCTTGTTCTCGTTGCCGAGGGTCGCAGCTGCTACTGGCCCTCGGTCTTGGCGTTTCCCTGGCGCTTGAAGTTGCACGGTGGGACGCACCTGTGCGCTCTCTCTGCAAAACGGCGGTGGTAGAAGCATGGGCCGTCCTCCGCTCCGCGTCATCTGGCCCCCATCGCCGCCGTCGTTGGTGCGTCTGGCGCCGTGGTCGCTGGACCTGCGCTGTCTCCGGACGCCGTTCCTGGGCTAGCAGCCTCGGCCGAAACCGCATTCCGCTTGTGGGCGTCGACCAGCCGCTGCGCCTCTTTGCTCAACCCATGGTAGTCTCGCCTGGCCAATCGGGGCGACTCTGCCAGGGCCACTCTCACTGCTGGCAGCAGGGTCCGAAGGAAAAGGTGGGCGAAAATGAATTCGCCATCCAACGAGTCTTTGAGCCTCAGCATCTTCACCATCAGGTCCGCAGGTCTATCGTTCTCTGACTCCATCAACGTCAGGAGCCCCTCTGCTCGTTGTTGGACTGAAGGGGTGAAATGGCTGATCAGCTCGTCCTTCAATGCGCTGTACTTGTCGCTGTCTGGTGGATGATTAACCAAATCCTCCACTCTCTGGACCGTGTCGCTGTCCAGCTTCGCTACCACATGGTAGAATTTTGTGTCGTCGTTGGAGATTCTCCGGAGGTTGAACTGCGCCTCGACTGCGCTAAACCATGAGCGCGGGCTGTGCTGCCAGAAATCGGGCAGCTGGATCGTGGCGGCGGCCATCAGGCTGGCTTCCGCCGAGCCCCGCTCGGGAGAATTCTGTCTGCTCATTTCTCGTTGTAGGTCACCAGTGTAGAAGATGTGCTCGAATGATGAGGCTGAGTTTAATTCGTAAACCAGCTTTATTGACAGAACACATCGTCTAGCATTCTCAAAGCAGGAAAGAGACAGAATCATATCTCATCACCCTTTTATATGTCTCCAGCATCAGAATTCAAGTCACATGGTGTTTTCAGTAAACATACAGTCACAAAGCATCCCTTTGAATCTTCACCATTGTCTCTCATTTCTTGATGAACCGGAAATCTCTCCGGGGCATCTTCTGTGGGACAAAAAGACGAATCTCACACCTCCTTGTTATCTTCTGCAGATTCGAGTCCTTTGTCCTTGCAGGCGTGACACCCTCAATACACATGCAGTCATGTCTCTGTGGAAAAGTGAGCTCACAATGTGTGTCGCCCACAACGGCCTTATTCCAAAAGAGATTAAATTCATTTTTTTTCATCATCTCAAGAGAGATCTGAAAATGACTGTGCACCGACGCTTCCCATCCAACCTGATGTAGCTTGAGAGGTGCTGCAAAGAGGAATGGGCCAAACTGCCCAAAGATAGGTGTGCCAAGCTTGCGGCATCATATTCAAACAGACTTGAGGCTTTAATTTCTGCCAAAGATGCATCAACAAAATATTGAGCAAAGGCTGTGAATACTTATGGACATGCGATTTCATAGTTTTTTTATTTTTAATAAATTTGCAAAAATCTCAAAAAACAAAAACTTTTTTCACGTTGTCGTTATGGGATATTGTGTGTAGAATTTTGAGGAAAAAATGAATTTAATCCCTTTTGGAATAAGGCTGTAACATGAAATGTGGAAAAAGTGAAGTACTGTGAATACTTTCTGAATGCACTGTAAATAAATCCTTGAGAAATAGGATTTGCATTTTTTTATTCTGTATATCAAACAGTAATTGGCTTTTTATGTGATCGACCATAATGTAAAAAGGGAAATTCAGATTCTCAGGAAAAACGCCACTTATCAATTAATTGTTAATCGATTAATAAGGTGATCAATTAACAGTTAATGAATTAATCGATAACTTGATTCCCTAATACACACACACACACACAACAAGGAGAGAATCAAGAATCAGTCACCCATGACAGACTAATTAAGGGTGTAAATTGATGAGGCACACTCAGAAGGACTACTGGTACACATTCATGAAGTTGGATACTGAAGTGCACCAGCTGGGATAATGGAGGGCTCTACTGAGAAAGGAGGACAACAGTGGTGGTGAGACCCTTGTTTAGCTGAAGTTATCTCACTGACAGACTCACTGCCTCCTTAAGTGTGCAGGTTAAATTCTATTTTCAGGGCTCATTGTTGCTTAAAGAAATTCTTTCTCAACCCTGGGACATAAACCATTCACTGATCTTCCAAAACTGTTGTTTATACTTCACTGATTAAGTTAATATATCTGTCATAAAAGTGCTACAAATATTGGACTATTTGCTTTAAATTGTGACTACTGGTCGACCAGGAAAATCTTTTGTTGAGGCAGCCCTAGTCTTTCTTGTGTTTCTTCACACCTCCTCCCTCTGTTCTCTGTAGAGAAGCAGTTAGAAATTGGTGAGGGCTCCATCAGGTCATTCCTTCTGACTGTATTATTGCTGCTCAAGTTGACTGTTCACAGCAGCTCAAAAAGACCAACAGAGGTGGACATTTATTTCCTTAGAACTGAGTTCTGCTTTAATCCCATTAGTGAAAGATTTCTTTGATCTGTTTTCCCTCCAGACTTCCCAGAGCAACATGTCTGTGAGAGCGAGTTTTCTCCTGACCAGCAGCTCTGGAACCAAGAGGAGAACTCGAGTTTGAAACAGGAAGAGCCAGAACCTCCACATGTTAAAGAAGAACCGGTAGAACCAGAACCTCCACAGATTAAAGAGGAACACAATGAACTAGAACCTCCACTGATGAAAGAGGAACAGGAGGAACTGTGCATCAGTCAGGAGGGAGAACAGGTGGTAGTGAAGCTGGAGGTCGATACCTTCATGGTGCCTCTTATCTCTGAGGAAAACCGGCAGAGTGAAGCAGCACCAAACAGTGAGCAGCTCCTCTCTCACAGCTCTGCTGGAACTGAGATCCAAGATGAGGAAGGAAGCCAGCATGCAGACTCAGGATCGACTAAAGAAAAAGAACCCAAACCAAAGAAGAGACGATTGAGAACAGGAAGTCGTGAAGGTAAACACTGTGATGGTACTTGTCCACCTAGGCTTCTGTTAACGCAAGGGTCCCGCACCTCCTCCGCATCAGGATCCGTCGGGAGCGTGAAAGGGGCGTAACCAGGCGAGAGTCACAAGTCCAATACTCCGTAACTTCAAACTGTATGGAGAGTATCACCACCTGATCAGAAAACTTCAGCTGGTTTTCAAGCAGTATTTTCAGCTACAAAAGTGCAGTCTGATGAACTTTTTCTGTCTACTCCAACCTGCTCTGTCCTCCCCGACCTGCACAGTCTGCACATTATTGGTCACCGTGGCTCCTGGTGGGTGGGCTGTTCTAGTCTGTTCACGACCCATCAGGATGTTAAACTTTCGCCTGTACGTATCTTCAAAAGTAAAAAGCAAAACATTTTTCAGAAAACAGTTGAGGCAAGAAATAAATGTGTAGTTGCCAAAAATGTGTTTACTTTTTACTAACAACCACTCTTTTTAAAGTTCAGCACGAGCTCCGGGAGGCGATCAGCTCCACACGCCTACTCCTCATTTGTGCATTGTGCAGGAGTGGATACCTCCAAGCGATGGCTTGAAATTCTTGATGCCACGCTGCCAAAGTGCATGTGGGGCGTGCCACATAGACAATGAATAGAAAGCATGAAAACGTACAGTATGCCTAGGTGGACAAGTAGCTTGAGAACAAAAGACTCATTGCGAGAATGAATCAGATAAAATGTTAAAGAAATGTTTTTCTTCAAGAAAAAAACAGAAATGAAACCAACATCTACTTAGACCACAATCTAGACCAGGGATGGGTAACTATGTGCCATGGAGGGCCATTCCACTGCAGGTTTTCTGTTCACCCAGTCTCTTCAGCAGTTGCTTTCTCCAATTAACAATCCTTGAAGCTCATCAGTGCAAACACCTGCTGAAGAGACTGAGTGGAAGAGAAAATCTGCAGTGGAATGGCCCTCACTGCCCATCCCTGATCTAGACAGTCAGTGAATAAATCTGACTTAGGATTTGTTTAATCATTTGTACAGTGATGCATGCTGGGAGTTTTTATTGTTGATACACAGGCATAAACTCCAGAATCCCAACTTCACTGACTTCTAGTGCTGCTTAAAATCCAACCTGCACACAATAAAATTAAATCTACGGTTATCTGCTACCAATTACATCTAAACGTCATTTTTAAAGTTAATGCATTAACCTCGTGATAAATCACCCCCCCCCCCCCATCACAATTTATTGCAGTTAATCACCTTGGAATGAAAACAGCAGAGCAGAACAAAAAATGTGTAACTTTTGAAACCCAGCTGCTGTTTCCATCTAGTCTTTATGGGACACTTTATGGCCCCTGCTAGCAACACCAACAGAAAACAATGCAGTGGCCATTGTTGGGCATGGGTTCTGTAAGCACCCATGCCCAACAATGACAAAATAATTGCATTTTCTTGAACTAATTAACAAGTGATATTAGATATTTTTCCACAGAAACCTGAATATACCAGGATACCTTGGTGGAAAAACACTGGACGAGAAGAGATGTATAAAGCAGAATTACTAATAAATAGTACATTCTTTAATATTACTGTTGATTTGCTGGGCACCAGCTCAGCCAAATTGACTTCAAGTAAGGAATTTAACCCTGTATTACTACAGTTTGCCTGTATTCACAAGTGAAAACCCAACACGACCCAGAAGTACTTTGTCACGGCTTGCCCATTTTAACATTTTGGGGTGCCAGCCGAAGCAAACTTAGACAAAAAAAAAAAAAAGTAAAGAACTTGTTTTAAACTTAGGACAATCCCCCACAAGGATGCAGGTACAGTGGATATTAAAAGTCTACACACCCCTGTTCAAATGCCAGGTATTTTGTGATGTAAAAAAATCAAACCAAGATAAACCATTTCGACTTCCGGTTATGGCTGCCACGTAAGACGGATGTGTCTCACTCTGCTCTGCTCCTGGAGAAAAAAAATCGGCAAATAACTCTCTCATTTGGGACAGAACGTATCCCAGCGTTTGGGCGAGGATATGTCGGCGAAGCCTAAGGCTGGAAAACCAGGTAAAGGAAAAAGCGAGCCGCCGAAACAGTCCAAATTAACGGACTTTCAGGTCTGTGACGCAGCAAATAAAACTCCATATATGGCGGAGGAGGCTGGCAACGGTGCGATGTCTGCGGGGAGAGGCGCAGATGCGCTGATGGCTGCCATGAGTTCAATGAGAGCGGACTTTTCCTCTAGATTTGATGGGATTATGACAGCGTTGGAAGGAATAAGAAAGGAATTGGGTGACTGTGTAGAACGAACGGCGCAGATGGAGCTCCGTCTCGCTAGTGCTGAAGATGACGTCACCCGTCTTCAATTAAAGGTGCGCACTTTGGAAAAAAAAAATAAATCTCTGGAAAATAATATTTTGGATTTGGAATCTCGGTCGAGACAGAATAACTTGAGGCTGGTGGGTCTTCCAGAGGAATCAGAAGGTCGGGACGTATGTTCCTTTCTGGAAAAGTGGATTCCGGAGGTGCTGGGCAGCGAGGAGTTGCAATCAACAGTGGTTCTGGAAAATGCACGTCGTATTGGCCCACGGAGAGATAAGGGACCGCCGAGGACCTTAATTATGAAGTTTCTTAGCAACAGAGACAGGATGAAGATCTTCAACGCTGCACGAGCTAAAGGAGAGATTAAACACCAGGACCAGCAGGTGCGGTTCTACCCAGATTTGGCCACAGGAATCCAACAATTGAGGAAGCAGTTTGATCCCATACGTAAGGAGCTGCGCAACCTTGGGATTCGTCATGGTGTAATCTATCCTGCGAGACTGCTGACCACGTATGAGGGCAGAACCCACATCTTCAAGACCCCAGAGGAGGCGCAGGAGTTCATCAAGAAGATCAAAGAAGAAGAAGAGACTGGTGGGAGCTAAGCATGAACAAAATATAAGGTAGAATAATTAAGCATTTGCACAGGCATCTGACTGACTTGAAGTAAATAGTAAGTTTACAAAATATAGATTGTATTATATATTAAAAAAAAACAAAACAAAACAAACAAAAAAAAACTATGATGTACAAAGTTGTTAAAAATTTTGGAGTTAAGTTGGAAAACTACAGAGGAGAGTTAATGTTACGTCATTAAAAGCAGTAGAGTTAGGGTGATTGGGAGGATGAAGAAGGAGTGGCTTAGGCTGTTCCCCGTGGGTGTGGAGCGGTCGATGGCTATATCGGGAGACGGAATTTTTCTTTTGATTTTGGGGGGTTTCCCACAAGTGTGGGAAGGGGAAATTTGTTTGTGTGTAGTTTGTAGGATGAATGTCCAACCACTCATGTTTTTGCTTCTCTGTATGAGCATGTTTACACTGCAAGGTAATCCCAAACTCTCTATTGATCATAAACCAAAGTGTTAATCTTAATTTAACTTCATGGAATTGCAGAGGTCTACAAAATTTAAAAAAACTTAAACAAGTTATGAATAAAATAAAAGACATGGGTTCAAAAATTGTGTTTTTACAAGAAACTCATTTAATAGAGGAGGATATAAAAAGAATTAGGAGTAGATGGCAAGGAAGTGTCTTCACCTCATCATTCTCATCCCGGGCCAGGGGAGTTATGACTCTCATACATAAATCAGTTCCTTTTCAAGTGAAAAATGTAATTGGAGACAAATTTGGAAGATATGTAATCATTCAAGGTTCTTTGCTATTAGAAAATATAAACCTTGTGAACTTATATGGTCCCAATATAGATGATCAGAAGTTCTTTGCTAATTTATTTCTTATCTTATCATCACTTACAGGGCAACATATAATAGCAGGGGATTTTAATTGTACATTGAATCCAGGTATAGATAGATCAACAGGACTGGATTGCACGCACATTGGATGTAGGATGACTATTAATCATTTTATGAAAGAATTGAGATTGTTAGATATATGGAGAGAAATGAAACCACAAGTTAAAGCCTATTCTTGTTATTCCAGTACCTACAAGACATTCTCACGTATTGATTATTTTTTGATTTCCACAGAATTAAGGTCCAAGATTCAAAACTGCTTTTATGATAACATCGTGATCTCTGATCATGCACCCTGTTGTCTAATATATGTAGATAAAAAATTGACAAAGGAATCAGGTAGATGGCAATTTCAGCATAAATGGCTTCAGGATGAGGAATTTGTCAAGTATATAGAAAAACAGATAGACGAGTTCTTTGACATCAATACTACACAAACATCAGCATGTGTAAAGTGGGAGGCTTTCAAAGCTTTTATTAGGGGACATATTATTAGTTATACAGGATCAAAATCTAAGAAGACTCGAGAGGAGAGAGCTAAATTGGAACATAAAATAAAAAGTCTTCAGGAAAAAGTGTATGCAGGAAGTGACCCAAGGTTGGAGAATGAATTACTGATTTTGAGAGCTGAATACGACAAAAAATCAGCGAATAGAGCTGCCTCGAGTCTTCTAAGATTGAAACAATCTTTTTATGAACAAGGTGAAAAATCAGGAAAATTATTAGCATGGCAGATTAAACAATTAGAAATTAAAACACCAATTACCAGTATTATAAGTAACGGACAGGTAGTTATAGATCCTTTAGAAATTAACAGAGCCTTTAGAGATTACTATGAAAAATTATATGATACCAAAAATGAATCTGATTTAACAAAACTAAATGGGTTTTTGAACGAACTATCTATACCGTGTATTCCAAATGAAAACAGGGAGATATTGGAGTCTAAAATTAGTCAAGAAGAAGTTGGGCTAGCCATTGATAATATGAAATCAGGAAAAAGTGCAGGACCAGATGGTCTTCCAGTTGACCTTTATAAAAAATTTAAGAATAAATTAATAAAACCTTTTTTGGAAATGGTTTTAGAAGCATTTCAAAATAATAATTTACCATCATACATAAATAATGCCTTAATTATACTGCTGCCAAAACCAGGTAAGCCCTCTAATAAATGTGAAAATATGAGACCAATAAGCCTATTAAACGCCGACCTTAAGATAATCTGTAAAATTTTAGCAAGACGAATACAAGAAATTTTACCAAATATTATTAATCGAGATCAGAATGGCTTTATAAAGGGTAGACAAGGCTTCCATAATGTAAGAAGACTATTTAATATTATTTATTTTAATAAAGAAGCACCGGATACAGCTCTCCTATCACTGGACGCCGAAAAGGCCTTTGATAGAGTTGAATGGCCCTTTCTTTTTGAAGTCCTACAAAGGTTTGGACTTGGAAATAATTTCATAAAATGGGTTCAAATAATATACAATAATGCTACAGCAGAAATCCTAACAAATAACAATATTTCAAAACCAATAAAAATCAATAGAGGATGTCGACAAGGCTGTCCACTTTCACCTTTACTGTTTACTATGGCAATTGAACCTTTAGCGATAGCGATACGTTTACATTCACAAATATATGGAATTAAAGTTGGACCAACAGAACATAAAATCTCCCTGTACGCCGATGACATAATTTTGTTTATGTCGAATCTAAAAAAATCAATTCCAACCTTGTTGAATTTAATAAAGAATTTTGGGGAAATATCAGGATATAAAATAAATAAAACTAAATCTTCTATATTAATGCTAAATGAGACCCAGAGAAATTACCCAGCCCCTGAGGTAAATCAATTCAATGTTGTAAATCAGTTTAAATATTTAGGAATCCAAATTGTGCCTAAGTTAGAATCAGTCGCCAGTGTCAACTATGAAGCCTTAATGTCAGATATCAATGAGTTAACTCAGAGATGGATGTCACTACCAATGTCGATGATCGGGAGAATCAATATACTTAAAAGTAATATTTTACCTAAAATACTTTATTTATTTCAATACATTCCCTTATCACCACCTTTAGATCTATTCTCAAGAATAAAAAAAAAGTTAGTGGAATTTATATGGAACAACAGGAGGGCTAGATTACGTCTGTCTTTATTATATTTACCATTTGATCGTGGAGGTCTGAAATGTCCAAATTTTATGTTGTATTATTGGTCGGCACAACTGAGGTCTATGACATATTATTTTTCATCAAATGATCTCCCTCACTGGACTGAAATGGAATCATACAATTTACCTTTACCTCTTCCCATATTCATATACTCAGATTCGGCAAAAAAATTACAAAAACAAGTTAAAAATCCATTTGTAAAGCATATGATCAAAATATGGTGTGAAGCTAAAAACTATTTAAAAGAACCACAGTTATTGTCACAATTTAGTCCAATATGGGGTAATCAATATTTTAAACCAGGGAGAGCGGACGCTGTATTTAAAGTATGGAATTTAAAAGGGATACAAAAGATTCAGGATTTATATTTGCCATGTGCAGATAACATAATGTCTTTTGAAGAGCTGAGGATCAAATTTAATCTCAATAGAACACATTTTTTTAAATATCTTCAACTTAGAAACTTTATTCGATCAAATCAAAATAAAGCTCTCACTCGACCTATTTACTCATCCTTGGAAAAAATGATGATGAAAGATAGTAAAAGAAAGGGTATTATTTCAGAGTTTTATAACTCATTGACACTATCTTCAAGTGAAAATTCACTGAAAAGATTAAACTACTGGAAAGAAGATCTGCAAACTGAAATTTCAGAGGAACAATGGGAATTGGCTTGTACAGAAGCTCAAACCAAATCAATAAATGTACGCCTTAAATTGATACATTTCAAATGGTTAATGCGGATGTATGTTACACCGGAGGAGTTAAATAGATATAACAAAAATATACCAGATACATGCACAAAATGCATGGAAAGTAAAGGAACCCTATTTCATTGTTTATGGGAATGTAGATTAATAAGAATGTTTTGGGAAGAGGTGAGGGTAACAATTGAAAAAATAATCTCAAAACAAATCATATTGAATCCTAAACTGTTTTTGTTGGGTCTGTACCCAGAAAAGCATAATTTTAATAAAAGTGAAAGAACATTCATAGACCTCAGTTTGCTTAATGCCAAAAAATGTATTGCACTATTATGGAAAAAGACTCATAGACCAGATGTGACTCAGTGGTTAAGACAGATGTTAACAAACCTTCCATTAGAAAGAATAACATATATACTGAAATCAAAGGAAATTGTGTTTGAGAATATATGGAGACCTTTTATTGATTATGTAAAAAATTTAAACATAACTCTTGAAGAAGAAGGTGAATGATGTGTGTGGACCTTGTAAATTCCAAACTGGTGAACATAATATGTATACTTATGCATTGGATTGTCTAGACTAAACAGAGGAGCATTGTTGAAGACTTGATTTTGTTGGTGGTTGTTGGTGTTTTTAGTGCATTTTTTTTTTGTAGTACTTTAGTGTTAGTGTTTGATTGTTTGTATCATGTTTGTTAAAAAAAAAAGGTTCAATAAAGATATTGTGGGAAAAAAAAAGATAAACCATTTCAAAACTTATTCCCCCATTATTGTGACCTTTAACCTGCACAACCCAATTGAAAAACAAATTGAAATCTTTTAAGGGGAAAAATAAAAAAAAACCTACAATAACCTTTTTGCTTAAATATGCACACCCTGTTATAACTGGGGATGTAGCTGTGTTCAGAATTAACCAGTCATATTCAAACTGATGTTAAATGGGAGGCAGCACACACCTGCCACCATTTAAAGTGCCTCTGATTAACCTCAAATAAAGTTCCACTGTTCTAGTAGGCTTTTCCTGACATTTTTGTAGTCACATCTGACAGCACAAGCCATGGTCTGCAGAGAGCTTCCAAAGCGTCAGAGGGATCTCATTGTTCAAAGGTATCAGTCAGCAGAAGGGTACAAAAGAATTTCCAAGGCATTAAATATACCACTGAATACAGTGAAGACAAAGTGGAGAAAATATGGCACAACAGTGACATTACCAAGAACTGGATGTCTGTCCAAAATTGATGAAAAGTCGAGAAGAGAACTGGCCAGGGAGGCTGCCAAGAGGTCGACAGCAACATTGAAGGAGCTGCAGGAATTTCTGGCAAATACTGGCTGTTTAGTACATGTGACAACAATCTCCCGTCTAGGGTGGTAAGACAGAAGCCTTATTTTATGAAGAAAAACATCCAAGTCCAGCTACATTTTGCAAAAACGCATTTGAAATCTCCCAAACACGTGGAAAAATGTGTTATGGTCCGATGAAACCAAGGTTGAACTTTTGGGCCATAATTCCACAAGGTACGGTGCATCTGCAAAGTATTCACAGCACTTCACTTTTCCCCCATTTGGTTATAGTACAGCCTTATTCCAAAATGGATTAAATTAATTTTTTTCCCTCAAAGTTCTACACACAATACCCCATCATGACAACATAAAAATTTTTTTTTTGAGATTTGTACAAATTTATTAAAAATAAAAAAAAACCTAAGAAATAACACGTATTCACAGCCTTTTCCATGAAGCTCAGAATTGAGCTCAGGTGCATCCTGTTTCCACTGATCATCCTTGAGATATTTCTACTGCTTAATTGGAGTCCATCTGTGGTAAATTCAGTTGATTGGACATGATTTGGAAACACACACACCTGTCTGTATAAGGTCCCACAGTTGACAGTGCATGTGAGAGCACAAACCAAGCATGAAGTCAAAGGAATTGTCTGTAGACCTCCGAGACAGGATTGTCTCGAGGTACAAATCTGGGAAGGGGACAGAAAATTTCTGCTGCTTTGAAAGTCCCAATGAGCACAGTGGCCTCCATCATCCGTAAATGGAAGAAGTTCGGAACCACCAGGACTCTTCCTAGAGCTGGCCGTCCATCTAAACTGAGCGACTGGGGAGAAGGGCCTTAGTCAGGGAGGTGACGAAGACCCTGATGGTCACTCTATCAGAGCTCCAGCGTTCCTGTGTGGAGAGAGGAGAACCTTCCAGAAGGACAACCATCTACGCAGCAATCCACCATTCAGGCATGTATGGTAGAGTGGCCAGACGGAAGCCACTCCTTAGTAAAAGGCACATGGCAGCCCACCTGGAGTTTGCCAGAAGGCACCTGAAGGACTTTCAGACCATGAGAAACAAAATTCTCTGGTCTGATGAGACAAAGATTGAACTCTTGGGCGTGAATGCCAGGCATCATGTTTGGAGGAAACCAGGCACTGCTCATCACTAACTCAATACCATCCCTACAGTGAAGCATGGTGGGGCAACTTCATGCTGTGGGAATGTTTTTCAACGGCAGGAACTGGGAGACTAGTCAGGATTGAGCGAAAGATGAATGCAGCAATGTACAGCGATATCTTGGATGAAAACCTGCTCCAGCGCACTCTTGACATCAGACTGGAGTGACGGTTCATCTTTCAGCAGGACAACGACCCTAAGCACACAGCCCAGATATCAAAGGAGTGGCTTCAGGACAGCTCTTTGAATGTCCTTGAGTGGCCCAGCCAGAGCCCACACTTGAATCCAATTGACTATCTCTGGAGAGATCTGAAAATGGCTGCGGACCGATGCTTCCCATCCAACCTGATGGAGCTTGAGAGTTGCTTCAAAGAGGAATGGGCGAAACTGCCCAAAGATTGGTGTGCCAAGCTTGTGGCCTCATATTAAAAAAAAAAGACATGAGGCTGTAATTGCTGCCAAAGGTGCATCACCAAAGTATTGAGCAAAGGCTGTGAGTACTTACGTACATGTGATTTCCTAGTTTTTTATTTTTTAATAAATTTACACAAATCTCAGCTTTTTTCATGTTGTCATTATGGGATATTGTGTGTAGAATTTTGATGAAAAAAATGTATTTAATCCATTTTGGGATAAGGCTGTAACATAACAAAATGTGGAAAAAGTGAAGCGCTGTGAATACTTTCAGGATCCACTGTATATTTGCCACAAAGACAACACTGCTCATCACCAAAAGAACACCATACCTACAGTAAAGCATGATGGTGGCAGCATCATGCTTTTTGGCTTTTTTTCTTCAGCTGGAACTGGGGCCTTAGTCAAGGTGGAGAGAATCATGACCAGTTCCAAATACCAGTCAGTGTTGGCACAAAACCTTCCGGCTTCTGCTAGAAAGCTGATGAAGAGGAACTTCATCTTTCAGCATAACAATGACCCAAAGCACGCATCCAAATAAACAAAAGAATGGCTTCACCAGAAGCAGATTAAAGTTTTGGAATGTCCCAGCCAGAGTCCAGACCTGAATCTGATCAAGCATCTGTGGGGTGAGCTGAAGACGGCTGTGCACAGGAGATGTCTGCACAATCTGACAGATTTGGAGCGTTTTTGCAAAGAAGAGTGGGCAAATATCGCCACATCAAGATGTACCATGCTGATGGACTCCTACCCAAAAAGACCTAGTGCTGTAATAAAGACCAAAGGTGCTGCAACAAAGTATTAGTTTAAGGGTGTGCATTTATGCAGACAGATTATTGTAAGTTTTTTATGTTTTATTTTTCCCCTTAAAAGATTTCAGCTTGTTTTTCAATTGGGTTGTACAGGTTATAAGTCACATTAATGGTGGAAAAAGTTTTGAAATGATTTATCGTGGTGTCGTTTTTTTTACATCACAACAACCTGGCATTTGAACAGGGGTGTGTAGATTTTTTTTATATCTACTGTAAATAAAACAAATACCATGGATTCTAAAGTAACTCAAATATCTCAACTTCACAAACAGATTTAGCCAGTCAATTTAAAGAAAGCAGTATATTTCAAAACAACTCAAACCATCAACTCAAATTTCCCTTTCATGCAAAACCACAAAATTATATCAAAGGTAACAAAAATCTCAACCCATAAACAGTTCAAATGGTTCAGTTTTTTTCTTCAGGTCACCTTTTCAGTTCAACTCAGTTCAGTTCAATTCAATATAATCCTTTTAATCAGTTCAGTTCTCTGTAGCCTTTTGGTTCACTTCAGTTCCGTTCCATTGTTCAGTTCAAACAAGAAACAACCCACCTTTTCTACTTCCCCTTCAATTGTTTTTCCTCAACTGAGTTTAAGGTTAGTGGAGGGTATGTTGCCCCTCTGGGTAGCGGCCCAGGAGGAGGCAACGTGCATGTGGAAGTTAACTCTCCAACCTGTGATAGAAGAATAGGCAGAACACGTTTCGTGCCGTTATTTTCACACAGGAGTTTATTCTTCGTCCAAGTCATTCACATGACCAACATCAACTGACTAGTATTTACTATCAAAGTCCATAGTTTCTCTCTTATTATCTGATCACATCACCATTAAACAAAACACAATCATGTCCATTTATTACAATTTTCGATGTGACATTAACTGTATACTTAACATTTTTAACAAATTACCCTAACATGAAATGAATTATTGTTTTTATCTCCTTCCCATGTATATAGCTTTTAACTTGTTCAAATATTTATATTTTAAACAATAACCCATGAATTTACATTTAAATTAATCATTTTAAGCACTGTCATAAATGTACAGCATGTGGTGTTATTCTTAACAATGCACTGACCTGGCCACTGTGTATCTACCACACTTTTACAATAGTATTCCTGGTATTTGGTAATACACCCGAAATATGCACACTTGGTGACAAATAAAACCAGTAAATGTCGTACTGTATGAAAACCGTTTCATAACTGTCTTTAAATAAAGTAAGCAAATGGTTCCTAACATGTGGGCGGATTTCACTGTTGTGGCACGTCCCATACACTCGATCATTAACATTAGCAGGTTAGCTTATACAACAACACATCAACTTTAACAGAAATACCCTTACAAACCCGCTTTTCGCCTCACACTTATCACAATATAATCTCGGACATCTTAGGACTCTTCCAGTTTATATTGCACTCTTGAATTATTAGTATTTACCAACCTGTGATAGAAGAATAGGCAGAACACATTTTGTGCCGTTATTTTCACACAGAGGAGTTTATTCTTCGTCCTCCGGTGCGCGAGTCTACTCTCTATCATTGTGCGACATGCGCCATCTATTGGTCGGTGTACGGAACTACACTCAACTCACGTGAGATATAATGGAACCAGGTGGATTACAAATGCATTGTAGAAAAATAAAACAAAGAATAAAATAAAATTGTAGGGGTGCCTGTTTTACACTGAATCCTTTTATTACCGGGGCCCCACCCTGGAGCCAGGCCTGGTGGAGGGGCTCGAAGGCTAGCGTCTGGTGGCCGGGTTTCCACCCATGGGACCTGGCCGGGCTCAGCCCGAAGAAGTTACATGGGTCCGCCCTCCAGTGGGTTCACCACCTGCAGGAGGGATCATGGGGGTCCGGTGCTATGTGGTTTAGGTGGCGGTCAAAGGCGGAGACCTTGGCGGACTGATCCCAAGCTTTCTAAACTGGCTTTTGGTACGTGGAATGTCACCTCTCTGGTGGGGAAGGAGCCTGAGCTGGTGTACGAGGTTGAGCGATACCGGCTAGATATAGTCGGCCTCACCTCAACACACAGCTCCGGTTCCGGAACCAGTCTCCTGGAGAGGGGCTGGAGCTTGGCCTTTTCTGGAGTTGCCCCGGGCGAGAGGCGATGAGCAGGGGTGGGTATTCTTGTATTGCCCCACCTTGCTGCCTCTATATTGGAGTTTTCCCCGGTGGACGAAAGGGTTGCTTCCCTGCGCCTTCGGGTTGGGAAACGGGTCCTGACCATCATTTGTGCCTATGCACCAAATGATGTTTCAGAGTACCCACCCTTTTTGGAGTCTTTGACTGGGGTGCTGGAGGGTGCTCCTCCTGGAGACTCCATTGTCCTACTGGGGGACTTCAATGCGCACGTGGGCAACAACAGTGAAACCTGGAGGGGGGTGATTGGGAGGAACGGCCTGCCCGATCTGAACCCGAGTGGTGTTCAGTTATTGGACTTCTGTGCTAACCACAGTCTGTCCATAACGAACACCATGTTCAAGCATAAGGGTGTCCATATGTGCACCTGGCACCAGGACACCCTAGGTCGCAGGTCGATGATCGATTTTGTTATCGTATCATCAGACCTGCGACCGTATGTCTTGGACACCCGAGTAAAGAGAGGTGCAGAGCTGTCAACTGATCACCACCTGGTGGTGAGTTGGATCCGATGGCAGGGGAGGAAGCCATTCAGACCTGGTAGACCCAAACGTATAGTGAGGGTGTGCTGGGAGCGTCTGGCTGAGGCCCCTGTCCGGGAGGTCTTCAACTCCCACCTCCGGAAGAACTTCAACCACATTCCGAGGGAGTCTGGAGACATGGAGTCTGAATGGGCCATGTTCTCCACCTCTGTTGTTGAAGCTGCGGCCCAGAGCTGCGGCCGCAAGGTGGTCGGTGCATCTCGTGGTGGCAACCCCCGAACCAAGTGGTGGACACCAGTGGTGAGGGGGGCCATTAAACTGAAGAAGGAGTTCTATCAAGCTTGCTTGGCTTGTGGGACTCCCGAAGCAGCTGAGGTGTACCGGCAGGCCAAGCGGAGTGCAGCTCGGGTGGTTGCTGAAGCAAAAACCCGGGTATGGGAGGAGTTCGGTGAGGCCATGGAACAAGACTTTCAGTCGGCTTCAAAGAGATTCTGGCAAACTGTTCGGTGGCTCAGGAGGGGAAAGCAGCTCCCTGTCCACACTGTGTATGGTGCGGATGGGACACTGTTGACTTCAACTGGGGATATCGTTGGGCGGTGGAAGGAATACTTTGAGGATCTCTTCAATCCCACTGATACGCCTTCCACAGAGGAAGCAGGGTTTGGGGACGCCTATCACAGGGGCTGAGGTCGCCAAGGTGGTTAAAAATCTCCTTGGTGGCCGGGCCCCGGGGGTGGACGAGATTTGCCCTGAGTACCTCAAGGCCCTGGATGTTGTTGGGTTGTCATGGTTGACACGCCTCTGCAACATTGCGTGGAGGTCTGGGGCAGTGCCTTTGGCATGGCAAACCGGGGTGGTGGTTCCTCTCTTCAAAAAAGGGGACCGGGGGGTGTGCTCCAACTTTAGAGGGATCACACTCCTCAGCCTCCCTGGGAAGGTCTATGCCAAGGTACTGGAGAGGAGAGTCCGGCCGTTGGTCGAACCTCGGATTCAGGAGGAGTAATGTGGTTTTCGTCCTGGCCGTGGCACATCGGACCAGCTCTTTACCCTCTCGAGAATTCTTGAGGGTTCGTGGGAGTTTGCCCAACCAGTTTACATGTGTTTTGTGGACTTGGAGAAGGCGTTTGACCGCGTCCCTCATGGATTTTTGTGGGGGGTGCTTCGGGAGTATGGGGTATCGGGCTTGTTGTTACGAGCTATTCGGTCTCTGTACGACCGTTGTGAGAGTTTGGTTCGTATTGCCAACTCTCGGTCGGAGTCATTCCCAGTGAGAGTTGGACTCCGCCAGGGCTGCCCTTTGTCACCGATCCTGTTCATAATTTTTATGGACAGGATTTCTAGGCACAGCCAGGGAATGGAGGGTGTCATGCTTGGTGACCACAGGATCTCATCTCTGTTGTTTGCAGATGATGTTGTCCTGTTGGCTTCATCCAGCAATGACCTACAGCTCTTGCTGGGACGGTTTGCCGCTGAGTGTGAAGCGGCTGGGATGAGAATCAGCACCTCCAAGTCCGAGTCCATGGTCCTCAGCCGGAAAAAGGTGGATTGTCCTCTCCGGGTTGGGGACAGGCTACTGCCCCAAGTGGAGGAGTTTAAGTATCTTGGGGTCTTGTTCACGAGTGAGGGGAAAATGGAGCGAGAGATCGACAGACGGATTGGAGCAGCATCTGCAGTGATGCGGACGTTGTTCCGGTCTGTTGTGGTGAAGAGGGAGCTTAGTTCTAAGGCAAAGCTGTCGATTTACCAGTCAATCTACGTATGTGCCTACTCTCACCTATGGTCACGAGCTTTGGGTAATGACCGAAAGAACGAGTTCGCGGATACAAGCGGCTGAAATGAGCTTTCTCCGTAGGATTGTTGGACTCACCCTCAGAGATAGGGTGAGGAGCTCAGTTATCCGGGAGAGGCTCAGAGTAGAACCGCTGCTCCTCCACATTGAAAGGAGTCAGTTGAGGTGGTATGGGCATCTGATTAGGATGCCTCCTGGACGCCTCCCACTTGAGGTGTTTCAGGCACGTCCCACTGGGAGGAGACCCCGGGGCAGACCCAGGACTCGGTGGAGAGACTATGTCTCCCAGCTGGTCTGGGAACGCTTTGGTATCCCCTCTGAAGAGTTGGAGCAGGTGGTTGGGGAGAGGGAAGTCTGGGCTTCTCTGCTTGAACTGCTGCCTCCGCGACCCGGACCTCCGGAAAAGCGGTAGAAGATGGATGGGTGCCTGTTTTATTTAAATTTTCTTATCCAAATGTCTTTTTAGCACCTCTTACATAACTATTAACTATTTCCAAGCCTCTACACTCTCCCCCACTTCAAATAAATGTCTCCCGACATTTCATGTTCTAGGGTGACTTAATGCATGAGAGTGTACCAGTTATAACCATGGGACTGAGGTTGGGTGGGGTATTGGAATGGCATATAGTTTTGAGTTAGCAGCACAGGGGTAGGGAGTAAGACAGGTCTTACGTCTGCAGTCCAAGGCTGGTACGATGGCTGTCCCAGGACGTCGTAGGTCAGTCTCTCTACTGGCCTTGCTCTCCGCTGTGACCTTCTCAGTTCCTCCTGTTCTCCATCCATCACCTCCACTTGTCCTTGACGTTCTTCCTGCAGCAAAGCTGGTCCATCCATTTGCTCCTCAGCATCCCGCTGAACGGGGACCGGTTCCTGTCTTACTGGTGGGCAGAACTCTGTAGCTGTTGCACAAAGCCTTTGCTGATTTTTAAGATTTTGCTGTGGCATGACAGGTACTGGTTGCTGAGTGTTTTGGTCTGGGAGATTTGAGGCATTTTGCTGAGGATTTACGAGTCTGTAACATGGGATTTGGCTACGGAGGTTGTAGCGGTAAGCATTTTCCTCTTCTTCCTCCGAGCTGTCATTGTCTGTGTTGTCACTGTTAGGATTTGTCTCTGTCTTCTTCTTCTGTTTCTGTTTTGTCTTTTCTTTTGCAGGCAGTTCTTCTTCTAAAGGCAAGTCATTTACAGGCAACAGCAGGTTTCTGTGTAACACTCGCATCACTTTGCTGCCTCTCTCTCCTTGTACTTTATAGACTGGTCCATCTCCCACTCTCTCAACTATGCGATGTTCTGCTGACTCCCAGTAAGCATGCAGTTTCCCTGGGCCTCCTCTTTCAGAGAGGTTTCTGACCAACACCCTGTCGCCTGGTTGGAGTGTGACACCTTTTAAGCGTTTGTCGTACTGCTTTTTGCCTTTATCTGAAGACTTTTGACTGTTGTCTGCAGCGATTTTGTAAGCAACACGCATCCTATCAGCCCATTTTTTAGCGTAGGTTTGATGGTTGTGTGTGTCAGTGTCTTTTGTCTGGTTCAATAGTAGATCTACAGGCAACCTTGGGACTCTGCCATTTAAAAGGAAAAATGGAGAATAACCTGTTGACTCGTGTCATGTACAATTGTAAGCATGTACAATTTGGGGTAGGTGATCCTTCCATTCACTTTTTTTCTCCTCCTGTAGGGTACGAAGCATTTGGAGTAGTGTACGATTCAGGCGCTCCACGGGGTTGCACTGCAGATGGTATGGAGTGGTTTGTGAGTGAGAAATTCCAGACAGTTGTTGTAATCTGGAAGAGACTGTTTTCAAACTCACGTCCCTGATCGTGATGCAACTTCTCCTCGTTTCTACCCGAAACGAGGAATAAAATCCTGAAATATCTTTTCTGCGGCTGTTTTGCCTGATTTATTCCTTGTAGGGTATGCCTGTGCGAAACGAGTGAAATGGTCCACTAGTACGAGGATGTACTCATACCCTCCTTTACTTGGCTCATGGTGTAAGTAGTCGATGGAGATTAACTCAAAGGGAGCACTGGTTGTGATAGATCCCATTGGAGCTCTCTGGGGAACATTTGGGCGTTTTTGTTTGATGCACGGACATTTTTTTGTTACATAATCTTCAACATCTTGTTGCATATATGGCCAGTAGAAACGCTCACGGGCCAGATGCATCACCTTATCACACCCTATGTGACCCATGTCATTGTGTAGACTCTTTAACACCATCGGCCTTAGCTGTTCAGGTAGGACAAGTTGTTTGCTGTACTCTGTTTTTCTGTACAATAATCCATTGTCAACTTCCAACTTGTTCCACTCATACAGTAGTCTCCGTGTCCGTTTACTCATTGTCTGTTTATCTTTATCATTTGGTGTCCATCCTTTGAGTTTGAGTGAGATTGACTCTCTAATTGACTCATTGTCTTGTTGAGCAGCATTGATGTCTTTAGGTGTCGTGCTCAAAACACTGTCAGTTGGCACATTGTTGTCATTAGAACTCAGTTGTAACGCAGCTATCCATGGCACATCACTGTTTTGTGCTGCCTTGCTCCCTTGCCACACTGCGGACACTACTTCTGGTAAAACTGTCTCTGTGAACTCATTCATTTGCTCTTGCAGATGTAATGGGTGTCTGGACAACATATCTGCATCTGCATTCCTTTTCCCTGGCCTATACTTGATATCAAAATGGAAGTCAGCCAACTCCCCAACCCACCTATGACCCACTGCATTCAACCTGGCTGAACTGAGGACATAGGTTAAAGGATTGTTATCTGTATAGACAGTAAAAGTCGGTGCATAATACAGATAGTCACGGAATTTGTCGCAGATGGCCCACTTGAGAGCTAGAAACTCTAGTTTACCGGAATGTAAGTGATAATTCTTCTCGGCCGGTGTGAGAGTTCTGGATCCATAGCCAATCACCTTAAGTTTGTTTTCTTGTTTTTTTTTTTTCCACAATATCTTTATTGAACCTTTTTTTTTTTTTTTAACAAACATGATACAAACAATCAAACACTAACACTAAAGTACTACAAAAAAAAAAAAAAAAAATGCCCTAAAAACACCAACAACCACCAACAAAATCAAGTCTTCAACAATGCTCCTCTGTTTAGTCTAGACAATCCAATATATTAGTATACATATTATGTTCACCAGTTTGGAATTTACAAGGTCCACACACATCATTCACCTTCTTCTTCAAGAGTTATGTTTAAATTTTTTACATAATCAATAAAAGGTCTCCATATATTCTCAAACACAATTTCCTTTGATTTCAGTATATATGTTATTCTTTCTAATGGAAGGTTTGTTAACATCTGTCTTAACCACTGAGTCACATCTGGTCTATGAGTCTTTTTCCATAATAGTGCAATACATTTTTTGGCATTAAGCAAACTGAGGTCTATGAATGTTCTTTCACTTTTATTGAAATTATGCTTTTCTGGGTACAGACCCAACAAAAACAGTTTAGGATTCAATATGATTTGTTTTGAGATTATTTTTTCAGTTGTTACCCTCACCTCCTCCCAAAACATTCTTATTAATCTACATTCCCATAAACAATGAAATAGGGTTCCTTTACTTTCCATGCATTTTGTGCATGTATCTGGTATATTTTTGTTATATCTATTTAACTCCTCCGGTGTAACATACATCCGCATTAACCATTTGAAATGTATCAATTTAAGGCGTGCATTTATTGATTTGGTTTGAGCTTCTGTACAAGCCAATTCCCATTGTTCCTCTGAAATTTCAATTTGCAGATCTTCTTTCCAGTAGTTTAATCTTTTCAGTGAATTTTCACTTGAAGATAGTGTCAATGAGTTATAAAACTCTGAAATAATACCCTTTCTTTTACTATCTTTCATCATCATTTTTTCCAAGGATGAATAAATAGGTCGAGTGAGAGCTTTATTTTGATTTGATCGAATAAAGTTTCTAAGTTGAAGATATTTAAAAAAATGTGTTCTATTGAGATTAAATTTGATCCTCAGCTCTTCAAAAGACATTATGTTGTCTGCACATGGCAAATATAAATCCTGAATCTTTTGTATCCCTTTTAAATTCCATACTTTAAATACAGCGTCCGCTCTCCCTGGTTTAAAATATTGATTACCCCATATTGGACTAAATTGTGACAATAACTGTGGTTCTTTTAAATAGTTTTTAGCTTCACACCATATTTTGATCATATGCTTTACAAATGGATTTTTAACTTGTTTTTGTAATTTTTTTGCCGAATCTGAGTATATGAATATGGGAAGAGGTAAAGGTAAATTGTATGATTCCATTTCAGTCCAGTGAGGGAGATCATTTGATGAAAAATAATATGTCATAGACCTCAGTTGTGCCGACCAATAATACAACATAAAATTTGGACATTTCAGACCTCCACGATCAAATGGTAAATATAATAAAGACAAACGTAATCTAGCCCTCCTGTTGTTCCATATAAATTCCACTAACTTTTTTTTTATTCTTGAGAATAGATCTAAAGGTGGTGATAAGGGAATGTATTGAAATAAATAAAGTATTTTAGGTAAAATATTACTTTTAAGTATATTGATTCTCCCGATCATCGACATTGGTAGTGACATCCATCTCTGAGTTAACTCATTGATATCTGACATTAAGGCTTCATAGTTGACACTGGCGACTGATTCTAGCTTAGGCATAATTTGGATTCCTAAATATTTAAACTGATTTACAACATTGAATTGATTTACCTCAGGGGCTGGGTAATTTCTCTGGGTCTCATTTAGCATTAATATTGAAGATTTAGTTTTATTTATTTTATATCCTGATATTTCCCCAAAATTCTTTATTAAATTCAACAAGGTTGGAATTGATTTTTTTAGATTCGACATAAACAAAATTATATCATCGGCGTACAGGGAGATTTTATGTTCTGTTGGTCCAACTTTAATTCCATATATTTGTGAATGTAAACGTATCGCTATCGCTAAAGGTTCAATTGCCATAGTAAACAGTAAAGGTGAAAGTGGACAGCCTTGTCGACATCCTCTATTGATTTTTATTGGTTTTGAAATATTGTTATTTGTTAGGATTTCTGCTGTAGCATTATTGTATATTATTTGAACCCATTTTATGAAATTATTTCCAAGTCCAAACCTTTGTAGGATTTCAAAAAGAAAGGGCCATTCAACTCTATCAAAGGCCTTTTCGGCGTCCAATGATAGGAGAGCTGTATCCGGTGCTTCTTTATTAAAATAAATAATATTAAATAGTCTTCTTACATTATGGAAGCCTTGTCTACCCTTTATAAAGCCATTCTGATCTCGATTAATAATATTTGGTAAAATTTCTTGTATTCGTCTTGCTAAAATTTTACAGATTATCTTAAGGTCGGCGTTTAATAGGCTTATTGGTCTCATATTTTCACATTTATTAGAGGGCTTACCTGGTTTTGGCAGCAGTATAATTAAGGCATTATTTATGTATGATGGTAAATTATTATTTTGAAATGCTTCTAAAACCATTTCCAAAAAAGGTTTTATTAATTTATTCTTGAATTTTTTATAAAGGTCAACTGGAAGACCATCTGGTCCTGCACTTTTTCCTGATTTCATATTATCAATGGCTAGCCCAACTTCTTCTTGACTAATTTTAGACTCCAATATCTCCCTGTTTTCATTTGGAATACACGGTATAGATAGTTCGTTCAAAAACCCATTTAGTTTTGTTAAATCAGGTTCATTTTTGGTATCATATAATTTTTCATAGTAATCTCTAAAGGCTCTATTAATTTCTAAAGGATCTATAACTACCTGTCCGTTACTTATAATACTGGTAATTGGTGTTTTAATTTCCAATTGTTTAATCTGCCATGCTAATAATTTTCCTGATTTTTCACCTTGTTCATAAAAAGATTGTTTCAATCTTAGAAGACTCGAGGCAGCTCTATTCGCTGATTTTTTGTCGTATTCAGCTCTCAAAATCAGTAATTCATTCTCCAACCTTGGGTCACTTCCTGCATACACTTTTTCCTGAAGACTTTTTATTTTATGTTCCAATTTAGCTCTCTCCTCTCGAGTCTTCTTAGATTTTGATCCTGTATAACTAATAATATGTCCCCTAATAAAAGCTTTGAAAGCCTCCCACTTTACACATGCTGATGTTTGTGTAGTATTGATGTCAAAGAACTCGTCTATCTGTTTTTCTATATACTTGACAAATTCCTCATCCTGAAGCCATTTATGCTGAAATTGCCATCTACCTGATTCCTTTGTCAATTTTTTATCTACATATATTAGACAACAGGGTGCATGATCAGAGATCACGATGTTATCATAAAAGCAGTTTTGAATCTTGGACCTTAATTCTGTGGAAATCAAAAAATAATCAATACGTGAGAATGTCTTGTAGGTACTGGAATAACAAGAATAGGCTTTAACTTGTGGTTTCATTTCTCTCCATATATCTAACAATCTCAATTCTTTCATAAAATGATTAATAGTCATCCTACATCCAATGTGCGTACAATCCAGTCCTGTTGATCTATCCACACCTGGATTCAATGTACAATTAAAATCCCCTGCTATTATATGTTGCCCTGTAAGTGATGATAAGATGAGAAATAAATTAGCAAAAAACTTCTGATCATCTATATTGGGACCATATAAGTTCACAAGATTTATATTTTCTAATAGCAAAGAACCTTGAATGATTACATATCTTCCATATTTGTCTCCAATTACATTTTTCACCTGAAAAGGAACTGATTTATGTATGAGAGTCATAACTCCCCTGGCTCGGGATGAAAATGAAGAGGTGAATACACTTCCCTGCCATCTACTCCTAATTCTTTTAACATCCTCCTCTATCAGATGAGTTTCTTGTAAAAACACAATTCTTGAACCCATGTCCTTTATTTTATTCATAACTTGTTTAAGTTTTTTTAAATTTTGTAGACCTCTGCAATTCCATGAAGTTAAATTAAGATTAACACTTTGGTCCATGATCAATAGAGAGTTTGGGATTACCTTGCAGTGTAAACATGCTCATACAGAGAAGCAAAAACATGAGTGGTTGAACATTCATCCTACAAACTACACACAAACAAATTTCCCCTTCCCACACTTGTGGCAAACCCCCCAAAATCAAAAGAAAAATTCTGTCTCCCGATATAGCCATCGACCGTTCCACACCCACGGGGAACAGCCTAAGCCACTCCTTCTTCATCCTCCCAATCACCCTAACTCTACTGCTTTTAATGACGTAACATTAACTCTCCTCTGTAGTTTTCCAACTTATCTCCAAAATTTTTAACAACTTTGTACATCATAGTTTTTTTTTGTTTGTTTGTTTTGTTTTTGTTTTGTTTTTTTAATATATAATACAATCTATATTTTGTAAACTTACTATTTACTTCAAGTCAGTCAGATGCCTGTGCAAATGCTTAATTATTCTACCTTATATTTTGTTCATGCTTAGCTCCCACCAGTCTCTTCTTCTTCTTTGATCTTCTTGATGAACTCCTGCGCCTCCTCTGGGGTCTTGAAGATGTGGGTTCTGCCCTCATACGTGGTCAGCAGTCTCGCAGGATAGATTACACCATGACGAATCCCAAGGTTGCGCAGCTCCTTACGTATGGGATCAAACTGCTTCCTCAATTGCTGGATTCCTGTGGCCAAATCTGGGTAGAACCGCACCTGCTGGTCCTGGTGTTTAATCTCTCCTTTAGCACGTGCAGCGTTGAAGATCTTCATCCTGTCTCTGTTGCTAAGAAACTTCATAATTAAGGTCCTCGGCGGTCCCTTGTCTCTCCGTGGGCCAATACGATGTGCTTTTTCCAGAACCACTGCTGATTGCAACTCCTCGCTGCCCAGCACCTCCGGAATCCACTTTTCCAGAAAGGAACATACGTCCCGACCTTCTGATTCCTCTGGAAGACCCACCAGCCTCAAATTATTCTGTCTCGACCGAGATTCCAAATCCAAAATATTATCTTCCAGAGATTTATTTTTTTTTTCCAAAGTGCGCACCTTTAATTGAAGACGGGTGACGTCATCTTCAGCACTAGCGAGACGGAGCTCCATCTGCGCCGTTCGTTCTACACAGTCACCCAATTCCTTTCTTATTCCTTCCAACGCTGTCATAATCCCATCAAATCTAGAGGAAAAGTCCGCTCTCATTGAACTCATGGCAGCCATCAGCGCATCTGCGCCATTCCCCGCAGACATCGCACCGCCGCCAGCCTCCTCCGCCATATATGGAGTTTTGTTTGCTGCGTCACAGACCTGAAAGTCCGTTAATTTGGACTGTTTCGGCGGCTCGCTTTTTCCTTTTCCTGGTTTTCCAGCCTTAGGCTTCGCCGACATATCCTCGCCCAAATGCTGGGATACGTTCTGTCCCAAATGAGAGAGTTATTTGCCGATTTTTTTTCTCCAGGAGCAGAGCAGAGCGAGACACGTCCGTCCTACGTGGCAGCCATAACCGGAAGTCCTGTTTTCTTGTTTTTGATACAAGACAGCTCCCAGGCCTTTGTTTGACGCATCTGTATGCAATACAAATGGAAGGTCCAAATTGGGATAGGCTAGAATGGAAGGGTTAGTCAGAATGTCCACAAATCTTGACACAACTTCCTGATGTTCACTGGTCCATATTATTGGTGTGCGAGAAGGAAGCTGGTTTTTGTCTCCTTTCTTTGTTTGTCCTTTACTCCTTTTTGGTGCTTGTTTATTGTCATTGCTTGTTTCATTAGTGCTCTGGAGGAGTTCGAACAAGGGTCTCGCCAGACGTGAAAAATCTTGAATAAATGATCAGTAATAACTGAGAAAGTTCTGAGTTCTCCGACTGTGCGAGGTTTCTTGTCTTTCAGAGCGAACACAGCATCCAAGTCTTTTGGGTCAATCTGGACTCCTTCTCCCGACACTAGCCTACCCAGGTAGCGTACTTGGTGTTTTTGAACAGTTCACATTTGGCTGGCCGAAATTTTATGCCGTGTTGTCGCATTTTGCACAAAACCTGTTTAAGGTGTTCTACGTGCTCATCAAAGGTTTTGGAGTAACACAGTACATCGTCCAAGTAAGGCACGCAACACTCGTCTCTGATCCCTTCTAACACCCCCTCCATACACCTTTGGAATGCGGCCGGTGCGTTTGACAACCCGAATGGAACCCGCACCCACTCGTATAGTCCCCAGGGTGTGCTAAAAGCAGTTAAATGTCTTGACTCCTCACTTACAAAACCCTGATGGTAGGCACTTCCCTGATCCAATATGGAAAACCAGGAGTTACCCCCAAGACTGTCCAGTAGATCTTGTACCCGTGGTAACGGATGCCTGTCAGGTATGGTTTTTCGGTTTAGCTCACGAAAATCAACACACAAGCGCAAAGTATTGTCCTTTTTACGCACACACACTACTGGCGACGAGTTGTTTGACACTGATCTCCTGATCCAGCCCCTGCTTAAAAGGTTTTGAACATACTCCTTCACCTCTTTATAAGATAAGATAAGATAAGCCTTTATTAGTCCCACAACGGGGAAATTCCAGGATTGCAACAGCACAGGGATAGCAACACTCAGAGCAACAATCAGAAGGCAAAAAAAAGCAAGCAAGAGCAGCTAATATACATATGTACATATTACTATAAAATATATATATACACACACACACACACAGACACACAGTGCAGAGCATTGTAGCTGGATGGAATAAATATATGAATATATGAACACACAGTGCAGAGCATTGTAGCTAGATGGAATAAATATGTAAATATATAAACACCCACAGTATGGAGCATTGCAGCTAGGTGGAATAAATATGCAAGTATATAAACACACACAGTGCGGAGCAATGTAGCTAGATGGAATAATATGTAGATATATAAAAACACAGTGCAGAGCATTGTAGCTAGATGGAATAAATATATAGATATATAAATATAAACACACCCAGTGCAGAGCATTGTAGCTAGATGGAATAAGTATGTAAATATATAAACACACACAGTGCAGAGCATTGTTGCTAGGTGGGATGAAACAGCATAACCGTCTATTTAGTTATCCTACATGGTATGATTATGTGCCCATACATATTCTCACCCTCCATAGCGACCGGTATGTTCCTAGTTGTATGCCGGAGAGGACCATTGTGTAAGTCTATTGCATCTTTTGCATTCAAAAACTATTAGTTTGTTACGTCTTTTTGCTATCTCTGCGAGCAGCCCTGCTTAGGTTGTACAGTCTGACAGCCGTTGGTAGGAAGGACCTACGAAACCTCTCGGTTGTGCACCTGGGATGATGTAGTCTGCTGCTAAATGAGCTCCTCAGTGCATCCAGTATGTCCTGCATAGGGTGGAACTCGGACTCCAGCAGAGATGACAGTTTAGCCACCGTCCTTCTCTCTCCTATCTCCTCCATCGGATCAAGGCGTTGCCCCAGGACAGAGCTAGCTTTCTTAATCAGTTTGTTCAGTCTCTTCCTATCGGCTGCAGTAATGCCACTGCCCCAGCAGACCACTCCAAAAGTGATGGCTGATGCCACCACCGTGTCATAGAATGACTTCAGCAGCGCCCCTTGTACACCAAAAGACCTGAGTCTCCTCAGCAGGAACAGCCTGCGCTGTCCCTTCTTGTAGAGTGCGTCAGTATTGTGTGACCAGTCTAGTTTATTGTTCAGATGAATACCCAGGTACTTGTAGGATGTCACCATCTCGATGTCTGTTCCCTGTATATTTACTGGTGCTGTGAGGGGCTGCCCATGCCTGCGGCAGTCCACCACCAGCTCCTTAGTTTTCCTCGCGTTGATCTGGAGGCAGTTCCGATGGCACCAGTCCACAAAGTCCTGGATAAGCCCTCTGTACTCAGCTTCATCTCCGCTGGAGATGAGACCAACGATCGCAGAGTCATCAGAGAACTTCTGTAGATGGCAATGTGTTGTGTTGTGTGAGAAGTCCGCAGTATAAAGAGTGAACAAGAAGGGAGCCAGCACCGTTCCCTGGGGGGCCCCCGTGCTACTGATGATCGTGTCGGAAACACAGTCCCGGGTTCTCACAAACTGAGGCCGGTTCGTAAGGTAGTCCAGGATCCATGATGACAGGTGCTGGTCCACCCCTGCGCGCAGCAGCTTGTCCTTCAGGATCATCGGTTGGATGGTGTTGAAAGCACTGGAGAAGTCAAAGAACATGATCCTCACCATATTCCCGGGCTTCTCCAGGTGGGACAGAGAACGATGAAGGAGGAAGATCACCGCATCCTCCACCCCAATGCCATGCTGGTAGACGAACTGGAGTGGATCCATCGCTGGTTCCACCAGGGGGCGGAGATGAGCAAGGAGCAGTCCCTCCAGGGTCTTCATCAAGTGGGACGTCAAGGCCACCGGTCTGAAGCTGTTCAGGTCTTTGGGGTGGGAAGTTTTTGGTACAGGTACCACACAAGATGTTTTCCACAGCTGTGGTACCCTCCCCAGTTTCAGGCTCATGTTGAAGATATACGTCACAATCCCACACAGCTGGTCTGCACAGGACTTGAGGAGCTTTGCGCTGATGCCGTCCGGTCCCGACGCCTTCCTCGCCTTGATCTTCCTCAGCTCCGTCCTCACCTGGGTCTTGGTCAGGGTCAGGATGGGGGGCTGTGTGTTGGGAGTGGGGGGGGTGTCGGTGGAGTGGGGAGTGGGTAGCAGGACTTGATTTCTTAGAGGCAGCAGTGGTTGTTGTGCAGACAGGGGGGAGGGCGGTTGGTCAAATCTATTGAAAAACAGATTCAGGTTGTTCGCCCACTCCCTGCCCCCCGTGGCCTGGGGGGAGGTATTCTGGAGCCCCGAGATGGTTTTGAGGTTTCTCCAGACCCCGCTGATGTCGCTCTGTTGCAGCTTGTCCTCCATCTTCTTCCTGAAGCTGTCCTTGCCTTCTCTGATCTTTCTCCTCAGCTCCCTCTGTACGGACTTCAGCATCTCCCTGTTCCCCGACCTGAAGATCCTCTTCTTCTCTCTCAGAAGTGTTTTTATCTCAGGGTTGATCCAGGGTTTGTTGTTTGAGTGACGCCGTATGGTCTTGGTGGGAACGGATTTGTCCACACAGAAGCTGAGGTAGCCCGTGAAGGTGTGAATGAGGCCATCGATGTCCTCACCATGTGGATCGCAGAGCTGCTTCCAGGCAGTGGCTTCAAAACAGTCCTTTAGAGTGTCCATTGTCTCCTCAGACCATAACTCCACTGTGTGCATGGCCGGAGGTTGTCTGTGCACTAGGGGTTTGTACACCGGTCGGAGATGAACCAAGTTGTGATCCGATCTCCCAAGTGGGGGGAGTTGTGATGAGGTGTACGCCTCCTTAGTGTTTGCGTAGAACAAATCCAGTGTTTTATTGTCTCTAGTGTGGCATGTGACATACTGGGTGAAAGTGGGCAGAATGGGAGACAGTGAAACGTGGTTGAAATCGCCTGAGATGAGGAGAAG
Organism: Pholidichthys leucotaenia; assembly: GCA_020510985.1. NCBI lineage: Eukaryota > Metazoa > Chordata > Actinopteri > Cichliformes > Pholidichthyidae > Pholidichthys > Pholidichthys leucotaenia. The sequence continues at coordinate 122,727,388 of CM035841.1, forward strand.
AGCATCTGGGTGTTCTGTCTGCAGCCTGCTGGTTACTGAATGGATGACGTCACGCGCTGTCCCAGCGTTCGCCGTCGGATTTGCATAAACAACAATGCAGATCACGTGTGAGTGTTCTCTCGGGAGATATGTAGGCCTCATGCTAACAGCTAGCAACTCAATGTCTTTGCTGCAGTGTCGTTGTTTAACAGTGATATGTCCCGGTCTGCACCAGTTGTTGTTAACATACATGATCACTCCACCGCCCCTAGTTTTGCCACTCTCTGGTGTTCGGTCAGCTCGTATCGTGTGAAAACCCTCCAGCTCAATGTTAGCATCTGCTGCTAGTTCAGTTAGCCACGTCTCAGTAAACAAAAGGAGAGAGCACTCCCGGTAAGTGCTATCATAACGGGAGATAGCCGCTAGCTCATCTAACTTTCCCAGTATCGACCGTACATTTCCCATGACAACAGATGGAAGGGAGGGTCTGTACCTTATATTTTTTGTCCTCCGCCTTACTCCAGCCCGGCAGCCGCGGCGTTTTCGCCTCAGTTCTCTCGGTATGTCGAGTTTTTCCAGTGGGACCGGGTGGCGGTTAAATGCTAGCAGCTCTTCCCTGTTATATCGTATCCTGCTATAAACAGTGGCTCCGTCCACCGGCTCAGGAGACATTTGGGATGATCTGTGTGTCCGTGATATAAGTGGGGTGAAAAAAAAAAGTGATCAAAAGAGAGAGGAAGGGAAAAAAAAACTCGGAATCGAGCCGCTGTTGCAAAAGGCAGCCGACTGGTGTGGCGCCGAGACAAAGAAAAAAAAAAAAAAAAAAAAAAAAAAAAAAAAAAAAGTGGTCTTGGAATACAGTGGTCTTGGAATGGAGTTGTAACTTTTCTGCACGGGTGTGTTGTCAGTGGTGTTGATTTTTAGCTGTAGTCCAGGAATACATCCAATGTCTCCTTCATCATGAGCAAACACATCAGACTGTTCATAGAGCATCTGCCGAACCACCTCCCGATCACCCTCTGAGAGATGGTCTAAATTGACATTAGGGTGCCATCTCAGGTGTGAGGGAGCAGTGCTTAATGTTTCTTCACCCTCACCTTGACTGTCACATGTCACTTGAGCAGAGTGAGAAAATGGCTTGTCTGTAGTTTTGGTTGCATTTTCAGCACTGGAACAAACATTTACAGGTTTGTATTCAGTGATCTCTGAAATAAGTCCTAAAACAGTCTTTGGATTTAGAAAAATGTTGTGCTTTGTTGAGTTTTGGATTGGGATTTTGACAGTTTTTGAAGCACCAGCGGGTACATCAGTAAGAGCCGGGAATAACTCCAATCCATCCGGTAAGTTACATTTCACAGCTGGCTTGAACAACATTTCTCCTCCTCCAGGAAATGCTCTGATGTGACATTACAGATTTGGCTACTGTGAACAGTGAGTCCTTTTTTCCCAACTCTCACCACTGGACTTTCTGGTTCATTTTCTGTTGACTTGGTGTGGACAACAGAGATGAGTGACTCAACATTACCTTTCTGGACCTTTAAAGTCTCCGACAGTAAGCCCACTAAACTAATATCGTCACTTTGTTCACTGTTTGCCATTATTATCTCTTGGATCACATTAAAGCCCAGCAGCGGAGTGCTTAAACGCTGCTGACTGACAAGCATTGGAACATACAAGGATACAGAACCATACTGTGAACTTGTGATCTCGAGCAGGACATCTATCCACCCCTCGAACGGAACAGGCGTTCCATTGGCTGCGGTGATTTCGAGTGGATGGCCTGGGAGTAGGCTCTCGAGTGGCTGTATTTTCACATTTGGTAAGGCTGCTTGTACCCATGACTTTTCAACAATGCTTACTTGTGTCCCACTGTCCAATAACATCTGTAGGTTTACTCCATTTAACTGGCAACTGATCATACACCTACCGCCAATGAGCTGTGCCACACGCTTTGTGTTGGATAACTTTTGGGACTTGGCAGTAGTCTGTTCGGAGTTCCGTCTTTTAGTGTTGTGGGACTCTGCTGGTGGTTCAGTCACTGGTGGTCCCTCCCCAGCGACCTCCTCCAGTTTCCCGACACATTGCTTTTCTGAAGGCAACCTATAGCTCTGTGCCCCTCCTTTCCACATCGAAAACAGTGTGTGCAGCGCTCAGTCTCTTGGGCGATACACTTTTGGCACTTTCCTTTCACTGCGGGTTTCAGTGCTGGCTGTTTAGGGACAGGTGCTGTGGGACTGGTGTTTACTGTATTCCATTGGGGTTAGGGCCTTTTCTAAACTCTTGGTTAGGGAGGAGACCTGTGCCGTCAGCTCCTGGATAGCTACACGATTAGCTTGGACTTCAGTGTGCATTTCAATAGAGCTTTGATCTGTCTCTACCTGTGCCGCATTAACACTGGCAACTTTCTGTTTGTGACTTTGTCCCAACCTACTTAACCTCTCTGTCTCTTCACTAACAGAATTTGCTATGAGCTCCAGGATGGAGTCATCTGTGACACTGGTGTTGGAGATGTGAGGTTTAAGGTCTCTCCTGACATAAGAGTATTTTTCATTCAAACCCTGATACAGTGAATGGATAAACACACCTTGTACCAACTCGTTGTCATAATGAAACCCACTACTGTTTTTAGATGCAATCAACACACGCTGTTTTAGCCCCATTAGTCTATACATAAACTGTTGTGGTGTTTCTTTGTCATTTTGCCTAGCATTACTCAGCTCCTGAAATAATTCAGTGCTGCTTTTCTCGCATAGATGTGTCCTTAAGAAACGTTTTAACTCAGCTACAGTAAGGCTATCTTTGGTTACAAGCATATCTTTAAAGGTACCAGGCTTAATTATCTTAAACACCGTTCTGATAATCTCAGCCTCTGTGAACCCTTCATTTAGCCCTTCATCAAGCTGTTTGCACAAGTTATTGTAACTCAAATCAGAATCAAAATCAGAGATTTGACCACCATAAATCTTGTACTCTCTACGTGGCAACAGTGACGTAAGTTCAGTCAGTCTGACTAACCCTGGGTCGGGAACTACAGATGGTGATGTCGGATGGTTCTTCCCTGATGGTGCTGCAGCTCCAGTGGTCACAGGAACTACTATGACCGGATCATTGTCGGGTGACACCTCTGCATCCACCTCTCCAGCTGCTGTGGGCCATTGCAGTTCAATGATGAGGTTGTGGTGATGTGAAAATGACGAGGCAGAGTTCTCTCTCAAGTCAGCGTTATTCACAACACCATCATCTCAAAGCAGCAAAAGAGATCCACACAGTAAACTCTCGTCCTTAAATATCAGGACTCTTACACTTCACAGGTCACATGTCTCACAAACCACCTTGCATTATAAAGAAAGTCACAATGCATTTTCTCTCCATGATATCACTTCCACTGTCTCCAATGCATCCTCTTTTTAATCCCTTAATTAAACCCCCCACAGTCTCAAGACTTGCATACCAAAGCTATGATTCTTGCAGCTTCCTGTAATCACTAAGGGAGCTGCCCTGCCTTTGTTCTGACCTAAAATGTGAGTCACAAAACAGGTCCAACAGGTCCGGTATGTGTGTCCACCACACAAAGCCCCCCCAGCATTTTAGAATAAACAGAACAACAAGAGAATAACCACATGCATGCCGTGATAATATCAATACACATCAGTCCACATGGCGTATAGGCTTCAGCCTTCTGCCGTATCTGCTGTAGCTGGGATTCAACGTCTCTGCGGCACTGTCCTGGGGGTTTGCCGTCTGGAGGTGGAAACCTTTTGTCAGCACCTGTGGGTGTTCTGGGGAAACATTACTCTGCGAAGCCCCCCGCGGTGGTCTACCTCGCCGCGGGGCCCTCGCCAGCAGCACCTGCTCATCTGCCACCACAAAAGCGGGTTTGAGTCTGTTTATGCCAATTTTCTCTTTCCTACCCCCCAAATCTAGCAAAAACTGCTTGTCCCCTGTTTCTAGCACTCTGAATAGTCCGTCATAAGGCGGTCGCAGCGGGGTTCGATGCGCATCGTGTCTAACAAAAACAAACTCTGCGTTCTTCAAAGTTTTGGGCACAAAAACGCGCGGAAAACTGTGGTGCGCGGGGCCGGGCAGCGTGCTTGATTCTATGTTGCTCTGCAACAGCTGAGACGGGGAGGCGTCTGGCACAGGGTTACCTGGGAGAAACTCCCCAGGCAGCCGGAGTGGCTGTGCAAACACGAGCTCCGCTGGGGAGGCTTCTAAGTCCTCTTTAGGCGCAGAACGCAACCCCAATAACACCCACGGTAACTTGTCAGCCCAATCTGCATCCGTCAGTGACGCTCTGAGAGTCTCTTTCAATGACCTATGAAAACGTTCGCATAACCCGTTAGCCTGCAGATTGTACGCGGTTGTGCGGTGAATTGTGACACCTAGGCTGCGGGCCATTGTCGACCAAAGCTTGGACACAAATTGAGGGCCTCTGTCAGACGTAATGTCTGACGGAACACCGAAGCGCGCCACCCAAGCTGTTAAAAACGCGCGCGCCACCTCCTCGGCTGTGGTTGATGCCAGTGGGACCACTTCAGGCCAGCGCGTGGTGCGGTCCACCGTTGTCAGAAGGTGTGTGCACCCTTGTGACAGCGGGAGGGGGCCCACGAGGTCCACATGAACATGATCGAACCTCTTGGCCGGAATGTGAAACGGCTCCAAAGGAGCCCTCGTGTGCCTGTGTACTTTGGCTCGTTGACACGCTGTACAGGCTGCTGCCCACTCCTTAACCTGTTTGCGGAGGCTCAGCCACACAAATTTCTCTCCTACCATTATGACCGACGCGCGCACTCCAGGGTGCGCCAAGGAATGAACCGAGTCAAAAACGCGGCGGCGCCACGCGGCCGGTACTACTGGACGCGGCCGTCCCATGGAGACATCACAGATTAGGGGGGGCATACCGTCTTGCAGCACCCTGCTCTCCAGCCTTAACCCTGTTGGTCCAGACTGGAGCGCGCACACATCCGCGTCACCAACCTGCTCCGCGGCCATGGCTGCATAATCTACCCCTACGCTGACTGGGGCCGCCACGGCGCGCGAGAGGCAATCTGCCACTACATTGAGTTTGCCCGCCACATGCTGAATATCAGTGGTAAACTCTGATATCGCGGCCAGCTGTCTCTGCTGCTGGCCTGACCACAGTTCAGAAACCTCAGCCATCGCGAATGTTAGCGGTTTGTGGTCAACGAACGCGGTGAAAGAGCGTCCTTCTAGCCAGAACTGAAAGTGGCGGATGGCCAAATGGAGAGCCAGCAGCTCCCTGTCGAACGCGCTGTATTTACACTCGCTATCGCGCAAGGTCCTGCTGAAAAATGCGAGGGGCTGCCAAACCCCGGCTACATGTTGTTCCACGACCGCCCCTATGGCCACCTCTGATGCGTCAGTGGTGAGCGCTATGCGGGCCGTTGGGTCTGGGTGTGCCAACAACGCAGCCTTTGCCAAGGCTGCTTTCACCTCCGAGAACGCTTGGTCCCGCTCCGGGGGCCACTCGATCTTATCCGCGGGTTTCTTTTTTTTGAGCGCGGTGTACAGCGGCTGCATGAGTTGCGCCACGCGGGGGAGAAAACGGTTATAAAAATTCACCATTCCCAAAAACTCCTGCAACGCCCTGACCGTCTGCGGCCGGGGAAAATCTGCTACCGCGCGCACTTTGTCAGGAAGCGGAACTGCCCCTTCGGGGGAGACGCAGTGTCCCAAAAAATCGATCTGCGCCACCCCAAACTGACACTTCGCCGGGCTGATTATTAACCCGTGATCTCCCAACCTTTGGAAAACTGTGGCCAGGTGTTTTTCGTGTTTGTCTTCGGACGCGCTGGCTACTAAAATATTGTCCAAGTAAACGAACACGAAAGGGAGATCGCGAAGCACCGCTTCCATCATGCATTGGAACGTCTGAGCAGCACCTTTAAGTCCGAATGGCAAGCGTAAAAACTCGAATAGGCCAAACAGAGTTATTACCGCTGTTTTGGGTATGTCCTCAGCGCGCACTGGGACTTGGTGGTAACCGCGGACCAAGTCTATTTTAGAAAAAATGCACGCCCCCGTCAAATGAACGGAAAAATCTTGGATATGTGGGATTGGGTAGCGGTCGTGCGCTGTAGCGTTGTTTAACCGGCGGAAATCCCCGCAAGGTCGCCATGCTCCATCAGCTTTCGGGACCATGTGTAGCGGGGAAGCCCAAGGACTGTTTGAACGTTGGATAATGCCCAACCTCTCCAGGTTGGCAAACTCCTCGCGCGATATGGCCAGCTTAACTGCGTCCAAGCGCCGAGCTTTTGCAAAAACGGGCAGTCCTGTAGTGGTAATAAAATGCTCCACCCCGTGTTTAGCGACTGTTGCCGAAAATGTGGGGACCGTGAGTGCTGGGAACTGAGTAAGCAGTGTGTGGAACTTACCGCTTGCAGCTGTGACGTTGTCTTGTGCTGTTGGCGGGGTCACTCGTGCTGTACAGGGGATAGAATTAAAAGAAAGGGCATTAACCAGGCGCCTGTTAGCGAGATCAACCAACAAACCATGTGAGCACAAAAAATCAGCCCCCAACATATTGAAATTTACCGCTGCTACAACAAAAGTCCACTCAAATGCACGGCCGTGTAGAGACAGAAGCAGAGTCTTCTCACCAAAGGTCTTAATCTCCGAGCCGTTCGCTGCTGTCACCCGGGGACCTCCGGAACCAGCTAGTCTGTCGGCATAGGAAGGTGTGATGAAACTCAACTGGGAGCCTGTGTCGATGAGGAACTGCCTCCCGGATCGTGTGTCCGACAAGTAGAGCAGCTTGTTCTCTTCCCCGAGGGCCGCGGCTGCTACCGACCCCCGGTCTTGGCATTTCCCGAACGCCTGAACTGGCACGGTGGTACACATTTGCGTGCCCTCTCTGCGAAACGGCGATGATAGAAACAAAGGACGTCCTATCCGCGTTCCTTGGCCCCTGCCGCCGCCGCCGTCGGTGAGTCTGGCACCGCTGCCTCTGGCACCTTGTCGTCTCCGGTCGTCGCGCCGAGTTCCGCTGCCGCGGCCGTGGCTGCGCGCTGCTTGGTGGCGTTGACAATCCACTGCGCCTCTCTGCCCAGCGCGCGGTAGTCCCGTTGGACCAACAGGGGCAAACTGGCCAGGGTCGCTCTCACTGCTGATGGTAGAGTCCTGAGGAAAAGGTGGGTGAAAATGAAGTGATCGTTGTCAGAGTCTTTCAGCCTCAACAACTTCTCCATCAGGTTCGCGGGCATGTCATTTTCCAACTCCGTCAGCGCCAGGAGCCTCTCAGCTCGCTCCTCCGCCAAGGGGGTGAATTGCTGGATGAGTGCAGCCTTCAGCGTGCCATATTTGTCGCTGTCCGGCAGATGGTCGATCAGGCTTCCTGTAATCACTAAGGGAGCTGCCCTGCCTTTGTTCTGACCTAAAATGTGAGTCACAAAACAGGTCCAACAGGTCTGGTATATGTGTCCACCACAAGGTCACAGAAAGCAAGCAGGCGAGACATCCCCTGGTCCTCAAGGCTCTTCAGTTGTGGACTTCTCAGCAAGTCAACAGTGAAGTCAAAGAGTTCCACTTCGGTTGATTCTGCACCTGGCAAATCTTCTCCCACCTCATCCTTGAACGACTCAGCCAGCTTGTAAAGAACGTTTCTGCAGTGGGCAATGGTCAGCTGGCGAAGCTCTTGCTGGATTTCCCATCTCAGGTCATGCAGAGCAGACATGGCTGTGGTTTCCTGTAGTCAGTCGCTTAGGTCGATGGCTCAGGAACAGGTGGTCAGCATCCCTTGGCTCTTCAATGATTAGTGCCAGACTGGTAGGTGGCGCTAATCCCGGACGAGCCACCAAAATTGTTGCTCCCCTGGGTAGCGGCCCAGGAGGAGGCAACGTGCATGTGGAAGTTAACTCTCCAACCTGTGATAGAAGAATAGGCAGAACACGTTTCGTGCCGTTATTTTCACACAGAGGAGTTTATTCTTCGTCCAAGTCATTCACATGACCAACATCAACTGACTAGTATTTACTATCAAAGTCCATAGTTTCTCTCTTATTATCTGATCACATCACCATTAAACAAAACACAATCATGTCCATTTATTACAATTTTTGATGTGACATTAACTGTATACTTAACATTTTTAACAAATTACCCTAACATAAAATGAATTATTGTTTTTATCTCCTTCCCATGTATATAGCTTTTAACTTGTTCAAATATTTATATTTTAAACAATAACCCATGAATTTACATTTAAATTAATCATTTTAAGCACTGTCATAAATGTACAGCACGTGGTGTTATTCTTAACAATGCACTGACCTGGCCACTGTGTATCTACCACACTTTTACAATAGTATTCCTGGTATTAAGTAATACACCCGAAATATGCACACTTGGTGACAAATATAACCAGTAAATGTCATACTGTATGAAAACCGTTTCATAACTGTCTTTAAATAAAGTAAGCAAATGGTTCCTAACATGTGGGCGGATTTCACTGTTGTGGCACGTCCCATACACTCAATCATTAACATTAGCAGGTTAGCTTATACAACAACACATTGTGGGGCACATATGTGGGTTTCATATGCTTCATATGTATATTACTGTATGCTTCACGTCTCAGATGAACAAAAGGACTGATCCTCCTAGAGATAACAGGAGGGTGTGAGATGTGGCCTTTGGTATGCAAAGAGATGGCCTGGGGGATTTCCTGGCCGCCAGTGGCTTTAGGTGGAGATGATAAGACCTGAAAGAAGACGCATTGTGACTTGGGATTAAATACAATGTGACTGTGTGCTTTGATGTCCTGGGGTATAAAAGAACGAATGTATGGGGGTTTCATTCTCTTTTCTGTGTTGTGATGTTGGAGAATGTGAATAAACCTGACTCATGAGATAAACTCAGCCTCGTCATTTCTACATTCTCCACAACATCAACTTTAACAGAAATACTCTTACAAACCCGCTTTTCGCCTCACACTTATCACAATATAATCTCGGACATCTTAGGACTCTTACAGTTTATATTGCACTCTTGAATTATTAGTATTTACCAACCTGTGATAGAAGAATAGGCAGAACACGTTTCGTGCCGTTATTTTCACACAGAGGAGTTTATTCTTCGTCCTCCGGTGCGTGAGTCTACTCTCTATTATTGTGCGACATGCACCATCTATTGGTCGGCGTATGGAACTGCACTCAACTCACGTGAGATATAATGGAACCAGGTGGATTACAAATGCATTGTAGAAAAATAAAACAATTAAAGAATAAAATAAAATTGTAGGGGTGCCTGTTTTATTTAAATTTTTCTTATCCAAATGTCTTTTTAGCACCTCTTACATAACTATTAACTATTTCCAAGCCTCTACAGGTACTACCCTCAGTTACCTCCCTGGAGAACCAAGCAGCTGGCAGCAGAGGAATAAATCCTGGGCACTTGTGTAAATCCAGTTCTGCTAGTGCATTTCCCATAGACTGCAAGTATTCCTGTCTGAAACGGGTGTCCCAATCAGGCTTTACAGGCCCAAATGTAGGCTGTGTTTGAAAGTGGAATACAAAAAGGTGTAGCCTATATGTTGGCAGTCACACATGTTAGACTTTGACAAATATAAAAGGGACTGAACTGAGATTTATTTGATTGTGTGACTATTAATTATAGAATACCTAAATATTGAAAATGAATGGGACATCCAATATTAGCAACTGTTTCAGATCCCTTGTTCATTTATTTCTCAGATCACTTATTTGTGTGATCTTTTATCACTTATATTCAAGATAATAGTGTATCTTGCACTTTGGGGAATGGGAATTGTTCAGTCATCATTATAATTATTTTAGTTTATATCACTGTTCAGTGATGGAGTGAAGTGTAATATTAAATTTCTTCTGTGTATCGTCAATAAACTCATGCAGTACTATAACAGGACACGTTAAATATTTGAGGCCCATCGTAATGCATCAGTTTATATTTTAGCAATATTTTATTCAAAGATTTTTTAAAACTTTAATGCTAAGATTGAGGCGGTGCTTTTATCGTCATGCTGGGGCGATACTGAGGCCAAATAATGATCTGAACCTTGAGGGTGTGACTGGCAAAAATCAACAATGTGAGCGCCACAGCTCTATTGTAAGCATTTGATTTTTTATCGATGTGAGAAGATTATTTATTATTATTATTATTATTATTATTGCACCTAAACAATTGCATTTGTGACCCTCTAAACATTGACCAAAATGCAATTTTTTTTTTTACACACACCTCAGACCTGGTGAAAAATTTTATAAATTGGAAAAAATATGTGCCCCATGCTTAAAATTTTCTGACGTATCCAGCGTATGGTTGATACATTCCGCATACATGGAGCAAAGGTTGTAAGGCCTTTTCCCCATGTTTTTTTTTAAACCTTTGCGGTCTTTACCATCAGCTGTCAAGTGCTGTTCTAATAGATATGCCAAAATGTCAGAACACCGAAGGAGGTGGATCCAATCAGCCGATCGCTCGAACCACAGAGCTCAGCTGTTTTCCATGATAAATCAGCCTCAGGGCAAAAGCACATTCCATGCATTATCTTTTTTTTTCCAATTTATTGAAAATAACTTTTTTTTTTTGTCGCCATCAGTTAGCGTGCCTTTGAGCCAGATTGTCTCTGGCCGCATAAGCTGTGTTTGAAAGTGGAATACAGAGGTGTAGCCTATATGTAGGCTATCACACATCGGACTTTGACAAATATGAAAGGGACTGAACTGAGATTTATTTGATTGTGTTACTATTAATTACAGAATTTTTGAAAATGAATGGGACATCCAATATTAGCCACTGTTTTAAGAAGTGTTTGTTTATTTTTTGTCAGATCACTTATTTGTGTGATCTTTTATGAGTTATTGAGCGTTTTTGTGTCCAGTTTTGTGACGGTCATCGTTTAGTCAAACCGTGTCTGTGGCCGCATATGATATGCAGCTGATCTGGGTATTTGCTCAATTATTAACTTTTAATAATTGTGCGAGCACACTGAGAGGAGCACAATCGGCGACGGCAAAACGTGGTCCTGCAAAGGGACTCCCATCTACTGCTGACCGGGCAGGCCTGCCCGCGAACGATCGTGGAGCGCCCAGTTGGACACTGGTGTTGGAAAAGCAACAGCTTAACCGGTGGATTGCTGTCTTTGGCATGGAGCCAAGCCCAGCCTTCCTGGTTAACGGGAGTCTCAGCTGTTGCTTTACCCGTGGTGCCAGCAGTTCAGCTACTGCCTCCCTCCCCCCCAGCGCATCCCCGCACCTCGTGTTCTCCATGCCAAATTATCCTTTAGAGCTACGCAGTCACGGCAAGTTTATGGTATAATTTTTTAAGCATTAAATCTTAAGTATTATCTTTTTCTAGTCAAACTTGTTGCTTTTCACTTCCTTGTTTTGCACACATAGTGCTGTGGTTACTGATGCCGTAATGCCGCATTTTATCCAGTCAGTACAGAGTTAATCTGAAACCAAACCCCTTCCAGACTTCTAGAAGCCTGGGCATGAGACAGAGCGGTGGCTAAACTTTTGATAAAAATTACATATTTTGACTGAGCGACTGATGCACACCCTTGTAACCTCAGCAAAGCACTTATAAAGTCTGAGGCCAGTCTGATGAACTGTTCAAGAGATATGCATGGACCAAACATACAGATAGACACACCGACAGAGATTTCATGCATTTGTAGAAAGATGGAGGTGTGGAGACGTGTTCTCAACCCAGAGTACGTTTAGAAAATGCCAGAGATAGGCACGGCGCTTAATGAAATTCACAGATAGACTTACCACCTCTGTTTGTTCCTTTGGCCACCATTTTATCTTGTGCCATCATCTTATAAAGGCTTAGTGGCAAGGAGGTGGGGATTATGTCTTAAAGGGGCAGCACTTCAGGAGATTGCCACAACTTGTTAGGCACACTTTTTAAATATCAGTTCTTCCAAGCAAAAGATGGCACCATCATGTTACAACTGGTGACAGATCAGAAAGGTTCACTGAACGAGACCTAGTGAGATCATGGTGGACCTTAACATAGCAACAGGGTTGCCATGGATGACTGAAAGAACTGCATTATGTCAGCTGGTCCTCAAAACTTTGTCCACCATGGGGCAATCAGTCAGAATGCATCAACAACAAGCCAAGATGTGATTTGGAGATTTAATAAACAGCTGTTCTTGAAGTTTATCTGTTTCAGGATTGCATGTGTTTGGTTCTGTAAATACAAAGAAATAACCCACAAAGAAATGAAATAACCTGCTTATGAATATACATTAAAAATACACAATTAATATTCTATATTTCACTTACAGTAACCAAATGGCAACAAACGAACACCAGCATAAAACAATCAGGATAAAGAAATGTAAAAGTCCGCCCTCGTTATAAGCATTAATTGTACAGACATTGGTGATTTATAAAGCCACAATTAAATAAATAAATCAAGACAATGTTAAGATAAGATAAGCCTTTATTAGTCCCACAATGGGGAAATTCCAGGATTGCAACAGCACAGGGATAGCAACACTCAGAGCAATAATTAAGAAGATACAGAAGATATAAATAAGAGCAGTGGATATACATACATACACATCAATATATAAATATATATACAAAGTGCGGAGCATTGTAGCAAGATGGAATAAACATCATAACCGTCTACTTAATTATCCTACATAGTATGAATATGTACCCATACATATTGTCACCCTCCGTAGCGACCGATACTGTCCTAGTTGTATATACTGGAGGGGACCATTGTGTAAGTCTATTGCGTCTTTTGCATTCAATACTATGAGGTCGTCACGTCTTTTTGCTGTCCCTGCGAGCAGCCCTGCTTAGGTTATACAGTCTGACTGCCGTAGGTAGGAAGGACCTGCGAAACCTCTCGGTTGCGCACCTAGGATGATGTAGTCTGCTGCTAAATGAGCTCCTCAATGCGTTCAGTATGTCCTGCATAGGGTGGGACTCGGACTCCAGCAGAGATGACAGTTTAGCCACCATCCTTCTCTCTCCTATCTCCTCCACTGAGTCAGGGCGCTGCCCCAGGACAGAGCTAGCTTTCTTGATCAGTTTCTTGAGTCTTTTCCTATCGGCTGCTGTAATGCCACTGCCCCAGCAGACCACTCCAAAAAGTGATGGCTGATGCCACCACTGTGTCGTAGAATGTCTTCAGCAGCGCCCCTTGTACACCAAAAGACCTGAGTCTCCTCAGTAGGAACAGCCTGCGCTGTCCCTTCTTGTAGAGTGCGTTGGTATTGTGTGACCAGTCTAGTTTATTGTTCAGATGAACACCCAGGTACTTGTAGGATGTCACCATCTCGATGTCTGTTCCCTGTATGTTTACTGGTGCTGTGAGGGGTTGTCCTTGCCTGCGGCAGTCCACCACCAGCTCCTTAGTTTTCCTTGCGTTGATCTGGAGGCAGTTCCTATGGCACCAGTCCACGAAGTCCTGGATAAGCCCTCTGTACTCAGCTTCATCTCCGTTGGAGATGAGGCCGACGATTGCAGAGTCGTCAGAGAACTTCTGTAGATGGCAGTGTGTTGTGTTGTGTGAGAAGTCCGCAGTATAAAGGGTAAACAGGAAGGGAGCCACAACCGTTCCCTGGGGGGCCCCCGTGCTACCGATGATCGTGTCGGACACACAGTCCCGAGTTCTCACAAACTGTGGCCAGTTAGTGAGGTAGTCCAGGATCCATGATGGCAGGTGCTGGTCCACCCCTGTGCACAGCAGCTTGTCCTTCAGGATCATCGGTTGGATGGTGTTGAAAGCACCGGAGAAGTCAAAGAACATGATCCTCACCGCATTCCTGGGCTTTTCCAGGTGGGACAGAGAACGGTGAAGGAGGAAGATCACTGCATCCTCCACCCCAATGCCATGCTGGGAGGCGAACTGGAGTGGATCCATCGCTGGTCCCACCAGGGGGCGGAGGTGAGCAAGGAGCAGTCTCTCCAGGGTCTTCATCATGTGGGACGTCAGGGCCACTGGTCTGTAGCTGTTCAGGTCTTTGGGGCGGGAGGTCTTTGGTACAGGTACCACACAAGATGTTTTCCACAACTGTGGTACCCTCCCCAGCTTCAGGCTCAGGTTGAAGATGAGCTCCACAATCCCACATAGCTGGTCTGCACAGGAATTGAGGAGCTTTGCGCTGATGCCGTCCGGTCCCGAGGCCTTCCTCGCCTTGATCTTTCTCAGCTCCGTCCTCACCTGGGTCTTAGTGAGGGTCATGTTGGGGGGCTGTGTGTTGGGAGTGGGGGGGTGTTGGTGGAGTGGGGTGTGGGCAGCAGGACTCGATGTCTTTAGAGGCAGCAGTGGTTGTTGTGCAGTCGGGGGGGAGGGCGGTTGGTTAAACCTATTAAAAAACAGGTTCAGATTGTTCGCCCACTCCCTGCCCCCCATGGCCTGGGAGGAGGTATTCTGGAGCCCAGAGATGGTTTTAAGGTTTCTCCAGACCCCACCAATGTCGCTCTGTTGCAGCTTGTCCTCCATCTTCTTCCTGAAGCTGTCCTTGCCTTCTCTGATCTTTCTCCTCAGCTCCCTCTGTACGGACTTCAGCATCTCTGTTCCCCGATCTGAAGATCCTCCTCTTCTCTCTCAGAAGTGTTTTTATCTCAGGGTTGATTCAGGGTTTGTTGTTCGAGCAACACCGTATGGTCTTGGTGGGTACGGTGTTGTCCACACAGAAGCTGATGTAGTCTGTGATGGTGTGAGTGAGGCCATCGATGTCCTCACCATGTGGATCACAGAGCTGCTCCCAGGCAGTGGTTTCAAAGCAGTCCTTTAGAGCGTCCATTGCCTCCTCAGACCATAACTTCGCTGTGCGCATGACCGGAGATTGTCTGTGCACTAGGGGTTTGTACACCGGCAGGAGATGAACAAAGTTGTGATCCAATCTCCCGAGTGGGGGGAGTTGTGATGAGGTGTACGCCTCCTTAGTGTTTGCATAGAATAAATCCAGTGTTTTATTGTCTCTAGTGTGGCATGTGACATACTGGGTAAACGTGGGTAGAATGGGAGACAGTGAAATATGGTTAAAATCGCCTGAGATGAGGAGAAGAGCATCTTGGTGTTCTGTCTGCAGCCTGCCAGTTACTGAGTGGATGACGTCACGCACTGTCCCAGCGTTCGCCGTCGGATTTGCATAAATAACAATGCAGATCACGTGTGAGTATTCCCTCGGGAGATAGGTAGGCCGCATGCTAACAGCTAGCAACTCAATGTTTTTGCTACAGTGCTGTTCCTTAACCGTGATATGTCCCGGTCTGCACCAGTTGTTATTGACATACATCATCACCCCACCGCCCCGTGCCTTCCCACTGTCTGGTGTTCGGTCTGCCTGTATTGCGTGGAAACCCTCCAGTTCAATGTTAGCATCTGCTGCTAGTCCTGTTAGCCACATCTCTGTGAATAGGAAAAGGCTACACTCCCGGTATATGCTATCGTAGTGGGAGATAGCCGCTAGTTCATCTGTCTTTCCGAGTATCGATCGTACATTCCCCATAATGACAGATGGGAGGGCGGGTCTGTACCTTATATTCCTTGCCCGCCATCTTACACCAGCACAACACCCACGTCGTTTTCGTCTTAATTCTCCCAGTATGTTGAGTTTTCGCGCTAGCATCATGGGCCGGTTGAGTGCTAACATCTGGTCCCTGTTATACTGCCTCCTGTCAGAAGCAGTGGCTCCGTCCGCTGAATCAGGAGACATTTGGGCGATCTACGTGTTCGGATGGAATAAAGGTTACATGCACATCAGGTCTGAACACTAATGAACACATCTAAATTTCAGTAAAATACAATCTAACTTATCAGTGTGAAAAAAAGTAACAATTACAATCGTGTGAAAAAATTAGGACACCCCCTTAGATATTCAGTTTTTTATCAAGAAATGTTCACATATCTATGTCTAAACTTGTTTTTGTTTTTATTTGCATTTTTTAACATTTATTTTAGCCATTTTAAGTGGGAATGAATGTGGGCGTGTCCTAAACAGACGGGGGGTATCCTAATTTATTCCTCAGTATTTGTTTAGAATTATCCATCCATCCATCTTCTACCGCTTTTCTGGAGGTCCGGGTCACGGAGGCAGCAGTTCAAGCAGAGAAGCCCAGACTTCCCTCTCCGCAGCCACCTGCTCCAGCTCTTCAGGGAGGATACCAAGGCGTTCCCAGACCAGCTGGGAGACATAGTCTCTCCACCAAGTCCTGGGTCTGCCCCGGGGTCTCCTCCCAGTGGGACGTGCCTGAAACACCTCAAGTGGGAGGCGTCCAGGAGGCATCCTAATCAGATGCCCATACCACCTCAACTGACTCCTTTCAATGTGGAGGATTAGGTGGCGGTCAAAGGCGGAGACCTTGGCGGACTGATCCCAAGCTTTCTAAACTGTTTAGAATGATATTTTACAGAAAATTTGAAAAAAAGTCTTCAATTCATTTTTAATTGTTTAGTTGTATTACATGAATCTCCCAGTATTTTTAACACTGATATTAAATATCCATATGTCCAAATATGTTAAAAAAAAAAACCCACACAGGCTTATACAGGGTATCCTAATTTTTTCACATGACTGTACGTGATTCATGGCTCTCTGGAAAAATGATTACTGCGCAATATCCATCCATCTTCTTCCGCTTAATCCTTTTTGGGTCACAGTGGTGCTGGAGCCTATCCCAGCATCTTTTCGGCGAGAGGCAGGGTACGCCCTGGACGGACCGCCAGTCCATCACAGGGCCAACACAGAGAGACAGACAACCATTCATTCTCACATTCATATCTAAGGACAATTTAGAATCCCCAGTTGATGTCAATTAACCTAACCTGCATGTCTTTGGCCTGTGGGAGGAAACCAGAGTACCTGGGGTAAACAGACACAGGGAGAACATGCAAACTCCGCACAGAAGGGTCACCGATTGTCAGGGGTGGGATCGAACCCATGATGGTCAAGGGTGGAATTGATCCCACAACCGAGCTGCCCTACTGCGTAATAATGGTAGAAAAAATATTACATTAAATCTGTTGAAATTACACCACAATATTAAAACAGAAATATATGTCAATAAATATGAGCTGTATTTACAAGTATCTGAACAGACACACTCTTGATGACACCAAAAACGAACATTTAACATCAAACCAAAACTTCAGCTTCTCAGACCGTTGTCGCCCCTGTAAACCACAGCGTAGACTGACTAGCAGTTGTATACATCTGCCTGCAGGGGGCACACTTCAGCCGTTACTAGTCAATTATTTTGCACTACGAAAGAGTAGTCCTTTATCCCAGGGTGTGTTTTTGTTTTTTGAGTATTTTTGTTGATAGCCACTCCAGATAGGCAAATTCATGTGTCAAAGCTCTGAGAATAATCTTTTCATCATATGTTCCCTTTAGACCTTAGGGAACCATGTTAGCATGTGGAAAAATAATTTTGTCCTCTTTAAATAGTTTGTTGAATCTGAAATAGATTAATCATTGCTGTAATTTTCACATGCATGGATAAGAACTATTTGTTGCCAGATGGAGACTTTGTTGGCCAGTCAATGTATTTATTCTTTCTGATATTGCTATTTGTACTATCATTTTTTAATGTGTTTTTGTCCCTCAAGATGCTCCACAGCTACATGACTGTAAGGAGGAGGAGGTTCTCACTGTCCAGCAGCTCTGTGACCAGGAGGAAGAAGATGCTGCACAGGTTAAAGAGGAAGAAGAACTCTGTACCAGTCAGGAGGAAGAACACTTTGAACTGAAACAAGAGACCGATACCTTCATGGTGACTCCTACTGATGAAGATGATGACAAGAGTGAAACTGAACCAGACAGTGAGCAGCTCCTCTCGCACAACTCTGCTGACACTGAGATCCAAGACCAGGGAGCAGGTAAGAATGTAAACCCAGGATCAAGTAAATATGAAGAGCCAAAGCAAAAGAAGAGACTTGACAGAAACAAAAGTGACCGTAGCAATGCATACAACTCCTCCATGTCAGAGAATCACTGTGATACTGCCACAGCTGAAGAGTCTGTAAAATGTTGTGTTAATGAAAAAGACTGTAAAAATGAGTCCCAGAAGAAGAAACATGACCCTGTTAAGTCATATGTTTGCAGCACATGTGGGAAAAGATTGGGAAATCAGAGTAAGTTATCATGTCATGAGAGAATTCACACAGGTGAGAAGCCATTTTCTTGTGAAACATGTGGGCAAAGATGTAATGAATTTTCTAAATTGAAAAGTCACATGAGAATTCACACAGGCGAGAAGCCATTTTCTTGTGAAACATGTCGGCAGAGTTTTACTCACCGTGGTAATTTGAAATCTCACATGAGAATTCACACAGGCGAGAGGCCATTTTCTTGTGAAAGATGTGGGCAAAGATTTACTGAACGTGGTACTTTGAAAAGACACATGAGAATTCACACAGGTGAGAAGCCATTTTCTTGTGAAACATGTGGGTGGAGATTTAATGAATTTCCTAGATTGAAATGTCACATGAGAATTCACACAGGTGAGAAGCCATTTTCTTGTGAAAGGTGTGAGCAAAGATTTACTGAACGTGGTACTTTGAAAAGACACATGAGAATTCACACAGGTGAGAAGCCATTTTCTTGTGAAATATGTCGGCAGAGTTTTACTCAGCGTGGTACTTTGAAAACTCACATGAGAATTCACACAGGTGAGAAGCCATTTTCTTGTGAAACATGTGGGCAAAGATTTAAGCACACTTGTTCTTTGAAGACTCACATGAGAATTCACACAGGTGAAAAGAGACGAGACAATGGAAAAAGTCACCCAACACCATGAAACCCTTTGTCACTTCACATCCACAACTAAACAAGCCAAGGCCTTTGCAGGAGACTTAATAGACAACATAAAAACCAGTCAAGAAACCCAGCAACAAAAATAGTTCAAAAGACATGGGAAAAATACAGCAAAAGGACACAGGAGGAAAGAAAAGACAGATGGAAAAAGCATAAACGAGCAGGGCACTTTCAGGAGGAACTCAATAGAGATTATATTGATTGGGAAGAGACATTGCGGTGGATCAGGAACGGAGATCTGGAGTACGACGAGGAGAGACTCGTAGTTGGAGCACAAGACCAGGGACTTTTGACTAATGACTTTAAAAAAATGGCATGACTGTCTCAGAGTGACAAATGTGGATTCTGTCATGCAGCGGTGGAGAGTGCAAGCCACCTACTCTCCAGCTTCCAGATCCTAATGGCCGATGGACACTACGCTGCTCATCACAGTAAGATCTGCTGTTATATACGCTGGAAAATATGCAAAGAATTTAAAATAGAAGTCAAAGGACCAGTTTGGGAGCACGCTCCAGAGCCAATCAGCTCCAATGGAGTTATTACCATCTTTTATGACAAGGAAATCCCAACTGAAAGACACATAGAAGGAGAAGCACTTTGATCTCCTTGGCTTCTCTCTTCTGTCTCATCATTCCCTCTCTGAGCCCTGTCTAATTCACGTTCTCTCTCTGTCTATGGTGGTGTACAAAGAGGTTAGAAAATGCGATGGACTGGCGATCTGTCCAGGGTATACCCTGCCTCTCGCACAAAGATGCTGGGATAGGCTCCAGCCCCACCCCCGTGACCCAAACAGGATTAAACGGAAGAAGATGAATGAATGTTTTGTCCTGCAGGATTTTTTTTTGTCATGGTCTATATAAATGACAAAAATGTGTGTATTTTTTGTATTTTTATTCTAGTGGGTTTTTTTCATTGAGAGAGTAGGGAAAGGAAGGAAAAAACATAACAATAATTTAAGGCAGATTCACACTACAGTGTTTGAACCACAATGCCACAGTGCTAGCCATTCTGCCACCGTGCTGCCCATCTTCAAAGTATATGAACCAGAAAATCATTTTCAATGTAAACAAACAAATTCGTCACTTACCGCTGGCCAGGCAGCTCTCGCTTCTCGCATACCCTTTCCCCCGTTCATTTATTCATTCATCTAAAAAATGTAGTTAATCATGATATAAATAAAATGACGGGTGATTATATTTTGACTGTTACACCTCTCTCCATTAAAATAACATAAAATCCTATTAAATGTCATTTACTTTTTGACACCACATCAGCGCTGTTTGATTCCCACACTGAAAGTGAACCAATCCTGGAGAATGATTACGCACGGAGCAGATTACACAGAAGGCAGGAGTCTGAGTACAGAGTGAACCGGCATCCTATGTCCCGCCCTTCCTTAATTCTGGTTGGCTGCTTAGAACGGTCTGATATTGACAGCTCAGCTGCAGTCCCCACAAACCCACAAACAATTCAACAATTCAAAACTAATCAAATGTCCATAATATATATATATATATATATACAGTATATATATACAGTATACTGTATATATGTATAGTAACGTTCGGGTTCTCTGTCTGTCTGTGGAGGTTGCGTGGGAGCGAGTGGAAAGAGTGAGAGAGGAGGAGGAGCGTGTGTGTGTTTGTGTGTGTGACAGCGAGTGAAAATGAGACAGGTTTATGGCAGAAGCGGCTTGTTGTTGTTACTTGTTCAATTTTCTTTTTTCTTTGGTGTGGTCACGGCCTACAGTGACCCATCCTGTTTAAAATAAAGGCGTTTAATCGGCAACCTCTTGGTGGTTTTTACAACGCGTCTGACAGATGCTACAATATATATCCCATAGATTAATTTAAAAAAGAAACATGTCATACACACCGTGTTATCACCAAACAAATACTGTACATTGTCCTCTTACATATATATTTTCTTTTTTAATTCCCCCTTCTCCCCATTTCTCTTTCGTTCCTGCATGTCTGAACTGAGTTTTGATCTAAAAACATCTGTTTTCGCCAGCATTTCAGTCAATGTTTGCCAAAGAAGGTTAACTTAGGCTGACTTAGACCAACTGTCCGTAACTGAGAGGAACTGAGCACAACTTTTACCAACGTTGGCAAATTTTCAGCATGCTGAAAATTCTCAACAAATACATCTTTCGCCAACAAACACCAACTGTCAATAACTTTTATCAACTTTTGCCAGCAGAGCCAGGCGTTTACCAAAACATCAATAAAAGTTGGTCCAAACATTGTAGTGTGAATCCACCCAAAAAAGCAGTCAAGGATGGCAGGAAGCCTCTTCTTCTTCTTCTTCTCTCGGTTACTGGCGGATAGCAAACAACTGAAAGGTGCATACCACCACCTACTGTACAAGAATGTGTAACATTTTGTCATTTGAGCCCAACCCCTAAAGTCTATGACTTAATCCTGTGTTATTTAAAAAAGAGAAAAGAGCCCTTCTTGTGATTCTTAGTGCCTCTCCATCTCCATCTGTTCCCAGAATCCCAGTTAAATCCCATTCCCTACCGGCCTTTCAAACTTGGTGGCTGTCTTTTTCTTTTAGATTTGATTGGCGGTTGGCAACCAGCTTACAGGTGCATTACTGCCACGTACTTCACTCTATATCATCACTCTATCTGATCAGGAGCTGTAGTCCTTCTATCATCATTGCTGTGTCCAATCGAACCTCAACTCTATCTTCAGACATCACTCTTCTTGGTCTCCTTGTACCTCACTTTATGTCATCACTTTACTCTATATCATCACTTTACACATCTTGGCCGTGGCGACCTGTTCGTGGCTGTCTTCTTCTTTCTTTTAGATTTGATTGGCAGTTGGCAACCAGCTTACAGGTGCATCACCGCCACACACTCCACATATGTCTTTCTTTCTGTGTGTCTGTTTTTCCTCATAACTTTGTGACATTTTCCTCATGGCTTTGTGACATTTTCCTCATAGCTTAATGACGTTTTCCCCATAGCTCCGTGACATTCTCTTCATAGCTTTGTGACGTTTTCCTCATCGCTTTGTGACATTTTCCTCATAACTATCTTCTTCTTCTCTTCTCTTGGTTACTGGCGGATAGCAAACAACTGAAAGGTGCATACCACCACTTACTGTACAAGAGTGTAACATTATGTCATCTAAGCCCGACCCCTAGAGTCTATGACTTAATCCTGTGTTATTCAAAAAAGAGAAAAGAGCCCTTCTCATGATTCTTAGTGCCTCTCCATCTCCATCTGTTCCCACAATCCCAGTTAAATCCCATTCCCTACTGGCCTCTCGAACTTCATTTTTCATTCTCTTGCTTTCATTTCCATACTTGTGACAGTGTAATAAGATGTGCTCGACATTTTCTTTTACTCCACATTCTCTACATTTGTCGCTTTCGCTTTTCCCCATGGTGAATATAGTGTCGTTTAAACCTCTATGATCCAGTCTCAGTCTTGCCATAATGATGTTTTCCCCGTTTGTTCTTTTATAATTCTTTATTACAATAGATTTTTGTATTTTGTAATACGATCTACCTTTATGATCTTCATCCCATCCTTTTTGCCATAGCTCGGTTCCTTTTTTTCTTGATTACTGCTTTCCCTTCACCTTTTCCAAGAGGCAATGGTATAGTTATTTCTTTCCCAAGTGCACTTTTTGCTAATTTGTCTGCACAGTCATTCCCTTTCAACCCTTCATGTGTAGGAACCCAACAAAACTGAACTTCTCCACCACCCCTGTGTACCCTAAATAAACTGTGATATAGCTCAATCACCAAGTCTTCCCTTGTTGATTTTAGTGTCTGTATGGTTTTTAAAGCTGCAAGTGAATCTCTGCACACCACCACCCAGTCCAGTCTGACCTCCTCCACCCACTGCAAACCAATAATTATTGCCACCATCTCTGCTGTAAACACGGATGTATTGTTGGAGAGTCTTTTTGAGATGGTCACTTTAAGCTCTGGAATGTATACTCCAACTCCAACAGAGCCCTGTTTGTTCTTTGAAGCATCAGTATAGAGCTGTAAGTAGTTATAGTAATTGTTCCTGAGGTAAATGCTTGTTTTAACACCAACTTCACTCATATGCCAATCTTTGTTCCTCATTAGCAGACTAATGTCTACTTCTTTTCCAGGAAACAGCCAAGGGGGAACATTACTCACTGGAGTGGTGTTAGCTGTATGTTTATCAATAGTGTGTAGTCCATACATTCTGGCTTTTCTTTCAATTGTCCACCCAAACCCGTGTCCCTGGAAGTTAGAATATTCCCAGCAATCTTGTAGTGTTGTTTTTGAAATATTTGCTTCCTCACTTCCTTTCAGCTTGACCCAGTATGATAATGCGAGTTTATCCATTCTCAAATCCAATGGCATTTCTCCTGCTTCTATTAAAGCTGCATTGTTTGGTGTTGTTTTGACAGCTCCAATGCACCGGCAAAGCGCTCTATGCTGCACCCTGTCTGTTTTTTCCAGTCGTCTTTGCTGCTGCTCCATAAATCATGCATCCTTAGTCTATTATCGATCTCACTAATGCTCTGTAAATGTCAATTAATGTCTGTTTATCTGCACCCCATTCGTGTCCAGCTAGAGCTTTTATGAGATTAATGACTTTTTTGCACTTTGTCTCCAGATTTTCAACATGAACTCTCCATGTGTATGCACTATCAAACCACAATCCTAGATATGTGAACTCACTGACTTTCTCTATTGGTTGATTACATAATGTTAATGGTTCTGTACCAGTTTTGCGTTTTTTTGTGAAAATCATATAGCAGGTTTTACTATCCACAAACACTTATCTTTATATCAGCGTCACCTGATGCTGATGTCAGCTGACCTGCATTAAGTATTGGTTTGCTTAAGTTAACCTAAGTTGGCAACTGCTACACATGCGCTAGCCTAAGTTGGCAAAAGTTTGACAACGCTGAATGCAACACAGAGAAATGCTATCAAAAGTTCATTAAAGTTTGTAAAAGTTCATAAAAGTTTGTGTTGTCACAAACATAATTTCACCAATGTTTGGAGTGATTTCTCTGATTTTTCAAAACGTCAGCAAAAGTCAGTCCAAACGCCAGTGAGTGTGAACCCAGCTTTACTCATGCATACTTAAATTACATGATCAGAGGTGGGTATAGTAGCCAGAAATTCTCCACATTTAAAAGCAGTGCTATGAAATTAATAATTAAAAGCAGACAACCAAAAATTTCTAGTTGCACTCTGGTCAATTTCCCTAAAAACGCCAAAAAATAACGTACCCAAAGTAAATCAAAAGCTGTTCTTCAACCCTTTGCAGCATCTTCATGGGGTTGGTCTCATTTAAAAGAAAACACTTTGAATTTTTTGGCATAACAGTCATAATCTCTCTAAGTGCTCCGGCCACTGAGTAACAGTCATCTAAACATACTGAACTTGAAGAAAATAAATTTCGCCTGGATGTTTTTTTTGGATACAAATGCTTGAAAATAACACACAGCTTCAGATCCGGGCTGGAAAATGCAACAGAAATGTAGAACCAAGTGTTATCCAGCTGAGGTCAAAATTTTGTAACAATACCACAAAAAATGAATATATTACAAAGCTTTTTTCTTAGGTAGTTCCCCGGCATTTTTGAACTGTGCCAAATTGTGCCAAATGGCACAGTTTGGAAAAACGTCTGTAACTTTTGAATGATTCAATATAGAAGCTTGATGTTGGGCTCTAATGAAAGGTGACACTCAGGGCTGTGTGTGTGTGTGTGTGTGGGGGGGGGGGTTGTCCCCCCCACCCCCGCTGCAGAGGACGGACATCGCCCGGTGCGCCGCGGTCTACTACAGTGTAGTAGACTACTACTACTGCACAGTTGTAATTTACCGATTGGTCAAAAGTCATTTTTGATTACAATTTTCAGGGATAAAGAATAATTTAGCTTATAACACTTAGCTGTCCACAACAGCAGCGTAGCTGGCGAACTTCTTTTCTTCATTGTCAGACGAACATGAAGCTGGTCCGCTTGTTACGGACTCGTGGTTCTGGTCACGCGACCCGGTCAAAGCATAATTCCATTATTGCGGTTTTGCGCTTCCATGATTGTGGTTTTGGCGAACGATTTTTCAAAACAAATAAGAACAGTAATTAGAAAAAAAGACTGGCGAACGCCTGTGTGTCACCCAGCCTTACACAAAACAGCTTTCGAATTTCTGTGCTTCAATTGGCTGGCTGTATTCGCAGCCGTTGGTAGGCGGGTCCTTCTTGCTAGGTTTTCAGTCATTGGTTCTTCAAGGTTTCAGAAACCCAATTCAAGGCTCTTATTAGTCGAATGAGAGGTCAATCACATCTAAACCAATCAAAGCACTCCTTTGGCTTTCTGTTCGCAGCTGTGTCTGTAGTGGAAGAACGGAAATGCAGGTGGGTTTTTTTTCAGTGCCTCCTAGGACGCACAGTGTGCGTACTAGGACACCCTCGTGCGCCCTAGGACGCAGAGACGTGCCCGCCCGCAGTACTCCGAAGTGCAACAGGTTAAGGGTTCAAGAGCTTGTACTTAAAAACTTGAGTAATGACTTTAGTCTTGAAGGTTTGAGGTTTTCCTCTAAAATTTATAACAATTTTCTTATAGTTTTCTACTTTTCTCTGTATATTTATCTAAATTTGAAAACATTTTCCTCAAATTTGTAATTTCTTCTTGTAAAATTGACTTTTCTTGTACATTCCACTGTCTGTGGAGGATCGTCACTTCCTTGTGGTAACGTATCGTCACTTCCTGTTTTGCTGTCTGCCTGTGTGGTTTGCCTGTGTGGTTGCTCTCCAGCCACTAGCTATGGCTACTAGCTCTCCTTCCTCTCCTCCTCTGGTGTGCTCTCTCTGTCAGATGTTTAGCTACACCTCTGCCTCTTTTAGTGATAACAGTAAATGTAATAAATGTTGTCTTTTTGAGGCGCTCGAGGCGAGGTTGTCTGATTTGGAATCCCGGCTCCGCTGCATTGAAACACCGTCTGCGCCAGTTAATCTCGACGGACGCCCATTAGCTGCAGCGGAGCTAGCTAGCTTAGGCCCCCCTGTCAGCGGTTCCCCGGCTCTCCTCAGCAGCGAGGAGACTGGGTGGGTGACGGTGAGAAGGAAGCCTAGTCACAAAGCCCCGGTTCACCACCAACCTGTTCACGTTTCTAATCGTTTTTCCCCGCTCAGCGACACACCCGCTGAGGAAAAAACTCTGATCATTGGCGACTCTGTAGTCAGAAACGTGAACCTAGAGACTCCAGCGGCCATAGTCCAATGCATTCCTGGGGCCAGAGCAGGCGACATCGAGTCAAATTTGAAAATGCTGGCTAAAAGTAACTGTAAATATTCCACAATTGTTATTCACGCCGGCATTAATGACATCCGTCTCCGGCAGTCGGAAGTCACGAAACTTAATGTAGAATCGGTGTGTGACTTTGCAAAAACGATGTCTGCCACTGTAGTATTCTCTGGGCCCCTCCCCAATCTGACCAGTGATGACATGTTTAGCCGCTCGTCATCCTTGAACCGCTGGCTGTCTGTGTGGTGTCCTAAAAATGACGTGGGCTACATTGACAATTGGAGCTCTTTTTGGGGAAAACCTGGTCTTATGAGACGAGACAGCATTCATCCCACTTTGGATGGTGCTTCTCATTTATCTAACAATCTGGCATCTTTTTTATCCAAATTTCCAAAACCGTGACTACTCAGAGTTGGGACCAGGAAGCAGAGTCGCAGTCTTACACGCCTCTCTGCAGCTCCTCTTCATCCGCCACCCCTCAGCTTAGCCCCTGTCTTCCCCATCAGAGAATCGTTGTCTGCTCCCTCCAAAGTAAATAAAAATATAATGTATAAGCATCCCAAAGTGATAAAGCAAAATATTGGTAAAACTCAAATTAAACATAAAGCCTCTGAATTGAATGATTTGGCCTCTGTTCCTCCTCATAATTTAAAAATTAAATGTGGTTTATTAAATATTAGGTCTCTAACTCTCAAGTCTCTGTTAGTCCATGATCTGTTAATTGATCATCAGATTGATTTAATTTCCCTTACAGAGACTTGGTTAGGGCAAGAGGATTATGTTGGTTTAAATGAATCAACTCCCTGTGGTTATTTAAACTGTCAAAATCCCAGAAGTTCTGGTCGTGGAGGAGGAGTAGCAACAATTTACCATTCCAAATTACTAGTTAATGTAAAGCAAAAAAACATGTTATAATTCCTTTGAGGGCCTGGTCCTCAGTATTGGGCACTTTAGCAATTTTAGGTTAAACCCAATTTTATTTGCCATAGTTTATCGTCAGTCCGCCAAGGTCTCCGCCTTTGATACGCCTTTCACAGAGGAAGCAGGGTTTGGGGACGAGGGGGATGACTCGCCTATCACAGGGGCTGAGGTCGCCAAGGTGGTTAAAAATCTCCTTGGTGGCCGGGCCCCAGGGGTGGACGAGATTCGCCCCGAGTACCTCAAGGCCCTGGATGTTGTTGGGTTGTCATGGTTGACACGCCTCTGCAACATTGCGTGGAGGTCGGGGGCAGTGCCTTTGGCATGGCAAACCGGGGTGGTGGTTCCTCTCTTTAAAAAAGGGGACCGGAGGGTGTGCTCCAACTTTAGAGGGATCACACTCCTCAGCCTCCCTGGGAAGGTCTATGCCAAGGTACTGGAGAGGAGAGTCCGGCCGTTGGTCGAACCTCGGATTCAGGAGGAGCAATGTGGTTTTCGTCCTGGCCGTGGCACATCGGACCAGCTCTTTACCCTCTCGAGAATTCTCGAGGGTTCGTGGGAGTTTGCCCAACCAGTTTACATGTGTTTTGTGGACTTGGAGAAGGCATTTGACCGCGTCCCTCGTGGATTTTTGTGGGGGGTGCTTCGGGAGTATGGGGTATCGGGCTTGTTGTTACGAGCTATTCGGTCTCTGTACGACTGTTGTGAGAGTTTGGTTCGTATTGCCAACACTCGGTCAGAGCCATTCCCAGTGAGAGTTGGACTCCGCCAGGGCTGCCCTTTGTCACCGATCCTGTTCATAATTTTTATGGACAGGATTTCTAGGCGCAGCCAGGGAATGGAGGGTGTCATGCTTGGTGACCACAGGATCTCATCTCTGTTGTTTGCAGATGATGTTGTCCTGTTGGCTTCATCCAGCAATGACCTACAGCTCTTGCTGGGACGGTTTGCCGCTGAGTGTGAAGCGGCTGGGATGAGAATCAGCACCTCCAAGTCCGAGTCCATGGTCCTCAGCCGGAAAAAGGTGGATTGTCCTCTCCGGGTTGGGGACAGGCTCCTGCCCCAAGTGGAGGAGTTTAAGTATCTTGGGGTCTTGTTCATGAGTGAGGGGAGAATGGAGCGAGAGATCGACAGACGGATTGGAGCAGCATCTGCAGTGATGCGGACATTGTACCGGTCTGTTGTGGTGAAGAGGGAGCTTAGTTCTAAGGCAAAGCTGTTGATTTATCAGTCAATCTACGTTCCTACTCTCACCTATGGTCACGAGCTTTGGGTAATGACCGAAAGAACGAGATCGCGGATACAAGCGGCTGAAATGAGCTTTCTCCATAGGATTGCTGGACTCACCCTCAGAGATAGGGTGAGGAGCTCAGTTATCCGGGAGAGGCTCAGAGTAGAACCGCTGCTCCTCCACATTGAAAGGAGTCAGTTGAGGTGGTATGGGCATCTGATTAGGATGCCTCCTGGACGCCTCCCACTTGAGGTGTTTTGGGCGCGTCCCACTTGGAGGAGACCCCGGGGCAGACCCAGGACTCGGTGGAGAGACTATGTCTCCAAGCTGGACTGGGAACGCCTTGGTGTCCTCTCTGAGGAGCTGGAGCAGGTGGCTGGGGAGAGGGAAGTCTGGGCTTCTCTGCTTGAACTGCTGCCTCCGCGACCCGGACCTCCGGAAAAGTGGTAGAAGATGGATGGATGGATAGTTTATCGTCCCCCATCAACCTATTCAGAATTTTTATCCGAATTTGCTGATTTCTTAGCTGATTTAGTGCTGAAATCTGATAGAATAATTATAGTAGGGGACTTTAATATACATGTGGATGTAGATAGTGACTGCCTTAATGTGGCTTTTAATTCAATATTAGACTCGATTGGGTTTTCTCAGAAAGTAGGAAATTCTACTCATTACCTCCACCATACATTGGACCTTGTTCTGACATATGGCATAGAAATAGAAAATCTTGTAGTGTCTCCTCATAACCCTGTACTGTCAGACCATTGTCTGTTAACCTTTGATTTTACTATTTCTGACTATTTGGCTCCTAAAGAAAAATATTATCACAGTAGATGCCTCTCAGATGATGCTGTTTCCAAATTTATGCAGATTGTTTCCTCTATGCCATGTGTCAACACAACGGAAATAAGCTATAGACAGCTTGCTCCTTCTGTAATTGATAACATGGTGGATAGTGTTTCAGCTTCTCTGCATCAGGCTCTAGACTTGGTGGCCCCCTTAAAAAAGAAAAAGTCTAATCAGAGATTTCTAACTCCTTGGTTCAACACAGAAACTCGTAGCTTAAAACAGAAGACTCGTCAATTAGAAAGAAAATGGCGCTCTACTAATTTAGATGAAATCTATTTAGCTTGGAGAAATCATCTTTTAATTTATAAAAAATCTCTTAGAAAAGCTAGAACGAGTTATTACTCTGCATTAATAGAAGAGAACAAGAATAATCCCAGGTTTCTTTTCAGTACTGTAGCCAGGTTGACAAAGAGTCAGGACTCTGTCAATCCTAGCATTCCCTTAGAGCTTACTAGTCAGGACTTTATGAACTTTTTCAATAATAAAATTTCATCCATCAGAGATAAAATCAGATTCTTCCCACAGCTAACTTAAATACTGTAACTACTACAACTCCTTCTATTGATGTCTGTCTTGATGAGTTTACTCCAATCGACCTTTGTGAGTTAGACAAAATAGTTTCCTCATCCAAACCTTCAACTTGTCTTTTAGACCCTATTCCTACCAGGTTATTTAAAGAAGTCTTCCCACTTATTGGTAGCTTTATTCTTCATATAATCAATTCTTCATTAACTTTAGGTCATGTACTGCAGGCTTTTAAAACGGCTGTAATTAAACCCTTACTCAAAAAGCCAACGCTAGATCCAGGAGCTTTAGCTAACTATAGACCAATCTCTAATCTCCCTTTCATTTCAAAAATCTTAGAAAGAGTTGTTGCTACGCAATTATTTGACCACCTGCAGGGAAATGGTTTTCTTGAAGAGTTTCAATCTGGGTTTAGAATCCATCATAGTACTGAAACAGCCTTAGCGAAGGTCACTAACGACCTCCTCATTGCATCTGATAATGGACTAGTTTCTGTACTTGTCCTTTTAGACCTTAGTGCAGCTTTTGATACTATTGATCATAATATTCTACTTGATAGATTAGAACACTATGTTGGACTTAATGGAACTTCGTTGCAGTGGTTTAGATCTTATTTATCTGATAGGTTCCAGTTTGTTCATGTAAATAATGAGTTTTCTTTCAACTCAAAGCTTAGTCATGGAGTTCCACAGGGATCTGTGCTAGGCCCTACTCTTTTTAGTTTATATATGCTTCCGTTAGGCAACATTATTAGAAAGCACTGTATACATTTTCATTGTTATGCAGATGACACACAATTATACCTGTCAATGAAGCCAGATGATAGTAATCAATTAGCCAAGTTAGAAGCCTGTCTTAAGGAAATCAAAGCCTGGATGACTTGTAATTTCCTGCTATTAAATTCAGATAAGACTGAAGTCATTCTTGTTGGTCCAAAAAACCTTAGAAATTCCTTTCCAAATCAAACTTTCAGTTTGGATGCAGTTATTCTTTCTCTTAATAGCTCTGTGAGGAACCTTGGAGTTATTTTTGATCAGGATTTGTCCTTCAATTCACATATTAAATTTGTTTCTAAGACTGCCTTCTATCATTTGCGTAATATTGCCAAGATTAGGAGCATCTTGTCTCAGAGTGATGCTGAGAAGCTGATCCACGCTTCTGTTAGCTCGAGATTAGATTATTGTAATTCTTTATTATCAGGCTGTCCTAAAACATCTTTAAAAAGTCTTCAGCTGATCCAAAATGCTGCAGCAAGAGTTTTAACAGGTACTAGAAAGAGAGATCATATCTCTCCGGTTCTGGCCTCTCTTCACTGGCTTCCCATAGAGTTTAGAATTAAGTTTAAAATCCTTCTTCTTACTTACAAAGCTCTAAACAATCAGGCTCCTTTTTATTTAAAAGATCTGATACTACCGTATTATCCTAACAGAGCACTACGCTCCCAAAATGCAGGATTACTTGTAATACCTAGAATCTCCAAAAGTATAATGGGAGGCAGAGCCTTCAGTTATCAAGCTCCTCTCCTGTGGAATCAGCTGCCAATCTGGATTCGGGAGTCAGACTCGATCTCTGTTTTTAAGAATAGGGCTAAAACCTACCTTTTTGATATAGCCTACAATTAGGGAGGGATCATGTGTTTCTGAACCCTCCCTTAGTTATGCTGCTAATAGGTTTAGTCAGCCGGGGGACCTCCAGTAATGCACTGGGCCTCACTCCTTTCCTCACTCTCTATGAAATATTTTTTTTGCTGGTCATTAACATTTGTTTGTTCTCTCCCATAGGTTGAGTCCCCATCGTGCTGTTTGCTCTCTACATGTCTGTTCTTTTCTTCTTCTCTATCCCCTCACCCCCCAGCCAGTCGCAGCAGATGACTGCCCCTCCCTGAGCCTGGTTCTGCTGGAGGTTTCTTCCTGTTAAAAGGGAGTTTTTCCTCTCCACCGTCGCCAAGTGCTTGCTCACAGGGGATCGCCTGATTGCTGGGGTCTTTCTGCAACTGTGGGGGTTCCCCCCTACAGTTGATAGTGCTATGAGATGACTGTTGTTGTGAAATGGCGCTATATAAATAAAGTTGAATTGAATTGAATTTGAGACTATTATAAATTTGTGGATTATTTTATGGCTAATTTTTGTCTATTTTTTAAAATAAAATTACTGTGTTTTTTTAAATAATTTTGAAACAGATTGTGGTAATTTTTTTTTTACTTTTTCCTTATAACAATTTACATTTTTGAGCATAATTTTGCTGAGCCAGAACAGAACAGCAATTTTGTTCAACTCTGATTTCAAAGAAAAAGATAATAATAAAATTGTATTTAATGAAATAAATTAACTTAAATGACCAAAGATGCAGTTATCCATCCATCCATCTTCTACCGCATTTCCGGAGGTCTGGGTCGCAGAGGCAGCAGTTCAAGCAGAGAACCGTAGACTTTCCTCTCCCCAGCCACCTGCTCCAGCCCTTCAGAGAGGATACCAAAGCGTTCCCAGACCAGCTGGCACATGTAGTCTGTCCAGCGAGTTCTGGGTCTGCCTTGGGGTCTCCTCCCAGTGGGATGTGCCCAAAACACCTCAAGTGGGAGGCGTCCAGGCGGCAGCCTGATCAGGTGCCCAAACCACCTCCACTGGCTCCTTTCAATGTGGAGGAGCAGCGGTTCTACTCTGAGCCTCTCCCGAATGGCTTAGCTCCTCACCCTGTCTCTAAGGGTGAGTCCAGCAATTCTACAAAGAAAGCTCATTTCAGCCGCTTGCGATCTCATTCTTTCGGTCATTACCCAAAGCTCATGACCATAGGTGAGGGTAGGAACATAGATTGACTGGTAAGTCGACAGCTTTGCCTTAGAGCTTAGCTCCCTCTTCACCACAACAGACCAGTACAACGTCCACATCACTGCAGATGCTGCTCCGATCCGTCTATCAAATCTCTCGCTCCATTCTCCCTTCACTTGTGAATAAGACCCCGAGATACTTAAACTCCTCCACTTTGGGCAGAAGCTTGTCCCCAACCCGAAGAGGACAATCCACCTTTTTCCAGCTGAGGACTGTTGGAAAAATCTCTTCAACCAGTAGTCAAGAAACAGGCAGGATCAAAGTTTCAGCAAATTTAATATGCACTGATCAGCAGAAGACAATACAGAGTACAGCTTTCACAGAATGCATTGTCTCATCTAACAGAGTGTTTCTGGCTAATATATATCCAAGGGACCGTCGGGATTGGGTCTCTTCTTGATAAGTTCATTCATGACTCAGTGTGATAAGGTTTGCTGAACCTCTTGATTACTTCATTCATGACTAAGATTATATCTGCTGATTCCATGCAGAAAACACTAGTGATAAGCTGAAAAGTCAGAGATAGAACTGAACATTCACACTCACATCAGCATACTTCAGTCGGTTTTTTCCCACTATTCAACAACTCCATATATGGTAACAGGATTTCCTAGGTATACACATTAAGCTTTGTAAAGAAAAATTCATATTCATATTCATAAAATTTCATAAAACTCAGTGTAACATAGAATTTTTCCATCATTCCCCCCACTTTGATGCCCAAAAGGCATCATAAAAGAAATATGGTTACAAGTTAAGACATTGAAAACCATGTTTTTTAACAATTCTTTGTCCCACTACTTCAATCATCTTGCAGGTGACCAGCAAAATAGTTCACTAGTGGTTAGTGGGCACTGTTGATGAGTCCTGGATTTGGAACCTTTTTGCTGTGGTTGATACCCTGCTGTGAATCTTTCTGCAACCTTGACAGCTGTGAAGGCCATCGACAGGACCTTTGTGGCAGGGTTTCAGGCAGATGATCCTCTTTCCATTGTATAGTCACACTCGAATTATTGCTCGTTGAAATGAAGCCATTAGCGTCTTCACAATGTCCCCACGATGGCAATCTGGGCCCCTCCTTATCTGCCTCAGTCTCCTTCTACACCGCCTGAGATTTAAGATGGTGAGAGAAAGATGGAAAAGGAAGGAGAAAAGAATATAAGTCTCGCTTGCAAAATCAAATGGTGTTTTGTTTTTATTTTTCTTACAATTATAATATTTCAAATTGATTAAAGCAGTAGCAGACAGGACCACTTTTATTATCTTTAAATAAATGGTGCATCAGTGCAATATATAACAAATTGATCGCACATTGTTTCGTTATTCAGTTTCCTCAATGAGTGTCCTGGTCTTTTCAACCTTCAAAACCGTGTAGTGTGCTGAGGTCACTCCTCTTGACACACATACTTATTCAGCCGATAATCAGGCTTTACTCCAAACTTGACCAGATTTGCAAATGTATTATCAGAATCAATCAAAGCTATATTTTTATAGCTCTTTTCATACAAAAACTAACTTAGAGTGCATAGTCACAGATCATTAGGATGAAAACAAGAGCATTTAACATTGTTAACCTGTTGAACTCTGGTCAATTTCCCTAAAAACGCCTAAAAATAACATACCCAAAGTAAATCAAAAGCTGTTCTTCAACCCTTTGCAGCATCTTCATGGGGTTGGTCTCATTTAAAAGAAAACACTCTGAATTTTTGGCAAAACAGTCATAATCTCTCTAAGTGCTCCTGCCACTGAGTAACAGTCTTCTAAACATACTGAATTTGAAGAAAATAAAGTTCACCTGGGTGTTTTTTTAGATACAAATGCTTGCAAATATCACACAACTGTCAGATACTGGCTGGAAAATGCAACAGAAATGTAGAACCAAGTGTTGTCAAGGTGAGGTCAAAATTTTGTAACAATACCACAAAAAATGAATATATTACACAGCTTTTTTCTCAGGTTGTTCCCAGGCGTTTTTGAACTGTGCCAAATGGCACAAACGTCTGTAACTTTTGAATGCTTCAACATAGAAGCTTCATCTTGGGCTCTAATGAAAAGTGACACTCAGGGCTGTGTGTGTGTGTGGGGGGGGGGTTGTTTGTTCATGAATGAACAAACAAGCCCCCCACACACAAAGAAACATGCCACGTAAAAAATGTGTGGCCTTTTTTTTTACAAGAAAAAATAACCTACAGTGCAATAAAAATTATACTAAAATATCTGCAATGTAGAGGATAACACCCCCCCCCCCCCGCTACAGAGGAGCTCGGTGCACAAAAAAAACTTGTGGCCATGACGGACCGTTGTAATTACCGATCGGTCAAAAGTCATTTTTATTACTATTTTCATTGATAAAGAATAATTTAGCTTATAACACTTACCTGTCCACAACAGCAGTGTCGTTGGCGAACATCTGTACCTCATTGTCCGACGAACATGAAGCTGGTCCGGTTGTTACGGACTCGTGGTTCTGGCCACCTGACCCGGTCAAACCATCTCCGCTTCCATGATTGCGGTTTTTGCAAACCATTTTTCAAAACAAGTAAGAACAGTAGTAATAAAAAAAGACTGGCTAATGGCTGAGAGTGGCTAACACTACCGTTACACACAGGTCTCAATGTGAGTCACCCAGCGGCTTAGGCAAAAAAGATTTTACGCACGGGGATGCACGCGTATCAATCGTCGAACTTCTCTGCTTCAATTGGCTCGTTGTATTCGCAGTCGTTGGTAGGCAGGTCCTTCTTGCTAGATTTTCAGTCATTGGTTCTTCAAGGTTTCAGTAACCCAATTCAAGGCTCTTATTAGTTGAATGAGAGGTCAATCAAATCTAAACCAATCAAACACTCCTTTGGCTTTCTGTTCGCGGCTGTGTCTGTACTGAAAGAACAGAAATTTTTTTTTTTTCAGTGCGCACTGAGACGCACTATGACGCAGAGACGTGACCACCCGTGGAATCCCGGAGTTCAACAGGTTAAATCATATTTCTTTCATTTTCTGTCTGCTCTCACTTTAATCTTGTAGAAATTAAAATTTAACTCACCAACAGAAGAAGAATCTTCTTAGTTTTATTTTGTTAATCTCTTTTACCTATGGAGAAAGCAAAAGAAGAACAACCATATCTCGAAATACTCACCACTTAACTATATATAATCTAAACCCAATTTATTTAAAATGTGTTATTGTGCAAACAATGTTATGTTTCAATAGTAGACATAGCAAGGCAAGCTTGTAGGTTAGTCATCATTCACATATTAGTTGTGTCTATGACGGGATGGATTAAAGGTAGCACATTAAGCTCAGGATTTCAGTCAGTGTTCATGCAACCAGTAAGAGCTCACCTCAAAGAAAAATAGACAGTTACCTGCTTGATTGACCCTTGATCTGCATTTTTCTCAGACATATAATGAATCTTTAAACTAGTAATTTTCTAGATTTTATTTACCCATAATATACTCACCTTTTATGTCGGTATTTAACTTTCTTCAGCTTTGTTTTTTCTTGTGTTTACCAATCTGTTAAAAGGTCATTAGACCTTTAGACATGAACTTTGGTTTAAATTCAACAAAGTACCTCAGCTATAATTTAATTTGTTTGCTTTCTAAATAATTTAACCTATATCAACAACTGTTAATTCTTAGTAACTTTTATTCTTCTAACATTAAGTGTCTTCTTTTATAACAATGTATCTTAAACCAACCAAAATTTAATCAGTTTTGTCTCTAAATTAATAAGATTTGCCAAACTAATAATATTGTCTCAAACTGAATATATAGGGAAAAATTGCCAACAAATAAGGAAACTGTTCATAAAGCATATTCCAGAAATTGTCCCCCCCTTTTTTCTTTTTTTTTTTTTCTTTTTACATCACCCCAAAGGCAGGTAGACAAACATAGACCAAATAAATAATTCAGGACAAAATAAACAGACATCAAAAACAAGAAGAAAGAAGAACAGAAAAGGTAGAAGAAGGTAGATTATCAGTGTCATCCGAAGTCATTCTAAACGTAATAATCAAGTCATCTAAGTCCAGTCTCTAAATGTCAACCTTCAAAACATCAATAGTCAGTTTACTTTCGAATCAAACTATATTTAAGTCAGGTCTTGAGGCCTTCTCCCACTGACAGTGTGTCATCAGGGGTGCCAGCATTTTGATTAAGCGTGCTGATAGAAAGGATCCTTCATCAATATTAGCTTTATTTCACTACGGTGTCAAAACATCTTATGAAACACTGAATGTCACCGTCACTTAGGACGTAAATTCTAATAAAACTAAGGTCTCAGTGTCTCAAAAAGAAAAGAAAAACATTATTATTGTATCCAAGTGTTGTACTTGTTGTTATTGTGACGTAATTTTATGTATCTTAAAAATATGAAATAGTCATTTAATAATTGTTTTCTTTTAAATTTTGTACGTATGTGATCACATAGTTAAGATTAATCTTTGCTTTACAAACCAAATTATAATTTACTTATTTCAATTTATGGCCATATATCAAAACGCTTTAATTACTTGTTAGACTTTATAGTTTCTATTTTGTTGATCAACATTTTTATGAAATCATATAAGAGCTGAAGGCCGAAATTTTAAGAGCAAAACAGAATTATAAATCAGAGTTGGAAAGCAAGATGGCAACAAACAAGCTTGGTTCAGCCTGGGCCTGTATAAAAACTATTGCAGGCCTTCAGAGCACAGAGCGCAGTAATCATGTGTTTTTAGATGGTTTTAATTCAGACGCAGAGCTGGCTAATGCTCTTAATTGTTTTTATGGTCATTTTGATTCCTTTGATTTTAGCACAGAAACCCAAGATTTGAAACAGAAACTCAAAGACAATCAGTACTTTAATATCGAGGTGCAGGATGTTAACCTCTTGCACTCCGGTGTACCGCGGGCGGACACATCTCTACGTCCTAGAGCGCACGAGGGCGCCCTAGTACGCACACTGTGCGTCCTAGGGCGCACTGAAGAAAAAAAAACCTGCATTTCCGTTCTTCCACTACAGACACAGCCGCGAACAGAAAGCCAAAGGAGTGCTTTGATTGGTTTAGATGTGATTGACCTCTCATTCGACTAATAAGAGCCTTGAATTGGGTTTCTGAAACCTTGAAGAACCAATGACTGAAAACCTAGCAAGAAGGACCCGCCTACCAACGGCTGCGAATACAGCCAGCCAATTGAAGCACAGAAGTTCGAAAGCGTGCGTCCCTTGCCTAAAATCTGTTTTGTGTAAGGCTGGGTGACACACAGGCGTTCGCCAGTCTTTTTTCCTTACTACTGTTCTTATTTGTTTTGAAAAATCGTTCGCCAAAACCGTAATCATGGAAGCGCAAAACCACAATAATGGAATTATGGTTTGACCGGGTCGCGTGACCAGAACCACGAGTCCATAACAAGCGGATCAGCGTCATGTTCGTCTGACAATGAGGAAGAGAAGTTCGCCAGCGACACTGCTGTTGTGGACAGGTAAGTGTTATAAGCTAAATTATTCTTTGTCCCTGAAAATTGTAATCCAAATGACTTTTGACTGATCGGTAAATTACAACTGTGCGGAGCGGTCCGGGTCCGTCATGTTGTGAAGGCCCCCCCCCCCGCTACTCTTCTGTAGCGGATTGCAGATATATTGCAAATATTTTAGTACAACTGTGCGTAGTAGACCGCAGCGCGCCGTCACCGCTTTCCGTCATGTAGCGATGGGCGATGTCCGTCCTGTGTAGCAGGGGGGAGGGAGAGTTGTTATCTTCTACATTACAGATATTTTAGTATAATTTTTAGTGCACTGTAGGTTATTTTTTCTTGTAAAAAAAAAAAGCCACACATTTTTTACGTGGCATGCTTCTTTGTGTGTGGGGGCTTGGTTGTTCATTCATTCATTCATTCATGAATAAACAACCCCCCCACACACACGCACACACACAGCCCTTCACCTTTCATTAGAGCCCAAGATGAAGCTTCTATATTGAATCATTCAAAAGTTACAGACGTTTTTCCAAACTGTGCCATTTGGCACATTTTGGCACAGTTCAAAAATGCCTGGGAACAACCTAAGAAAAAAGCTGTGTAATATATTCATTTTTTGTGGTATCGTTACAAAATTTGGACCTCAGCTGGATAACACTTGGTTCTACATTTCTGTTGCATTTTCCAGCCAGTATCGGAAGCTGTGTGTTATTTGCAAGCATTTGTATCCAAAAAAAACACCCAGGCGAAATTTATTTTCTTCAAGTTCAGTATGTTTAGATGACTGTTACTCAGTGGCAGGAGCACTTAGAGAGATTAATTCAAAGTGTTTTCTTTTAAATGAGACCAACCCCATGATTATGCTGCAAAGGGTTGAAGAACAGCTTTTGATTTACTTTGGGTACGTTATTTTTTGGCGTTTTTAGGGAAATTGACCAGAGTGCAAGGGGTTAAAAGGGTGTTCTGTGCTGTAAAAGTGAACAAAAGTCAGGGCCCTGATAATATATGTGGGTACTTGGTAAAGTCCTGTGCACATGAACTGAGTCCTGTGTTTCACTTCATTTTCAATAAGTCCTTACAGACACAACATGTGCCTAAGATCTGGAAAGATGCTGTGGTTGTCCCCGTTCCAAAATCCAGCTGTCCTAAAACGGTAAGTGATTTCAGACCAGTTGCTTTGACTTCAATTTTTAATGAAAATTTTTGAAAAACTGGTCAGATTTGAGGTCCTAAAGCAGACTGAGCATGCATTGGATCCTTTGCAGTTTGCCTACAAGCCTCACAGAGGAGTGGAGGATGCCACTGTCACTCTGTTTAACATGCTTTTTAAACATCTGGATTTTAATGGGACACACGCCAGACTTTTATTTGTGGACTTTTCTTCCGCCTTTAATACAATCCAACCTCATATTTTAGTTGAAAGGGTCTTTACTAACTAACTAACTAACTAACCTGCACTTATATAGCGCTTTTCTAGTCACAAAGACCACTCAAAGCGCTTTCATTAATACTAACCCTCTATTCTAAGGGCCTATAGGAAACAGATATCTAGGGACAATTTAGAACAGCCAATTAACCTAACATGCATGTTTTTGGCATGTGGGAGGAAACCGGAGAAATCCCGGAGTAAACCCACGCAACACGGGGAGAACATGCAAACTCCACACAGATCACTGTTGGTCGGGGGCTGGGATCGAACCCACGATCCCACGATCCCCACAATCCCCCGGCCAAGGGTAAACTTGGTGGTCTTTAGTGTCATGGTTTGGTCAGACAAAACTGAAACATAGGAAATCCTTGGATCAGGTTGTTAGATGGTCCAGTCGCTTGCTTGGTGAGTCACAGCTGAGCCTGACATCCCTGTACACCAGACAGGTACAGAGGATTGCTACCTCCATCTTAAATGATGACTCCCACCCTTTACACTGCCACTTTAAGCTTCTTCCCTCCAGACAGAGGTTTGCTGTCCCAAAAAGTAAAACCCAGCGCTACAAAAACAGCTTTGTTCCTGCTGCTGTTAAAGAGTTGAACAAGATGTAACAATATATTGCACATAATTTAGTTACCTATTTATTAATTTGATTTTATATTTACTTATTTTTGTAGGTTTTTTATTGGGGTTCTAAATCTTTTATTGGGTTTTAGACTTTTGAGTTTTTAACCTCTTTGACTAGTCTTTAACTTTTTAATATGACCCTTCTCTCTTATCTCTTTGTTTTTTCTCTTATCTCTTTGTCCTATGTCCTGATTGGTGGAGCCTTGAGTACTTTTATCATGTTTATAGTCAGCTTCATGTGTGCCTGTGTTTGTGTTCATGTTGAATGTTATTATGGTTTGTAAATTATGGATGTCACCTGACTGCAAAACAAATCTACCTACGGGTACAAATA
Organism: Pholidichthys leucotaenia; assembly: GCA_020510985.1. Classification (NCBI taxonomy): domain Eukaryota; kingdom Metazoa; phylum Chordata; class Actinopteri; order Cichliformes; family Pholidichthyidae; genus Pholidichthys; species Pholidichthys leucotaenia. The sequence goes on from CM035841.1 coordinate 122,767,604, forward strand.
AAGTAACCTGAACCTTAATCATACAGTTCACAGGACTGCCTTCTCTGGATGCCAATTTTTCAAGATTTTCTCCATAATCCATGCTCAAGTTTGTCCTGTAATGAGAAAAAACTGTCATTTTTCTAAATTTATTTTGTAGTCACCCTTGAAGGCAGAAATCTGCGAAGGGTATGAGTAAGATTCTTTATTTTCAGGCAATGGAAGAGCTCTTCAGTTTCTATTTTTGTCATTTTGATCTCAAAATATATTTATTCCATGCATGGTTTAGATAAAACTTTTTGTAATTATCATTTTGAAATTCAAATATAAGCATATACTTTTACACTTTAGAAGTATATTTAGATGTTAAAAGGTAAACCATTATCTCAAACTCGTTGGCTGCCATTTTAAGTAATGTTGCACGTAACTTTTGATTAAAATTTATCAACACCAGTGGTTTAAAAACTTCTGACTCTGTTTTGCAGCTCGTCAAGCATTCGTTCACTCATTCACACATTCACTCATCTGTCTACTCCAGTTCTGCTCTGTAATCTGTCTGGTGTGTTATCAGTTAAACGTGAGGGCATTATTATTATTATCATTATTCTTTTGTACTAGTAAAGGTGTGATTACTTAAGAAATACTTATTACTTTCTGCTAGTGCATTTTTATATTCATATCTGTAAATTATATCTCAAATGTGTATGTACTTTTTCTGACTAAATTCCTATGTATAAAAATATCATATTGACAGGAAAAGCAAACAACAAAACAAAAATTTTGTTGGTGTAGGTGCGTTTTACCGCAGGTTTTTTTTTTTTTCCCTATCTGTTGGGCTGGTAAACCATGGCAAACAGTGTCCATTCATCCCTCTCTTCGGCACCCAGAGAATGTCCATCTTATCGTTGTCTTTGTCCATTCTTCGGCTCTCAGCTGTTATCATGTCTTCGGCACACACACATAGAGCAGAGAATGTTCATTGTCATTGTTCATTGTTCATATGTTACTTAGCAGTTGTTGGAGACAGGCAATTGTTACAAGCAAAGCAATACTGGCCTGTTGTTGTCTTCAGCCACTCGCTGGTGACTAGCAAGAGAGTTCTTAGTCCGTTGTGCCAGAGAGCTGCTCATTCAGGAAGTGTGCATGCTGTAGTGCTGGTTGATGGATGGATTTGTGATGACGTCTGTGTTGACACTGCGTGATGATGCTGGGGTCAGGGGAGCAATGAGACAATAAAGATAGTACTGGTCTGCCATGGTTCAGTTCACCCCTAAAAAAAAAACAAAAAAAAAACAAAACAAAGGAGAAAAAGATTTCTGAGATATATATTCTGTTCACATATCATCTACATGGGAATTAAAATAAAATGCCACTGTTTGTCTGTTGTGGGTGTCAGTCTTTGAGGATTTGATTCCTTGAAATTAATTAAAAAAATGTGTTGAATTATAAGATTATTAAGTACAATGAAAAGGGTAACTTAGGTCATAATATATACTTTGATAAATGATACTACTATGTTGTCAAATGTTGCCCCTTTTTTATCCAGGAGTAAATTGCAGCTTGTGGTGATGTTTCCTGGGTGTTAGTGAGCATGTCATGTGATAGTTGTTCTGTTAATGTCAAAAGAAGAGATGCTGAGGTATGATTTCCTGTGTGACCTTGTGCAAAAAAAAAACCCAAAAACATATTGACTGTCAGTGTATACTGTGAGTGCTTTTCCCTGGCCTAATTTACAAGCCCCAGTTAGAGCAACTAATTCAGCTGCTTGTGCAGAATAATGAGATGGAAGTTTCATGTTTGCTTTATGAACCACAATCAACCTAAAATAAAACAAAATAAACCAAAATAAAATAAAACATGTTTTCTGCTTAGATTCATAGGGCCATATGAATTTCTGCATCCTTGGACTTTAAATAAAGTCACAAGTTCAAGAAAAAGTGGAAATAAAATGTAAAATGTGAGCAACAGAATTATCACTAAAAATTCAAAACCGCCAAAAGGCTATGCCGAGGAGAGAAAAATAAAAATCAAAAGAAGAAAACACATTCATTTAAAGAAAAATACATCCATAGGGCTCTAGTTTCATTTTTTTCTCAAATATTTATTTATTTATTTCAAATCCTTCTGACTTTGCTCTAATGCTTGGGGTCATACGAGCATGTTAATAGCCCACACCTGTAATTGATTCAAACCAGATACTGTTGGTAAAATAAATATCAAGTACAGCTGTGGACAAAATTGTTGGTACCCCTCTGTTAATGAAAGAAAAACCCACAATGGTCACAGAAATAACTTGAATCTGACAAAAGTAGTAATAAATAAAAATTCTATGAAAATTAACTGATGAAAATCAGACAATGCTTTTGAATTGTGGTTCAACAGAATTATTTTAAAAAAACAAACTCATGAAACCGGCCTGGACAAAAATGATGGTACCCTTAACTTAATATTGTGTTGCACAACCTTTTGAGGCAATCACTGCAATCAAACGATTTCTGTAACTGTCAGTGAGACTTCTGCACCTCTCAGCAGGTATTTTGGCTCACTCCTCATGAGCAAACTGCTCCATTTGTCTCAGGTTTGAAGGGTGCCTTCTCCAGACGGCATGTTTCAGCTCCTTCCACAGATGTTCAATGGGATTTAGATCAGGGCTCATAGAAGGCCACGTAAGAATAGTCCAATGTTTGGCTCTTAGCCATTCTTGGGTGTTTTTAGCTGTGTGTTTTGGGTCATTATCCTGTTGCAAGACCCATGACCTGCGACTGAGACCAAGCTGTCTTACACTGGGCAGCACATTTCTCTCTAGAATACCTTGATAGTGTCACCATGGGGTGAGACGCCGGCTCGGCGCTCAGCCCATGCTCCTTTTATCCCTGCCTCTCATTGGGCAGCGCCTCAGCTGGCTCCCAGCTGTCAGTGTCACGGGACGGCTGGGGCCAATTAATCCTCATCAGCTGGGGCGCTGCTAATGAGTATAAAGAGGAGCAGCCACGATCATTCGGCGCTGCGACATAAGCACTGCTAGGCTGGAGTCCCTTCGTCTGGTTCCAGCCCCTGACTCATCTGCAGCGTTACCTGTAAGTGTTACCCGGTAAGGAGCTGTTGTGCCTTTGTACCCCCATGTCCGGTGCTAGCCCGCTGCTGCTTATTGTATCACTTGGGTGTGTCACCTTATAAGAGTATATGAGCACTGGAGCCCTATGCCAGTGCCAGCGCTCTGGCTGCTAAACCCGTGAGTGTACCCGCTGTGAGTTCTCATGCTGTTACCCCTTCGCCCGGTGCCAATTGTTAACTCTGGTGCTGTACTGCTCGCGTATGTTACGATGTATGAGCATTTGTGCTTTCCTCATCCCTTACCCCTGTCACTAATAAACATCACAACTGACTGGCTCGCCCCTGGCTCTCTTATGTCGCAGCCAGAACGAGTTGCTGGCGGCCGTAAATGGTTTGGACTTGTACCTTCCTGTCCGGGTGTTAGCACCGTTAGCATGTCGTTTCCCAGGAGTCACCTCTGACGCCAGGACGACGAGCTGAGGTCCATCCTGGGGACTGCCGACAGGACGCTCTTCACCCTGCACGACGCCTCCAACACGAGACGCTGGCATCCGAGCCGTGCTGAGGATCTCCTGGACAGTTACACTCGCTCCTTATTCCATCTCGAGGTCAGTGCCAGGATTGACGCCATGGACACACAGTGAGAGAAGCTCCGCGGGTTGGATGGAAACCCTGGCAGAACGCCGAAGTGGATGACGTTGCCCCCCGCTTCGGGACCCCGTTCCTGCTGCCATTCCAGCCCGGGAGTTTGCGCCACCCAGAGGGCTTCCCCCGTTCTGCACCACGTCACTCGGGATTCCCCCCATGGAGCCGCAGCTGACGGCAGTTACGTCTGGGACCGAGCGGCTGACGCGATCCCCGCTGAGCATCCATTCACCATCTGCAGGCACGTGGCGGCGGCAGTGAGATTGGTGGAGAGGACTCCAGGGCAGCGAAGCTTTCCCGAGCTCAACGCCTTCCTCGCCTCGGTCTCTGCTCAGGAGCGGCGATTCCTGGGCTCCCCCCTCGCTTCGTCCCCTGGGAATAGCCGTCATCACTTCGCCAAGTCACCTCAGCATGAACCCCGTCCGGATCCAGTTCTGGGCTTCCACCAGGACCTCTCCTCCCACGCAGCTGTCACCTTTTCGCCTCGTCAGTGTGGAGATTTTACAGCCTCGTTCCCTGAGCCTCATTCCCCCGCTGTCACTCCAGGACATTCGGGCTGGCTCACCCCGGCTGATACCCCCTCCTCCTCGACGCGCTCCCCGACTGCTGTGTGTGCCTGGAATCCCGGCCTGGTGAGCTCTCTCCTGGAGACAACGCAAGCGGTCCCCAGACGATTTCCCAGGGGGTCCTCCTTTATCGCCTGGCGGGGAGAGGAGGAAGCAATGTTCACCGCAGCAGGCTCCACCCAACCTCCAGGAGGCAGGCAAGTCTCAGTTTATTTACATCAGTCTAATGATTTGCTCTGTCACACTCCTGGAGGTGGAGTTCGGGGTTCGCAGCTCCCTGAACTCCCACCACCTGCTGTAACCTGTACCTTTAATCCTGCATCCTCTGTGTCTCTCTCCGCCGAGCGCTCCCCGGCTCTGGGTCAACGTGGTGGGACGAGGAGAGGGCCTGCGGTTCTGCAGCTATGTTGTGGGTGGAGGAGGAAGACCGACTGCTGTGTGGAGTCTGCGCCGACGTCCAAGCGTCCCCGGATCTCCACGGAGGTGCGGTTCGGTCCAGCAGGATGAGGTTCTCCTACCATCATGCCGCGTGGACTGTCGGCGTGGCTACCTGCGCTGGAGGAACCTCAAGCTGCGCTGACCATCATCCTGGCTGCGGGGCCCAACGCAGCCAAATGGGAGCCTGACAACGACCTCCGGACAACGGATCCTGGATCTTCGCAGTCCTGGACGGCGTTGGAACCCGAGATCAGGCGAGTGCTCCTCTCTCTTTTCTCCCTCTATTTTTCTGAGCACTTTAGCCTGTCTCTAGGGGGGATGAGCCGGGTGCAGCCGCCCGCTGCATCCGAGCTCGTTCCGCCGGGTTCTGGCGCTGCCGGTGATCCTGACCCCGGTTCTGTTTTCTCCTCTGAGCCTTCTTCCAGGGTCGCCGGTGAGGAGTTGCCGTTCCTCGTGGTGCTGTGGGGTCCAGGTTCAGTGTTGGAGGTCGGTTCTGGTGCGGTGCTGACCCAGTCGGGGTCCGTCGTGGGTGCTGCTCCAGCGGTGCTCGACGTGGATTCGCCCGAGACCCAATCGGGGTCCGACGCGGGTGCTGCTCCAGCGGCATTCAGCGTGGGTTCGCCTAAGTCCCAATCGGGGTCCGACGCGGGTGCCACCCCAGTGTTGTCCAGGTCCGGTGGGGAGGTGGCTGTTCCCCTGCAGCCTGACGCTCGTCTACCTCATCATCGGCTCTCCCCTAAGCCTCTTCCTCCGGGGTCCGCTCTGACCCTTCGCCCGTCTCAACGGTCCTGGTGGTTGAGTGACGCGGGTCGACGGCTCGACCTGCAAGTCTTCTGGTTCGGCGAGCTGGTCCAACCTCCTGACGAACTCTATTGTTGCTGGGTGGCCTGGCACGGCTACCGGTGGCCTAGTTTCTTGGAACTTGGGTTTGGACTTGGCCGCCCGAACATTGTCTCTTCCCCGGGTTGCCAACTGGACAATGGGCGGGGAGATTACCAGAACATTTCCGGCCGTTTTGGACTCTGCCTGCCGTCTCCTCGGGTGTCCTTTACTTCTTTTATTATTGAGGTCACTCGGGTGTAGTTTCTTTGTCCATTAGGGGAATATATATGTTTTTGTGCTGTGTGTTGTGTTTTTTTTTTTATTAACCATACTCAGCATTTTTATCTTATCATTATCCTGTGCTCCTGTCACCATTATCCCTCTTGGTGATCCTTGTATTTAGTGCTGTGTATCGTGTTTTTTCCCCTTATAACCGTACTCAGCGATTTACCTTATTGTTACCCTGTTTCACCTGTCACCATTATCCTTCTAGGTGACCCTCCTTGTATTTAGTGCTGTGTATTGTGTTTTCTCCCTTATTAACCGTACTCAGCATTTTACCTTATTGTTATCCTGTGATCCTGTCACCTTTATTCCTCTAGGTAATCCCCCGTTTATTTGGTGCTGTGTATTGCGTTCTCCCCCTTGTAAACCGTACTCAGCATTTTTCCCTCATGTTCATCCTGTTCCTACCCTGTCACCGTTATTTCCCTGGGTGTCCCTCTTTGTATATGGCGCTGTGTATTATGTTTTCCCTGCCACCCGTACTCAGCGTCTTTCATCACCCTTTTTTTATCTTTAGCTTTGTAGGAGTGCGTTATGGAGTAGTGTGTTTCGTTCCCCCTTAACCATACTCTGTAATTGCTTTATTTGTCCTGTTACCTCTTTGGGCTTTTTTTGTTTTGTCCTTCCCTTTGCATCTTCCCCTCCGGTCCTGCCTCCCTTCTGCCCACCCTAGGTGGGGGGTGGGGGGGCTGGGATGTTCCTGGTCGTTCGGGAGCCCGACCGTGAGGGGGAGGCTCTGTCACCATGGGGTGAGACGCCGGCTCGGCGCTCAGCCCATGCTCCTTTTATCCCGGTCTCTCATTGGGCAGCGCCTCAGCTGGCTCCTGGCTGTCAGTGTCACAGGACGGCTGGGGCCAATTAATCCTCATCAGCTGGGGTGCTGCTAATGAGTATAAAGAGGAGCAGCCATGATCATTTGGCGCTGCGACATAAGCACTGCTAGGCTGGAGTCCCTTCGTCCGGTTCCAGCCCCTGACTCATCTGCAGCGTTACCTGTAAGTGTTACCCGGTAAGGAGCTGTTGTGCCTTTGTACCCCCATGTCCGGTGCTAGCCCGCTGCTGCTTATTGTATCACTTGGGTGTGTCACCTTATATGAGTATCTGAGCACTGGAGCCCTATGCCAGTGCCAGCGCTCTGGCTGCTAAACCCGTGAGTGTACCCGCTGTGAGTTCTCATGCTGTTACCCCTTCGCTCGGTGCCAATTGTTAACTCTGGTGCTGTACTGCTCGCGTATGTTACGATGTATGAGCATTTGTGCTTTCCTCATCCCTTACCCCTGTCACTAATAAACATCACAACTGACTGGCTCGCCCCTGGCTCTCTTATTGCGTGGCTCCCTAGAGCCACGTGTGACAGATAGTCTTGAGATTTCATTGTACCCTGCACAAATTCAAGACACCCTGTGCCAGATGCAGCAAAGCAGCCCCAGAACATAACAGAACCTCCTCCATGTTTCACAGTAGGGACAGTGTTCTTTTCTTGGTATGTTTCATTTTTGCGTCTGTGAACATAGCGCTGATGTGCCTTGCCAAAAAGTTGCAGTTTTGTCTCATCTGTCCATAGGACATTCTCCCAGAAGCTTTGTGGCTTGTCAGCATGCAGTGTGGCAAATTCCAGTCTGGCTTTTTGATGATTTGTTTTCAACAGTGGTGTCCTCCTTGGTCGTCTCCCATGAAGTCCACTTTGGCTCAAACGGCGACGGATGGTGCGATCTGACACTGACGTACCTTGACCTTGAAGTTCACCATGAATGTGTTTAGAGGTTGTTCTGGGCTCTTTTGTTACCATTCTTCATCAAGTTTCCTCCTGCGGCCACGTCCAGGGAGGTTGGCTACAATCCCGTGAAAATAAAATAAAACATGTTTTCTGCGTAAACTCATAGGGCCATATGAATTTCTGCATCCTTGGACTTTAAATAAAGTCACGAGTTCAAGAAAAAGTGGAAATAAAATGTAAAATGTGAGCAACAGAATTATTACTAAAAATTCAAAACTGCCAAAAGGCTATGCCGAGGAGAGAAAAATCAAAATCAAAAGAAGAAAACACATTCATTTAAAGAAAAATACATCCGTAGGGTCCTAGTTAAAGTTTTTTTTCCTCGAATATTTATTTATTTATTTAAAATCCTTCTGACTTTGCTCTGATACTTGGGGTAATACGAGCATGTTAATAGCCCACACCTGTAATTGATTTTCTCCACTCAGAGAAGGCAGGGGGAAGGGGAGAACAATGGACCATAGGAGGAAGTGTCACCAGGGGGTATCAGATGGGACGGTTGGATTGATGCACCCCTCGGGGAGAGTGAGAGTTTCCATTGCCGCTGAAGAGAAGAAGGGGTTTGTAGCGGCAACGGCGTGATGTTATGTTAAGGTGCCACACATTCCTTTGTTCATACAAAGTGTTATGGTCAGACGTTCCTGGTCTCGATGCATGGAAATAAAGAGATAAAAGAGGGATGCACAGAGACCCGGGATCCATACACCCCGAAATTTCCTTCCCAGTAAATGAGTCACAGGTGTTTCCAACTCGCTGGTATTCATTTCTTCAGTAATAGTCAACGAGTATCTGTCTTTTTGAGTTAATTTCCAACAGAGTCGTAACAAGAGTACACTATGAACATCACCGTATTTGGTAATGGAACACTGAACCTCATTTCCAACCGTAAATTTCCGCTGGAAACAGAAGAGAGAGCCACTCCGTCCTCGTCAGGGTTCAGATTAAAAACAAATAAACTGTAACCTTGTTCAAAGTCGTCATGGTCGATACAGAGGGGAAGGTCTTTTAAATGTCTCCCGGTGGCGGTAAATAGGCTATAAAATTCTCTGATAGACAGACCGTTATTAAATTCCGGTTAAAAAGCTTTTTCCGGAACCTGCCTCCCATCTTAAACCAAAGCTAAGTATTCTGTATCGTAGTGACCAAAGGTGAATGGCGATAGATCTCTTCTTCCGGTAAATGCATTATGGTTTACCGTCCCCAAAACAACCTATCGAGGTATCACTCCCAGAAAAAGGATGGTTTTTTATATATATATTTTATTTTAAACATTTTTCAACATAACATAAACATACTACAAAGCACCCATCACCACCATATGCAACAATTACAAAACATGGAGTCAAATAGGAAACACCAAAAGATAACCAGTAGTACTAAACAGAAAAACACCATGTACTGACTGACAGGCTAAAAGGGTACTTAACAAAAAACAACAGACAAATGACTCACAAACAACAACTAAAAAAAGGGGGAGGGCACGGGTTGGGCAAAGACTGAGACATCACAATGTGAGTGTAACCAGGTTTGTAAGAAAAAAAAAAAAGCCAATACCATACAGCAGCAGTTTGTACAATTCATGTGATGTTTAGGTCTCACTAAGCAATGTCAGAAATGGTTTCCAGATCCTTTGAAAATAGTCTTGTGAATTATGTTTGTTGTAGCGGATCTGTTCAATCTTGGCTATAGAGAGCATTTCATTAAGCCACCTCTTAATATGAAACCATTTCTATCAAACGCATAAAACTATAGTCAGTGCATTAAAGGAGAATGAAGCTACTGGGTTAACCATGTCTGACCCATTTAACCTGTTACATTTTCTTCCCTGTGATTTCTTTCACTACTTTGTAACGATCTCTTGAGTGGCTGGAAAATGACTGCGATTCAACCTCCTTGCATTTCCTTTAAAACAATATCTGTTTGTCTTGCCTAACCTTCCAGTGGATCTTTGTACTGTCTTCTGTCCTCTTCACATAGTAGTCCCTTTGCCTTTCAGGATCAGGTTACTTTATTTGTACCCATATGTAGATTTGTTTTGCAGTCAGGTGACATCCTTTTAGACACATATTTACAAACCACAATTACATTCAACATGAACACAAACACAGACACACATGAAGCTGACTATAAACACAATAAAAGTACTCAAGGCTCCACCAATCAGGACATAAGACTAAGAGATAAGAGAAAAAACAAAGAGATAAGAAAGAAGGGTCATATTAAAAAAGTTAAAAAACTAAGTCAAAGAGATTAAAAACTCAATAAAAGTCTGAAGTCTAAAACCCAATAAAAGATTTAAAACCCAAATAAAAAACCTACAAAATAAATACAACATACAAATTAATAAATAAATAACTAAATTATGTGCAATATATTGCTACATCTTGTTCAATTCTTTGACAGCAGCAGGAACAAAGCTGTTTTTGTAGCGCTGGGTTTTACATTTTGGGACAACAAACCTCCGTCTGGAGGGAAGAAGCTGAAAGTGGCAGTGCAAAGGGTGGGAGTCATCATTTAAGATGGAGGTAGCCATCCTCTGTACCTGTCTGGTGTACAGGGATCTCAGGCTCAGCTGTGACTCACCAAGTAAACGACTGGACCATCTAACTACCTGATCCAAGGATTTCCTCTGTTTCAGTTTTATCTGACCAAACCATGACACTAAAGAAAGGGATAAAACAGATTCAACAAAAGCCTGATAAAACATTGTCATTATGGTTCGGTCAGTTTGGAAGTGTGTGTTTCCTTAAACAATGCAAATGTTACCGACCCTTTTTGCACACCCTTTCACAGTTCTCTTCAAAGTTTAAATTACTATCAATAATCGTCCCAAGATATTTGTAAGTTTATCAGTCGTCTTTCATCTGCTAGTTTACCAACTTCATCGGATAATCATGCAGTGACCTTTCTTTGGTTTTGGCAAATTCCTTCTTGTAGCTTCAGAGATCGCTTTCTTCATTTGCTCCCATAGTTCATTCGGGGTTCACTCTTCTCCTTTCTCATTGATAATGAGTAGCAAGTAAAATCAGTTCTTCTTGCAGAGAGCATGTCCGATTTTATGTTGTTTTTAATATTATGTGGACTGTCTATATATTGTTTTTATTCATAATTTAGGTTGCTGAAGTTTGATATCAGCCAGTGCACACATTTTTATGTTATAGTAGCCTTAATATTTATGTTGCTGACTTTATTTTGTTGTTAATGTTTAACATGCAAGAGATTAGATTACATTCAGTGCATCCGCAAAGTATTCACAGCACTTCACGTTTTCCACTTTTTATGTTACAGCCTTATTCCAAAAGAGATTAAATTCATTTTTTTTCATCATCTCAAGAGAGATCTGAAAATGACTGTGCACCAACGCTTCCCATCCAGCCTGATGTAGCTTGAGAGGTGCTGCAAAGAGGAATGGGCCAAACTGCCCAAAGATAGGTGTGCCAAGCTTGCGGCATCATATTCAAACAGACTTGAGGCTGTAATTTCTGCCAAAGGTGCATCAACAAAGTATTGAGCAAAGGCTGTGAATACTTATGGACATGCGATTTCTTAGTTTTTTATTTTTAATAAATTTGCAAAAATCTCAAAAAAAACTTTTTTCACATTGTCATTATGGGATATTGTGTGTAGAATTTTGAGGAAAAAATGAATTTAATCCCTTTTGGAATAAGGCTGTAACATGAAATGTGGAAAAAGTGAAGTACTGTGAATACTTTCCGAATGCACTGTAAATAAATCCTTGAGAAATAGGATTTGCATTTTTTTATTCTGTATATCAAACAATAATTGGCTTTTTTTATGTGATCGACCATAATGTAAAAAGGGAAATTCAGATTCTCAGGAAAAACGCCACTTATCAATTAATTGTTAATCGATTAATAAGGTGATCAATTAACAGTTAATGAATTAATCGATAACTTGAGTCCCTAATACACACACACACACAACAAGGAGAGAATCAAGAATCAGTCACCCATGATAGACTAAGTAAGGGTGTAAATTGATGAGGCACACTCAGAAGGACTACTGGTACACATTCATGAAGTTGGATACTGAAGTGCACCAGCTGGGATAATGCAGGGTTCTACTGAGAAAGGAGGACAACAGTGGTGGTGAGACCCTTGTTTAGCTGAAGTTATCTCACTGACAGACTCACTGCCTCCTTAAGTGTGCAGGTTAAGTTCTATTTTCAGGGCTCATTGTTGCTTAAAGAAATTCTTTCTCAACCCTGGGACATAAACCATTTACTGATCTTCCAAAACTGTTGTTTATACTTCACCGATTAAGTTAATATATCTGTCATAAAAGTGCTACAAATATTGGACTATTTGCTTTAAATTGTGACTTCTGGTCGACCAGGAAAATCTTTAGTCGGGGCAGCCCTAGTCTTTCTTGTGTTTCTTCACCCCTCCTCCCTCTGTTCTCTGTAGAGAAGCAGTTAGAAATTAGTGAGGGCTCCATCAGGTCATTCCTTCTGACTGTATTATTGCTGCTCAAGTTGACTGTTTACAGCAGCTCAAAAAGACGAACAGAGGTGGACATTTATTTCCTTAGAACTGAGTTCTGCTTTAATCCCATTAGTGAAAGATTTCTTTGATCTGTTTTCCCTCCAGACTTCCCAGAGCAACATGTCTGTGAGAGCGAGTTTTCTCCTGACCAGCAGCTCTGGAACCAAGAGGAGAACTCGAGTTTGAAACAGGAAGAGCCAGAACCTCCACAGATTAAAGAGGAACACAATGAACTAGAACCTCCACTGATGAAAGAGGAACAAGAGGAACTGTACATCAGTCAGGAGGGAGAACAGCTGGTAGTGAAGCTGGAGGTCGATACCTTCATGATGCCTCTTATCTCTGAGGAAAACCGGCAGAGTGAAGCAGAACCAAACAGTGAGCAGCTCCTTTCTCACAACTCTGCTGGATCTGAGATCCAAGATGAGAAAGGAAGCCAGCATGCAGACTCAGGATCAACTAAAGAAGAAGAACCCAAACCAAAGAAGAGACGATTGAGAACAGGAAGTCACCATGAAGGTAAACACTCTGATGGTACTTGTCCACCTAGGCTTCTGTTAACGCAAGGGTCCCGCACCTCCTCCACATCAGGATCTGTCAGGAGCATGAAAGGGGCGTAACCAGGCGAGAGTCACAAGTCCAATACTCCGTAACTGCAAACTGTATGGAGAGTATCACCGCCTGATCAGAAAACTTCAGTCAGTTTTCAAGCAGTATTTTCAGCTACAAAAGTGCAGTCTGATGAACTTTTTCTGTCCACCCCAACCTTCTCTGTCCTCCCTGACCTGCACCGCCTGCTCATTATTGGTCGCCGTGGCTCCTGGTGGGTGGGCTGTTTTAGTCTATTCATGACCCATCCGGATGTTAAACTTTCACCTATACATATCTTCAAAAGTAAAAAGCAAAACATTTTTCAGAAAACAGTTGAGGCGAGAAATAAATGTGTAGTTGCCCAAAATGTGTGTACTTTTTACTAACAGCCATTCTTTTTAAAGTTCAGCACGAGCTCCGGGAAGCGATCAGCTCCACACGCCTACTCCTCATTTGTGCATTGCGCAGGAGTGGATACCTCCAAGCGACGGCTTGAGATTCTTAATGCCACGCTACCAGAGTGCATGTGGTGCGTGCCACATAGACAATGAATGGAAAGCGTGAAAATGTACAGTATGCCTAGGTGGACAAGTAGCTTGAGAACAAAAGACTCATTGCGAGAATGAATCAGATAAAATGTTAAAGAAATGTTTTTCTTCAAGAAAAAAACAGAAATGAAGAAACCAAAATCTACTTAGACCACAATCTAGACCAGGGATGGGTAACTATGTGCCATGGAGGGCCATTCCACTGCAGGTTTTCTGTTCACCCAGTCTCTTCAGCAGTTGCTTTCTCCAATTAACAATCCTTGAAGCTCAGCAGTGCAAACACCTGCTGAAGAGACTGAGTGGAAGAGAAAATCTGCAGTGGAATGGCCCTCACTGCCCACCCCTGACCTAGACAGCCAGTGAATAAATCTGACTTAGGATTTGTTTAATCATTTATACAGTGATGCATGCTGGGAATTTTTATTGTTGGTATACAGGCGTAAACTCCAGAATCCCAACTTCACTGACTTCTAGTGCTGCTTAAAATCCAACCTGCACACAATAAAATTAAATCTACAGTCATCTGCTACCAATTACATCTAAACGTTTTTTTATTTTTACTATCAATGACTAATTACTTGCATTCTAACCAAGTTGGTAAACATGAGTTCTATTTGGTTAAGAAGGATTATTAATGTCTGACTTTTTCTACAGAGTTTCAAAGAACAATGGAACTTCAGCACAGACTGCTTGATGTCACCAGGAAACCAGTGATAAAGTTACACAGAATCGGTATGTAAAACTATAACGCCTGACAACGAACTTGTTTTAAACTTAGGACAATCCCCCACAAGGATGCAGGTACAGTGGATATAAAAAGTTTGTTGCTATGTTAGGGTAGGCCGTAACATAGCCGCAGGGTTGCTATGGATGACTGAAAGGACTGTATTACGTCAGCTGGTCCTCAAAACTGTCCACCATGGGGCATTGGTCAGAACGCATCAACAACAAGCCAAGATGTGATTTGGAGATTTAATAAACAGCTGTTCTTGAAGTTTATCTGTTTCAGGATAAGATAAGATAAGATAAGATAAGATAAGATAAGCCTTTATTAGTCCCACAACGGGGAAATTCCAGGATTGCAACAGCACAGGGATAGCAACACTCAGAGCAACAATCAGAAGGCAAGAAAAAAAACAAGCAAGCAAGAGCAGCTAATAAACATATGTACGTATTACTATAAAATATATATATATACACACACACACACAGACACACAGTGCAGAGCATTGTAGCTGGATGGAATAAATATATGAATATATGAACACACAGTGCAGAGCATTGTAGCTAGATGGAATAAATATGTAAATATATAAACACCCACAGTACGGAGCATTGCAGCTAGGTGGAATAAATATGCAAGTATATAAACACACACAGTGCGGAGCAATGTAGCTAGATGGAATAATATGTAGATATATAAATATATAAACACACCCAGTGCTGAGCATTGTAGCTAGATGGAATAAATATGCAAATATATAAACACACACAGTGCAGAGCATTGTTGCTAGATGGAATGAAACAGCATAACCGTCTACTTAGTTATCCTACATGGTATGATTATGTGCCCATACATATTCTCACCCTCCATAGCGACCGGTATGTTCCTAGTTGTATGCCGGAGGGGACCATTGTGTAAGTCTATTGCATCTTTTGCATTCAAAAAACTATTAGTTTGTTACGTCTTTTTGCTATCTCTGCGAGCAGCCCTGCTTAGGTTGTACAGTCTGACAGCCGTTGGTAGGAAGGACCTACGAAACCTCTCGGTTGTGCACCTGGGATGATGTAGTCTGCTGCTAAATGAGCTCCTCAGTGCATTCAGTATGTCCTGCATAGGGTGGAACTCGGACTCCAGCAGAGATGACAGTTTAGCCACCGTCCTTCTCTCTCCTATCTCCTCCATCGGATCAAGGCGCTGCCCCAGGACAGAGCTAGCTTTCTTAATCAGTTTGTTCAGTCTCTTCCTATCGGCTGCAGTAATGCCACTGCCCCAGCAGACCACTCCAAAAGTGATGGCTGATGCCACCACCGTGTCATAGAATGACTTCAGCAGCGCCCCTTGTACACCAAAAGACCTGAGTCTCCTCAGCAGGAACAGCCTGCGCTGTCCCTTCTTGTAGAGTGCATCAGTATTGTGTGACCAGTCTAGTTTATTGTTCAGATGAATACCCAGGTACTTATAGGATGTCACCATCTCGATGTCTGTTCCCTGTATATTTACTGGTACTGTGAGGGGCTGCCCATGCCTGCGGCAGTCCACCACCAGCTCCTTAGTTTTCCTCGCGTTGATCTGGAGGCAGTTCCGATGGCACCAGTCCACGAAGTCCTGGATAAGCCCTCTGTACTCAGCTTCATCTCCATTGGAGATGAGGCCAACGATCGCAGAGTCATCAGAGAACTTCTGTAGATGGCAGTGTGTTGTGTTGTGTGAGAAGTCCGCAGTATAAAGAGTGAACAGGAAGGGAGCCAGCACCGTTCCCTGGGGGGCCCCCGTGCTACTGATGATCGTGTCGGACACACAGTCCCGGGTTCTCACAAACTGAGGCCGGTTCGTGAGGTAGTCCAGGATCCATGATGACAGGTGCTGGTCCACCCCTGCGCGCAGCAGCTTGTCCTTCAGGATCATCGGTTGGATGGTGTTGAAAGCACTGGAGAAGTCAAAGAACATGATCCTCACCATATTCCCGGGCTTCTCCAGGTGGGACAGAGAACGGTGAAGGAGGAAGATCACCGCATCCTCCACCCCAATGCCATGCTGGTAGGCGAACTGGAGTGGATCCATCGCTGGTTCCACCAGGGGGCGGAGGTGAGCAAGGAGCAGTCTCTCCAGGGTCTTCATCAAGTGGGACGTCAAGGCCACCGGTCTGTAGCTGTTCAGGTCTTTGGGGTGGGAAGTTTTTGGTACAGGTACCACACAAGATGTTTTCCACAGCTGTGGTACCCTCCCCAGTTTCAGGCTCATGTTGAAGATATACGTCACAATCCCACACAGCTGGTCTGCACAGGACTTGAGGAGATACTGCATGTGTGTGGTTCTGTAAATACAAAGAAATAACCCACAAAGAAATGAAATAACCTACTTATGAATATACAATTATACAATAAAAATACACAATTAATTTTTTATATCTCACTTAGAGTAACCAAATGGCAGCAAACGAACACCAGCATAAAACAATCAGGATAAAGAAATATAAAAGTCCGCCCTCGTTATAAGCATTAATTGTACAGACATTGGTGATTTATAAAGCCATAATTAAATAAATAAATCAAGACAATGTTACAGACACATCAGGTCTGAACACTAATGAACACATCTAAATTTCAGTAAAATACAAGCTAACTTATCAGTGTGAAATAAAGTAACAGTTACAGTCATGTGAAAAAATAAGGACACCCCCTTAGATATTCAGTTCTTTATTAAGAAATGTTCACATATCTATGTCTAAGGAAGACACTCTGGTTTTGAAGAAAAATAATTTTGTCTTATTTGTGGTAGATGTGATAAACTGCACTGTGCACACTTCCAAGAAAACAGAAAAAATTAAAATCATTGTGAAAGCAGCAGAAAAATGTCTTGGCATTAAGGGGCTACATTGGGAAACAGATGAGGACTTGTTAAGTGGGGGGTCTTTAAGTTCACAGACGTCATGGGCTGGTGGATCAACCACCAATCAAGTTTTAAAAAAGAAGAAGAAGAATGAGATGAGCCGCAGATACAGACTACAGCTGGAAGAAGAATAATGAGATGAGATGGCGCCGCGGATGGCAGCCACTGGCTCCTGCTCTCTGATGTTTTTGATAATTTTGTGTGTTTTTTTGGACTTCTGCTCTTCCGTCCGAGTCACCTATTCAAGGGAGGAACTACTTTCACTCAGACTATCTCCCAATGCAACTTCTCCGCCAGTTTCTGCTGCTGATCTGAAGTTTTTTCAGTCGATCTTAGCTGTGGGAGCAGCGGCTATTGGCACTGGCCGGAAACGAAGGCGGCGTGGTAAACGTGCCGGTGCGCTAGTCAGGCTGAAGAAACGAGGATATCGCACGCCGCTCCCATCGATCCATCTGAGCAATGTCTGCTCTTTGGCGAGCAAAATGGATGAACTGCTGCTCCTGACTCACAAAAACCTGGATTTTAGCAGATCTGGCGCCCTGTGTTTCACGGAGTCCTGGCTGAGTGAACACATTCCGGACAGCGCGGTCCGCCTGGACGGATTCCAACTGTTTCGTGCTGATCGCAGCCGAGAATTCTCTGGAAAGACTAAAGGTGGTGGAATCTGCTTCTACATAAACGAAGGTTGGTGTACTGATGTCACAGTGTTGAAGAAGTCTTGCAGCCCTAACCTAGAGTCACTGTTCATAAACTGTAAACCCTTTTATTCACCGTGAGAGTTCTCCTCGTTTATTCTGGTCAGAATTTATATCCCGCCTGCTGCTTGTACAACGGAGGCACTGCAGCACCTCGCTGACCAGATAGCAGACGTGGAGGAAAAACATCCAGACTCTCTGCTTATCATTCTGGGTGATTTCAATAGAGCTAATCTCACAAATGAGCTTCCTAAATACAGACAGCATATTAAATGTCCCACCAGGGACACAAATACACTCGACCACTGTTACACAGTTTTAAGAAAC
This sequence comes from Pholidichthys leucotaenia, assembly GCA_020510985.1. Classification (NCBI taxonomy): domain Eukaryota; kingdom Metazoa; phylum Chordata; class Actinopteri; order Cichliformes; family Pholidichthyidae; genus Pholidichthys; species Pholidichthys leucotaenia. The sequence goes on from CM035841.1 coordinate 122,785,449, forward strand.
GCCTATCATGCCGTCCCCCGTGCAGCTCTGGGTTTTTCTGACCACTGTCTGCTCCATCTTATTCCAACATACAGACAGAAACTAAAAACTTCCAAGTCTGTTGTAAGGACTGTGAAGAAATGGACTGAGGAATCAAAGCTGGAGTTACAAGCCTGCTTTGACTGCACAGACTGGAGTGTTTTTGAAGATGCAGGACATGTGTGTGCAGACCAAGACCTTCTGCACATACAACAATAAACCCTGGTTCACTCCTAAACTGAAGCAGCTACGTCAGACCAAGGAGGAGGCCTACAGGACTGGTGACTGGACTCTGTACAAGCGGGCCAGAAACATGCTGATGAAGGAGATCAGGCTTGCTAAGAGGAGCTACAGTGAGAAGTTACAAAAAAACTTCTCAGCCAACAACTCTGCTTCTGTATGGAGAGGCCTGCAGAATATCACCAACTACAGGAGACCATCCCCCCACCCTGTGGAAAACCTCCAGCTGGCTAATGACCTAAACAGCTTTTACTGTAGGTTTAAAAGAACCTACAGTTCTCACCTCCCACCCACACAAAAGGATTATCTGCAGCCCCAGGAACTCCATCCCTCCTCCACTCTGACCTCCCACCAGCACTAACAATCTGTGAAGAGGAGGTGCGCCGGGTCTTTTAGAGACAAAAGATCAAGAAGGCTGCAGGACCTGATGGTGTGTCTCTGTCCTGCCTGAGAGTCTGCTCCAACGAGTTGGCCTCCATCTTCACCCAGATCTTTAATAGATCACTGGAGCTGTGTGATGTGCCTTCCTGCTTCAAACGCTCCATCATCATTCCAGTTCCCAAGAAACCCTCTGTTACAGGATTAAACAACTACAGACCTGTTGCCCTGACCTCTGTGGCCATGAAATCCTTGGAGAGATTGGTGCTGAACCACCTGAAGGTCGTTACAGGCCCCCTGATGGACCCACTGCAGTTTGCCTACCGGTCAAACAGGTCAGTGGATGATGCAGTGAATATGGGACTACACTACATCCTGCAACACCTCGACTCCCCAGGGACGTACGCCAGGATCCTGTTTGTCGACTTCAGCTCAGCGTTCAACACCATCATCCCAGGCATTCTTCATCAGAAACTCCTCCAGCTCAAGGTGCCCCCCTCCACCTGCCAGTGGATCTCCAGCTTTCTGACTGACAGGTGGCAACAGGTGAAGCTAGGGAGATTTGCATCCAGCTCCCGAAAAATTAGTACTGGCGCCCCCCAAGGATGTGTCCTTTCCCCACTGCTCTTCTCCCTCTACTCCAACAACTGCACCTCAGAGGACCCTTCGGTGAAGCTCCTGAAGTTTGCGGATGACACCACAGTCATCGGTTTGATCCGGGATGGTGATGAGTCTGCATACAGGCGGGAGGTGGAGCAGCTGATCCTCTGGTGCGGCCAGAACCATCTTGAACTTAACCCAGCCAAAATGGTGGAGATGACTGGATTTCAGGCGACACCCTCCATCATTCCCCCACTCACCATCCTCAACAGCACAGTGTCCACTGTAGACTCCTTCAAGTTTCTGGGTACCACAATCTCCCGGAACCTGAAGTGGTCCTCCCATATAGACACTGTCCGGAAAAAGGCCCAGCAGAGGCTGTTTTTTTCTGCGTCAGCTCAAGAAGTTTGATTTGCCTCAGGAGCTGCTGGTTGTCTTCTACACCGCCATCATCCAATCTGTCCTCTGCTTTTCCATCACTGTCTGGTTTGGATCTGCCACTAAACAGGACAAGACCAGACTGCAGCGGATCATTATGTCTGCGGAGAGGATCATTGGTACCGACCTACCCTCTATTGAGAACTTATATCGGTCCATAACCAGGAAACAGGCGGGAAACATCTGTGCTGACCCGTCACACCCCGGCCACAAACTGTTTGAACTTCTATCTTCTGGTCGTTGTTACAGATCACTGAAGGTCAAAGCCACCCGTCACAGGAACAGTTTCTTTCCTCAAGCCATCACTCTGATGAACTCCTAACATTCACCTAGCCCTACCTGTTGCTGTACTCATGACTTTTCATCCATTCCTACATTGCACATAACTCTCACACTGTTTTTTACTTCATTCACATTATATCACTGAATCTGAGTTCACATTGAAATACTGTATGACTGTATTTTTTTTCATATATTTCTGTAAAGTGTGGATAGTCTGAGTAAATAACTGCATATATTCCTGTATATATTTGCATCCTTTTATAGAAACGTGGACAGACTGTAATTTACTGTACATACTCTGTTGTCATTGAATCCTTATTTAAATCTTATTTAAATCCTCCACCTGAACAACGAGAGCAAGTTTTTAGCCAAAGTCAAATTCCTTGTATGTGTTGTGCATACTTGGCCAATAAAGCTGATTCTGATTCTGATTCTGAGATGAGACGCAGATACGAGATTAAAGAAGAAGAAGAACGTTGCAGGGCTTTGGGGAGGATGTCACAGAGCTGTGAGGAAAACGTCACAAAGTTATGAGGAAAAACAGACACACAGGCAGACAGACATATATAGAGTGTGTGGTGGTATATAGAGTGATGAGACGCGCTGGTTGCCTACCGCCAATCAAGGGCCGTGGCAGTTGCCACAGCCAAGATGTGTAGAGTAATGATATAGAGTGAGACAAAGAAGAGTGATGTCTGAAGATTTGAGGAAGAGTTGAGGTTCGATTGGACACAGCAATGATGATAGAAGGACTACAGCTTCTGACCAGATAGTGATGATATAGAGTGAAGTACATGGCGGTAATGCACCTGTAAGCTGGTTGCCAACCACCAATAAAATCTAAAAGAAGAAGTGGACGACGACAGATAATTTTTTCGCCCATAAGGAGTTGTTCAGGAAGGATATAGAGTGATGATAATCAAGTCAGTGGCGGTAATGCACCTGTAAGCTGGTTGCCAACTGCCAATTAAATCTAAAAGAAGAAGCAGAAGAACCTTGTTTTTGTTTTTATTTGCATTTTTAACATTTATTTTAGCCATTTTAAGTGGGGATGAATGTGGGGGTGTCCTAAAACAGATGGGGGGGGGGGTATCCTAATTTATTCCTCACTATATTTATTTAAAATTATATTTTACAGAAAATTTGAAAAGTCTATAATTAATTTTTAATTGTTTAGTTGTATTACATGAATCTCCCAGTATTTTTAACATTGATATTAAATATCCATATGTCCAAATATGTTATAAACCACACAGGCTTTTACAGGGTATCCTAATTTTTTTCACATGACTGTATGTGATTCACAACTGTCTGGAAAAACGGTTGCTGCACAATATTCATCCATCTTCTACCGCTTAATCCTTTTTGGGTCACGGTGGGGCTGGAGCCTATCAGCATCATTTTGGCGAGAGGCAATGTACATCCTGGACAGATCACCAGTCCATCACAGGGCCAACACAGAGAGACAGACAACCATTCACTTTCACATTCATACCTAAGGACAATTTAGAATCCCCAGTTGATGCCAGTTAACGTAACCTGCATGTCTTTGGCCTGTGGGAGGAAACCGGAGTACCCGGAGTAAACCCACACAGACACAGACACAGGGAGAACATGCAAACTCCACACAGAAGGGTCACCGATTGTCAGGGGTGGGATCAAACCCACGATGGTCAAGGGTGGAATCAATCCCACTGAGCTGCCCTACTGCATAATAATGGTAGAAAAAATATTACATTAAATCTATTGAAATTACACCACAATATTAAAACAGAAATATATGCCAATAAATATGAGCTGTACTTACAAGTATCTGAACAGACACACTCTTGATGACACCAAAAACTAACATTTAAGATCAAACCAAAACCTCAGCTTCTCAGACCATTATCGCCCCTTTAAACTGCAGCGCAGACTGACTAGCAGTTGTATTCATCTGCCTGCAGGGGGCACAGTTCAGCCATTACTAGTCAATTATTTTACACTATGAAAAAGTAGTCATTCATCCCAGGGCGTGTTTTTGTTTTTTGAGTATTTTTTGTTGATAGCCACTCCAGATAGGCAAATTCATGTGTCAAAGCTCTGAGAATAATCTTTTCATCATATGTTCCCTTTAGACCTCAGGGAACCATGTTAGCTTGTGGAAAAATAATTCTGTCCCCTTTAAATAGCTTGTTGAATCTGAAATGGATTAATCACTGCTGTAATTATCACATTCAAGATTCAAAGGTTTTATTATCATGTGCACAGTTAAGAAATGCTACATTTCCTGAGCAATGAAATTCTTACTTTGCTCTCCGAACGAATGTCAAGTTAAAAGGTACAGAACAACAATTCTAATAGGTCATGACACACTAACACAGTAACTAAATCCTAATACTAATGGATGCCAAAACACACACACCAACACACAGTTAGGCAGTAGAGGAATGAAACTGAAAATTCACTGGATGACTAAAGTGATAGTGGTATATTGATATCAGAGATGATGTGAACCTGAGATGGCATGAACCTACATGTATGTACAGTGTGCAAATGAGCATTGTGCAACAAGCAGTGTATAATTACAAATTCTTTGACAAGTAGCAGCAGAGATGATATGGACATCAGACAGGTGATACTGTATCTACTGTACAGGTGAGCAGTGTGCAAATTTAGCAGCCGGTGTGTGAGTTCCTATATGCAAAGCTGTGTTACAGAGTTTTGAGAGTTGTTATCTGTTCATGAGTCTGATGGCAGTGGGAAAGGAGTTTTTAGGGTAGAAGTGTGAACAATTCGTGCTTGGGGTTAGTGGGGTCCCGGAGGATGGCGTCAGCTGTCTTTTGGACTCTGCGGTGGTAGATGCTCTGCAGAGAGGGGAGTGGAGTCCTGATGATCTTCTCCGCTGTCTTCACCACTCTCTGCAGGCATTTGAGCTCCAGGGCAGTGGTGCTGCTGTACCACGCAGTGATGCAGTTGGTCAGGATGCTCTCGATGATGCAGCTGTAGAAATTGTTGAGGATCCTGGAAGACATGCCAAACTTCTTCAGCCTCCTCAGAAAGACAGTCACTGTTGAGCTCTCTTAACCAGCTCTGTGATGTTGTGTGTCCACTTAAGGTCCTCGCTGATGTGGATGCCCAGGTGTTTAAAGCTGCTCACCCTCTCCACCTCAAGTTTCTGGATGAACAGTGGCTGATGGGGTCTCCTCCTCCCTTCCCTCATGTCCACTATCATCTCCTTTGTCTTGTCCGTGTTGAGGGTGAGATTGTTGTCCTCACACCATGACACCAGGTTGGCCACCTCCCTCCTGTAGGATGCTTCGTCATCACCAGTGATGTGTCCTATCACTGCTGTGTCATCCGCAAACTTTAAGATAATACTGTCCTTGTGGGAGGCAACACAGTCATGGGTGAAGAGGTTGTAAAGGATGGGGCTGAGAACACAACCCTGTGGGACACCTGTGTTTGTGATGATGCTGGCTGAGGTCCTGCTACCCATCCTGACAAACTGGGGCCTGCCAGTTAGAAAGTCCAGTAGCCAGTCACAGAGGATGGGGTGCAGGCCAAGTGAAGACGGTTTGTCGGTGAGTTTGTGGGGGATGACCGTGTTGAAGGTGGAGCTGTAGTCGTCGAGCATCCTAATGTAGGAATCTTTATCTTCCAGGTGGGAGAGAGAGTAATGGAGTCCTGCAGCGATGGCATCTGAGGTGGACCTGTTGGTTCGGTAGGCGTACTGCAGGGGGTCCAGGGTGCCCAGTATGCTGTCCTGAATGAGGGTAGCACCACTCTCTTGAAGCACTTCATGATGATTGGAGTGAATGCTACCGGTCTGTAATCATTCAGACAGGTTGGCGGGCTCCTTTTGGGGAGCGGGATGATGGTTGTCATTTTGAAGCAGGAGGGGACTATGTTGTGGTTGAGGGAGAGGATGAAAATTGCTGTGAGAACGTCAGTCAGCTCGGAAGCGCACGATCTGAGGACCCGCCCAGGTGTGTTGTCTGGTCCTGCTGCCTTGCGGGGGTTGATATTCCTCAGTGCTTTGTTTACCTGGCCTGGTGAGACTCTTAGTGGGTGGGGGGTGGGGGTGTGTGTGAGTGTGTGTCTCTTCTCTGTGCTGTGGCTGGTGGTCTCGAAGCGGGTGTAAAAGATGTTGAGATCGTCCGGCAGGCTGTCTATAGAGCTAGTGGTGCTGCTGTTGGTCCTCTTGTAGTCTGTGATGTGTTGCAGGCCTTGCCACATGCGCCCCGGGTCTGGAGTGGCGTAGAGACTGTCCAGCTTTTCTCAGTACTGCCTCTTGGCTGTTGTTATAACCTTCCTCAGTCCATACTTTGCAGCTTTGTACTCAGCCTCACAGCCTGATTTAAATGCACGAGAGCAAACATGCAGCATCTGACGTACCTGACTGTTGATGCAGGGCTTCTGGTTTGGGAACTTCCTGACCTGTATGATGGGTACAATGGTATCAACACACGTGCTGATGTACCCAGTCACGTATTCAGCGTAGTCTTGTATGTTTACAGAGGAGTCCTCTTGGGTGGCTGCACCTTTAAACACATCCCAGTCTGTGCAGGCAAAACAGTCTTGCAGGGTGCTGTCAGTCTCTGGAGTCCAGCGCTTAATTTGTTTGATAACTGGGTTTGTTTGTTTCAGCTTTTGTCTGTAGGCTAGGTACATAAACAGTGAGATGTGATCTGACTGTCCAAAGTGGGGGTGGGGTGCTGCTCTGTAGGTGCCACTTATGTTGGAATAAACATGATCCAATGTGCTTTTATCGTGGGTGGGAATGTCCACATGCTGGTAATATTTGGGGAGTACGGTCTAAAAGTACTGGTTAAAGTTGCCAGCAACAATAAAAACAGCATCAGGATGTTTTGTCTCTACTGCGCTGACGACGTTGTGAAGTTTGTTTAGTGCTACTGTGTAGTTGCTCTGTGGACAGATGTATACAGCGGCCAAAAACATAGCAGTGTTTCCCTCGGTAAATAATAGGGACGGTATTTCAGCGGTAAAAACTCCACGTCGGGCAAGCAGTGCTTGTAAACGGTTTGTACATCTCCACACCATGAGTGATTTATAAATACACATACACCCCCTCCTCTCGTCTTACCAGAGTCTCCTGTTCAGTCTGCCCGGTGTGTTGAGTGTGTCTGGAGTTGAATAGCGCTCTCCGGGACTGTCTGAAAGCCAAGTTTCACAGAAAATTAGGGCACAACACTCTCTTGTCTCCCACTGGTCTTCAATCCTTGCTCTTAGTTTGTCTAGCTTATTTTCCAAAGACCGAACGTTTGCAATTAAGAGACTGGGTAACGGTAGCCTCCTGGAGCGAGCCTTTAGCCTAGCATGTAGCCCTCCTTTCTTGCCTTGCCTTCGGCACCTTCAACCCTGCCTCCAACGCGCTCTCTTGGGGTCAGCATGCTCACGCAGGCTCAGTGCTTCGGGGCCTTCCTGGGGGTGCTGATGGTCACCGCGAGGGCGGACGATGCATTACAGGTCGGGTAGTATAAAGCCAGTAAACTCCATGTGGCTGCTTGACTTGCCGATATCCAGTAATGTTTGTCGGTCGCATGTTAGCAGTGCATGACCTCCATGCACTGTAGAAAGAACAGCAACTATGCAAAAAAGGAGAAAAGTCGGCATTCGGGAGCGGAACGAGCAAAGATGTTCACCAATGGTGGGCGCCATCTTGACGCATCACATGCATGGATAAGAACTATTTGTTACCAGATGGTGACTTTTTTGGCCAGTCAGTGTATTTATTCTTTCTGGTTTTGCTATCACTATCATTTTGTAATGTCTTTTTGTCCCTCAAGATGCTCCACAGCTACATGACTGTAAGGAGGAGGAGGTTGTCACTGTCCAGCAGCTCTGTAACCAGGAGGAACAAGAAGCTCCACAGGTTAAAGAGGAAGAAGAAGAACTCTGTACCAGTCAGGAGGAAGAACACTTTGAACTGAAACAAGAGACTGATACCTTCATGGTGACTCCTACTGATGAAGATGATGACAAGAGTGAAACTGAACCAAACAGTGAACAGCTCCTCTCGCAAAACTCTGCTGACACTGAGATCCAAGACCAGGGAGCAGGTAAGAATGTAAACCCAGGATCAAGTAAACATGAAGAGCCAAAGCAAAAGAGGAGACTTCACAGAAACAGAAGTGACCACAACAATGCATACAACTCCTCCATGTTAGAGAATCATGGTGATACTGCCACGGGTGAAGCGTCTGTAAAATGTTCTGTTAATGACAAAGACTGTAAAAATGAGTCCCAGAAGAAGAAACATCACACTGTTAAGTCACATGTTTGCAACACATGTGGGAAAAGACTTGGGTATAAGAGTAAGTTATGTCATGAGACAATTCACATGGGTGAGAAGCCATTTTCTTGTGAAATATGTCGGCAGAGTTTTACTCGGCGTGGTCATTTGAAAAGTCACATGAGAATTCACACAGGCGAGAAGCCATTTTCTTGTGAAAGATGTGGGCAGAGATTTACTGAATGTGGTACTTTGAAAAGACACATGAGAATTCACACAGGTGAGAAGCCGTTTTCCTGTGAAAGATGTGGGCAAAGTTTTACTGAACGTGGTACTTTGAAAAGTCACATGAGAGTGCACACAGGTGAGAAGCCATTTTCTTGTCAAATATGTGGGTCAAGATTTAATGAACATGGTAATTTGAAAAGACACATGAGAATTCACACAGGTGAGAAGCCATTTTCTTGTGAAACATGTGGGCGGAGATTTAATGAATTTTGGAAATTGAAAAGTCACATGAGAATTCACACAGGCGAGAAGCCATTTTCTTGTGAGACATGTGGGCAAAGATTTGCTGCACGTGGTAATTTGAATACTCATGAGAATTCACACAGATGAGAAGCCATTTTCTTGTGAGACATGTGGGCAAAGATTTACTGAACGTGGTTCTTTGAAAAGACACATGAGAATTCACACAGGTGAGAAGCCATTTTCTTGTGAAACATGTGGGCGGAGTTTTACTCAGTGTGTTAATTTGAAAACTCACGTGAGAATTCACACAGGTGAGAAGCCATTTTCTTGTGAAACATGTGGGCGGAGATTTAATGAATTTCATAAATTGAAAAGTCACATGACAAATCACACAGGCGAGAAGCCATTTTCTTGTGAAAGATGTGGGCAAAGATTTACTGAATGTGGTACTTTGAAAAGACACATGAGAATTCACACAGGTGAGAAGCCATTTTCTTGTGAAACATGTGGGCAAAAATTTAAGCACAGTGGTGCTTTGAAGAATCACATGAGAATTCATACAGGCGAAAAGCCATTTTCATGTGAAACATGTGGGCAAAGATTTAAGCAGAGTTGTACTTTGAAGACTCACATGAGAATTCACACAGGTGAAAAGACTGGTGGCCTTTTCCCTCAGGCTAGCCCTGGTGGCCTTTTCCCTCAGGCTAGCCTGGTGGCCTTTTCCCTCAGGCTAGCTGGTGGCCTTTTCCCTCAGGCTGCTGGTGGCCTTTTCCCTCAGGCTAGCCAGCGCGTCCCCCGGGTCGCGGATGGGGGGGTACCCCCTCAATATGAGTAATCATGGCGAGGGTAGCTTCGAATAACCAATAAGAAGCCGTGGACGATGAGGAACCAAATATGAAAAATGAATAATACAGGAAAAAGATGCTGGAAAGGTACTGACCAGGATAAAACGGTCCCCTCAGCTCGTTTCTGCACTAGGCGGGCTGTTGAGAGCGATGGTGCAGCTTCGTCTTCGAGTGTCACAAACACTCAACCGGGATCCCCATCAGACCAGCACAGATCTGGTCCTGGGCCCCAACAAGATCAAAAAAGGACTAAACGGTATACAAGAAAAGAAGAAACTGTAAAATGGTCCCTTGATGAGAAGAAAGTTATTCTGTCCTGCTACGCCTATTCAAGGTATGAGAAGTGGGGCAGAAGGAAAAAGCATGTATTTGAGGAGAAGATCAGAGAATCCGAGCTACCACCAGAAAAGAAAGCAGCCACCACCACCTCCAAATTAACATCTATAGTCTCTCAGGTCTCAAAATACTTACAACAAGAAGAAATAGAAAAGATCAAATATGAAGCTCAAGCCCAAGCAATAAAAGACTATCAAGATGCCAACCTATTTGAACAACAAGAATACAAACAAAGTCAGTGGAGCATGGAGGAAAGATGGGTTTTAATATGGGCAACCGAGTACGCCAAGATGAAACACAGCAACCAGCGGGAACGATGCAATGAGTGGCAGCGAATCTTTTTCCATCACTGCCCGGATAAAGCTGGCGTACCCCGAGCCAAACTCACAACCCAGAGATACAACTTCCTCACCCAAAGGTACTTCACAGAGCAACAATTGGAGTACATGCACACTGAAATAGGAAAAATGGCACAGAATAACATCTGCCCAGTTGAGTGTCCGCTACCATTACCATTAACTGAAAAACCTCTGGAGCAACCTTGTCAAACACACCCTACAGAGGTGCCACCAGGCCACCCAGGCGAATCCCCTGCAACTTCGGGCTCAGAATCAGAACATCCTGATGAAGCAACAAGGGGGAGTGTAGACCAGGATCCAATAAGGAAACAGATCAACCCCCAAATAGAAATGAACCAACATCAACTAGAAATGGAAGAGGAACTTGCCAACAAAATAGAAGAAACAAAAAAAATGACAATGAAAGAACGTCCTAGATTAATTAAGTTTAAAGAGAATAAAGAATTCAAATTACTACTGCAAAAGGTCAACAGAGGCCTATGTGACCTTGTACCTCAGGGGGTCAGTTTGACAGAGCTTAACTGCATAAACTTTGGTGCAGCGTGGTATGTGCAGAGTAAGCTAGCTCCACAGCATAAAGAAAAAACTGAACGTCAAACCAAAACAAAAATCTCTACACCCATTTGGAAAAATAAACTTCAAGGAAAAATTAATCAATTTAGGGCAGAAATTTCTCAAATGACTTACTACATACAGAACCAAAACTGCAATACTAAATTACTGAGAGTAATCAACAGAATCCAAAAAAAATACAACATTAGGAAAGAGCAAATAAAAGGAAAAATAGCAGAGCACCAGGCGCAAGTCAAGGCCCTAGCAGCTCAAATCAGAAACAGGCAACGGAGAGAGAACTCAAAACTGATAAATAAATTATTTGCACAGAACCCAAAGCAAGTCTACAGGAGGTTGATAGATGAAACTATTGAAGTAGAGGTACCTCCTGAGAAAACCCAACTGGAAACATTCTGGAGAAATCTGTTTGAGGACCCAGTTCAACATAAAAATAATAATTGGATTCAAACCATTGCTGAGAAAAATAAAGGAAAACAACAGATGCCCTCATTAAAAATCACAAGAAACAGCTCAAGAAAAAATCAGGAAATACCTTAACTTCAAATCCCCTGGAATAGATAAAATACCAAACTTCTGGCTCAAAAAAATAACAGCACTACACAAACACTACGCAGAGGCATTTAACCGACTTGTTGGGGGAGAGGAAGAAGCACCAGAGTGGCTCACATATGGAAACACCATACTCTTGCCCAAGAGTCTTGAAACCCAACAAGTCAATAAATACAGACCCATCTGTTGCCTCCCGACCACATACAAATGGCTGACAGGAATCATTACTGAGGCCATTTATGAACATCTGGACTCAGAAAACTACTTGCAGCCACAGCAAAAAGGCTGCATAAGAAATAAGCTGGGAGCCAAAGAACAACTACTCATTAATAAAACCATCCTGGAAGACTGCAAGAGGCGTGAGAGAAATTTAAGCGTGGCGTGGATCGACTACAAAAAGGCATTCGACAGCATCCCCCACTCCTGGATAATACGCTGTCTGGAGCTGTATAACATCAGCCCAGAGATTAAAACTTTTCTGGAGGTCCAGATGGCTAAGTGGAAAACTACAATTACACTTAACCACAAAGAAGGACAAATAACAATTCCAGACATCAGGATCCAGCGAGGAATATTTCAGGGGGACAGCCTTTCGCCACTGCTCTTCTGTCTTTGTGTCGACCCCTTAAGCAAAATCTTATCAGACCTTGACATCGGGTATGACCTAAGCAAAGGCAGAACAAAAAAAGGGAGCAAGAGAGTGAATCATCTACTCTACATGGACGACCTCAAGCTCTATGCAGAATCTGAACAGAAACTGAATCAACTTGTCAGTACCGTTCACATGTTTTCAAAAGACATCTGCATGGAATTTGGACTTGACAAGTGTGCAAAATGTACAATAAAAAAAGGAAAGAAAACGGCATCAGAAAATATCCAAATAGAAGACAATAAGCATATCAAAGACCTGGCAGGGGAATCGGCATATAAATATCTGGGCATAGAAGAAAACGCAACTATTGAACACAGAAAAATGAGGGAAATGGTCAAAAAAGAATACCAACATCGCCTAAAGAAAATCTGTAAATCAAATTTAACACCTAAAAATAAGATCACTGCAATAAACCAGTTGGCAGTACCAGTTGCCACATATGGATTTGGGGTGATAGACTGGCCACAAGGGGAACTGGATAAGTTGGATGTTCGGACCAGGAAGACCCTAACCCTTCATAAGGTAACATACAGAAACCAATGCCTAGATAGGATATATATGCCACGTAAAGAGGGAGGGCTGGGCCTAATTGAAATGAACCAGGCCTACAGGGCAACAATAATAAGCATTGGTCAATACCTAAAAAGCGCTAATGATGAGACGATGGAAAAGGTCACCCAACATCACGAAACCCTCAGTATTAACACATCTATAACTAAACAAGCCGAGACCTTTGCAGCAGATTTATTAGATAACATGAAAGCCAGTCAGCAAAACCCAGCAACAAAAATAGCTAGAAAGACGAGAGAAAAATACAGCAAAAGGACACAGGAGGAAAGAAAAGAAAGATGGAAACAACATAAGCGAGCAGGACGTTTCCAGGAGGAACTCAATAGGGATTATATTGATAGGGAAGAGACATTGCGCTGGATCAGGAATGGAGATCTGGGGTACGACGAGGAGAGACTAGTGGTTGGAGCACAAGACCAGGGACTTCTAACCAATGGTTTTAAAAAAATGGCAGGATTGTCACAGAGTGACAAATGTCGATTCTGTCATGTAGCGGTGGAGAGTGTAAGCCACCTGCTCTCCGGCTGCCAGGTCCTCATGGCTGATGGACACTACACTGCTCGCCACAATAAGATCTGCCGTTATATACACTGGAAAATATGCAAAGAATTCAAAATAGAAGTAAAAGGACCAGTATGGGAGCACGATCCAGAGCCAGTTAGCTCCAACGGAGATATTACCATCTTTTATGACAAGGAAATCCCAACTGGAAGACACATTGAAGGAGGAGCAATAAAACCGGACATAGTTATCTTGAACAAAAAGGGCAAAACTGCCCAATTAATCGATGTAACTATACCAAACGACTACGGCCTCAACAGAGCAGAAAGAGAAAAAATAACAAAATATCAAGACCTCAAAAACGATCTAAGGAGCACCTGGAATCTGCAGGATGCAGATATTATACCTGTGGTGGTGGGAGCAACTGGGATGGTTAAGAAGAACTTGAAAAAATATCTACAAGCAATACCCGGCTGCCCTAGCATCTGTGAAATACAGATCTCAGCAATCAGAGGAACAGTCTCTATCTTAAAGAGAGCCCTTGGATACAAAGCTTTTTAATTTAAAGTGTAATCATAGACCCCTGGCTGGGGCCCATTGCACTTGTAAGGAAATGAGATGCAAATAAATAAAACAGTGAAAAGCCATTTTCTTGTGAAACATGTGGGCAAAGATTTAGGCACAGTTGTTCTTTGAAGACTCACATGAGAATTCATATAGGTGAAAAGAGACGAGACAATGGAAAAAGTCACCCAGAACCATAAAACCCTTAGTCACTTCACATCCATAACTAAACAAGCCGAGGCCTTTGCAGGAGACTTATTAGACAACATAAAAGCCAGTCAAGGCTGTTAGGGGAGAGGAAGAAGCACCAGAGTGGCTCACATATGGAAACACCATACTCCTGCCCAAGAGTCCTGAAACCCAACAAGTCAATAAATACAGACCCATCTGTTGCCTCCCGACCACATACAAATGGCTGACAGGAATCATTACTGAGGCCATTTATGAACATTTGGACGCAGAAAACTACTTGCAACCACAGCAAAAACGCTGTGTAAGAAATAAGCTGGGAGCCAAAGAACAACTGCTCATTAATAAAACCATCCTGGAAGACTGCAAGAGACGTGAGAGAAATTTAAGCATGGCGTGGATCGACTACAAAAAGGCATTCGACAGCATCCCCCACTCCTGGATAATACGCTGTCTGGAGTTGTATAACATCAGCCCAGAGATTAAAACTTCTCTGGAGGTCCAGATGGCTAAGTGGAAAACCACAATTACGCTTAACCACAAAGAAGGACAAATAACAATCCCAGACACTAGGATCCAGCGAGGAATATTCCAGGGGGACAGCCTCTCGCCACTGCTCTTCTGTCTGTGTATTGACCCCTTAAGCAAAATCTTATCAGACCTTGACATCGGGTATGACTTAAGCAAAGGCAGAACAAGAAAAGGGAGCAAGAGAGTTAATCATCTGCTCTACATGGACGACCTCAAGCTCTACGCAGAATCTGATCAGAAACTAAATCAACTTGTCAGTACCGTTCACATGTTTTCAAAAGACATCTGCATGGAATTTGGACTTGACAAGTGTGCAAAATGTACAATAAAAAAAGGAAAGAAAACAACATCAGAGAACATCCAAATAGAAGACAATAAGCACATCAAAGACCTGGCAGGGGAATCAGCATATAAATATCTGGGCATAGAAGAAAACACAACTATTGAACACAGAAAAATGAGGGAAATGGTCAAAAAAGAATACCAACATCGCCTAAAGAAAATCTGTAAATCAAATTTAACACCTAAAAATAAAATCACTGCAATAAACCAGTTGGCAGTACCAGTTGCCACATATGGATTTGGGGTGATAGACTGGCCACAGGGGGAACTGGACAAGTTGGATGTTTGGACCAGGAAGACCCTAACCCTTCATAAGGTAACATACAGAAACCATTGCCTAGATAGGATATATATGCCACGTAAAGAGGGAGGGCTGGGCCTAATTGAAATAAACCAGGCCTACAGGGCAACAATAATAAGCATTGGTCAATATCTAAAAAGCGCCAATGATGAGACGGTGGAAAAGGTCACCCAACATCATGAAACCCTCAGTATTAACACATCCATAACCAAACAAGCCGAGACCTTTGCAGGAGATTTACTAGATAACATGAAAGCTAATCAACAAAACCCAGCAACAAAAATAGCTAGAAAGACGAGGGAAAAATACAGCAAAAGGACACAGGAGGAAAGAAAAGAAAGATGGAAACAACATAAGCGAGCAGGACGTTTCCAGGAGGAACTCAACAGGGAGTACATCGATAGGGAAGAGACATTGCGTTGGATCAGGAATGGAGATCTGGGGTACGACGAGGAGAGACTAGTGGTTGGAGCACAAGACCAGGGACTTCTAACCAATGGCTTTAAAAAAATGGCAGGATTGTCACAGAGTGACAAATGTCGATTCTGTCATGTAACGGCGGAGAGTGTAAGCCACCTACTCTCTGGTTGCCAGGTCCTCATGGCCGATGGACACTACACTGCTCACCACAACAAGATTTGCCGTTACATACACTGGAAAATATGCAAAGAGTTAAAAATAGAAGTAAAAGGACCAGTATGGGAACACGATCCAGAGCCAGTCAGTACCAACGGAGATACCACCATCTATTATGACAAGGAAATCCCAACTGGAACACACATTGAAGGAGGAGCAATAAAACCGGACATAGTTATCTTGAACAAAAAGGACAAAACTGCCAAAATAATAGATGTAACCATACCGAACGACTACGGCCTCAACAGAGCAGAAAGAGAAAAAATAACAAAATATCAAGACCTCAAAAACGACCTAAGGAGCACCTGGAATCTGCAGGAAGCAGATATAATACCTGTGGTGGTGGGAGCAACTGGGATGGTGAAGAAAAACCTAAAAAAATATCTACAGGCAATACCCGGCTGTCCTAGCATCTGTGAAATACAGATCTCAGCAATAAGAGGAACAGTCTCTATCTTGAAGAGAGCCCTCGGATATAAAGCCTTGTGATTTAAAGTGTAACCATAGACCCCTGGTTGGGGCCCATTGCACTTATAATGAAGTGAGATATAAATAAATAAAACAGTGAAAAGCCATTTTCTTGTGAAACATGTGGGCAAAGATTTAGGCACAGTTGTTCTTTGAAGACTCACATGAGAATTCATATAGGTGAAAAGAGACGAGACAATGGAAAAAGTCACCCAAAACCATGAAACCCTTAGTCACTTCACATCCATAACTAAACAAGCCGAGGCCTTTGCAGGAGACTTATTAGACAACATAAAAGCCAGTCAAGAAAACTCAGCAACAAAAATAGCTAGAAAGACATGGGAAAAATACAGCAGAAGGACACAGGAGAAAA
Organism: Pholidichthys leucotaenia; assembly: GCA_020510985.1. Lineage (NCBI taxonomy): Eukaryota > Metazoa > Chordata > Actinopteri > Cichliformes > Pholidichthyidae > Pholidichthys > Pholidichthys leucotaenia. The sequence continues at coordinate 122,801,900 of CM035841.1, forward strand.
GAAAAGACAGATGGAACAAGCATAAGCGAGCAGGGCGCTTTCAGGAGGAACTCAATAGGGATTATATTGATAGAGAAGAGATATTGCGCTGGATCAGGAACAGAGATCTGGGGTATGACGAGGAGAGACTAGTGGTTGGAGCACAAGACCAGGGACTTTTGACTGATGGCTTTAAAAAAATGGCATGACTGTCACAGAGTGACAAATGTGGATTATGTCATGCAGCGGTGGAGAGTGCAAGCCACCTACTCTCCAGCTGCCAGATCCTAATGGCCGATGGACTCTACACTGCTCGTCACAATAAGATCTGCTGTTATATACACTGGAAAATATGCAAAGAATTTAAAATCGAAGTAAAAGGACCAGTATGGGAGCACGCTCCAGAGCCAGTCAGCCCCAGCAGAGTTATTGCCATCTTTTATGACAAGGAAATCCCAACTGGAAGACACATAGAAGGAGGAGCACTTTCCTCTCCTTGGCTCCTCTCTTCTGTCTCATCTTGCCCTCTCTGAGCCCTGTCTAATTCAGGTTCTCTCTCTGTCTATGGTGGTGTACAAGCAGGTTAGAAAATAAGTGTTGTGGTGCACATATGTGGGTTTCATATGCTTCACATGTGTATTACTGTATGCTTATTGTATGCTTCACGTCTCAGAGGAACAAAAGGTCTGAACCTCCTAGGGGTAACAGGAGGATGTGAAGTCTGGCCTTCTGTATGCAAAGAGATGGCCTTGAAGGATTTCCTGACCACCAGGACTTTAGGTGGAGATGAGAAGACCTGGAGGGGGATGCATTGTGATTTGGGATTAAAAGACAATGTGACTGTGTGCTTTGAGGTCCTGGGGTATTAAAGGGACAGATGTTGGAGGATTCCTTTCTCTTTCTGTTTTTGGATGTTGGAGAATGTGAATGTGAATAAAACTGGACTTGAGAAATAAACTCAGCCTCGTCCTTCCCACACTTCTCCACAGTGTCATGTTTTGTCCTGCAGGATTTTTTTTTTTTTTTTTTTGTCATGGTCTACATAAATGACAAAAATGTGTGTATTATTTGTATTTTTATTCTAGTGTTTTGTTTTTGTTTTTTTTATTGGAGTAGTGAAGGGAAGGGAAAAACATAACAGTAATTTAAGATGGATTCACACTACAACATTTGGACCGACTTTTACTGACGTTTTGGCAAACGTCTGGCTCTGCTGGCAAAAGTTGATGATAGTTGGTGTTTGTTGGCAAACGCTGGCGAAAGTTGTGTACTTCAGAAATTTTCAGCCTGCTGAAAATTTGCTGATGTTTGGAAATAAACGTTAGTGAAAGTTATGCTCAGTTTGTAAGAGTTCCTGAGTGCTGGAGTAAGTTGTGCAGAGTTTACCTAAGTCAGCCTCAGTTAAAGCTGGGTTCACACTAGCATTTGGACCAACTTTTACAGTTGTTTGAAAAATGAGAGAAATAATCAGCGCAGATCATTTGACATCAGCGTCAGGTGATGCTCATATAAAGATCAGTGTTTGTGGAGGTTTCCTGCCATTTTGCTTCTGGAGTGAACACATCTCCCTTGAGCATATGTTTCAGTATTTATTTTTGTTTTATATTCCTATGTAGCTGCTTCTGCATACCCATGCCCTCTATTCATTCATCTGAAAAATTTAGTGAAGGGTGTACCCTGCCTCTCGCCCAAGGATGCTGGGATGGGCTCCAGCCCCCCGCGACCCAAAAAGGATTAAGCGGAAGAAGATGAATGAATGATATAAATAAAATGACGGGTGATTATATTTTGACTGTTACACCTCTCTCCGTTAAAATAATATAAAATCCTATTAAATGTCATTTACTTTTCGACAGCACATCAGTGCTGTTTGATTCCCACACTGAAAGTGAACCAATCCTGGAGAATGATTACTCACGGAGAGGATTACACGGAAAGTATGAGTCTGAGTACAGAGTGAACCGACAGGGAGTTAAGGGGCGCTTGCGCACGCAGCGACCGGCAGCTGGTGGCTTGTCACCAGACTGCAAAACAAATCTACCTACAGGTACAAAATAAGTAATAAAAAAAAAAAAATCCTATGTCCCGCCCTTCCTTAATTCTGATTGGCTGCTTAGAACGGTCTGTGGGGCAAGATGGCAGCTTAGGAGATGGTCAGCTTTTGTGGAGCTCCGTAAACGCCTAAATATATTCAACATTCTCATTTAAGATGCGGCTTCTTTCTTGTAAGCTAACGTAATATTATGACTCGAGCAATACTGGACAACAAAAAACAATGTCGTCGTTGAAGGGTAAGAACAGCAGTAAGCTACGACAACAAAACGCCGAGAGCACAGCCACGCCATTAGTCCAACATGGCTCCGAACAAGATCAAGATGAAGATGAGATAGAACTAGGGCCTGGGCTCGCTAAAGCATTTGAGCTTATGAGCAGTAAGATAATGAAGGCTATTGACGATAAACTGGAGCTGTTAGCCATGACTGTTCTTTCTCATACCAACGAGTTAAAAGGGGTTGTTTACCAGCTGGGCAAGCTAGAGGCTAGGATGCTACAGATGGAAATGGCTAACGAGCTGTTTGCTAACATGGTCCTAGCTTTGGAGAAGAAAATAAAATCCCTCTCTGAACACGTAGACGACCTGGAGAACAGAGGGCGGTGAAAGAATATATGCATCGTCAGTTTGCCGGAGAACATGGAAGGGGGGAATGCTTTGGACTTCTTTGAGCACTGCACTAGCTTCCAAATTATCTTAATATGGATACAAAGGATGGACGGGTTAAGCTAGAGAGGGCTCACCTCTCTCTTCCACCCACACCCGGCTCTGATCAGCGACCTCGCCTGGTCATCATCAGGTTCCACTCGTTTCTTGACAAGCAGAGAGTCATGGCAGCAGCACGACGTGAAGCAGTGGACCTTCAGGTTGGACAGTGTATTTATTATTATCCATCTCTGTGCCTTATGACTCTCTGTGTATGATGTGTGGTTTAAATAATGGACACAGCTCTTTGTGTTTAATACACACGTCAGTCCGTTAAGCCAACTATTTAAGGTGAAAATCTTGTATTGAATATGACTCAAACTTAAATTTAAATGTATTGCTTGTTCTTAATATTAAGGGGCATTTTAGTTGCTCCCTGCCATCTGAATTATCACTTGCCCCCCCCCCTATTTTTTGCACACTCATGTAAAGGAGGCAATAATCCGTAGGCTCTGCCTCTTATTTATTTTTTTTGTCCCCCCCCCCCCCGATTGATTTCATTTTTTTGTTTGTGTTTTTTTTTTCTCTCTTGTGAAGCGTTTTGGCCTTTAGTAAGTGCCTCAAAGAATAGCAATCCCCATGAGATCTGGGGAAGGATCCTCCTTATTATTTATTGATGTTGTGTATTTTTTGTTTTGGGTTTGTGTTTGGGTGTGTGTTTTGTGCTCAGCAATGATCTACCATGTAAAGATTTATATTATTTGTACGTTACATTATGCCAACTGTGCAGAATTCTTGCATGTGCAAAATGGGGTGCTGGAGGCATATTTATTAGTCTTTACAGGGTTCATAAATCTTAATGTCTTCTTCCAATAGGATTAAACTTTGTTCGTGGAACGTGAGGGGCTTGAAGGGGAACGTGAAACAAAGAAAAGTTTATGCTTTATTGAAAAGGGAGAGAGTAGAGGTGGCTCTATTACAGGAGTTACACCTGGATGACAATGGACATCATAAACTTAAATATGGTTGGGTTGGCCAGGTTTATTCTTCCTCTTTTACTACCAGCAGCAGGGGTGTAGTTATATTAATAAATAAAATCTCCCATTTCAGCTGGTGAAATGTGTCAAAGACACACATGGAAGATATGTGATTATTAAAGGGGTTTTATATGGTGAAGAGATTGCTATTATGAATCTTTATTGCCCACCAAGTTATTCACCTAGCTTCCTGGTTAAGGCCTTCTCTGAATTTGCAGAGCTTTCCCCAGCAATAGCTTTAGTGGGAGGAGACTTTAATTGCTTACTTAAACATCTTGCTTGATAGACATCCTCCTCGGAATACATCCTTAACAGCTCAGGCTGATGCTGTTTATGCTATTTGTGAAGAAATGAATTTAGTAGATGCATGGCGAACTCTCCATCCATCTGCTAAAGAATTTACATTTTACTCCCCCCCCCCCCATAAGTGTCATACAAGGATTGATTATTTTTTCATTTCTAAACTATTGGTACAATCTGTGTCTTCTTGTACAATAGGCAATATTGTTGTTAGTGACCATGCAACTGTATTGATAGATTTATCTGTTGGTTTAGGTCAGGTTAAGAGTAGATGATGGTGATTTGATACATGTCTCCTGAAGGATGAAAGGTTTATTATTTACTTGAGAAATGACTTTAAAATATTTTTTGCTATCAATTCTCAATCCAGCAGTGACTCATCCTTATTATGGGAAACATCTAAAGCTTATACCAGAGGCCTAATCATAGCATATTTAGCCTAAAAACAAACAAACAAACAAGAGCAAAAAGAACAGCAATCTAAACTCGAAAAGGAACTGGAAGAGATTAAGAGAGTACTTGGTTCATCATCATTATGATAAATTATAGTCCACATCTTGGACTATAAATCACTGTTCTTACTGTACAATTCACTGTTTTTACCATATCTTAACTACTGTGTAGAGGTCTGGGGAAACACCTACAAGACCCACCTACAGCCAATATGCACATTACAAAAAAAAGCTATAAGGATAATAGAGAGGGAGGGGGTTACTACTTATCAACTTCTCTTCAGACAGTTTTTGACAGGTGCCATGCCCCCTTGACCTGACCCCGCCCCGTGACCTTGTGTAATTAGGCTGTTAATCAAAAGTGTTTTGAACTTCTCCTCAAACTGACAGATTGTGTTTTTAATCTATTGTCCATATGTGTTTTAGGGTTGGGATGGATTAATGATGACAAGTCTTGACAGATTGTGATTTTAATCTATTGTCCATGTGAAGAGGATGATAAAAAAAAGGCAGCATTGGATTTTTAAATAGCTTTATTATCACCCGCCTTCATCAGAACTCGGCTGCAGCCCATGGCTTGAGCAGGCTGCAGCTTCATTCCTCCAGCTCTCAAAGAGGAAGAGACACACAGTGTGTGTGTCTCACAGCAGATGCAGGAGTGAGAATGAGAGGCAGATTTACAGCACAGTGCAGCATACTGTATATACTCAACTCAGACAATACATCAAAGACATTCACAGCAGTCAATCTGGGCATTTGCATATCAGAGGTACAGACAGGATGCATGAACACAATGCATGGATGACACTTTAACCTCACAGCTGTAAACGCAGCATGCAGCGGAAAAAACCCAGGAGTGCGAGCTGACTGTCTCTGTGTTCTGTCTCTGTGTTGTGGGGGTTGAATCAACCCGCTACACTGCTCCCCCCCAGAGGGCACGGTAGGGGACCGTGACCTCGATGTTGCAGTTTGGGCAGCAAGCAGGGAAAAGCTCTGTGCAGGAGGAGGGGGAGGGGGGTAGCAAATACTGACCGGGCGCGGGAAAATCGTTCGAGTCGCGCCAAAAGTGTTTGCTGCTCCGCGATGTCCCGTCTGAACATGCGGAGATCAGAAGAAGAAAAAAAATTAGTCTCTGACTCCTCTCGTGGCCATGAAGAAAAGCAGGAGCGGCGGCAAGAAAAAAATAAAAGCAGAGGGACTGGCGTGTTGACTTTAGGGCAGACGTAACCCTAAAGCTTCGGGAACCGCAGATAGCTGAATTCCCCTTGTGTGCCGTGGCTAAGACCATAAAATCCCGTGAGCAAGCTGCGGGCCTGAGGTGTACAAGCAAGCCTGAAGGGCCAGTGTGCAGCAGAAGGAAGGCGGTCGGAAAAGCCGTATTTGTCCCGTGCGTGGTGCGCCGTCCTCGTCACCCCCGGTGCGCGTGCCGGGGCTCCGTGCGTGGGTGGGCCCGCTGGAGAGGGAATCAGGGTCGGAAACTTGGTGGAGATCGGCGCAGTCTGCGCCGAAAAACATCTCTGACGAGCCGTGGCTGCAGATTAGTCATGGTGCGTTCAGGTCCACGTGTGCCCCGTCGGCCATGGGAGTCGCCCGCATGTGCTCTGATGTGGAGGAGCTGCGCGGCCGGTCCCGCGTGGATGTACCAATCTCGGCGAGGGCGCGCCATGACATTCTCTGCCGCTTACCCGGTCTTGGTTGATGTCCTGAGAGCAGCTCGCCCGCCGTGGGCTCTGCGTCGAGGTCTCCCTGAGGCAGCTGGGAGGGCAGACCAGTCAGGCCGCTGCGACGGAGCATTCGTGCCCGGGTGCTGCGTTTGCTGGCCGCTCGTTTTCTTCAGTCTCGGGTCGCCAGCGTGGCTGTTCAGATCAGAAGGTTGCGTTTGCACAAAACGTGTGCGTCCTTGGGGTCACCAGTGAAGAGGATGATAAAAAAGGCAGCGTTGGATTTTTAAATAGCTTTATTATCACCCGCCTTCATCAGAACTCGGCTGCAGCCCATGGCTTGAGCAGGCTGCAGCTTCATTCCTCCAGCTCTCAAAGAGGAGGAGACACACAGTGTGTGTGTCTCGCAGCAGATGCAGGAGTGAGAATGAGAGGCAGATTTACAGCACAGTGCAGCATATATACTCAACTCAGACAATACATCAAAGACATTCACAGCAGTCAATCTGGGCATTTGCATATCAGAGGTATAGACAGGATGCATGAACACAATGCATGGATGACACTTTAACCTCACAGCTGTAAACGCAGCATGCAGCGGAAAAAACCCAGGAGTGCGAGCTGACTGTCTCTGTGTTCTGTCTCTGTGTTGTGGGGGTTGAATCAACCCGCTACACATGTATGGTTTAGGGTTAGGATGGAGTTACGCGTAATTAGGCTGTCAGTCAAAAGTGTTTTGAAAACATGACCTTTGACCGGAACTTGCCGTCATAAGTGACAGCTGTGTTTTTAATCTGTTGTCCATATGTGGGATAGCATGAGAACGGAATGTTAACCGTGCTTTTCACACATACACACACACACACACACACACACACACACATGCGCTAAAAGCGCTTTAAAAAGCACAGACATCACAGCGGACATCAGACCGCCATCAGCAAAAAACCCTGCATCACCATGAGCAACCCAAAGAGAAACTACGTTGTCAGACGTATCACGCTTACCTCTGCAAAGTCGGGTCCGGTTCCTTCAAAGTTTCAGGGTCCTCAATCCAAAATTAAAACCTTGGCCGTCAGGCTGGCGAGGGAACGGCTTGCTCCAATCCTGGAATCTCAACAGCCCTTGCAGACCCTGGAGATCCTACAGCCCAAGCAGACCCTAGAGGCCCTGGGACCCGTGCAACGCGCAGATACCCCGGAGCCCCTGCTGTCTGTGGAGATCCCAGAGAGCCGATACTCTCTGCGACCCGTAGATCTTCCAGACACCAACGATATAGACTGTCCTAAAACCCCGAGTCCCACAGACATCGAGTGTGACTGTGCGGGGTGTCGGATCCCACACCCTTTAGCTACTTTATTGGGCCACAATTCACCATCAACGCCAGTAACATTGCCAGAAGATCAACCTGACGGGTGGATGAGTGACGTGTTCTTCAGACTTGTAAAATCAGCCGTGCTTCATTTGCTCAGCAAAACTCTGGAGGAGTACCAGCATGAGAAATGTCTGGGATGTCGTATTAATCACCCCAGTCAGAGGCAGCACCAATGCTTGGATGTGATCACCGAGGGTTTCTACCAGGAAAACTTTCACTGGTTGATGGGGAGACTCTACACACCGGGGTTTATTCCAGCCATCTGACACACCTTACAACTCCACAACATTCAGGCCGACGATCAACAAATCAAAACTATGGCGCAGACTCTCCTGTTGGAGCTGCAGTCGACGAGAGTCATCCACGAACCCATCAATGATATGTACAAGAAACTGGTTGGAAAAATAAGATTGACCTGGTGCATCTTCAGAAAGCCACTGAGCTATGGGTGAATCCTCTGTTTTGGGATGTCTAAAAAAGGAACAAAATTGTCTAGAATGGGGAGTTTCATCGAGAAACTTTGTAGCAATTTTGAGACCCATCTTAACTCTCTTAGCAAATCTCTTGTATCGTGTTATTGATAGCAGAGTAAATAAAAATGTAGCAGGTGTAAGGGGCAACGTGGAGTGTGAGAGACTGGAAAACCTGCTAGATAAAGTAGGGACTTTATCCATCGATACACCGTGGAAAAGACTGGTACGAGTCTGTGTGACTGAGTGCAACTCCAGCTTCTCCTACAGTTCTAGAGAGATCATTAAAGAAATGGGGAATGACCCTCTCTGGCCTAGTCATCTACTCGCATTCAATGCTTTGTTTGTCAATGTTACTGCAGAACTTTTGCAAGCCAGACACCCTATCAACATCTTTGGTGAACTCCTGAAAATACACGGCGTCATTCGTAATACTATAGATCATTCTGTCCTAACTCAAACTTTAGCTATTATAAAAGGCGGGTGCTAAGTTTCTGATATATTTTGTAGCACTAGTCACACATTTTATCCTGTGTAGATGTTAGTTTTAGTTTTTTTTTAAGAATTTTTTTTAAAATCTTCGATCAAAAGTGTTTTTTTTCACACATACATCGCTACGTTGCAACAATGGTACAAAGATGTTTAATTTAAAGAAGCTGAATAAAGATCCTCTGACCTGTCTTTTTTTTCTCATTCTGATTTCATCATGTCAGAGACACACTTCATGAAAACGGTGTATTACAACCCCTCACACCCAGGTAGCTTCGGAGGTGTAGAACGACTCCACAAGGGCATGCAAGATGAAACGAAGGAGAAGGTTGGTGTAAAAAGGGTCAAAAAGTTTTTATCTGAACAGGATGCTTACACCTTACACAAACCCGCCAGAGTACATTTTCCTAGAAACAAAGTTTTTGTTCTACGACCGTTAAACCAATTCCAAGCTGATCTATGCGATATGCAGGCTTTAGCTTAATACAACGATGGCTACAATTTTATTAACGGTTATAGATGTATTTTCCAAGACGGTGTATGTAGGGCTCTGAAGAGAAAGACGGCCGCTGAGGTGGTATGGGCCCATGAATCTGTTTCTGAAGAAAGCCAAACACCCGTCAAACTACAAACCAGTGCAGGAAAAGAATTTTTCAACAAAAGTTTTGAGGCTTTAATGGAAAAACATGATTGGCATATATATAATGTGCATATATCACTTTCAGCAAATCGTACAGTTTGAAAATGAAGCGCTGCTACGGATGGGAAATAACATGTTAACGTTCATTAATCCTCCAGAACCGTGACGTGCTCAGCCACAGATATTTCTAGATCTATCAGGTATGTACAGTGGCATAAAATGTTTTACCTTTTGCCGCTGGTCCCGTTTTAGTGTGGTCGCTTTCTCACCTGCAGGACCACACCAGAGTTCACCATTTGATTTGAACTGAGACCACCTCTTTCAGGTGGTCTCAGTATGGTTGTTTTGGTACACACTTGAGTGCGATTACCTTGTTCTCACCAGACAAAACAAACGGCACTAACGGAGAAAATGAACTTCAGTTCGATTGAAATGACCTAAAGCCTGCAGGTGTGAAAGCACCTTCTGATGTCAAAGACCTTGGTATTACAAGTTGGACTCTCTGGGATGACAGCGGGTCTGCCTAATGCCATAATACAGGTAGGCCTTACAATTTAAAATATGAAAGCCAGATATGTACTTTTTTTGTAATTTTTCAATGAATCCATGTTTTATAGTCCTTTATGTGGCATAATTATTCCTGCTTAGTTAATTTAACTTAATACTCTGCAACACAGATTACAATAAATGTGTCAAAGCTCATTTAATCTATTTCACATTTGCAGGCCATCAAGGTACAATTTGGGATGGTGGTAGACAGCAAAATTTCTCTCCTTGCTGCTGTCATACTGCCAAAGTTTAAAGTGCACTGGCTGAAGGAAAAGACAAGGAGAGCTGCTTTAAAGGCACTGCTGACCAATGAATGTCGTATGTATCCACACATATGGTATTAGGGGAATTGCTCTGAAATGGGTTACAAGTTATCTATCTGAGAGACAACAATTTGTGAAAATGGGAGAATATCTGTCTGGGTGTATGGGAATTGCCTGTGGGGTCCCCCAAGGGTCAGTATTGGGCCCCAAATTATTTAACATATATATAAATGATATATTCCAAGTTTCTAAATTATTAAAAATAATATTATTTGCTGATGATACTAATTTATTTTATTCTGGAAATAATTATAATCAACTAATCCATACTCTAAATAATGAATTAAATAAGCTAAAAAAATGGATGGATTGTAATAAACTATCACTAAATATAGATAAAACTAAGGTAATGATATTTGGTAATTGTAAAAATAAAGAAGATATACACATTCATATAGATATTGTAGTTATTGAAAAAGTTAAGGAGATCAAGTTTTTGGGTGTAGTACTGGATGATAAAATTAGTTGGAAACCACATGTCAGATACATACAAAATAAAGTTGCAAAAAATATTGCAATTATAAATAAAATTAAGCAGGTCCTAGATTATAAATCACTTCATATTTTGTATTGTTCATTAGTACTTCCATACTTGACTTATTGTATAGAAGTTTGGGGTAACAGTTATAAAAGTAAACTTAATTCATTGTTAATATTACAAAAAAGGGCAGTCCGTGTTATACACAAAGTTGGGTACCTCGAACATACTAATTTATTGTTTTTACATTCGAAGTTATTGAAATTATGGGATCTGGTTCATTATTACACAGCACAATTAATGTTTAAAGTTAGTAAAAACATCTTGCCACACAATATACAGAATCTATTCAGGGAGAGAGAAGGGAAATATAATTTACGGGGGAATACAAAATTTAAAATTCACTTAGTAAGATCTACACGGAAGAGTTTTTGTGTGTCTGTGTGTGGGGTAAAATTGTGGAATGGGTTGGGGGAGAAACACAGGCAATGTCCCAACATCCATATATTTAAATCAACATATAAAGAAATGATTTTTGAGCAGTATGAGAATGAAGGGCAGTGATGTTACATTGTGTCTTCAGTGAGGGAAGGTTGTTGTGTGTTATGGTGATTGTGAAGGTGATGGTGTTGTTTGTGTTTGCATTGAACATGCCAGAATTGTATGTTTATTGTTGTTGTAATATTGTTGGATATGGACTGTCATTGTTGTGTCATTTTTGTTGTATAAATTGACTATGGGTGTATTACAGTGAATGTGGTTGTGGGATAATGATGATTATGAGTAATACTGTAATTTGTTTGGTGTGGAGAAGGGGTGGGACTGTATAAGCCTTGGCTTCTTCCCACTCCTTTTGAACATTTTATTTTGGTTTGTTTTTTTGTTGTGTTTTGAACTCTCTTTTTTTCTTTCTTTAACAATGTTCAAATAAAAATCAATCAATCAATCAATCAATCACATAAAGCAGGAGTTATGTGCACCACACACAGCCACCTCCAGCAGAAGTGAGATTTTTTTGCTTTTGATGAGGATGATCTCACACCAGACACTGAAGTAATGGACTATTTGAAGTCAGGTTCAGACAATGAAGTCCTGAACCGCTTCCCCACAATAAAGACTATACATAAAATACAATTCTGCGATACCCTCAAGTGCCCCAGTAGAGAGACTGTTTAGCCTGGGTAATCTTGTGCTGACTCCAAGCAGAAACAGGTTGTCTGACAAAAGATTTGAGAGACTTGTCCTTGTGAGGTATAACCACTACTGTGAAAAACATGCCCAGTAAGACAGAAAAAAAAATCTGCTGTAAAGTGCAAGTGAATTGTAGTGAGTTTGGCAAGTGTCTACCCTGGTAACTTAGTTTAAAAGTGTCATGATCCTGGGGCACGGATGGGTGCTGTGCCCAGTCTGTAGTTTTAGTTCAGTCTTTTTCTGTTGGTTTCATTGTTATTTTGTACAGTTATTGTCATTGTGCATTTGTAGTTATGTTCTCATGTTGGGGTTGTGTTGTTGTGGTTTCCGGTTATGTTTTATTTTGACAGAGCTCTGCAGCTTCCGGCTGTCAAACTGGTCGGAGCTGCACACCTGTTATTCATTCTGTTATTTTCTCCACTCATGCATCCATACCTGTCTCTGATTATGTACTGCATATAAGGGCATGGCAAACCTCTGTGGTTTGTTGTGTCCTTCTACCACGCGTACCCGTTGTCAGGAACTGTCTACCGAGTCCAGCTGTCAAGGAGAGTAGGAGTACTCCGTTCAGGTATGTTTTCCCTTTATTTCCAGCCGTGAGCCCCCCTGCCTTCGGGAGAGCTCCGGCTGGATTCTACCCGTTGTCTGTAGATGCGCTCACCTCCCCTTAATTCCCCCACATGTACTCAGCCAGCTTTAATTCTAAACAAAGGGGGGTAGCTATACTGGTAAACAGAAGAATACGCTTTGTTGTGAATAATAACAACAGATCCGGAAGGTAGATTTATAATACTAAAAATCTCAGTTCAAAATTTGGATCTATGTATTGAAAGTGTTTATGGCCCAAATGTTGACGACCCATCCTATTTTCACACTTTTTTCACTTCTCTTTCTGAGCACTTGGACACTACACTCGTAATAGGAGGAGACTTCAACCTGGTATGAAACCCTGCAATCTGACAGGCTCAGTGCATCGGAGAATTACCAAAAATGGCAGGCTACTGACACTCTCAAACAATACATGAATGATTTTGGTCTTTGCGATGAATGGCGTTCTCTTCACCCAACTCTTCGGGAATACACTTTTTTTTCATCAGTTTATAGTTCACATTCACATCTAGATATCTTTTTAATCAGTAACTCTATTGTGAGGGACATCACAGACACTGAAATATGTTCAAATCAAGCTACTGTATTAGCGATCACCATCCAGTATCTCTTACATGAGTAAATAGGAAAGCTACAAGGGAAACTAGGAGCTGGAAATTTAATATATCACTACTAAAAGACAAAGACTTTATTAACTGCTTTAATAAAGAGTGGGAATCATATCTGGAATATAATGATGTGCCAGGTTCTTTGGGAAGCAGCAAAAGCGGTCATGCAAGGTAAAATAATCTCTTACTGTTCATATAAGAATAAAAAAGAAAAAGCACTGGTACTGGAGTTAGAACAGAAAATTAAATCACTGGAGACAACCTGTGCCATTTCCCCACAGGAACAGACAACGATCTGAGAAAATTAAAGCTGGAATTAAAAGAAAATACAAACAAAAGAGCACAGTTTTTAATACAAAGACTGCGTCTTGAGAAATTTGAACACAGTAATAAATTGTGGCGATATCTTGCGAACCAGCTTAGATTGAATAAAGAAAAAAACAACTATCCACTCTATTAAGGATATGACTGGAAATATTACCCATGAGCCTGAAGAAATAAATAACTCCTTCAGAAAGTTTTATGAAAACCTCTACTCATCTCAAATTAACCAATCTGACTCAGAGAAAAATAAATTTTTGGACGATATTAATTTACCACAATTAAATAATGAACAGATTGCAGCTCTGGATGCACTTCTTCAGGTGTCTGAACTCCAGGAGGCACTTAAGCACATCCCAAACAACAAAGCTCCAGGACCAGATGGTTTTCCAGTAGAATTTTATAAAGAATTTTGGCCTGTGATGGCACCTACTTTCTTTAAAATGGTGAACCAAATTAAAGAAGATAATATAATCCCTCCAAATATGAATTTGGCTAGTATTATCCTGCTCCTTAAACCTGGAAAAGAACCTACACTTCCATCCAGCTACTGTCTCATCTTACTTATGAATGTCGATCTTAAAATAATTTGCAAAGCTCTCGCCAAAACACTGGAAAGGATAATTCTGTTTATTATACACCCAGATCAAACAGGTTTCATCAAGGGTAGGCACTCGGCTAATAATACATGCAGGCTATTTAATTTAATAGACTACTGCAAGATCAATAACGTAGAAACTACAATCCTGTCCCTGGATGCAGAGAAAGCCTTTGACCGTGTTAACTGGAAATTTCTTTTTATGGTGTTAAACAAGTTTGGGTTTGGGCTGCTCCTCCTGCTTCGATGGTGCTGGAACCTAGGGAGGCCACCCGACATGTTCCACAACAGACATCGGTGGTTGTGGGACTCAGGAAGGCTGCCCGAACTGTCTTGTCCACTAATCAGTCGGGCTTGAGTTCCGTGGGGCCACCTGTTGGACAGTGTTGTGGATCATGAGTGTTTTCTTTTTGTTTTTTTGTTTGTTTTGTCTCGGTCCCTCCATGCCTGGGTTCCCCCTCCTCCCCCTCCGGGGTGGGTTGTTTTTCTTGTTGGGAGGGTCTTCTGTGTGTGGGGGGGTCATTTTTCTTTTGATGTTGCCCTGGGGTGTCTGGGTTCCACCCCTTGGGGAGGGGGGGTTACTGTCATGATCCTGGGGCATGGGTGGGTGCCATGCCCAGTCTCTAGTTTTAGTTCAGTCTTTGTCTGTCTGTTTCACTGTTATTTTGTCCAGTTATTGTCATTGTGTATTTGTAGTTATGTTCTCATGTTGGGGTTGTGTTGTTATGGTTTCCGGTTATGTTTTATTTTGACAGTGCTCTGCAGCTTCCAGATGTCAAACTGGTCAGAGCTGCACACCTATTATTGATTCTGTTATTTTCTCCACTCATCCATCCACACCTGTCAGTGGCTATGTTTACATGGACACAAGTAACCACATTAAAAGCCTGATCGGAATAAAAATGCTTCATGTAAACACAGCAATCTGAATATTCTAACCCGATCACGCTCATTCGGATCAAAATTTCATTCCGATTGAGAGGGGTGGGTTATGCCGATTGTTAATCGGAATAGTGCGCATGAAAACACTTATTCCGAACGTAGGGCAGAAAATATGTTTACTGCGCATGTCTGTACACCAGCCGCAAGTCGACCTGACGTATTTCCACCTTAGCAGCAGCTAGCGGAAAACATAGCGGGAGAAAAACAAAACTGGTCTGTATCGTCCTGCTGTCTCCCTCTGTTCGTCATATGCAGAAGTATGCACTTGTAGCTTCATTACGGAGACCAGCAGAAACAAAAGTACAGTCTGAATAACACAATACAGTTCGATTTCGACAAGAAGCGGGGCTTGCTAACACCGGAAGTTGCTTCTTCTTCTACTATTTTCGAAATGTCGATGTGTGCATGTCAAAATGATTTATTCCGTTCAAATGTGTGACACATGGAAATGCACGTCCTAATCAGGTCAGCTTTTTCAGGATCCATGTAAACAGTAAAATTCTGATCTGAATTGTAATCAGATTGAAGAAATTTTGCCCATGTAACCGTGGCCACTGATTATGTACTGCATATAAGGGCACAGCAAACCTCTGTGGTTTGTCATATCCTTCTACCACGTGTACCCATCCTCAGGAACTGTCTGCTGAGTGTGTTTGGGTCCAGCTGTCAAGGAGAGTAGGAGTACTCCGTCCAGGTATGGTTGCCCTTTATTTCCAGCTGTGAGCCTCCCTGCCTTCGGGAGAGCTCCGTCTGGATTCCACCCCTAGCCAGGCGTTCCCTGGCTACCATCCCCCTGGGCATCGAGTCCCACTCTCCTCCAGCGTTCATCATTGCATACTGTTTATTAGCACCTCACACTTTATAATTTAGTTTTTCTATGTTCACGTTCTTGTCTGTTTTTATGTTAATAAATGTGCAAACTCACAGAGAGCATTTGGTGTCTTACTTTCAGCCGTGAAATGGGCGCTTCATGACATAAAAGTATATTCAATAAGCCATATTGTTTTACTTAAAACTTTCATTATAACTTGATATTCAAGGGTAGTGTTTTATTTTTATTTCAAACAGTAATTTATGTTTGCACTGGATGGCAGGAACTGCCCATTTTTTTAAGGTTTAATTCTTAAAATGTTGAAAAATTAAGTTTGCACTTGGCCACAATATATAAAAGGGATTTAGCTTTGTGCAATGTTTTCAAGCTTTTATTTTGTGAAATTTACTCACAGTAATGTTTTAATTCAATTCAATTCAATTCAATTCAACTTTATTTATATAGCGCCATTTCACAACAACAGTCATCTCATAGCACTATCAACTGAAGGGGGGACCCCCACAGTTGCAGAAAGACCCCAGCAATCAGGCTATCCCCTGTGAGCAAGCACTTGGCGATGGTGGAGAGGAAAAACTCCCTTTTAACAGGAAGAAACCTCCAGCAGAACCAGGCTCAGGGAGGGGCAGTCATCTGCTGCGACTGGCTGGGGGGTGAGGGGATAGAGAAGAAGAAAAGAACAGACATGTAGAGAGCAAACAGCACGATGGGGACTCAATCTATGGGAGAGAACAAACAAATGTTAATGACCAGCAAAAAAAAAATATTTCATAGAGAGTGAGGAAAGGAGTGAGGCCCAGTGCATTACTGGAGGTCCCCCGGCTGACTAAACCTATTAGCAGCATAACTAAGGGAGGGTTCAGAAACACATGATCCCTCCCTAATTGTAGGCTATATCAAAAAGGTAGGTTTTAGCCCTATTCTTAAAAACAGAGATCGAGTCTGACTCCCGAATCCAGATTGGCAACTGATTCCACAGGAGAGGAGCTTGATAACTGAAGGCTCTGCCTCCCATTGTACTTTTGGAGATTCTAGGTATTACAAGTAATCCTGCATTTTGGGAGCGTAGTGCTCTGTTAGGATGATACGGTAGTATCAGATCTTTTAAATAAAAGGAGCCTGATTGTTTAAAGCTTTGTAAGTAAGAAGAAGGATTTTAAACTTAATTCTAAACTCTATGGGAAGCCAGTGAAGAGAGGCCAGAACCGGAGAGATATGATCTCTCTTTCTAGTACCTGTTAAAACTCTTGCTGCAGCATTTTGGATCAGCTGAAGACTTTTTAAAGATGTTTTAGGACAGCCTGATAATAAAGAATTACAATAATCTAATCTCGAGCTAACAGAAGCGTGGATCAGCTTCTCAGCATCACTCTGAGACAAGATGCTCCTAATCTTGGCAATATTACGCAAATGATAGAAGGCAGTCTTAGAAACAAATTTAATATGTGAATTGAAGGACAAATCCTGATCAAAAATAACTCCAAGGTTCCTCACAGAGCTATTAAGAGAAAGAGTAACTGCATCCAAACTGAAAGTTTGATTTGGAAAGGAATTTCTAAGGTTTTTTGGACCAACAAGAATGACTTCAGTCTTATCTGAATTTAATAGCAGGAAATTACAAGTCATCCAAGCTTTGATTTCCTTAAGACAGGCTTCTAACTTGGCTAATTGATTAGTATCATCTGGTTTCATTGACAGGTATAATTGTGTGTCATCTGCATAACAATGAAAATGTATACAGTGCTTTCTAATAATGTTGCCTAACGGAAGCATATATAAACTAAAAAGAGTAGGGCCTAGCACAGATCCCTGTGGAACTCCATGACTAAGCTTTGAGCTGAAAGAAAACTCATCATTTACATGAACAAACTGGAACCTATCAGATAAATAAGATCTAAACCACTGCAACGAAGTTCCATTAAGTCCAACATAGTGTTCTAATCTATCAAGTAGAATATTATGATCAATAGTATCAAAAGCTGCACTAAGATCTAAAAGGACAAGTACAGAAACTAGTCCATTATCAGATGCAATGAGGAGGTCGTTAGTGACCTTCGCTAAGGCTGTTTCAGTACTATGATGGATTCTAAACCCAGATTGAAACTCTTCAAGTAAACCATTTCCCTGCAGGTGGTCAAATAATTGCGTAGCAACAACTCTTTCTAAGATTTTTGAAATGAAAGGGAGATTAGAGATTGGTTTATAGTTAGCTAAAGCTCCTGGATCTAGCGTTGACTTTTTGAGTAAGGGTTTAATTACAGCTGTTTTAAAAGCCTGCGGTACATGGCCTAAAGTTAATGAAGAATTGATTATATGAAGAATAAAGCTACCAATAAGTGGGAAGACTTCTTTAAATAACCTGGTAGGAATAGGGTCTAAAAGACAAGTTGAAGGTTTGGATGAGGAAACTATTTTGTCTAACTCACAGAGGTCGATTGGAGTAAACTCATCAAGACAGACATCAATAGAAGGAGTTGTAATAGTTACAGTATTTAAGTTAACTGTGGGAAGAATCTGATTGATTTTATCTCTGATGGATGAAATTTTATTATTGAAAAAGTTCATAAAGTCCTGACTAGTAAGCTCTAAGGGGATGCTAGGATTGACAGAGTCCTGACTCTTTGTCAACCTGGCTACAGTACTGAAAAGAAACCTGGGATTATTCTTGTTCTCTTCTATTAATGCAGAGTAATAACTCGTTCTAGCTTTTCTAAGAGATTTTTTATAAATTAAAAGATGATTTCTCCAAGCTAAATAGATTTCATCTAAATTAGTAGAGCGCCATTTTCTTTCTAATTGACGAGTCTTCTGTTTTAAGCTACGAGTTTCTGTGTTGAACCAAGGAGTTAAAAATCTCTGATTAGACTTTTTCTTTTTTAAGGGGGCCACCAAGTCTAGAGCCTGATGCAGAGAAGCTGAAACACTATCCACCATGTTATCAATTACAGAAGGAGCAAGCTGTCTATAGCTTATTTCCGTTGTGTTGACACATGGCATAGAGGAAACAATCTGCATAAATTTGGAAACAGCATCATCTGAGAGGCATCTACTGTGATAATATTTTTCTTTAGGAGCCAAATAGTCAGAAATAGTAAAATCAAAGGTTAACAGACAATGGTCTGACAGTACAGGGTTATGAGGAGACACTACAAGATTTTCTATTTCTATGCCATATGTCAGAACAAGGTCCAATGTATGGTGGAGGTAATGAGTAGAATTTCCTACTTTCTGAGAAAACCCAATCGAGTCTAATATTGAATTAAAAGCCACATTAAGGCAGTCACTATTTACATCCACATGTATATTAAAGTCCCCTACTATAATTATTCTATCAGATTTCAGCACTAAATCAGCTAAGAAATCAGCAAATTCGGATAAAAATTCTGAATAGGTTGATGGGGGACGATAAACTATGGCAAATAAAATTGGGTTTAACCTGAAATTGCTAAAGTGCCCAACACTGAGGACCAGGCCCTCAAAGGAATTATAACATGTTTTTTGCTTTACATTAACTAGTAATTTGGAATGGTAAATTGTTGCTACTCCTCCTCCACGACCAGAACTTCTGGGATTTTGACAGTTTAAATAGCCAGAGGGAGTTGATTCATTTAAACCAACATAATCCTCTTGTCCTAACCAAGTCTCTGTAAGGGAAATTAAATCAATCTGATGATCAATTAACAGATCATGGACTAACAGAGACTTGGGAGTTAGAGACCTAATATTTAATAAACCACATTTAATTTTTAAATTATGAGGAGGAACAGAGGCCAAATCATTCAATTTAGAGGCTTTATGTTTAATTTGAGTTTTACCAATATTTTGCTTTATCACTTTGGGACGCTTATACATTATATTTTTATTCACTTTGGAGGGAGCAGACAACGATTCTCTGATGGGGAAGACAGGGGCTAAGCTGAGGGGTGGCGGATGAAGAGGAGCTGCAGAGAGGCGTGTAAGACTGCGACTCTGCTTCCTGGTCCCAACTCTGAGTAGTCACGGTTTTGGAAATTTGGATAAAAAAGATGCCAGATTGTTAGATAAATGAGAAGCACCATCCAAAGTGGGATGAATGCTGTCTCGTCTCATAAGACCAGGTTTTCCCCAAAAAGAGCTCCAATTGTCAATGTAGCCCACGTCATTTTTAGGACACCACACAGACAGCCAGCGGTTCAAGGATGACGAGCGGCTAAACATGTCATCACTGGTCAGATTGGGGAGGGGCCCAGAGAATACTACAGTGGCAGACATCGTTTTTGCAAAGTCACACACCGATTCTATATTAAGTTTCGTGACTTCCGACTGCCGGAGACGGATGTCATTAATGCCGGCGTGAATAACAATTGTGGAGTATTTACAGTTACTTTTAGCCAGCATTTTCAAATTTGACTTGATGTCGCCTGCTCTGGCCCCAGGAATACATTGGACTATGGCCGCTGGAGTCTCTAGGTTCACGTTTCTGACTACAGAGTCGCCAATGATCAGAGTTTTTTCCTCAGCGGGTGTGTCGCTGAGCGGGGAAAAACAATTAGAAACGTGAACAGGTTGGTGGTGAACCGGGGCTTTGCGACTAGGCTTCCTTCTCACCGTCACCCACCCAGTCTCCTCGCTGCTGAGGAGAGCCGGGGAACCGCTGACAGTGGGACCTAAGCTAGCTAGCTCCGCTGCAGCTAATGGGCGTCCGTCGAGATTAACTGGCGCAGACGGTGTTTCAATGCAGCGGAGCCGGGATTCCAAATCAGACAGCCTCGCCTCGAGCGCCTCAAAAAGACAACATTTATTACATTTACCGTTATCACTAAAAGAGGCAGAGGTGTAGCTAAACATCTGACAGAGAGAGCACACCAGAGGAGGAGAGGAAAGGGAGGTAGTAGCCATAGCTAGTGGCTGGAGAGCTGGAGAGCAAACCACACAGGCAGACAGCAAAACAGGAAGTGACGATACGTTACCACAAGGAAGTGACGTTACGTTACCACAAGGAAGTGAATACTGATGAATGCTTTTACATTTCTGTTAAGTGCCATCAGGGAGATTTTAATTTTACATTAAAGACAGAAGAGAAAAAAGCTTCTTCTTTGTCTTATTTGTCAGTATAGGCTATAAAAATGTGTAGTTTGGACATATACAGTTTAACTTATATGGAAATATGGTACATTTCACTGATGCTATCTGAAAGTACTCCAGAAGTAATCTGTAATTGATTACTTTTGACAATGAGTAATTAAGTAAAGTATGGGATTACATTTTTAAAAAGTAACTAGTAATTGGTAATGGATTACTTTTTTGAGTAACTACCCCAACACTAATAACTCGGCTTGCTAGCTTACATAGCTCAAGCAAACGGTTCAAACAGAACCAGACCCTCCAGGATTTCGCGAAGTTGCGATTCTACCAATTCCCGCAATTTCAGTAGGTCCTGTATAATTTGAATTTTGTCCAATCACCGCAACTTTCCTGCAATTTTGGCCAATTGTTGTCAACTTGCACTGATTTCGCCAGTCAAATTTGTCTCTCAGTAGCGCGCAGATGTGTACGTCATCAGTCTGACCAATCAAATGCAGTGCTGCACCGCACTCACTTCTGTGTTTACAGTGAGAATATATCGAACACATCAGCAAAAAACAATGTGTGATTTAAAAAAAACCCACACACACTCACCTGCGAGTTTTCCCACATCGTTTCTTCATCCATCTCCCCCGGCCCACCGGTGAACGTCTCCTCAAGTCTCCGTAATGACCACTTGTATGAAGTGCCGGGTTTGCTTTTTTTTTTTTCCTTGAAATCTTAATATTGATTAATTATGTAACCAGTATTTTGAATCAATGATTTTTTTGCTCCTTCCTATTGTTCCTCGTATTATTCTTATTCTTATGTTTGTACCCACTATCCTGTTGGCAGGCGCGTCTCTGATGCAGCCGTGTCACTGGAAATGCAGGTTCATTTTCTGTGTCAAGTCAAATTCTCTCGTATGTTATCAGTGATCTGTTAATGTACTTGGCAATAAATCTTTTCTGATTCTGATTCTGATTCTGAAAAACGTCCGCCTGCCTGAAAGCACCGCCGTCTCGGGAGCATGTGCACCCAGACACACCATAAAACCACACAAAAAACAAGTGAATCTAATATTACAGCAAGTGTTGTAACAGTTTATACGTCTTTAGAGGTAAAAGTCACTACTACATCTTGTCAGTGAGTTTTAAAGTTGGGACTCTCCGGGCTGGACATGAGCCAATGTGCGATTCAGGCAATCCCCAAGGAGAGCCCCGCAACTTACCGCAACAATAGAAAAAAAAAAAAAATCCTGCAAAATCCTGGAGGGACTGAACAGAACTCATGCATGATAATGGGGGTCCATGACAGTGGGGCCAAAGTCTGCTGTCTCTGACTGCCTTGTTACTCTCAACAGTAAATCTTTCACTGTAGATCTAACTTTTATTGTAAATTTACAGAATTTGCTGCTGAATTTGATTTTTTGTTGCTTTAATATTAATTTAAAAGATGTTTGAAACTCATGAATTAGTAACTTTTATTGCAATTTTGTGAGGTTTTTCTGTCATGAACTTCAGACTTTTTGTAAAATTAAAACTATGTACCTTAAATATAACAAACAAACACACAAAGCTTCATTAGTTCTACATAATCCAGTCTGTGTGATTTTATTTTGGAAACTGAAGTTATTGTTTCTCTTCTTCCTCAGACTCAGAATGTGGACTTCCACTTTGGTGTTTTATTCTCTAGCACTCAGCACAGACCAGCAGGTTTCCACAGAGCTGCAGATATGATGGACATTTGGTTCTAATGGTGGCAACAGCAGACAAGCTAATGAGTTAGAGTGATCCATATTAACCAGAATCTATTTGAATCAATTGGCACCAATAACAACACAATGCCACCCAAAAGGAATGTAACATATGATGAGGTTGAGGAATTTAAAAAAAATCACTTGACTTTCTCTCAGAAGAGGTAACTGTGGTGAGAAAACAACAAAAACAGATAATTGATTTGGTGGAAGAGGTCAAAGCCTTGAGGCTGAAAAATGAGGAGAAAGACAAAAAGATTGCTTTTCTGGAAAAAAGGGTGGACAACCTGGAACAGTACACTCGAATGAATGACATTATTGTTCCAGGATTAGAAACACAGCCCAGACCCTATGCCCAGGCTGTGGCAAGAATGGATGATACAGATCTTTGTGAACTGGACGCCAGATCGGTGGAAGAACAGGTGACAACCTTCCTCCATTCTAAAGGCATAGAGATAGACAGTAACAACAAAGAGGCTTGTCATCCTCTTCCTAAAAGAAGGAAGGGTGAAAAATCGGCAATAATCATCCGTCTTACAAACAGAAAGTATAAAATGGATCTGTTGAAACAGGGAAGGAAGCTGAAGGGGACAGAAGTTTATCTAAATAAGCACCTGACCAAGAGAAAGGAGACATCGCCAAAAAGGTGCGTTTCTTGCGAAAACAGAAGAAAATCCAATCAACCTGGACTTTCAACTGCAAAGTCTTTATAAAACTGAATGGAACACCAGAGGAGTCCAAAGTGCTGGTAATCAGAAATGTGGAGGAGCTGGATAAATATATGTAACGAAGTAAATCACAGTGAGGACGAATGTTTACTTTAAAAAAACAAAACAAAAAACTTATGACTGACTTTAGTAGAAATCAATCATCCCCAGTTGGAGGAAGTCATCTGATACATAGAGTGAGGAAATTCAGACTCTGAAAATATGCCATGATGTTGAACATAAACCACAAGAGATGGAGAATGATATTGATCCTGATAACCACTTCTTCAACAATATTCATAATCACTGTGAATATTATACTGAAAAGCAATTCAAAAGTCAAGTGCAATTAGATGGGAAAGTATCGATAATACACTTCAACAGCAGAAGTCTTAACAAAAACTTTCCACAGATTCAGGACTATTTAAAACAGCTAGATAAAAAATTTACAGCTATCGCAGTCTCTGAAACTTGGCTCAATGAAGAGCAGGCTTTTCTGATGACAATGGAGGGATATCAGATGTTTTATACTAATAGATCTCAAAAAAAGGGTGGTGGTGTTGCACCTTATATTGATGACCTGTATAGGTGTAAACTTGTAAATGGAATGTCCTTTGCACTACCAGGGATTCTAGAATCAGAATCTAGAATCACAGTTCACACTGCTACACTTATTGATAACCTGTTTGTTAATATTATTGATAAGAAAATAGAAAGTGGATTATTGATAAACGACATAAGTGACCATTTGCCAGTCTTTGCACTTATCCATGGCCACACAGGGGCCAATACAGAAAAAACTTTAAAATCTTTCAGATACAAATCACAAAATGCAATCAGTTCTTTTAAAGAAGACCTGCTGAAGCAAGACTGGACAAAAGTCTATGTATCAGATGTAAATGAAGCCTATGACACATTCATGAACACTGTAACCACTCTTCATGAAAAAAAATTGTCCATTAGTAAAGAAAAAGCTGAAACAGAAATTTGTCGACAAGCCATGGCTAACCAAAGGATTACAAAAGCGTGTAAAAAGAAAAATTCAATATATAAAGCTTTTCTAAAGAAAAGGACAAAAGAAGCAGAGCAGTGGTATAAAACATACTGTAACGTGCTGCTCGACATGGCGACGTCCAACCGGGAGATTTGAACTCACGCCTCGTGTTCCGGAGTCCCACACCCTACCTGTGTCGCCAATAGGGTCAACCCACTTGGCAAGCCAAGTAGGGTGCTCATATTGAGTTCGCTACACTACTCCCCTCTGGTTCTCGACATCGTCCCGTTGTCAGCGCCCCATTACTGCTTTGGACAGGAGATCCCACTTCTGACACCAGTGTAACGTGCTGCTCGACATGGCGACGTCCCACCGGGAGATTCGAACTCACGCCTCCCGCTCCGGAGTCCCGCACCCTACCTGTGTCGCCAATAGGGTCAACCCACTTGGCAAGCCAAGTAGGGTGCTCATATTGAGTTCGCTACACTACTCCCCTCTGGTTCTCGACATCGTCCCGATGTCAGCGCCCCATTACTGCTTTGGACAGGAGATCCCACTTCTGACACCAGTGTAACGTGCTGCTCGACATGGCGACGTCCCACCGGGAGATTCGAACTCACGCCTCCCGCTCCGGAGTCCCGCACCCTACCTGTGTCGCCAATAGGGTCAACCCACTTGGCAAGCCAAGTAGGGTGCTCATATTGAGTTCGCTACAATACAAAAATAAGTTAATATATATAATGAGATGTAGAAAAGAGACTATTACAGTAAGGAACTGGAGAAAAACAAAGATAACATTAAAAATACATGGACAATACTTAACAATATTCTTGGAAATAAAAACAGAAATACAAGCTACCCAACCAATCTTTCAAAAAAAAAACCAAAAAAAACCAAAAAACGACTCAGTGTGAATGCAATCTCACCTGCAGATGAATTTAATAACTTTTTTGTTAACATTGGTCCTAATTTGGCTCGAGAAATACCCATTACAGCACCTACAGGTGATACAATAAGCAAAAACATTGCTATAAAAGACTCCATTTTCATAAAGAACACAGACGAGAGAGAGGTCATTGAAATTGTTAAATCGTTTAAAAGTAAAACATCTATGGATTGTGATGGTATTGACATGCTTTTAGTCAAAACTGTCATTGAATGCTTAGTGAAGCCACTGATGTATAACTTGTCTCTCCAAACAGGTATATTTCCCAATGCAATGAAAATAGCTAGTGCGGCGGCATGAAATAATAAGCAGCGATGCTGTGGTTTTAAGCAGAGTTTTATTAATCATACCGCCGTCATGAGCTCCGCTCCCGGCGCCGTGCATGCGCGCCGGGAGCGAGCTCAGCGGCTCTCAGAGAAGGAGGACACAAAGTCCGTGTCCAGCAGCAGCAGTTGCAGAAGTGATATTGAGAGAGCGAGTTACAGAACCTGTGCAGTATTTATACCCAACTCAGACAATACATCAAAGTGGATTCACAGCAGTTGGTACGATCAAAGGGACTGCGGAACAGGCATGAGACATTTGCATTTAAGAGACCTACATAACAATAGGCAGATTTGCTAGCCTCTGCTCCAGGTGCAGGACAAAGAGGTTACAAGGCACATCTACATATTGATCTCAGCCTCTAGGTCACAGTAAGGGCAGGACGCATGAACACTATACATGAATGGCACATTGCATCACAATACATGCATGGCACATTGCATCACAATACATGAATGGCACATTACATCTCAGTAGTGCAGCGGGAAAAACCGAGAGAAGAGAGCTGACTGTCCTTAATCTGTTGTGGGGGTTAACCGAACCGCCCACACGCTCCACCCCAGAGGGCACGGCAGGGGGCCGAGACCTCGATAATCCCTCTATGGGAGCGAGCTGTGGGAGAAGCTCACTGCAGGGGGGAGGGAGGAGGGGGGTAGTAAGTGCTGGCAGGGGGACGGTGAAATCGTCCGAGCCGCGCAAAAATTGCTTGTGGGTCCGCGATGTCGAAGGGCTGTCCTGTTGAACGTGCGGAGGTCCGCAAGAAGAAAAATTAGTCTCTGACTCCTCTCGTGGCCATGAAGAAAACAGGAGCGGTGAGGCTGCGTAGCGGCTGTAAGGAAAAAAGAAGCAGGGGGACTTGGCTTGTTGGCTTTAGGTGCAGGAGCAACCCTAAACCCCCCGGGAACAGCTGACGGCTGAAATCCCTTTGTGCGCCGTGGCTGAGACCATCAGTAAATCCTGTGAACAAGTTGCTTGCGTGCCTCAGGTGAACGAGCAACCCTGAAGGGCCTGTGTGCAGCAGTGCAGGAGGATGGTGGTCTCTGAAGCCATTATCGTCCCGTGCATGATGCACCGTCCTCGTAACTTCCCAGTGCGTGTGCCAGGGTTCCGTGTGTGGGTGGACCAGCTGGAGAGGAGAACCAGGGTGCAGAATCTTGGAGGGGATCGGCGCAGACGGCGCCGTTAAAATCCAGGTTTGAGCTGTGGCTGCAGCTTGGCCATGGTGCGTTGGAGCGGTGGGAGGAAATAGACGAACTTTGTCACCGCTCGGCCGTGGTGCGTTCAGGTCCACGCACTGCGTCCTCCGCCGGCCCTGGAGGTTGCCGTCGTGGAGAAGGGACGAGGTGCCTGCGCTCTCGTGTGGAGGAGCTGCGAGCGCGGCCGGTCCAGCGTGGATGAGCAGATCTCAGACGTGCAGATCTCATCATGAAGAACGGGTCACCAGTGCAGCTGTCCAGATCAGAAGGTTGCTTCGCACAAAGCGTGTGCGTCTTCGGGGTCACCAGTGCAGCGGCATGAAAAAATAAGCAGCGACGATGCTGTGGTTTTAAGTAGGTTTTATTAATCATACCGCCATCACAAGCTCCGCTCCCGGCGCCGTGCGTGCGCTCCGGGAGCGAGCTCAGCGGCTCTCAGAGAAGGAGGACACAAAGTCTGTGTCCAGCAGCAGGAGTTGCAGAAGTGAGATTGAGAGAGCGAGTTACAGAACCTGTGCAGTATTTATACCCAACTCAGACAATACATCAAAGTGAATTCACAGCAGTTGGTACGATCAAAGGGACTGCGGAACAGGCATGAGACATTTGCATTTAAGAGACCTACATAACAATAGGCAGATTTGCTAGCCTCTGCTCCAGGTGCAGGACAAAGAGGTTACAAGGCACATCTACTGTACATATTGATCTCAGCCTCTAGGTCACAGTAAGGACAGGACGCATGAACACTATACATGAATGGCACATTGCATCACAATACATGAATGGCACATTACATCTCAGTAGTGCAGCGGGAAAAACCGAGAGAAGAGAGCTGACTGTCCTTAATCTGTTGTGGGGGTTAACCTAACCGCCCACACTAAAGTAATTCCGATATACAAGACGGGTGACAGAGGGGAATTTTCAAACTATCGACCTATTTCACTATTGCTGCAATTTTCCAAGATACTTGAAAAAATATTCTGTGAGAGAACTGACAACTTCATAATGAAGAATAATTTATTGTGTGAGCAGCAATATGGGTTCAGACACAAGAGGACAACTGCATTTGCTCTAATGGAATTTATAGAAAAAATATCAACTGCCATTGAAAATAAAGAGTATTCAGTTGGGGTATTCCTGGAACTTAAAAAAGCATTTGATACAGTGGATCATAAATTATTATTAAAGAAACTACAAAATTATGGTATTGGGGGTAGCACTGTCCTGGTTATGTAGTTACTTAAAGAACAGATATCAGTATGTATGTGTTGGTAGCAAAAACTCACAATTACTGAAGGTTACTTGCAGAGTCCCACAGGGTTCAGTTTTGGGGCCATTGTTATTTAACATGTATATAAATGACTTATGTAAAGTTTTGGAAAAAATGGATTCAATATTGTTTGCAGATGACACTAATTTATTATGCAGTGGAAGCAATTTGGAACAACTTTTGGATACACTCAGAAAGAAATTAGGAAAGCTTAAACTGTGATTTGATTCAAACAAATTAATGCTCAATTTAAGTAAGACAAAATGTATAATTTTTAGCAATCACCACAACGACTCAGTATCTAAACTCAGTGTAAATGGTGTACAGATTGAAAGGGTATCCAAAATTAAATTTCTTGGAGTAATAATTGATAATAAACTGTGTTGGAAGTCACATATTAATTATATTAAAGGTAAAATATCTAAATCAATCGCAATACTACACAGAGTGAAATATTTGCTGAATCAACCCACACTATATACTTTGTATCATTCATTAATACTCCCATACATGACATATTGTACTGAAGTATGGGGAAATACATATAAAACAAACATATATCCAATATTTATGCTTCAGAAGAGAGCTATTAGAATAATAAAAAAAAAGCTGCTTACAGGGAACCAACAAACCCACTTTTTCTTAAATTAAAAGCTCTCAAGTTGAAAGATCTGGTTGACTTTAAAACTGCAGTAATAATGTTTAAAGCTAAGAATCTATCACTACCCGCAAATATCCAAAAGTTGTTCCAAATAAGGGAGAAACAATAACATTTCAGAGGAACATGTATATTTCAAAAACCTTCAGTGAGAACTACCACCAAGCAACACTGTGTTTCAGTGCAAGGAGTCAGATTATGGAACGATTTTGGACCTGAATTAAAATCATGTACAACGCTTGGACAATTTAAACAAAAACTAAAGGAAGAAATACTCCAAACATATTTACAAGACGACATGTAAAATCACATAAGAATTATCATATTCAGTCTGTGTTGTACTGTTGCTTATTTTTTTTCCCGTTTTTTTGTCACGTTTTGTCTTAGCTTTGTTCTGAATTGTAATCATTCCTGTTTTGTTTTTCTTCTGAATTCTTGGATGGAATATGGGTGGGCAATATAAGCTGCGGCTTCAGCCATCACCCTTTTCGGATAACTTATGTTGAACTGTATAATCAGATGAGTTATTGTTTAATTTGACCTCGTTAGATTTTCCCCCCTTTGTTATATTATTCTGTTCTTTTCTTTTAATCTATCCGAAATAAAGAAAGATTCATTCATTCAGCTACACCAGCTAGTCATCCATGAGGAGCAGAACAGGAGCCGAACCACCGACACCGACCACATGAAGGGTATAGTCCGTCTGTAAATATGATAAGCAGCACCGCACCGAAGAGACTCATTCGGGAGTAAAACTGCAGCCAGAGCTAACAGACTAACTGCTATATCGGGAAATGACACGAGACGGAGAGCTTATTGAAGGACATCCAACTGAGCTTTATGATACAGAACGCTCAACTATACAGAGTGGGTCGTGCCCGCCTGACGTCATCCTGTGGGTGGGCACGGCATCCCAGACGCCCAGATCCCATACACAACACTGGTACTGTATCAACAACACTGAAGAATGGGACGGTTTACAGTTTTCTTCGGTTACCGCTTTGGATCTCAATAACAGCCACACGGAGTCATCATCTGAATAAGTCATAGAAACAGTCTGAATAATCCGGCACGACTTTCATACATGTTTTCATCACCATGATGAAAACACATATTGCCAGCCGCGGTTGCTGTGGGGTTGTTTAAAGCGGTCACAAGCTAACTATCACAATGACGTCACTTCCGCGTTTACAATCGTCCGCTACCAACACAAAAACACTTTAATTACTGCGTGTGCTTATTTTTTTGGAAGCATTTAACATCGCGTTAATAGGTCGATATAAAGTTATGACTGAACAATAGAACGTACTGTACATATAAAAATTATTTTCAAAACATCTGATCACGTGACCGGATGTAGCCGCATTAGCTTAGCTTGTGTCGGTGGTTCAGTTGAAACAATGAACGGAGTCAGATCAGTGTTTTATTGAGTTAGACAACAACGTGTTCATATTATCAGAGAGAGACCAACTGTTGTTGAAAGAGAAACACGCAGAGAGGCTGAAAAAAACATCCAACAGGACAAAAAAAGTTGGAAAGTCAGAAGAAACTGTTGGATTTCATGAAGCTGCAAATAGCAACAGGTATGTGAAACTACAGTGGGATAACACCACTGATCTCTATAAAAAAAACTGGATAGTGCACAGAGCTGAGTGAAGCTGTTATGTATGGAAATACCTGGGTGATGAATGAGGCAAGAAGAAGTTGGCAAACACAGTTTGATGGAACTTGAAATAGCAGTTACATGGCAGGCACCTGGCGTGAGCACCGGTCAAAGAGACCATAAGATGGTGGTCTGCCCACTATATTGAGCAGTGCAGTGACCTGAAGGGACGTCCATGCACCACACTGCACTTCACAATAAAATGCTGTAATTCCATATACCACATTTCCCCCCCCCCCCTTAGAAAACTCCAAAACCACACACACACAATTGAACCCCCCCCCCCCCCAAATTTAGGACCCGAAACACACACTAAAATAACAAAAACTAATGTACTAAATTGGCTAACACACTCACACAAAGCAATCTAAAATAGGGCTGGCGGGTGGACTGCCGCACAGTCTGCACGGCATGGTGGATTATTCTGCCACCAAATAACTAAAGAAGTCCTTCAGTAAACTAAAATCACAGCCGTGCTGTTAAACTAGAACACAAATATGCGCACACACACTATATATATATATATATATATATATATATACAGTATATATATATAAACAAACCCAAAACAACATGCAAAACACACAGAACTATAAACACTCTTTTTACAGCACACTCAGTTGGGTGAGAGAAGTAGAACTAGTGATGTTAAAACCAAGGCTTCATGAAACAATGAGCAACTTTGAGACAATTGCATCATGAGCAACACAGTGTTATGAAACATGTAATAAAGACTACCATGTGGTGACTGACTGTCAGAACTGCATCTGAGTATTGAAAAAGGGCAATACTCTATATCGCAGGTTGCACTACACTTTTTCATTTTCTCAGACAGGCTTTTTTTGTTTTTGTTTTTTTTTGTTACTTATTTGTACCCGTAGGAAGATTTGGTTTGCAGTCTGGTGACAAGCCACCGGCTGCCGGTCGCTGCGTGCGCGAGCGCCCTAAACCTACATGTTTTTTGGTATGCGGGAGGAAACCGGAGAAATCCCGGAGTAAACCCGCGCAACACGGGGAGAACATGCAAACTCCACACAGCTCACTGTTGGTCGGGGGCTGGGATCGAACCCACGATCTCACGATCCCCGCGACCCCCCGGCCGAGGGTAAACTGTGCTGCCACAGTGCTAAACCACTGCGCCACCGTGCAGCCTTGTAAAAATTCTGTCAGTTATCTCTCATTTTAATTGACTTTAATTAGATCACCCTCCATATAATCTGTCAAGTGATAGACAGCTTTCAGCATTTGTAGTCATTGCTGGAAAAATTCTGTGGAAGGACAATTTTCAGTGAATGAAACCTCTGATATGTGTGTGTGTGTGTGTGTGTGTGAGAGAGAGAGAGAGAGAGAGGGGGCCACATTTTCCTGGACGCCACCCTCAGCAGCTGACTGTCGCTGTTCCATCCCCCGCTGTGTAACGATAGTAGCCTCCGGAAGCACAGCCGCTGATGTCACACAGCGAGATTCTGACGCACCATCAGGTCAGTGCTCCGTCCCCTCCTCCGAAGCGGTAGCAGCTGCCGGCGGCACAGCTGTTGACGTCACACAGGGAGATGATTGTGACGCACCATCAGTGACCTTTTTGGCGCCATCGCCATCCACGCTCCCGACTGCAAGCTGGGCCGCGGGCGGTGCAGCCGGGCCGTCCACAGACACAGTGGCAGGCTCCGGAGCTGGGGTA
Organism: Pholidichthys leucotaenia; assembly: GCA_020510985.1. Taxonomy (NCBI): domain Eukaryota; kingdom Metazoa; phylum Chordata; class Actinopteri; order Cichliformes; family Pholidichthyidae; genus Pholidichthys; species Pholidichthys leucotaenia. Next base: position 122,833,687 of record CM035841.1, read on the forward strand.
GCGTGAGCGGAGGCCGCGCCGCCGTCCTCAGCTGCGGCGTGAGCGGAGGGCTCGCCGCCGGCACCATCCGCGGCCCCATCAGGGCCCTCCGCCCGCTGCCTGTGCGGACAAGCGAACCGTTTATGGCCCACGTCTCCACATTCAAAACACTTCATCTGTCCCGAGCTCGCATACACCATGTAAGATCCGTCCCCGTGCTTGACCCTGAAGGAGACTTCCAGAGTCTGAGTGGGCGAGTCGAGAAACATGAACACCTGTCTCCTGAGTGATTTCACATGTTTGAACTTGGCGGCCTTGCATCCCAAAGGCAGAGTCGTAAACGGGCCCGCAAACTTCCCAAATCTCCGTAGCTCCATCGCCAGCTGCTCGTCAGTGATGAAAGGTGGAACTCCTGAGACGGTGATTCTCGTTGATGGGACAGATAAGGGGGACACCTGTACATACGTTTCCCCGATAACCACACCGCTTACAATCAGGGTGTGGACATCGTCTTCAGCTGCCAGAAACACAACTACAGCTCTATTCATTCGGGAAGCAAAGCAGACCGCGTCAGGGCCCACCTGCTCGGCCACAGCCTCCAGGACCTCCTCCACAGTAAGGAGAGAGAGAGAGAGAGAGAGAGAGTGACAGTGTGCAGGGCTTGACATTAACACCGGCCAATTGCTGGTGAATTTCAGCAGTGGTAAGACAGCTACACTCTACACTGACTTTGGCCATGTGCAGCCATGAAGGGGTGTCCCACCCCATAGGGGTTGGGACACCCCTATGGGTTGGGACACCCAACTGCACGTTGGCTGCACGGTGCACGTTGGCTGCACGGTGTGGGCTGCACGGTGTGGGCACAGTGCACGGTGTGGGCTGCACCGTGGGCTGCACGGTGGTGCAGTGGTTAGCACTGCGGCAGCACAGTTTACCCTTGGCCGGGGGATTGTGGGGATCGTGGGATCGTGGGTTCGATCCCAGCCCCTGACCAACAGTGATCTGTGTGGAGTTTGCATGTTCTCCCCGTGTTGCGTGGGTTTACTCCGGGATTTCTCCGGTTTCCTCCCACATGCCAAAAACATGCATGTTAGGTTAATTGGCTGTTCTAAATTGTCCCTAGATATTTGTTTCCTATAGGCCCTTAGAATAGAGGGTTAGTATTAATGAAAGCGCTTTGAGTGGTCTTTGTGACTAGAAAAGCGCTATATAAGTGCAGGTTAGTTAGTTAGTTAGGGGTAGTGATGTTCCACTCAATATGCCCACTCAACACTGATTCGTGCAATATAAAGCAGAAGTATCATGAGCAGTTTTTTTTAATTTAATAGAATAAAATACAACATACAAACTCTCGATGAGGAAAAAGGTTACAAAAGAGTTACAAAATCAGAACTTTCACAAAAATATACAATCAGTCAAACTTCACATTTCAGTTAACAAGAAAAAAAGGGGTATATTAAAAGAGAGAGCGTAAAGAGCACAACAATTCTCTGATAGTCTTTTTTTTATTATAGTAATAGGAGCTGTCCAATGTCTCTTGCAATTTTTTTTTGCATCATGAGCAGTGCATCGAGCGCTGTTTCAGCACGCCTACAGTTACGTGACCGTAGCAAGCGAGGCCTCGTTATGTCTGTCACATCACATGACTTGAGGGTTCGCAGGAATGTATGCAACACCCAGCCCTCTCAAATTTCTTGCCAGGTGTCAAATCACGTGATGTGACAACAAGGCCTCGTTCGCTACAGTCACATGACTGTGGCCATGTTGACACAGTGCTCAACACTGCTCGCAACACTTCCATGTTATATTGTTTGAATCGGTGTTGAGTGGGCAGTGTCGAGCATAGCATCACTAGGTCAGACCGGCATGGGGGGCCCAGGGCAGCTCCTCAGCAAGCGCGCCCCTGGAAGCAGCAAGCCCCTGGGACAATGGCTGATCTTCTGGACAGTGGAGCCCGACTCCTTCATCACCAACACTGACTCCCGTCCAGCCTTGTCACCCGGAGCATCTTCCTGGACATGCCGAAGCTGATTGTCGTGCCTCGATGAGCCGTCAGAAAACCGGAAGTATGCTGCACCCAACTTCACCACTATGTGTAGGCATCCTCGATGTTTAGCTGGCTGTTGTTTGGCCCATCTTCGCCGTGGATGTTCATCACCCCGAACCAAGTCCAAAACCCTCAGCGGGGTCCGGCTCAGCCTGACATGGTGCTGCTGAGCATGCGGTAACTCCATGCTCGTCGGCCTGGCCCCGTCCTCTTCTAAAACCATTGTAGCAGTCACCGTCATAGCTGCAGACCCTCCATCCTCCTGCAGCCAAGCTCCGGAGGCATCTGGGGCTAGCATGGTGTCACTCGCCGACGCAGATGCCCTGCTGCCACGCTCGGTACCCCCCTCTACCATGTACCGAGCGCCGGCACTGAGACTCTCCTGCGCCGAACCTGAGTGAAACTGGTCCTGCTTGACTGTCGTGGTGTCCATTAGCTCCTCATCCCACACAACATTCTCTTCGACCACCGGAACCAGAGGGTTCCAGCGGCCACAACCCGACCATTCGTTACCGGCACCATCTTTAATGCTGAAACCCATTCCATAAAACAAATCACAGCCCATGATGTCATCGCCTTGTGCGGTCACGTGGAACGTGAAGTCAACCATCTTTGCAGACTTGTACTGGACTGTTAACTCCAAAGTCCCAACCATGCATAGCCTGCTACCTCCATAACCATACAACGGTGCCGGGCTACCTTTAATCCTGTAGTGGAGGAAGAACTTCCTCACCTTGGCCCAGTTCAGCAACGACCCCTCCGCCGCTGTGTCGAGCAGCAGTGGCACCTCCACGCCATCCAACTCCACTGCGCAATACATGTACCCGTTTGTGCTGGCGGAGACCGTATGAATGGTTGTCGGGGGCGGGCGGAGTGATTTCTTCCGTTCAGATACATGGCACACTCTAGCATAATGGTTCAAGCATCCGCATCTGCTACAACGTTTTCCCCTAGCTGGGCAGGCCTTCGCCTTATTTCGGTGCGTTGCAGACCCACAACCCTTGCACAGGGGGTGTCCCAGGGCAGACCTTCGGCTGGCAGCATTGGTTTCCGTAACGTCATCATCCAAGCTATCCTCACTTTCCGAGTCCGCAACATTTGCTGCAGCGGGAGACTCCGGTGGCCTCTGTGACTGGCACCAGGCTAGCTTGTCTGCAACCTCCAGCTGGAGAGCTAGTTTGACAGCTGGCAAACGGCCGCTAAGTACACGCACTGCTGGTGATGGTGTGATGAGAAGCACCTGTGCGAGGACCGGGAAACATGATCAGCGGGATTTTTAATCAGCTGGTGATAATGATAGAGGGAATGTGGCTGGACCGATGAGCGTCAGCATGGGATTACAGAAAGTAGGTCAAAGCTGCTCGTAAATCCATTAATCCTTCCCCTCCTTGTGCGCTCCTCCTGCGCAAAAGCGCACGAGGAGGCTTATGACAGTCGGAGCTGAAGCGTGTGATGTGGCCTTTCACGGCCTGCTGTTTATCTAAGCCTGCGACACAACGCGAAGGCATAGCTGTAAAATTAAAACAAGAAACCAGAGAAACTGTGAGCTACAAAGCTGCTGTCATTCCAGTCAACAACACCGGAGTCCGTTCTGTCGCTTACATCATGGTGGTGCCGTCCTTCATTTGGTGGGCGGCACCACAGTCCAGTCAGCCGCTGCAGTTTTTTGATGATAACTAGTTTATGCAGGGGCGGTTGTAAATATTATATTGATCATCGACAATGACTTTTGGGTTTACACAACATGCTAAAAAATGTCAAAATCGTGCCATCAGACCGTTAACATTTTTTTAAATTTACCTTTTGTTCTTATTAAAGACAAAAATAGAAAGATGTTTTTACCTTCTTTACATGTTTCGACTGTTCACTGCAGCCTTCATCAAAATGACACCTCGCAGCAATCAGCTGACACTTTTGACGAAGGCTGCAGTGAACAGTCGAAACATGTAAAGAAGGTAAAAACATCTTTCTATTTTTGTCTTTAATAAGAACAAAAGGTAAATAATTAAAAGAAGACAAAATGAACCTGCTTGAGCTATAGACCTTTAACATGAGTTAAAGTCTTATTTTATCTGTCATGGTCTTCATTCTGTCTGGTGAAGATTCTCAAGTAAAAAGTAACTACTAACTAACTAACCTGCACTTATATAGCGCTTTTCTAGTCACAGAAAATACAAGAAGTAAAGAATATAATATAATAGAAGTAAAGAAAATACAATAATAAAGATAAAAATAAAGTTCTCTCTCTGTCAAAAATGTCAGCAAAAAAAATCCTCAACTGATGCTATCATGGTTTCTAGGCAACAGGGTAGCGTGTGGTCCTGCAAACATGTGTCCTCCAAAGACTAGACCGTTTCATTTAACAGCCATAAATCAAAGCCTTTAGATGCAGCCTACCCGACCTTTGAGTGTTCTGGCCTCCAGAGCCACGGTCTATGAGGCTGCAACACCTGAATTGAGACACAACCATTATGTTTGACGGCCGTGGGAAGGCTGCATAATCGGAGAAGTGAAGCCAAGGCGAGTAGTTCTGTGAGTAATACAAGCAATAAGTGTGTTTAGACATGTCGTCATAATGATAGTCCAGTGGTGGACCCTCAGGGCCAGCAAAGCCTTCTCTGCTGGCCTTAACACTATCAGAATTACATTTACAACCTACAGTCTTATACTGTATTTGTTCCATGAGGATGTATTAAATTATTCCCAATAGTCTATTCTCTTTATTTTGTAGCTTTTCTTCTTGGTTGCGCTCCTTCCAGTAGTGTAATGCATGTTAGACTTTTTTTCCATCCATCCATCTTCTTCCACTTAATCCTTTTCAGGTCGCAGGGGGGCTGGAGCCTATCCCAGCATCTTTGGGCGAGAGGCAGGGTATACCTTGGACAGATCGCCAGTCCATCGCAGGGCCAACACAGAGAGACAGACAACCATTCACTCTCACAGTCATACCAGTTTTTTTGTCCAATCATATTTCAGCCATCTGTATTGCCAGGGTCAAGCAAATCTGCCTTGGGCCCTCAGGAAGTAACTGCACTCTGTATGTTAAATTAACTGTTAAACTTATCCTGCTGCTTTAACCAATCAGATGTCTTCTGTACATCCAGGGGTACACATAGAAGCATCCAAGAACGCTGGCATTTTCACGTCTTTTGATTGAATGGTTAGACTCCTCCATCCACAATGCAGAGGATCCTAGCTAGCAAAACACTAGTGCAAGGACTTGCTTAAGCAGCTACAATATACTGTATCTGTTTAAATATAATAGCTGTTTTTCCACCCACAATGGCTGTCAGGGGAGAGGAAAATGATCTGGTCGCTGATATTTTAAAAAAATCAATTTTCCAGACGGACTTTTCAAGAAAAGCTGGTCATTGTGAAGAGAGGTTGACCTACCCTGAAGCTAGCAGGCCCGTCTCAGTTGGGGAAAGGATTTGTCCGTCACTTCCATATTAGCAATGAGCGGTATCCTTGGATTACAGCCTCCGAGGAGTGCTGCAAATTATCTTGCTGGGAATGTCTGTTTGCAACTGATTGAGTAGATACTGGGAGCCAGACAGGGTTTGCAAACTTGAGCTGTCTGTCACACCATGATGATTTAGGCAGCGTTTGCCAAACGTATAAAAATTGGTCTAAAACACTGGGATACGCCAAAATTTTCACTTTTGGCCATATGCATCGCATATCCATAACGACTTGGACATATACATAACATATTAGTAACATATATAGAACATTTCCATAACTTATAAATAACTTAAACCAACTAATACTTAGCATGTTGCTGGCATTCACAACTTATGCACAACAATAGTCTAAGTTCTGCATAGCGCAGTCATGCCAAACTGCCGTTACCTCCCGATCAATGAATCCTAGGTGTGCGAGATCATCTCTGTTCAATCGAGATGATTCTCCCCTCCAAAGACCATGGCGGGGGGGGGGGGGTGACCAACCTGGCAGAGCTGTCATATCTGTCAGGTCAGTCATGCCTGTCAGACAGTTGTCACAACCTGGCTCAAAGGCACGCGAACTGATGGCGATAAAAAAAAAAGTTTATTTTCAATAAAGTGAAAAAAATAAGTATAATGCATGGCGTGTGCTTTTGCCAGGAGGCACAGCCAACAGCAAAGTAAACAGCTGCGCTCTGTGCTTCAGGCGATCAGCTGATTGGATTCTCCTCCTCCGGTGTTCTGACATTTTGGCATATCTTTCACAACAACACTGGACAGATGATATCGTACAGACTTCAGTCAAAGGTAAAAAAAAAAACCAAACAAACAAACATGGGGGAGGGTTAAACAGTGATTTGAATCTTAAATCCTGTAGCTTGAAAGTGGTCAGGTACATCCCCGATAGGTCCCGGTATACAAACAAGTCTCTCTCTCTCTCTCTCTCTCGCTCTCTGTTTCCGGCGGCCGAAGGAGGAGGGTGGAAATAGGAAACTCCGTGGCTTGTTTGGACTTTTTTCGGTTTTCTACTGCTGGCCGCTTTTCAAGTTTTTGTTTTTTTTGGTTGGAGGATGGCGGCCTTGGGAAAGCCACCTCCATCTATCCACCAGGGGGTGAGGATCGTTCCCCCGGACAGCGAAGTTACTGTGGAGGAGGTCCTGGAGGCTGTGGCCGAGCAGGTGGGCCCTGACGCGGTCTGCTTTGCTTCCCGAATGAATAGAGCTGTGGTTGTGTTTCTGGCGGCTGAAGACAATGTTCACACCCTGATTGTAAGCGGTGTGGTTATCGGGGAAACGTATGTACAGGTGTCCCCCTTATCTGTCCCATCAACGAGAATCACCGTCTCAGGTGTTCCACCTTTCATCACTGACGAGCAGCTGGCAACAGAGCTCCGCAGATTGGGGAAGTTTGCGGGCCTGTTTACGACTCTGCCTTTGGGATGCAAGGCCGCCAAGTTCAAACATGTGAAATCACTCAGGAGACAGGTGTTCATGTTTCTCGACTCGCCCACTCAGACTCTGGAAGTCCCCTTCAGGGTCAAGCACGGGGACGGATCTTACATGGTGTATGCGAGCTCGGGACAGATGAAGTGTTTTGAATGTGGAGACGTGGGCCATAAACGGTTTGCTTGTCCGCACAGGCAGCGGGCGGAGGGCCCTGATGGGGCCGCGGATGGTGCCGGCGGCGAGCCCACCGCTCACGCCACAGCTGCGGACGGCGGCGCGGCCTCCGCTCCCGCTACCCCAGCTCCGGAGCCTGCCGCTGTGTCTGTGGACGGCCCGGCTGCGCCGCCCGCGGCCCAGCTTGCAGTCAGGAGCGTGGATGACGATGGCGCCAAAAAGGTCACTGATGGTGCGTCACAATCATCTCAGAATCAGAATCAGAATCAGATTTATTGCCATTGTTCATGTAGTACACAAACTAGGAATTTGTCTCGGTGCAATGCTACAACATTAAAACATGATAAGATAAAGAGATAAACTAAAAAAAAAAAAATTAAAGACTAAAACCATGCAATAAGTGTAGAATAATAATAATAATAATAATAATAATAATGAGTAATACTAGTCACAGCAGTTTTAAATAAATTAGCAAGTAGCAGATGATGTGCAGTCGATAATGCAACAGAAAAACAGTGATGAATGACATGAGTCTGGTTGAGCTGCTGTATATAGTGCACGAGAGTCAATAAGTCACTTAATGTTCAGCAGTCTGATGGCAGAGGGGAAAAAGCTGTTCATGTGCCGGGAGGTTTTAGTCTGAATGGACCGAAGTCTTCTACCTGAGGGGAGGGGAGCAAACAGTACGTGACCAGGGTGTGAGGGATCGGCTATGATCCGGCCTGCACGCCTCCGGGTCCTGGAGATGTACAGGTCCTGGAGAGATGGGAGCTTGCAGCCAATCACCTTCTCAGCAGTGCGCACGACGCGCTGCAGCCTTAGTCTGTCCCTCGCAGTAGCTCCTGCGTACCACACGATTATGGAGGAGGTGAGGATGGACTCGATGATGGCCGTGTAGAACTGCACTAACATCTTGGTGGGTAGCTTGAGCTTCCTCAGCTGCCGCAGAAAGAACATCCTCTGCTGGGCCTTTTTGATGAGGGAGCTGATGGTTGGCTCCCACTTGAGGTCCCGGGTGATGGTGGTGCCCAAGAAGTGGAAGGAATCTGCAATGGTGATGGGAGAGCCTGTGATGGTGAGGGGGGGCAGGGGGGTTGTGACTTTCCTGAAGTCCACAATCATCTCCGCTGTCTTCAGAGCATTCAGCTGCAGGTTGTTGTGGCTGCACCAGGACACCAGCTGGGCCACCTCTCTCCTGTAGACGGACTCATCGCCGTTGGAGATGAGCCCGATGAGGGTGGTGTCGTCCACAAACTTGATCAGCTTAACAGACTGGTGGGTGGAGGTGCAGGAGTTGGTATAAAGGGAGAAGAATAGGGGGGAAAGTACACAGCCCTGGGGTGATCCGATGCTGATGCTAACAGAGTCTGAGACAGACTTCCCCAGCTGCACATGCTGCCTCCGGTCCGTCAGGAAGTCGGTGATCCACCTGCAGAGGGAGTCAGGCACGCCGAGCAGGGACAGCTTGTCCTGGAGCAGAGCAGGGCGGATGGTGTTGAATGCAGAGCTGAAGTCCACAAACAGGATCCTGGCGTAGGTTCCCGGGGAGTCCAGGTGCTGCAGGATGGAGTGGAGGGCCAGGTTGACTGCGTCGTCCACAGACCTGTTGGCTCGGTAGGCAAACTGCAGCGGGTCCAGGAGGGGAGTGGTGATGGACTTGAGGTGGGACAGGACCAGGCGCTCAAAGGACTTCATGACTACAGAGGTGAGCGCTACAGGTCTGTAGTCGTTAAGTCCAGTAATCCGTGGCTTCTTGGGGACAGGGATGATGGTGGAGGATTTGAGGCAGGTCGGCACGTGGCATTGCTTAAGGGAGGTGTTAAAAATGTCTGTGAAGACAGGAGCCAGCTCTTTCGCTCAGTGTCTCAGGGTGGAGGGAGACACGCCGTCTGGACCGGGGGCCTTGCGTGGGTTCAGTCTGGAAAACTGTCTGTGCACGTCCTGCACACTGATGACAAGGGCAGGGGGGGAGGAGGAGGAGGGGGGGGGGCCGCTTTTGATGAATTAGCGGCCAAGGAGGCAGTGGAGCTGGGTGGAGGGGGGGAGTTGGACACAGTTGACGAGGTGTCAAAACGGGCGTAATGTTGGGACAGTTTTTGACAAAGGGCTTTGTCATCCTGACCTTTAGAAGCCTGAGGCCGATAGTTGGTGATTTGCCTCAGTCCTCTCCACACAGAAGCCGAGTCATTAGCAGTGAACTGCTGCTGGACTCTCTCAGAATACACAGATTTAGCTCTCCTCAGCTCTCTGTTAAACCGATATTTGACCTCCCTGTAGCAGTCCGTGTCTCCACTTTTCAACGCTGCTTCCTTCTCCTTCCTGATCTGTCTGAGCTTAGCTGTGAACCAGGGCTTATCATTAGAGTATCTCACCCTGGTGCGCGACGGAAGAATGTTCTCCTCACAAAAGTTGATGTATGAGTTCACAGTGTCTGTGTACTCGTTAAGATCATGTGTGGCTCCTTTAAACATGCCCCAGTCAGTTATTTCCATGCACGTTTCCAGATTCTCCTCAGCTTCACTGGTCCATTTCTTCCTGGTGGTCACAACAGGTTTAGTGAGCTTCAGTCTCTGTCTGTATGTGGGAATGAGGTGGACCATCACGTGATCAGATAATCCGAGCGCAGCGCGGGGAACAGCGCGATATGCGTCCTTCACTGTGGTATAACAGTGATCTAGTGTGTTCTCACCTCTGGTTGGACATTTAATAAACTGTTTGTATCGGGGGAGCTCGTGACTCAGATTGCTCTGGTTAAAGTCGCCAACCACAATAACCAGGGAGTCCGGGAAAGTCCGCTCCGCATGTTGGATGTGATCTGCGAGCGCGCGCTGAGCCACGCGCGCGTCCGCGTCGGGAGGGGCGTACACAGCGATCAATATGAATGAAGCAAACTCCCGCGGGGAATAAAATGGCTTGCAGTTAATGCAGAGAAATTCTAGGTCGGGAGAACAGTGCCGGGAAATCACGGTTACATCAGAGCACCAGCTGCTGTTAATGTAAAAGCAGACTCCTCCTCCTTTAGACTTACCGGAGAGCTCTGTGACGCGATCAGCACGAAACAGCTGAAATCCCTCAAGGCTGATCGCGCTGTCCGGAGTAGAATCATTAAGCCAAGTCTCAGTAAAACAGAGGGCGGATGAATTAGCGAGGTCCTTAAATCGCATCAGCAGTCTCAGTTCGTCTACCTTGTTAGAGAGAGAGTTGGTATTGGTCAGAAATATTCCAGGCAAGGCTGTGCGCGTGCCCCTCTTCCAAAGCCGTTCGAGAGCTCCCGCACGTTTTCCTCTCTTCCGCCGTCTCACTTTTTGGGCTAGAAAGTGGACCAGATCGGCGGCAGGAGCCAAAAAAACCGGGAGAAGGTCCGTGGGAGTGAAAGACCTGATATTTAGAAGGTCTTCTCGGGTATAAGAGCAGGCAGACACACAACTGATGAACAGAAACAAACAAATTAAAGGGCAGCAAAGCACCATGGCGGCCACTGTGGGCGCCATCTTGGATCGAAAAAAAAAAAAAAAAAAGTTGACGTCGCTGTGTGACATCAACAGCTGCGCCGCCGGCAGCTGCTACCGCTTCGGAGGAGGGGACGGAGCGCCGACCTGATGGTGCGTCACAGTCATCTCGCTGTGTGACGTCAGCGGCTGTGCCTCCGCCAGCTTCTGCCGCTTCGGAGGAGGGGATGGAGCACCGACCTGATGGTGCGTCAGAATCTCGCTGTGTGACATCAGCGGCTGTGCTTCCGGAGGCTACTACCGTTACACAGCGGGGGATGGAACAGCGACAGTCAGCTGCTGAGGGTGGCGTCCAGGAAAATGTGGTCCATGATGAATCCACTGACCCGGGAGAACCAAGCAGTCAGCTGAGTTGTGCTGACGAGGAAATGGAATCTGAGAACGACACTGTGTCTAATGCTGAGTCTATTGAGGCAAAATGCAGTACAAACACGAGTTTGTATTCACTGGAAGAAATAAATGCATTTCTGGATGAAACCTATAACAAAGCCATTAGGGTCGCCGACTACTTCAGTGACAATGATAAATTCATTAAGTCTGTGGATGTGCTAAGAAGGCAGGTTGGTCTTGACCTCCTCGATGAAAGGAAGCATTATCGCCTCAAGAAACACCTGACAGCCCTGCGTAAAGCAGCAGGGGGAACGCCGGTCAAGCACGCCCGACAGGAGGAATGAATGGCGGTCGTTCCTCTGCCTGTTTCACACATTTTCGGGATATTGTTTGAACAGACTTGTATATGACATTTAATTGACTGTAATTGACTGTCACAGAACTGGATCTTTGAATAGGTGGACTGCAGGGAATGCTCTGTGTTGTGTGTGTAGGGGGAACATTTCAGTTTGCACTTTTTCCAATGTGACACACTTGGAGGAATGATGTTGGTGTGCTTACATTTTTTTGAAGTGTGCAATAAAAGCTTATTTTAAAAGTCAAGTCTCTCTCTCTCTCTCAAACAAGTCTCTCTCTCTCTCTCTCTCTCTCTCTCTCTCTCTCTTTGGGATGCAAGGAGACCAAGTTAAAACATGTGAAATCACTCAGGCGACAGGTGTTCATGTTTCTGGACTCACCCACTCAAACTCTGGAAGTGTCCTTCCGGGTCAAACACGGGGACGGCTCCTATATGGTGTATGCGAGCTCAGGACAGATGAAGTGTTTTGAATGTGGAGACGTGGGCCATAAACGGTTCGCTTGTCCACACAGGCAGCGGGTGGAGGGCCCTGATGGAGCCGCGGATGGTGCTGGCGGCGCGCCCTCCGCTCACGCCGCAGCTGCGGACAGCGGCGCGGCCTCCACTCCCGCCGCTACTACGGACGACGTTGCGGGGCCTTCCGCCGGCCCTGCTCCGCGGCCTGCCGCTGTGTCTGTGGATGGCCCGGCTGTGGCGCCCGCGGCCCAGCTTACGGCCGGGAGCGTTGCTGGCGATGGCGCCAAAAATGTCACTGATGGTGCGTCACAATCATCTCGCTGTGTGACGTCAGCGGCTGTGCCTCCGGAAGCTGCTACCGTTTCGGAGCAGGAGACGGAGCACCGACCTGATGGTGCGTCAGAATCTCGCTGTGTGACATCAGCGGCTGTGCTTCCGGAGGCTGCTACCGTTTCACAGCAGGGGATGGAACGGCGACAGTCAGCTGCTGAGGGTGGTGTCCAGGAAAATGTGGCCCATGATGAATCCACTGGCCCAGGAGAACCAAACAGTCAGCTGAGTTGTGCTGACGAAGAAATGGACTCTGATAACGACACTGTGTCTAATACTGAGTCTATTGGGGCAAAATGCAGTACAAACACGAGTTTGTATTCACTGGAAGAAATAAATGCTTTTCTGGATGAAACCTATAGCAAGGCCATTAAAGTCACTGACTACTTCAGTGACACTGATAAATTCATTAAGTCTGTTGATGTGCTAAGAAGGCAGGTTGGTCTTGACCTCCTGGATGAAAGGAAATCTTTTCGCCTCAAGAAATACCTGACAGCCCTGCGTAAAGCAGCAGGGAGAACGGGGGTCAAGCGCGCCCGACAGGAGGAATAAATGGCGGTCGTTCCTCTGCCTGTTTTTCACATTTTTGGGATATTGTTTGATCAGACTTTTATATGACGTTTCTAATTGACTGTAATTGACTGTCACGGAACTGGATCTTTACCTGCAGGGCGTGGATACCCCACCGTTTTCTTTCTACACTCTGGACGAGCCTGCTGCACAGATGACTTGCTTGAAAATCCCGCATGGTCTAAGGACTCCAATCCATCTGAGATGAGGAACCTGTCTCTGGGATGTGCAACGGAACTGGCTGCGGCTGCACAGCGCTATCTCTGCTGCCGGAGGAAGGCGACTTGGCCTTGCTTAAGAACTGGGGGCCTCTGGCTCGTCTTTGCACGGACTACGAGGAGGACTCGCACTACTGCCACTGCCAATGTGGAATAGGTGGACTGCAAGGAATACTCTGTGTTGTGTGTGTGGGGGGGGGGAGACTTATGTTTGCACTTTTTCCAATGTGAGACACTTGGTGGAATGATGTTGGTGCGCTTACATTTTTTGGAATTGTGCAATAAAGGCTCTTTTAAAAGTCAAAAAGTCTGTCTCTCTCTCTCTCTCTCTCTCTCTCTCTGTATGAGTTCTTCCTGTCAACGAACACTGCAAATATGCCATTATAGGGTAGCTGTAACTTACAAACCTCTTCAGTAAGTTCAAACAACATTACTTATTTTACAAATAATTTTCAGGTACGCTACACATTACTCTTGACATACTTCCCCTTTTCAGTAACTATGAGTTGCTGACAAGTAATCTGTATGAACGAACGCATCACTTCCCTACAACATTTGCTCCGTGAATGCAGGACATATCAGCCATATGTCTGAAAATTTTCAGCATGCTGAAAATTAATTTTCAGAGGAGCTCGGGGAACAACGCCGTATACCAGTATGCGTCAGCGTTCTTGAGCGTGCTCTTAACGTAGTGTGACAGGGCCTAACCAAGGCAGCAGCGACACACCAAAGCACAGCCGCCAGCCAGACACTTACAAGCAACAGTACTTTTAAACCTTCGGGGAAACAAGAATGGATCTGCAGCTCAATAAACAAATGTGCAGGAAAATGGAGCTATACAATGAAAAGGTAAAGATTTTTAAAACTATAATTTTATAGTTGGTTATCTTTAACATGCTTTGTGTGGAAGGCCCTATAGGCTATTTATATGGTGCTTGGTATGAATGGCACTTAAATCGGGTAGATCACTACTGAAGGCCTAGTTGTAAAATACATGATCTGCCACTGTGATAGTCCTATATGAGTAAATTAAAATATCATGCAGTGCTTTAATCTTGCTATTAAGTGCCTAGGCTTAATCTAACTTGCAAAATATGGGATCACAACTTTTTCCACAAAGGTCCTATTTAAATATGAGGGAAAAATTTGAGAGGAAAAAAGGCCTTCACATATTTTCTGTGATGATGTAGATCTAGGCCTTGCTATACATAGCCTATTTAACTAGTATAGACTAACCATATATTGAAATAATTTGTCACACTGTGATGAATAGGCCCAAATTGAATAAAAGTTAAGGCCTAATGCTAATTCTTATATAATTATCTTCATCAATTTTAGGATTCTGATACAAAACATGACATCTTCCCTAATGCTTACACATCCTGGACTTGGGACCAGGCAATGGTGCAGTTAAAGGTGGTTGGTAATCAACAAAAATCGGCATGTAGAATTGATCCAGTGTTGATTGGTAATAAGTAGTTGACGACCAGCATCAGGAATAATTTAGCACAGATATAAACACTGTCAGATGATCAGGAATCAGAAGTCATCCTTAAGTGTCCTTGGTGATCATTATTCCTGGTAAGTATATTATAAATAATTCAGTCATCATATGTGTACCACCATCATGACCATTATGCACTGATGACCAGCATGTCACGGATGGCCCTCACGAGCCATCAATAAGACGCTATAGGCCAGCCGGTGAGTTTGCACAGTTTATTACAGGAAGGATAACGACAAAATAACGAGCCACGGGGGGGCTAAAACTCACTATAACTATAACTCAGTCTATGATGAGGAAGAACAGATTCACAATGAAACACACTTACAATAAAGGGAGAAGTTGAAGGATTGTTCCTGTCTGACCAGGGGAAGCTCGACGAGGAATGCTCGACGATGTCAGATGAGGAATGTCCGACGAGACTGCAGCAGCGTTTAGCCCTCAGCTGCTCCCTTAAATAGGACTCAGGATGGAACAGCTGATGAGGCAATCGCTAATGCAGCTCAGCTGTCAGAGCCTCAGCTCTGACAGCCGGAAGCCCCTCCGAGCGCTATCACAATAAGAGCTCGGAGAGCCATTGGGAACGCACACACCAGATGGGAAGAAAATACTGTATGGCTCGAGCGCGGATGAAATTGGCGCTCGAACCACAACAGTACCCCCCCCCCCCCGAGCAGCGAACTCCGGGCGCCGTATGCCACCCAAGCCCCCCACCCCCACCCCACCCAGGGTGGGAGGATGGGGGAAAGGCCTGGAGGGTGAGAACCAGAAAATAAAACAAAATACCAAGACGAGGAACCGGAAAGAAGAGAGATAAGGGAGAACACAGGAAGCAAACACGAAGCAATTACAGAGCATGGTAGGGAAAAAAAAACCAACAATACTCCATAAAGCACGGATGGTACAATAGACAGGACAAAAAATGCAAATAACAGGAGAAGGTCTATAACCAAAATACACAGGCCCATAAGACACGATGTGGCAGTCACAAATCATCCCTCAGACAGAGGAGGGGGGAGAGAAAAAAAAAAGGCACGCTAAACAGCGGTGAATACACAGACCTAAATAGCGCAAATGACCACACACCAGAGCGCCCATAATATTTTAGTGGAAATAAGAATACAACACAGCGGTGACGGCAGGCAGAGTCCAATGAGATGATGAACAGTTCTGGTGGTCTACCTGCGTCCAGCTTCCAGATAGCTGGCCGGGGAAAAAGAAAGAGTTCGGGCAGCCTACCCCAGTCCCAGGCCTGGAGAAACAGGACCTCTGGTGGCCGGACCAGGTCGCCAAACAGACAGTCTAGTTGGTTGGGTGGCTGACCCAGAACGCCAAATGGGCGAGGCAGTCCTCCAGGTGGCCGACTCGCATCGCTCAGCCACCTGGACCGCAGGGGAGAAATCGACAACGGCTTCCCTGTAGAGGGGGATAGCGAGGGAGAGCCGAGCCGAATATGGGGAACCCCAACGGCACCCGGTGGAGAAGGCTTGGGGGAAGGATAATGGACCAGTCCAGCGTCAGACGGCAGAGGATCTGCAGCTCCCTCACGGACCTTGAACCGAACCGGCTCTGCGCCCCTGCTGGACCCCGATCGGGTTAGCGCTGCACCCACGACGGACCCCGATTGGGCCGGAGCAGCACCCACGACGGACCCCGACTGGGTCAATGCTGCACCTGTGATGGACCCCGATTGGGTCGCGGCTGCACCCACGTCAGACCCCGATTGGGTCAATGCCGCACCTGCGATGGACCCCGACTGGGTCGGCGCAGCACCAGGAACGACCTCCAAACCCGAACCCAGAACCTCCAGCACAGCGACCGGGATTGATTCCGCACCGGTGACCCTGGGTGAAGGCTCAGGAGAAGAAGAAGAACCAGGATCAGGATCACCGGTAGCGACAGAGCCCAGTGAGATGAGCTCGGATGCAGCGGATGGCTGCACCTGGCTCATCTCCCCGAGAGACAGGCAAAAATGCTCTAGAACAGATAGAAGGAAGACAAAATAGAGCACTTGCCTGGACTCGAGTTCTGTCGCCGTCCAGGACTTTGACGAGCTGGGTTCAGAAAGCAGAAGGATGTCCTCTGGCTCCCACTCGGCTACGGTGGGCCCCGCAGCCGGCATGATGGTCTCCACAGTCTGAGGACCCTCCAACGCTGACGTCCACACCGACGACCCGCACGGCGCGGTGGCAGGGGATCCTCGACCTGCTGGATCGAACCGCTCATCGATGGAGACCCGGGGATGTTTCGTCGTTGGCGCAGACTCCACACTGCAGTCCGCTCTCCTCCTCTGCCCGTGACGTAGCTGCGGGGCTGGAACCAGGCTCTCCAGGACCGCAGGCCCCCTCCCCGTCCGGCGACGTAGGCCTGGCGTCACGGAATGCTCAGCGGAGGGAGACACAGAGGCAGCAGGTTCAATGTTCTGATTGCTGGGGTCTTTCTGCAACTGTGGGGGTCCCCCCTACAGTTGATAGTGCTATGAGACGACTGTTGTTGTGAAATGGCGCTATATAAATAAAGTTGAATTGAATTGAATTGAATTGAATGTTAGAGGCTACAGCAGGTGGTGGGAGCTCGGGGGACTGCGAACCCCGAACTCCACCCCCAGGAGTCAGACAAGGCAAATCACAAAAACGAGGAGAAGAATGAAATTGCACTTGCCTGTCCCCCAGAGGGCCAATGGTGCCTGCTGTAGCGGGCGGAGCTCTTCCCTTTCCCCTCCGGATGGTGACGGCAGGCCCCTCAGGAAGACAAGGAGGAGCAGCTCGCAATGGATCAAAGACGGGCCTCGCCGAAGCAGGACTCGTGGCACTCACAGCAGCCGGGGATGACGTCGAGGAGGAGGGGGTGACAGCCGAGGCGATCCGGGAACAAGGAGCTGACAGGACAGCAGGGACAGATGCCCCGGGAGGAGCGGCTGCGGGAATTCCCTCCTGACGTGACGCAGAAGAAGCAGCTGACTGGGAGGCAGAGTTCCTCCGACGACCCGGAAGTGGATCCAGACGGGATTCTCGCTGAGTCTTATTTGGGGCATGGCGACGGCATTTACTGGCTTATGGTGGGACTGAGATGGGACCAGGAACACATGGCACCTGGGCTGAACGGGTGACAGGAGCTGAATCCCGAGGCGAGGAGCGGGGATGCCTCTCCGTCGGCCTCCTGCCGGGGTTCCCCTCCAGTCTGCGGATCTCCACCCTCGTCGGGGACGCCATACTCGGGGGAGAAGGAGAGGGTTCCTTGGCCGCCTTTTCGATCAACTCACGTTGTGCCACAATCCATGTCACCTTCTCCTTTCCTTCCGGAAAAGAGGTAAGGTGATATTTTAATAAAGTCCTCTGGGCGAGAAACAGGTAGTTGTGTGCCGCATGGGTGGGCATGAGGAGACGGGCCTTGGCCAGGTAGCCATCTCTCTCCTGCAACCACTCAGGGCAAAACCCATGCTTGAGAGCGGACATACTTATACCATACAAGCCCTAGCGAACGGAAAAAACTCAAGCCCACGGCAAACTCACAGCGACTGGCGTCTCAGTCTGGCTGCAGTCTACTGTCACGGATGGCCCTCACGAGCCATCAATAAGACGCTATAGGCCAGCCGGTGAGTTTGCACAGTTTATTACAGGAAGGATAACGACAAAATAATGAGCCGCACGGGGCTAAAACACACTATAACTATAACTCAGTCTATGACAAGGAAGAACAGATTCACAATGAAACACACTTACAATAAAGGGAGAAGATGAAGGATTGTTCCCGTCTGACCAGGGGAAGCTCGACGTGGAATGCTCGACGATGTCAGATGAGGAATGTCTGACGAGACTGCTGCAACGTTTAGCCCTCAGCTGCTCCCTTAAATAGGACTCAGGATGGAACAGCTGATGAGGCAATCGCTAATGCAGCTCAGCTGTCAGAGCCTCAGCTCTGACAGCCGGAAGCCCCTCCGAGCGCTATCACAGTAAGAGCTCGGAGAGCCATTGGGAACGCACACACCAGATGGGAGGAAAATACTGCATGGCTCGAGTGTGGACGAAATCGGCGCTCGAACCACGACACAGCATCACAAGTAAATTAAGAGTTTGTGAATATTTACACTGTATGATAACCAGCATCCTGATTAAATTAATTTATTCAGCATGCTGGTCCTCATATTTTGCAAATTAGATTAGGCCTAGGCCAGCCCTATTCAGTTAGTAGCCCATGGGCCACATGCGGCCCAGAACCAACCTCCGAGTGGCCCAGGACCAGGCCACGCCAAAGAAATATAAATTTAAGAAAAACATATGAAGGAATCACAGTCCGCAAGTGCACACACGAACAACGTGCATGACCACCATCTGCGCAGAGTTCAGAAGCGGCCCGCCCGCGTGACCATTCCAGTCGGCAGGTAGAGTGTCTTGCTAGCATCACTGTCCGACCGAGATGACCCCCGTCATTGAAGCCAAGCGCTCAGCACTTGCTGAGTACAAGAAGTACCCAAACGAGAAGAATCTCCAGATTCTCAGGGCTGCGAGAAGCAAAGTTCAGCAGACTGCTTGGCGCTGTGCCAACGAGTACTGGACTCAGCTCAGCCAAGACATTCAAACCACTGCCATAACAGGGAACATCCGTGGTATGTACGATGGCATCAAGAAAGCACTTGGTCCGGCTCAGAGCAAGACGGCCCCCCTCAAATCCTCCACTGGGGAGATGATCACAGAAAAGAACAAGCAGATGGAGAGATGGGTGGAACACTACTCCGACCTCTACTCCAGACAGAACACCGTGACATCGTCAGCCCTTGATGCCATCGACTGCCTGCCATCCATGGACGAACTTGACGCCGAGCCAACCATCGACGAACTCAGCAAGGCCATTGATAGCTTGGCCGCTGGCAAGGCACCCGGCAACGACAGCATACCCCCCGACCTGATCAAGCACTGCAAGACCGCCCTACTGCTGCCATTGCATGACGTCCTCTGCCAGTGCTGGAAGGAAGGTGCCGTACCACAGGACATGAGGGACGCCAAGATCATCACCCTCTACAAAAACAAAGGGGAGAGAAGCGACTGCAACAGCTACAGGGGCATCTCCCTCCTCAGCGTTGTTGGCAAAGTCTACGCACGAGTTGTTCTCGTTCATCTACAGAAGCTTGCCGAACGTGTCTACCCCGAGTCTCAGTGTGGCTTCCGCGCTGAGCGATCGACGGTAGACATGATATTCTCCATCCGCCAACTCCAGGAGAAATGCAGAGAACAGAACATGCCCCTGTACGTCGCCTTCATCGACCTCACCAAAGCGTTCGATCTGGTCAGCAGAGAGGGCCTTTTCAAGATCCTGCCAAAGATAGGATGCCTACCAAAGTTGCAAAGCCTCATCGAATCGTTTCACACCAACATGCAGGGGATAGTGCAGCACGACGGCAACGTCTCAGAGCCATTCAACATACGCAGTGGAGTGAAACAGGGCTGTGTACTTGCGCCAACCCTCTTTGGGATTTTCTTTGCTATGCTCCTGAGGCATGCCTTCAGCACAGCAACAGAGGGAATCTACCTGCACACAAGATCTGACGGCAGGCTTTTCAACCTCGCCCGCCTGAAAGCCAGAACCAAAGTACGCGAGGCTCTAATCAGAGACATGCTGTTCACAGATGACGCTGCAGTCGCAACCCACACACAGCAGGAGCTTCAGACCCTGATGGACCGCTTCTTCCAGGCATGCAAGGATTTCGGGCTTACCATCAGCCTGAAGAAGACTAACGTCTTGGCGCAAGGCACAGAAGCACCACCAACCATCACCATCGACGACTACGAGCTGGAGGTCGTGAATCAGTTCACGTACCTGGGGTCCACGATCAGCAACAACCTCTCCCTTGATACAGAGATCGACAAGAGGATTGGAAAATTAGCCTTCACACTCGCTCGCCTCACCACACGAGTGTGGGAGAATCCCAAACTCTCTGTCAAGACGAAGATGGCAGTGTACAACGCCTGCGTCATCAGCACACTGCTCTATGGGAGTGAGACGTGGACAACATACGCCCGGCAGGAAAAGAGACTGAACTCCTTCCACTTGCGCTGCATTGGCCACATCCTGGACATATCCTGGCAGGACAAAGTGCCCAACACAGAAGTTCTGTCCCGTGCCGGCCTTCCCTCCATGTTCACTCTACTCAGGCAGCACAGGCTCCGCTGGCTAGGCCACGTTCACCGTATGGAGGATGGCAGAATCCCCAAAGACGTCCTCTACAGAGAACTGGCGACTGGCAGGAGAGACGTTGGCCGCCCACAGCTGCGCTTTAGAGACGCAAGAGAGACATGAAGGCCCTGGAGATCAACACAGAGCGCTGGGAGGACCTTTCAATGGACCGCTCCAAATGGAGAGGCACCCTGACCAGACAGCTCAAGGTGGGTGAAGAGAGACTGACTGCTGCAGCAGATGAAAAAAGGACCCGCAGGAAGAACCGCCACAGACCCAGCAGCACGGAGACCACCCACAAGTGCGACCTGTGTGACAGGGACTGCCATTCGCGCATCGGCCTGTTCAGCCACAGGTGGTGCTGTTCCAGCAGAGTAGACGTTTAAGATTCTCTTCCATGGTCATCATAGACCGACGGAGGCCGACGAATGGAAAAGTCGCTAAGCAAACAGGTGTGGTTAGGCTTTGACAATATTAACTGATAATTTATGTTCATTATTAAGTGCCTGGCAAGTTAAGATGACCGAAATTCACGTAGTCAATGACTTTAATCCTTTCTAGTTGGTGAGGAGAATTCTAAAAACTATAAATATAAAAATGTTTTAACAAAAATAACTGTCTTTCGTAATTTATTTCATTTAATATAATTGTATTAATATTTTTTCTTTGAAATCAGAATTAAATTATTGTTCTGTTCTGGCTCTGCAAAATTATGGTCAAAAGTGTAAATTGTATAAGGAAGAAAAGTCAAAATGTTACCACAATCTTTTTCAAATTTATAAAAAAAAAACCCTGTAATTTTATTTTAAAAACAGACAAAAAATAGTCATAAAATAGTCCACAAATTTATAATAGTCTCAAAAGTACAAGAAAAGTCAATTTTACAAGAGGAAATTACAAATTTGAGGAAAATGGTTTAAAATTTAGATAAATTTACAGAGAGAAGTAAAAAACTGTAAGAAAATTATTGTAAATTTTGGAGAAAAACCTCACACCTTCAAGACTGAAGTCATTACTCAAGTTTTTAAGTGGGTGCTTTTTTGCATCCTTAACTCCACTGGAAATTTTTGGTTCACTGATATGTGTGTGTAATGGAATGTGTAATTATAAAAAGAGGTTCCTACTCACCCGGTGATTTAAAGCAAAACAAACCACAATAGTGGATGTGCAATGTTTGTCAGTGCTATCAATCTTTTCTTGGGGGGTTTGTGCACTGTGGCACAAACCCCCAGCTGTGGCCGGATCGGTATCGGTAAGGAATAAAAGTAATTTACCGATCCGATACATTAATAATATTAAAATGAAGGCGTGATCCTGTTCTCAGCTGCGCTGTGCACGGCTTCTGTAAACAGGCAATGAGTGTCACATCAGTGGAGCCTGTCTGTGGGACTGGCCTCAGTATGTTGCTGGGTGGTACCAGCATTTACAGTTTTACACTACTAACTTGATAAAACACTTGAAAAAGTATCACGGCAGCAAAAAAGTATGCTGAATTCTATCAAGAACTGAGCAGCAGCAGCAGCCGCTGTTTTACTGCTGGAATACGCTAAAAGTGAAACTAAAAGAAGGAAACTGAAAATAAAAAACAGGAGCAGGAATGAAGACATAACATGGGCTTACCTTTAGATGGACAGTTACAGCTGATGACAGGTAGGTGACAGAAACATAAATAGCAAATTATAACTGGTGAATTGGAAGCAGGACTATACAAGGACTAACAAGGCTACATGAAATGAAACTGGGATGACTTCAAAATAAGAGCAAATCTAAAAACTATGGACAGAGAATAAACTACTAAATAAACTGAGCACCAGGAGAATACTTATAATAATAATCCATCCATCTTCTTTCGCTTAATCCTTTTTCAGGTCACGGGAGCGGGGGGGGGGGGATGCTGCTGGAGCCTATCCCAGCATCTTTGGGCGAAAGGCAGGGTACACCCTGGACAGATCGCCAGTCCATCGCAGGGCCAACACAGAGAGACAGGCAATCATTCACTCTCACAGTCGTACCTAAGGACAATTTAAAATCCCCAGTTGATGCCAGTTAACCTAACTTGCATGTTTTTGGCATGTGGGAGGAAACCGGAGAAATCCCGGAGTAAACCATCCAATTTCACTGGATGTGTTCAAAGGTGTTCTCGTAACCATTAATTACTACCAGTAATTTTCTATCAATTCTCTGACAATTGCAGTACTATTTTGGATACCTTAATTTCCATAGTGAGGCGCTGTTTGACAAGAAATTATACATCCATGATCTGGAAGCCCCACCCTTTTGAAAACAACCGTTTCCTGATGCCCATCATGAAGCATTTCACGTCTGTTTAAAAAAAAATAGGCAGTGCTAGAGTTTGATTTATTGTCTCAATTAACAAACCACAATACCTTTGTGGTGATGGATGTTATGTCTGAGAATAACGGAAAAGGAGGTGAGTCTTCATGCAGCAAACAACTAACTTTATTACACTGAACTTGGGGTTTATATACAGAATGGGTCGTGCCCGCCTGACATCACCCTGTGGGTGGGCACAGCGTCCAGACACACACAACTCACCCCCCCCCAAAAAAAAAAAAATCAATCCAACCCAAATCTGGTAACCCGACTCACACACCAAGAACAAGGGGGGTAACACATAGTAATAAAACAACCTATCACATTCACGCAAAACAGCCAAACCAGACCTTGTCTCTGAAAAGTAAAATCAATCCCATATTCTCACTCACTCACATGCACACCAGCATCAAATATACACATATATATATACATATTATTTACACAAGAAAAAAAAAAAAACTCAGGTAACACCATAGTCTCTGGGTAGCCACCATTCACATAACAGCCTCAGAGAGCCTGGGCATCCCCAAGGCATTCTCAAGTCCGGCCGCGGCCGCCCCCCAGGGTTGAAACACCCCTCTCTGGCCAGCCTGTCTCCACCTTTCCAGACTGTTTTTTTCTTTCTGGGCCGAACCCCGCCATCGACTTGCAGGGACACCTGACCCGGTCTCCTGTGCCCACCACGTTGTCTTCGAACCTCCCTTCTGCGTTGTGCCGTCCCGCCGACCTGGTCCAATCTCTCGCGTCGACGATGGCGTTTGGCGCTCTGCAGAACCGCACCAAATTGTCCCACTTCGCTCTCTTTTCTCTTGGCCCTGAACACTCTGACCCCCCGTGGTCGTGCTCCGGGGACCGCCGAAACCCGCTCATTGGCGCTGCTCGCTGCCACCGTGTCCTGCGGCTGCTGTTGCTCATCTCCGGGGCCCGCACCATCACCTTCGCCGGGCTCGCTCACCGACCCAGGCTCCTCACCACTGCAGCCAGCGCTCTCAGTCCCGGTGCTCCGCTGCGCTGTCACCATGTCCTGCGGCCGCTGCTCCTCCTCGGGACACGTACCATCACCCTCGTCGGGCCCGCTCACCGACCTGGGCTCCTCACCGCTGTATCCCATGCTCTTGATGTTGGTGCTCCACTGTGCCATCATCATGCCCGGCTGCGGCTCTTCCCCGAAGTCCTCGGCCTGCACAGTCCTGCTCGCCCACTGTACAGCTTCCAACAGCAGGGCCGACTCTTGCTGGGTCGCCTCTGCGTCCTGCTGCACCACCTCTCCGCCGTTCTCGCACACCGCGCTGTCCAACTCACCTGCACCATGGTTCTGGGTCAAGCTGGGCTCCATGGCTGGCTCGCTGACCTCAGCGACCGGGGACTCTTCAACTCGTGGTCCCGTTCCTGCCTCGAGGCCCAGCTTGGCGCCCTTAGCCTTGTCTTGGCATGCATTTAGCCTTTCAGTTCCTGGTGCCAAAATCTCCATCACGCGTAGCTTTACGGCCCTCGTCTGACCGTCGAAGTGCCTGGCCAGCTGCTGGACAGCATCCTCGTAGAAGTCCGCTCCACCCAGAGCACCGAGGATCCTTCGGCCCTCCGCGCCGAGATTGTTGGCTAGCAGCGCTCGCCGACGTCTCCCGTCCAGCCTGTGTAGGCCCAGTGCCCCATTATACTCCTCAAATGAGGCTGTCCACTCCGGCCAAAGGATTGCAGGCTCCCCCTCGTGCTTCAGAAATGGCGCCAACGGCCGAGGCAACCAGCACGCCTCCATTAAACTCCTCGTCGCCAAATGTTATGCCTGAGAATAACGGAGAAGGAGGCAAGTCTTCATGCAGCAAACAACTAACTTTATTACACTGAACTTGGGGTTTATATACAGAATGGGCCGTGCCTGCCTGATGTCACCCTGTGGGTGGGCACGGCGTCCAGACACACACAACTCACGCACCACAATAGACTCTTTGTTTCATCTGAAAATGTGTAGAAAAGCAAGTAAGTGTGCTAATTACCAGCATGATAACTACTAGCTACCAGCTAGCTATGGTGTTCTGGTGACAGGTGTTATGCCGAGAAAACCATGTCTGCTGCGGAAAGCACACTCTTCATGGCTCTGGGGTCTTCTGCAGTACCAATTCAACAGGTATATGTTTTATAAACACATTATTTTTGCACTTGTCAATATTTAATTTGTTTACATGTGTGTGAAATGACAAAAGATGTCTGCATGCTCATTGAGCTGTACAGCAACAGTTACGTGCAGGGACTATTTTTTCTCAGCTGCACAAAATAACTAGTTAAACAAAGAAATCATGATATTTTGTTCAGTATTGCTGTCATTTAATGAATTGTGCTTTCGTAACTGTTGTATAAAAGCAATATTATACTCAAGTTCGTTACAGTATCATGAATATACTAACTCCAGGTGTGATACTCTCGAGTCTCCTGTACTGCAAGCCGCATCACACCTTGGAGTTACTATATTCACGATACCGAACTCACTCTCACAAATACTGCCTAATTATATTGCTTAGTATGGGTGGCCCTTTGTTAGAGGCCTGAATGAACACACACGTAACCAATGTAGCCGAGGGTCTTTTCTCTTGCTTATGCTCAGGATAACCAGTAAATTAAATTAAATTCAACTTTATTTATATAGCGCCATTTCACAACAACAGTTATCTCTTAGTACTTTCAACTGTAGGTTGAAACCCCCACAATTGCAGAAAGACCCCAGCAATCAGGCTGCACGGTGGCGCAGTGGTTAGCACTGTGGCAGCACAGTTTACCCTTGGCTGGGGGATCGCGGGGATCGTGAGATCGTGGGTTCGATCCCTGCCCCCAACCAACAGTGATCTGTGTGGAGTTTGCATGTTCTCCCCGTGTTGCGTGGGTTTACTCCGGGATTTCTCCGGTTTCCTCCCACATACCAAAAACATGCAGGTTAGGGATACGGGGCGCTTGCGCACGCAGCGACCGGCAGCTGGTGGCTTGTCACCAGACTGCAGAACAAATCTACCTACGGGTACAAAATAAGTAATTTAAAAAAAAAAAAATCCCCTGTGAGCAAGCACTTGGCGACGGTGGAGAGGAAAACTCCCTTTTAACAGGAAGAAACCTCCAGCAGAACCAGGCTCAGGGAGGGGCAGTCATCTGCTACGACTGGCTAGGGGGTGAGGCGATAGAGAAAATTAAAAGAACAGACATGTAGAGAGCAAACAGCACAATGGGGACTCAATCTATGGGAGAGAACAAACAGATGTTAATGACCAGCAAAAAAAAATATTTCATTGAGAGTGAAGAAAGGAGTGAAGCCCTGTGCATTATTGGAGGTCCCCTAGCTGTCTAAACCTATTAGCAGCATAACTAACTAAGGGAGGGTTCAGAGACACATGATCCCTCCCTAATTGTAGGCTATATCAAAAAGGAAGGTTTTAACCCTATTCTTAAGATAAGATAAGATAAGCCTTTATTAGTCCCACAATGGGGAAATTCCAGGATTGCAACAGCACAGGGATAGCAACACTCAGAGCAATAATTAAGATGATAAGAATAATAAGAGCAGTGAATATACATATGTGCACATAAATATATAAATATATATACACAGTGCGGAGCATTGTAGCTGATGGAATAAACAGCATAACCATCTATTTAGTTACCCTAGATGGTATGAATATGTACCCATACATATTGTCACCCTCCGTAGCGACTGATATTGTCCTAGTTGTATGCTGGAGGGGACCATTTGTGTAAGTCTGTTGCGTCTTTTTCATTCAATACTATTAGGTCGTCACATTTTTTTGCTATCTCTGCGAGCAGCCCTGCTTAGGTTATACAGTCTGACAGCCGTAGGTAGGAAGGACCTGCGACACCTCTCGGTCGCGCACCTAGGATGATGTAGTCTACTGCTAAATGAGCTCCTGAGTGCGTTCAGTATGTCCTGCATAGGGTGGGACTCGGACTCCAGCAGAGATGACAGTTTAGCCACCATCCTTCTCTCTCCTATCTCCTCCACTGGGTCAAGGCGTTGCCCCAGGACAGAGCTAGCTTTCTTGATTAGTTTGTTCAGTCTCTTCCTATCGGCTGCTGTAATGTCACTGCCCCAGCAGACCACTCCAAAAGTGATGGTTGATGCCACCACCGTGTCGTAGAATGTCTTCAGCAGCGCCCCTTGTACACCAAAACACCTGAGCCTCCTCAGTAGGAACAGCCTGCACTGTCCCTTCTTGTAGAGTGCGTCGATATTGTGTGACCAGTTTAGTTTGTTGTTCAGATGAACACCCAGGTACTTGTAGGATGTCACCATCTCAATGTCTGTTCTCTGTATGTTTACTGGTGCTGTGAGGGGTTGTCCTTGCCTGCGGCAGTCCACCACCAGCTCCTTAGTTTTCCTCGTGTTGATCTGGAGGTAGTTTCAATGGCACCAGTCCACGAAGTTCTGGATAAGTCCTCTGTACTCAGCTTCATCTCCGTTGGAGATGAGGCCGACAATCGCAGAGTCATCAGAGAACTTCTGTAGATGGCAGTGTGTTGTGTTGTGTGAGAAGTCCGCAGTGTAAAGGGTGAACAGGAAGGGAGCCAACACCGTTCCCTGGGGGGCCCCCGTGCTACCGATGATCGTGTCGGACACACAATCCCGGGTTCTCACAAACTGTGGCATGTTAGTGAGGTAGTCCAGGATCCATGATGACAGGTGCTGGTCCACCCCTGCGCACAGCTGCTTGTCCTTCAGGATCATCGGTTGGATGGTGTTGAAAGCACTGGAGAAGTCAAAGAACATGATCCTCACCACGTTCCCGGGCTTCTCCAGGTGAGACAGGGAACGGTGAAGGAGGAAGATCACTGCATCCTCCACCCCAATGCCATGCTGGTAGGCGAACTGGAGTGGATCCATTGCTGGTCCCACCAGGGGGCGGAGGTGAGCAAGGAGCAGTCTCTCCAGGGTCTTCATCATGTGAGACATCAGGGCCACTGGTCTGTAGCTGTTTAGGTCTTTGGGGTGGGAAGTCTTTGGTACAGGTACCACACGATGTTTTCCACAACTGTGGTACCCTCCCCAGCTTCAGGCTCAGGTTGAAGATGTGCTCCACAATCCCACACAGCTGGTCTGCGCAGGACTTGAGGAGCTTCGCGCTGATGCCGTCCGGTCTCGAGGCCTTCCTAGCCTTGATCTTCCTCAGCTCCGTCCTCACCTATATAACCTTTATAATTTTTCTGCATTGATGTATGTGGTTATTGTGTATATTTTTTATCTTGATTCTTTTTTCTAAAGCCCATCCAGGGACAAGAGTTGCAAATTAGCTAATAGCTATACACTCTATGTGCAACACATCAGATTGATTGTCTTTGATTAATTGTCTATGTTTATTGCACTGTCCCTGTCAAATAAACTAATCTACTACTACTACCTGGGTCTTAGTGAGGGTCAGGTTGGGGGGCTGTGTGCTGGGAGTGGGGGGGTTGTTGGTGGAGTAGGGTGTGGACAGCAGGTCTCGATGACTTTAGTGGCAGCAGTGGTTGTTGTACAGTCGGGGGGGAGGGCGGTTGGTCAGACCTATTAAAAAACAGGTTGAGATTGTTCGCCCACTCCCTGCCCCCTGTGGCCTGGGAGGAGGTATTCTGGAGCCCAGAGATGGTTTTAAGGTTTCTCCAGACCCCGCAGATGTCGCTCTGTCTTAAAAACAGAGATTGAGTCTGACTCCCAAATCCAGATTGGCAGCTGGTTCCACAGGAGAGGAGCTTGATAACTGAAGGCTCTGCCTCCCATTGTACTTTTGGAGATTCTAGGTATTACAAGTAATCCAGCATTTTGGGAGCGTAGTGCTCTGTTAGGATAATAGAGTAGTATCAGATCTTTTAAATAAAAAGTGGCCTAATTATTTAGAGCTTTGTAAGTCAGAAGAAAAATTTTAAACTTAATTCTAAACTCTATGGGAAGCCAATGAAGGGAGGCCAGAACCGGAGAGATATGATCTCTCTTTCTAGTACCTGTTAAAACTCTTGCTGCAGCATTTTGGATCAGCTGAAGACATTTTAAAGATGTTTTTGGACAACCCCATAATAAAGAGTTAGAATAATCTAATCTAGAGCTAACTAAAGCATGGATCAGTTTCTCAGCATCACTCTTGAGACAAGATGCCACTAATCTTGGCAATATTACGCAAATGATAGAAGGCAGTCTTCAAAACAAGTTTAATATGTGAATTAAAAAAACAGATCTTGATCAAAAATAACTCCAAGATTCCTCACAGAACTAATAAGAGAAAGAGTATCTGCATCCAAACTAAGAGTTTGATTTGGAAAGGTATTTCTACGGGGCAGGGGGGGGGGTTTGGGGGGGGGGCAACTAGAATGACTTCAGTCTTATCTGAATTTAATAGAAGGAAATTACAAGTCATCCAAGCTTTGATTTCCTTAAGACAGGCTTGTAATTTGGCTGATTGATTACTACCATATGACTTCATTGACAGGTATAATTGTGTGTCATCTGCATAACAATGAAAATGTATACAGTGCTTTCTAATAATGTTGCCTAACGGAAGCATATATAAACTAAAAAGAATAGGGCCTAGCACAGATCCCTGTGGAACTCTGTGACTGCGCTTTGAGTTGGAAGAAAACTCATTATTGACATGAACAAACTGGATAAATAAGATCTATCAGATAAATAAGATCTAAACCACTGCAACGACGTTCCATTAAGTCCAACGTGGTGTTCTAATCTGTCAAGTAAAATATTATGATCGATAGTATCAAAAGCTGCACTAAGGTCTAAAAGGACAAGTACAGAAACAAGTCCATTATCAGTCCATTATCAGATGCGATAAGGAGGTCATTAGTGACCTTCACTAAAGCTATTTCAGTACAATGATGAATTCTAAACCCAGATTGAAACTCTTCAGATAAACCGTTTCCCTGCAAGTGGTCAAATAATTGCGTAGTAACAACTCTAAGATTTTTGAAATGAAAGGCAGATTACAGATTGGTCTATAGTTAGTTAAAACTTCTAGATTCAGCATTGGCTTTTTGAGTAAGGGTTTAATTACAGCAGTTTTAAAAGCCTGCGGTACATGGCTTAATGTTTATGAAGAATTGATTATTTGAAGAACAGAGCTACCAATAAATGGGAAGACTTCATTAAATAACCTGGTAGAAATAGGGTCTAAAAGACAAGTTGAAGGCTTGGATGATGAAAAATAAAACATGGAGGCTCGAGCTGGGACCAGGAGGAGCACTTTACTGGTTCAGCATGACAGTCCTCACTCGTTTGCCCCAACTCTTCCGCTTTTTGCCTCTTCAAAATAAAAGCTTCATGCGCACAGGGCAGAAGTTCACGTGATGCTTACATACCAGTGCCCCCAATGAAAAGAAACGTCCTCATTTCCAAATAACAGGAGCCCAAATGCCCTAAACTTATCAACTGGAAATAACAGTCACATGCAACTACCAGGCTGCTCAACCAACATGAATTATGCCTGCAACATACACCAAATTCAGATGTCAGCCAAGAGAATAGAGATATAAAACAAACATGTCACCACAACAACCCAGTGCAACATTCAGTGATAAGTGACAAAATTCCTTAAATGAACTGGCTTTTTCACAACCCTTCCAAAATGAGAAACAGTGTGTGGTGACACACCAGGGCCTGCACCATGAACAGTCTTTGTGCCACTTGGGATCAGTGGCTCAAATTAAGTAATTCAGCAATATTGCTCAGCGGGCCTATTGTCATTTCACACACAAATTAGACACTGTAGAGTGCAGAAGTGAGTGTATTTACATATCATGTGGATCAGGTGACTTGCAACAGCGGCCTTAGCTTGTCCACTGTGGTAGTCCATCCCAGCAGAGAAAAAAATGGTTGAGATGATGCAGATAGCCATCAGAGGCTAACAGCAACTTAGCTTCAGGCATCTACAGTATGTGTTACTGTCTGTGCACTTTGCTCGCTTTTTTTGGCATCTTCAGATGAAATAAAGAGTCAGTCATCACATAGTATTATGTGGACGGAGAACAAATTTCTTTTTGTTAACAAGCCGTTTCACTTTTTTCTGCTGCTTTTGAGCAGCTCCAAGTGCGGTGCGTCTGGGGCACCAAGTTGCATCCACAGGCACGTCTTAAAGGAGAAGTACATGAAAAGATCACTATACACACATACACACAACAAGGACAGATTTTATTGCAACTCACTCAAAAATCAGTAACCCATGACAGGCGAAGTAAGGGTGTAAATTGATGAGGCACACTCAGAAGGACTGCTGGAAGGGCTCATTATTGCTTAAACAAATTCTTTCTCAAACCTGGGACATAAACCATTTACTGATGTTCCAAAACTGCTCTTTATTTTCACTGATTAAGTTAATATACTGTGACGTAGGCAAGGTTCACACAAAGAAAGTGGAGCAAGATGGTTATGATGAACGGGCTTTATTTTACACACACTCTGAGCACAGGCAGGAGGGGAGGTCATTCTCCCAGACCTCCGTTTAAATCACGGTTACACACACATAATAAATCTTGCCTATGAAATACTGCTGGGTCATTATAACGCAGTTATAATGACACAGCAGTATAATAACTCAGTAATAACATTTAATACACACACACAGTAACGTTTTCAACTGTCAAAGCATGCTGGGAAACCCCTGCCCTCCTTAACATGGCCCCAACGTTACACTGCCCCCCTCCTGGACTGGTTTCTGTCCCCAGAAAAATTAAAGTCCAGTTTAAAAGTCCAATACAAACTCATCCAGGTGTCGGGGCGGCCTTCGGTGCCGGCGACCAACACGTACAGGCCCCCTAGTGTCCATCTGAGTCTCGGTCGGGGTATCTGGTCGGGATGAAAGCTCCGGTTCGTCCTCCAGCGGTGCAGATGGCTGATACGGGGCGAGACGGTCACGATGAAGGACCACTACCCGGTCCCTTTTCCTAAGCCTCACCCTGTACACCACATCCGACAGTCTCTGCAGAACCACGCACGGTCCCGACCAATGGCTCGCCAGCTTCGGTGATCGTCCTCTTTTCCTCTCAGGGCAGAAAACCCAGACTCGATCTCCCGGTGCAAAGTCCCTCCCCTGGCAGCGGGAGTCGTACGCTCGCTTCTGCCAACCCCCTGCCGCTGCCAGGGCCTCTCGAGCCAGTTTGTGCACCGTGTGGAGACGTTCTTTCAAACAAAAAAAATAATCCAATCCGGGTTTTCCCTCCACCTCCGGCTCGGGGGGGGGGGGGGGACCAAATACCAAATCTACTGGTGTGCGCAGCTCGCGTCCAAACATGAGCGCCGCAGGGGTGCACCGAGTAGATTCCTGAGCTGCCGTCCGGTACGCCCACAAAACAAAAGGCAGATGCAGGTCCCAGTCTCGCTCTCGCTGGTCCACTAGAATAGCGAGCTGGGTGGTGAGGGTCCGGTTGAATCGTTCGACCAGGCTGTTGCTCTGTGGATGCAGCGGGGTGGTCCGGGTTTTCCGGATGCCCAGCCGCTTGCAGACCTCTCCGAAGACCTCCGCCTCGAAGTTCCGACCCTGATCGCTGTGCAGCTCCTCCAGTGTGCCAAACCGACAGAACATTTCGTCCACCAGCTTTGATGCCATCGTAGCGGCGCTTTGGTCCAGGACCGCGTACGCCTCTGGCCACTTAGTGAAATAATCCATCGCGACCAGCACGTAGCGGTTCCCCCGGTCCGTGGTCGGGAAAGGGCCCAGGATGTCCACTCCCACTCGCTCCATCGGCGCTCCCACCCGGTACTGCTGCAGGGGAGCGTGGGATCGCTGAGTTGGCCCTTTCTGAGCTGTGCACGTGTCGCAGCGGTGAACGTGGAGCTCCACGTCCTGATGACAACCGGGCCAGTAGAACCGGGCTCGAAGGCGCTGCAGCGTCTTTGTCACTCCGAAGTGGCCCACTCCTACCGCCCCATGAACCAGCTGGAGTACGTTGGGCCGGAGTAGACGAGGAACTAACAGCTGCCAGACGTGCCGCTGCCCAGCTGGAGTCTGCCACTGTCGATACACCACGCCCTCGTGGCAGCGGAGGTTGGCCCACTGGGAGTGTAGGGCCTTAGTCTCTGGGTCCAGCGCAGACACAACCTCCCAGGCAGGCCGCTGTCCTGCGTCCAGCCACTGCCAAACCCGAGAAATGACCGGGTCTCTGTCCTGCTCGCTCTGCAGCTGCTGCGTGCCAAGAACCTCTGTGATGTCATCACTGGGGAGAGCTGCCTGATCATCCGCGGGGGGGCTGCGCGTCGCTGCGTTATTCCTGCTTGCAGCGGCCCGGAGAGCAGCAGCCCATGGAGCGGCTTGGTCTTGATCTTCAGCCCATTGGCAGTGACGACACTCCTTTGTCGCACAGGGGCGCCGAGACAGCGCGTCAGCGTTGGCATGGAGGCGGCCTGCCCGATGCACAATCTGGAAATTATAATCCTGCAGTGCCTCCAGCCATCTCGCCAACTGTCCATCCAGTTCTTTGAAGTTTAATAACCAGGTCAGGGAAGCGTGATCCGTCCTGAGCTGGAACCTCCCCCCGTACACATACGGGCGGAAATGACGCAGTCCTTGAATGACAGCCAACAGCTCTCTGCGAGTCACACAGTAGTTCCTCTCGGCTCTGCTGAGAGTGCGGCTGAAAAAAGCGACTGCCTGCTCTCCCTGCTCTCCCTCCTGGGATAGCACCGCCCCGATGCCCTGGTTGCTGGCGTCCGTGTCCACGATGAAAGGGCGGTTCGGGTCAGGATACTGCAGGACGGGGGCTCTGATGAGCGCTGCGCGAAGCTGGGAGAAAGCAGCAGCACAGTTCTCACTCCACTGAAACGTGCATCCTTTCTGCGTCAGCTGATGCAGCGGGCTGGCGATGGTGGCGAAGTCTTTCACAAACCTCCTATAATAGGAGGCCAATCCAAGAAAACTCCTCAGTTCTCCCACGTTCCGCGGCACTGGCCAGTCTCTCACCGCTGCCACTTTTTCTGGGTCGGTGGCGAACCCCGCTGCGCTGATGACATGGCCCAGGAAGGTGGTCTCCCGCCGAAACAGGTGGCATTTTCTAGGGTGTAACCATAGCCCCGCCTGCTGGATGGCACCCAGCACCTCTCGGAGATTTGACAGGGCGCTGTCAAAATCAGCTGCATGCACCAGTAGGTCATCCAGATAAACAACGCAGCGACTCCGGGGCACGTGAGCCAGCACTCGCTCCATCAAGCATTCAAAGGTGGCCGGAGCTTTGCAGAGTCCAAACAGCATCACTTTAAACTGGTACAGTCCCTGCCCGATGGAGAAGGCTGTTTTTTGGCGGGCCTCAGGTGACAGTTCTACCTGCCAATAGCCGCTGCGTAGATCCAGCGAGCTGAACCAGCTGGAGCCGGCGATGTGGTCCAGCGCGTCATCGATGCGGGGCAGGGGGTAGGAAACCTTCTGGGTGACGTCATTCAGGCGCCGGTAATCCACACAGAACCGCCACGACCCGTCCTTCTTCTTGACCAGCACCACAGGCGCTGCCCAGGGGCTGTTGGAGGGCTCAATAACATCTGCCTCCAGCATTTCTCGCACTTTTTGTTCTGCTGCTGCCCGCCTTGAAAAGGGCAGCCGGCGTGGGCGGAGTCGAATTGGCCTGGCCTCACCGGTGTCGATCTCGTGCTGCACCAAACCGGTCCGGCCGCATTCCTCATCCTTCGCGGCAAAAACACCCATATAACAGTCCAATAGCTCCCGCAGCTGGCGTCTCTGTTCCGGGTCCAGCCCGCTGCAGCTCCGCTGAAGTAGTTCCTCGACCGCCTGCTGCATCTCTGCTGACATGTTGACCCCTCCCCTTGCTGTCCCTGTGTGTGCTCGTGCTCTCTCTGCCCGTGCTGGTGACGTCATCGTGTCCGGTCCTCGCGGTGGCCCGCCTGGTCCGGTCTGTCTTGGTGATCCCTCGATTGCGCAGGCCCCCATGTTCCTTCCCTGGGTTCTGCTGTGGCGCGTGATGGTCCGGTTTCCCAGCTGGAGGGACGGTCCGGCGGTGTCGATCTTGGCGTTCCAGGCTGTGAGCAGGTCTAGTCCAATAATACAGGGGTCCTGGATGTCAGCCAGCCAGAACGGGTGTCTTATGTTCTGACCGGCCACCCCCACCACCAGAACTCTCCGCCCCCTCAGTCTGGCGCGCTCACCGGTAGCCGTGGTGACGCAGCGCTTGGTGGGTTCCCACCCCCGTGGGGCCGTCTTGTTCGTGCCCGGCAGCACACCGGGTCGGACCAAGGAGATTGTAGAGCCGGTGTCAATCAGGGCCCGGATCGACGTCTTCCCCAAGCTGCACTGTAGATACATCCCTGGAGAGTGTCCAATTCGGCCCACGCGTGGTGCCGGCTCCTCGGGGGAAACATCTGCGGGAGGCGGCCTGTCCCCGTTCACGCCACCTCGCTCTAGTTTAACGCCGGCGAGGGGCCAGTTTGTCGTGGGGTGGGTGCGGGGCAGTATCGTGCGATGTGTCCCGGCTCTAGGCAGCGGAAGCACCCTTCCTCGCGCCGCCGCGGCCATCTTCTCTGTGGACGCGCCGCCGTGGTCTGCCGTAATTCCTCCTCGCTCTCCATCGTGGCCTGGAAGGTTCTTTGACTGTGCGTTGGCGCTTCAATTGTGCGATTCATCAGCGGCTCCACCCGCTCTGCTTCTGCCACCGCAGTCTCCCAGTCGCTCGCGGCGTGGATCCGTACGTGGCTCTGGAGCTGGGCCGGGCGGAGACCTTGGATGAAGCTCCGGAGGGCGAGCTTCTCTACCGCCTCTGGTGCGAAATCCGGGTAGCTGCGCCGGGTTAGCAGCCGTATGTCTGCAGCATAGGCTCCTAGGCTTTCCTGGTTGTTTCGGCGGCGGCGGGTCAGCTGTTCCTGGGCGTGCTGAGCGTCCGCCGTTCTCCCAAATCGTCTCCGGAGCGCCCCTTGTAGCGCTGGCCAGCTGTAGCGCTCCTCGGGCCGGAGATCAGAGCGTGCAGAGAGCTCTCTCCTCCAAGGCCAGTGCGACCTGCACGGCGGTTTCCTCTGGTGACCAGCCGTTCAGCGCAGCGGCCAGCTCGACCTGGGTCAGGTAGTCATCCAACGTGGCCTCGCCGTTGAAGCGGGGAATCTTGGCCCGCTGCCGAACAGATGGGATGGCCGCCTCCTGATCAATCGTCACTCCTGATCGCTGTGGGATCGCCAGCCCGTCCTGTCCTGAAGAGGGCGGAATGCGGGGCTGGTTTGCTCTGCTCTGCCCGCTCTGTCTTGAAAAAGGCAGAAGGCGGGGTGCGCTGGCCCTGTCAGGTTCGCCGCCGCTTCGTTCGTCCCGGCTCCCGGCTCCCGTGGGTGGTGTCTCGGTCCCATCGTCCGTCATCAGCTGAGCAATGAATTGCTCCAGCTGCTGGATCTCCATTCTGATCCTGGCTTCCATCTGCTCCATCCCACTTCTGACACCAGTGTGACGTAGGCAAGGTTCACACAAAGAAAGTGGAGCAAGATGGTTATGATGAACGGGCTTTATTTTACACACACTCTGAGCACAGGCAGGAGGGGAGGTCATTCTCCCAGACCTCCGTTTAAATCACGGTTACACACACATAATAAATCTTGCCTATGAAATACTGCTGGGTCATTATAACACAGTTATAATTACACAGCAGTATAATAACTCAGTAATAACATTTAATACACACACAGAGTAACGTTTTCAACTGTCAAAGCATGCTGGGAAACCCCTTCCCCCCTTAACATGGCCCCGACGTTACAATACAGTGGTGTGAAAAAGTGTTTGCCTCCTTCCTGATATCTCATTTTTTTGTATGTTTGTCACATTTAAATGTTTCAGGTCATCAAACAAATTTAATTTAGACAAAGATAACACAAGTAAACACAAAATGCAGTTTTTAAATGACGGTGTTTATTATTAAGGGGAAAATAATCCAAACCTACATGGCCCTGTGTGAAAAAGCGATTGCCCCTAAACCTAATAATTCAATTCAATTCAACTTTATTTATATAGCGCCATTTCACAACAACAGTTATCTCTTAGTACTTTCAACTGTAGGTTGAAACCCCCACAATTGCAGAAAGACCCCAGCAATCAGGCAATCCCCTGTGAGCAAGCGCTTGGTGACAGTGGAGAGGAAAAGCTCCCTTTTAACAGGAAGAAACCTCCAGCAGAACCTGGCTCAGGGAGGGGCAGTCATCTGCTGCAACTGGCTGGGGGGTGAGGGGATAGAGAAAATTAAAAGAACAGACATGTAGAGAGCAAACAGCACAATGGGGACTCAATCTATGGGAGAGAACAAACAGATGTTAATGACCAGCAAAAAAAAATATTTCATTGAGAGTGAAGAAAGGAGTGAAGCCCAGTGCATTATTGGAGGTCCCCTAGCTGTCTAAACCTATTAGCAGCATAACTAACTAAGGGAGGGTTCAGAGACACATGATCCCTCCCTAATTGTAGGCTATATCAAAAAGGAAGGTTTTAACCCTATTCTTAAAAACAGAGATCGAGTCTGACTCCCAAATCCAGATTGGCAGCTGGTTCCACAGGAGAGGAGCTTGATAACTGAAGGCTCTGCCTCCCATTGTACTTTTGGAGATTCTAGGTATTACAAGTAATCCAGCATTTTGGGAGCGTAGTGCTCTGTTAGGATAATAGGGTAGTATCAGATCTTTTAAATAAAATGGGGCCTGATTGTTTAGAGCTTTGAAAGTGAGAAGGATTTTAAACTTAATTCTAAACTCTATGGGAAGCCAATGAAGGGAGGCCAGAACCAGAGAGATATGATCTCTCTTTCTAGTACCTATTGAAACTCTTGCTGCAGCATTTTGGATCAACTGAAGACTTTTTAACGATGTTTTAGGACAACCTGATAATAAAGAGTTACAATAATCTAATCTAGAGCTAACAAAAGTGTGGATCAGTTTCTCAGCATCACTCTGAGACAAGATGCTCCTAATCTTTGCAATATTACGCAAATGATAGAAGGCAGTCTTAGAAACGAATTTAATATGTGAATTGAAAAACAGATGATCAAAAATAGCTCCAAGGTTCCTCACAGAACTATTACAGTAAGAGAAAGAGTAACCACATCCAAACTAAAAGTTTGATTTGGAAAGGTATTTCTAAGGTTTTTTGGACCAACAAGAATGACTTCTATCTTATCTGAATTTAATAGCAGGAAATTACAAGTCATCCAAGCTTTGATTTCCTTAAGACAGGCTTCTGACTTGGCTAATTGATTACTATCATCTGGCTTCATTGACAGATATACTGTAATTGTGTGTCATCTGTATAACAATGAAAATGTATACAGTGCTTTCTAATAATGTTGCCTAGCGGAAGCATATCCATCCATCCATCTTCTTCCACTTAATCCTTTTTGGGTCGCGGGGGTGGGGTGGAGCCTATCCCAGCATCAGCATCTTTGGGCGAGAGGCAGGGTACACAGTTCACCAGTCCATCGCAGGGCCAACACAGAGAGAGAGACAACCATTCACTCTCACAGCCGTACCCGAGGACAATTTAGAATCCCCAGTTTGACACCAATTAACCTAACTTGCATGTTTTTTGGCATGTGGGAGGAAACCGGAGAAATCCCGGAGTAAATCCACACAGACACGGGGAGAACATGCAAACTCCACACAGATCACTATTGATTGGGGGCTGGGATCGAAAGAGTAGGGCCTAGCACAGATCCCTGTGGAACTCCATGACTGAGCTTTGAGTTGAAAGAAAACTCATTACTGACATGAACAAACTGGAACCTATCAGATAAATAAGATCTAAACCACTGCAATGAAGTTCCATTAAGTCCAACAGTGTTCTAATCTATCAAGTAAAATATTATGATTGATAGTATCAAAAGCTGCGCTAAGGTCTAAAAGGACAAGTACAGAAACAAGTCCATTATCAGATGCGATAAGGAGGTCATTAGTGACCTTCACTAAGGCTGTTTCAGTACTATGATGGATTCTAAACCCAGATTGAAACTCTTCAAATAAACCATTTCCCTGCAAGTGGGCAAATAATTGTGTAGCAGCAACTCTTTCTAAGATTTTTGAAATGAAAGGGAGATTAGAGATTGGTCTATAGTTAGCTAAAACTCCTGGATCCGGCATTGGCTTTTTGAGTAAGGGTTTAATTACAGCAGTTTTAAAAGCCTGCGGTACATGGCTTAATGTTAATGAAGAATTGATTATTTGAAGAATAAGCTACCAATAAATGGGAAGACTTCTTTAAATAACCTGGTAGGAACAGGGTCTAAAAGACAAGTTGAAGGCTTGGATGAGGAAATTATTTTATCTAACTCTAAAGGTCAATTGGAGTAAACTCATCCAAACAAATATCAGTTGAAGGAGTTGTCATAGTTACTGTATTTAAGTTAACGGTGGAAAGAATCTGATTGATTTTATCTCTGATAGATGAAATTTTATCCTTGAAAAAGTTCATAAAGTCCTGACTAGTAAGCTCTTAGGCAGAGGTGTCAAACTCATTCCATGGAGGGCCAAGACCCTGCAGGTTTTACTTCCACCCAGTCTCTTCAGCAGGTGTTTTCACTGATCAGCAATCAGTAGGAAGAAATTCAGAGAAATCACCTGTTGAAGACACTGGGTGGAAGTAAAACCTGCAGGGTCTTGGCCCTCCATGGAATGAGTTTGACACCTGTGCTCTAAGGGAATGCTAGGATTGACAGAGTCCTGACTCTTTGTCAGCCTGGCTACAGTGCTGAAAAGAAACCTGGGATTATTCTTGTTCTCTTCTATTCATATGCTCATGCTACAACAGGACTGAGAGGTGAGGAGGCTCCTACAAGTGAATCAGTCTCCCTGGAAAACCAGGTGCTTCAGTTCCTTGATAGTAGAGATATAAAGGTCGAAGCAAATGCAATTTCAGCCTGTCATGCTTTACCCAGAAAAGATAATAAAACAAAGAAATCAATTGTGATGCGCTTTGTGAACAGGAGGGTAAAGAATGACATACTGAGGCAGGCCATAAAGCTATGGGGAACAGAAGTTTACCTAAATGAACACCTAACAAAAACTAATGCTGAAATAGCACGGCAAGTACGGATGCTGAAAAGACAAAATAAGATACAGGCAACATGGACAAGAAATTGTAGAGTTTGGATCAAACTAAATGGAACACCTGAGGAAGCAAAGAGCATAATGATCAGAGATGTTACTGACTTAAATAAATACAAATGAACACTGATTAAGAAAATTAAGAGACAATGATAATCCATAGCCACACACACGGCAAGAATAGTTCTTTTGACATACCATGTCAATGTACTATAAAAAAAAAAAAAAAACAAACAAAAAAACTTATGGCTGACTTGAGTAGACATCAATTATCCCCAGTTGGAGGAAGTCATTTGACACAGAGTGAGGAAACTCAAACTCTGAAAATATGCCATTATGTTGAACATAAACTACAAGAGATGGAGAATGAGATTGATCCTGATAACCACTTTTTCAATAATATTCATAACCATTGTGAATATTACACTGAAAAGCAATTCAAAAGTCAAGTGCAACTAGATGGTAAACTATCAATAATACACTTCAACAGTAGAAGTCTTAACAAAAACTTCCCACAGATTCAGGACTATTTAAAACAGCTAGACAGAAAATTTACAGCTATCGCAGTCTCTGAAACTTGGCTTAATGAAGAGCAGGCTCCCCTGATGGCAATAGAGGGATATCAGATGTTTCATATTAACAGATCTCAAAAAAAGGGTGGTGGTGTTGCACTGGATATTGATGACCTGTATAGGTGTAAGCTTGTAAATGGAATGTCCTTTGCACTACCAGGGATTTTGGAATGTGTTACTGTTGAGATTGACCAAGATAAAACAAAAAATCTAATTATAAGTTGTATATATAGAACACCGGGAACTTGCATTGAGACATTCAGAGATAAATTAGTCGAGCTGTACAATAATATAACTAATAAGAAAATGGTTGTAATCTGTGGAGATTTCAATATTGATCTACTAAATCCATATCAATAAAATGTAATTACAGAGTTCATGAACTCTATGTACAGCATGAGTCTATATCCCACAATAAGACATCCCAGTAGAATCACAGTTCACACTGCTACACTTATTGACAACCTGTTTGTTAATATTATTGATAAGAAAATAGAAAGTGGATTATTGATAAATGATATAAGTGACCACTTGCCAACCTTTGCACTTATCCATGGCCACACAGGGGCCAATACAGAAAAAAATTTAAAATCGTTTAGATATAAATCACAAAATGCAATTAGTTCTTTTAAAGAGGACTTGCTGAAGCAAGGCTGGACAGAAGTCTATGTATCAGATGTAAATGAAGCTTATGACACATTTATAAACATTGTAACCACTCTTTATGAAAAAATTGTCCATTAGTAAAGAAAAGCTTAAACATAAATTTGCCGATAAGCCATGGTTAACCAAAGGATTACAAAAGGCGTGTAAAAAGAAAAATTTATTATATAAAGCTTTCCTAAAGAAAAGGACAAAAGAAGCAGAGCAGCGGTATAAAACATACAAAAATAAGTTAACATATATAATAAGATGTAGTAAGAGAGACTATTACAGTAAAGAACTGGAGAAAAACAGAGACAATATTAAAGTCCTCGGACGGTGACATTTTTTTATTGAACCAATAAACTGATTGTATGAAAATATTCCATTCTGGCCATTCCCGTGATTTAATATGTGTCACCAGCCTCCATAAATGACTTTATTTGGTAATAGCCCATCTTTCACTTAGTGATGCTGCAGTACCGCCATCTGTCGATAGGGGCAGGCAGCAGTGACGTCAGCTCAGGAAGAAGTGAGGGTGATATTGCCTGCCTGTGCTGTGAGCCTCATCAGAGAAACATTCCCATCGGATCACTACAAGGGATTTTGCCTACCAAGATTAGATTTGTGAAAAATGATATTTAAATAAAGTTTTGTAAAATCATATATTGAGTTTATTAATGTTCATGTCAATTTTATAATTCTAATATTTCAGCATTCATCAAAGTCGCATGTCATATACATTTGAATAATTTATCTACCATTTTATGGTATAAAATTCGGGTTCAATTCGGCACTCAATGTGGTGGGAACTCTGGCTTGTACATAGTGCCACTGCTCCCATAAGTGGGTTGGATCAACCAAGGTTTTGTTGAACAGAGTATTCATCCGATCATCCACATATTCTGAAAAAAAATATATTCAATAAAAATTAGACATCCATTTGACTACAGTATGAAATACAAATTTGACCCAAATTAACATAATTTGATAAAAGCTATGAAATGTGAAAGTTCAATGAAGACCAACCCTCCACCCACTGTAAATATCATATACAAGCCTAGAAAATGATACTAATATTTCTTATACTCACGGAAAGTTGGATTAACTTTCTTTGCTTGCAGTTTATATCCGCCTTTTTTGAATTTTGGGTACCTGATGATGAAGACCGGCTCACCATCACGATTCTGTGCCTGCTTGCGGCCTGCATTTTCATTAAAGTGCATTGCAGCTAAACAAAGTCTGTAATTAGAATATTATCACAATGATTTATTTTTGGACATATAAGTGATCTATCAGCAGAAACTCTATGTAATTGGCACTGTTATTGTCATGACGGCCGCTGGGCCGTCATCCCGCTCATCAGCTCCAGCTGCGCACAGACCAACAGGTGTTAATCAGCGGCTCTTAAAAGCCAGCGTCATTGACAGCCCGGCACGGAGTCGTCTGTCTTCCTCGACAGAGTATGAGCCAGAGCTTCGTTTCACAGCCAAGTCGAGAACGCCACGACAAGACCTACCACGTAAGAAGACTATTTGCTTTTCTACGCCTAATCTTTACCCCTGTGCACAGGTGGACCTCCCAGGCGGCGGACCGGTATCTCCAACGGACGGAGAATTACCCTCTCCCTTCCGGAGCTCCTCCTGGCCTTCGCTAATTCAGGAATTCTCTCCACTGCAGCTGCAGGTACTGTCACTCCCTCTGTCACAGGAGTCATTGTCACCACGGTTACGGACATTATCACTGTCACGGCTATGGGAACAGTCAACGTCACAGCTGTCAGTGCAGTCATTGCTCTCGCCACGAACTCCACCACGGTTACTGGAGTTATCACCGTCACAGCTTCAAGCACCAGAACCACCACAGCTCACGGACATCGGGGAACAGCCAGATACAGTCAGAGACAACCTCAAGTAAGCTGCACACCTGCACTTGTCCTTTTGTGCTGAACAGCCTTAACGGTTTCTGCTTGTGTGTTCTAGGGTTGCCAGGTCGTCTTCTGTATTGCTCAGCTCCGGTGACCAGGCTACTATATCTGCACTCACACTTGCACTACACTCACTCACACTT
The DNA here is from genome assembly GCA_020510985.1 of Pholidichthys leucotaenia. NCBI lineage: Eukaryota > Metazoa > Chordata > Actinopteri > Cichliformes > Pholidichthyidae > Pholidichthys > Pholidichthys leucotaenia. The sequence goes on from CM035841.1 coordinate 122,876,874, forward strand.
GACAATAAAGAATAACTATTTTGTATCTGTCTGTGTCTGTCTCTTGGGTCCTGAAACATGTCAGTTATTATAATTGCATTTCATATTTTTGGTCACATATTGCATCTCCTCACCTTGTCAGCATTCCAAGGAATGAGAAGTGTACACTCTTTGGTGCAAAATGAATAATCAGACTGTGGAAAGCCTCCACATTTCACAGTCCTTGGACAGGGGTAATGTGGTAGGAGCTGTTTTTCTAGATCTCAAAAAGGCTTTCGATACTGTAAACCACAGTTTGCTTTTATCCAAAATGGTATCTTTTAACTTCTCCCCAAATACATTAGAATGGTTTGCATCTTATCTCCAGAATAGAGAACAGTGTGTAAAAGTTCACCAGGATAAATCCTCATTTTTAAACAACCGCATGGGTATCCCACAAGGGTCCATTCTTGGTCCTTTACTTTTCAGCATTTTTATTAATGACTTGCCGTTACACTGCTCAGCTGCAACATGCCAACTTTATGCAGATGATGCAGTTATTTACACAGCTGCCAAGACTCCAGCACAGGCTGCAGATGTACTGTCTACAAGTATGGTTGATGTCCAAGAGTGGCTCCTCAAGAACCATCTATTGCTGAACCTTCAGAAAACAGTCTCAATGTGCTTTTCAATCAAAAAATGTAACCTGCAACATTTTAAAGTTAATATACATGATCATGACATCAGTTTAGCTACAGAATTCAAATACCTTGGCATTGTACTAGATCCTCAACTCAAATTTAATCTTCATATAAAGAAAATTTCAAAAACAGTAAAAAAAAATCTGAACTGCTTTAAATTAATTAGATATTACATACCTTACGAAGCAGCTGCACTGTATATGCATTCTATGGTTTTTTTCTCATATATCATACTGTTTGACAGTCTGGGCTCAAGCAGCCCCTTCCACAATAAGACATATAGGTTCATTATATAATCAAACCCTAAAAATCTTGGACAAAAAGCCCATTAGGTGGCATCACTGTAATGTTTTAAAAAAATACAACCTATTGAGTTTTGAGAGCTTCATTGACCTCTGTCTTCTGAAATTAACGTTCAAATGTTTCCATAAATCAGCACCCGAGCCACTTGCTGGTTTCGTCCAAAGACAGGACAGCAGCAGAGCCACCAGGAGTTCTGTTAACAATAACTGTAAAATATTCCACCGCAGAACCACATTTGGACAAACAGCTTTCTCTGTAAAGGGCAGTCACATCTGGAACACAATGCCAAATGAAATTAAAATAATAACGGACTTTAAAACATTCACTAAAAATGTTAAAAACTGGCTGAAAAATAAACAAGAATGTACTCATGTATGAATTATTTGTCTGCAAAGTGAGAGTGAATGAAGGGAAGGAATAAATGTGTTTGTTTATAGTGAGTGACGGAGGGAGGAAGGCCTGAAACAGGCAAATGTGAGTTATGTTATATGTGTTAAATGTGAGTCAGGCTGTTATATTTGTGTATTTATAATATTTATAATATTTATGTTAAATGTGAGTCAGGCTGTTATATTTGTGTATTTATAATATTTATAATATTTATAATTGTGTATTTATAATTTTTCTGCATTGATGTATGTGGTTATTGTGTATATTTTTTATCTTGATTCTTTTTTCTAAAGCCCATCCAGGGACAAGAGTTGCAAATTAGCTAATAGCTATACACTCTATGTGCAACACATCAGATTGATTGTCTTTGATTAATTGTCTATGTTTATTGCACTGTCCCTGTCAAATAAACTAATCTACTACTATTTGAAGTTTGCTGCCCTGGACTCAGCTTTCGCACATCCCTGAGGACCCGTGTTTTGTTGATCATAACTTTTTCACAGCCCTTTGTGCCTGAAATAAATTGTAGGTGTGAGATATGTCACCAAAAATGATGAAAATCAATGGGATAATTTTTATATATATATAATACATGCACTGTTTCATTGTGTGAAACTGTTTTTTGTGTTAGGTTGCAGTCTCTCAGGAGCTGGGGGATCGTATGTAGTGCTCGCATCTTTGTACTGGTTGATGCGCAGGCAGCAGAGCAGCACGCCGTTCAGCCGGAAAAAAGCAGAGGACAAGGGTAACGGGCACCACACCGAGACAGGGATAATCAGTCATAATGTTGCTTACTTGCAGGGACAGGTGGCTGGCGTTGGCAGGTGATGAGCCCGGGAGACAGCGTCCTGCAGGTGGGCTCAATAGCCGCTGCTGACGAGGCGCAGGTGTGCGCGCAGCTGGAGCCGCGAGTCGTGACACAAATTGCATCTTATTCTCGAAATCGCTGTCAACGAAATGTCTACTGCACATGTTGAGTGATTTACCGACATCATTCCAATTTTTTCGCGTTTTCTGAACGAATTTCACCCATGCCGTTCTGATTTTCCCAGGGACGGGAAATTCATAAACACTCACCGCATGCTCCTCTGATATACCGTCGCACCCGTAGACAACACAACGCCAAACCATAATTAATTCGATTACTGAAATCCTAATCTTAATAAATAATCTATTTGTAATCCACAAGTACTCCGAGAAATATCCGTAATCGCCGATTTTAAAACGTAAACAACAAGCAATGTCCGCCGAGCGTGTGCGTGTCTCTCCCTGAAATTATGTCACACAGTCAGTGGCCATCTTAGCCGCTGATCGCTTGGCTGAGTCAGACAGCTCTCAAGGACAGCATACTTCAAGAGCGCATTGTCACCTTATGCGACATTTGTTGACACCAAAACATGTGCGGTTCAAATTAGCTCGTCTCACACAAAAATTTAAGATATGATTTAGCGATATTGAATTTTCGTCCGGCCGACGCCTTTAAAAATACATGGACAATACTTAACAGTATTCTTGGAAATAAAAACAGAAATACAAGCTACTCAACCGATTTTTCAAAAAATAATAAAATGACTCAGAGTGTGAATGCAGTTTCACCTGCAGATGAATTTAATAACTTTTTTGTTAACATTGGTCCTAATTTGGCTCAAGAAATACCCATTACGGCGCCTACAGGTGATACAATAAGCAAAAACACTGCTATAAAAGACTCCATTTTCATAAAGAACACAGATGAGAGAGAGGTCATTGAAATTGTTAAATCGTTTAAAAGTAAAACATCTACGGACTGTGATGGTATTGACATGCTCTTAGTCAAAACTATTATTGAATGCTTAGTGAAATCACTGACGTATATCTGTAACCTGTCTCTCCAAACAGGTATATTTCCCAATGCAATGAAAATAGCTAAAGTAATTCCGATATACAAGACGGGTGACAGAGGGGAATTCTCAAACTATAGACCAATTTCACTATTGCCACAATTTTCCAAGATACTTGAAAAAATATTCTATGAGAGAACTGACAACTTCATACTGAAGAATAATTTATTGTGTGAGCAGCAATATGGGTTTAGACACGAGGACAACTGCATTTGCTCTAATGGAATTTAAAGAAAAAATATCAACTGCCATTGAAAATAAAGAGTATTCAGCTGGGGTATTCCTGGATCTTAAAAAAGCATTTGATACAGTGGATCATAATTTATTATTAAAGAAACTACAAAATTGTGGTATTAGAGGGGTAGCACTGTCCTGGTTATGTAGTTACTTAAAGAATTGATATCAGTATGTATGTGTTGGTAACAAAAACTCACTGATGGTTACTTGTGGAGTCCCACAGGGTTCAGTTTTGGGGCCATTGTTATTCAATATGTATATAAATGATGTATGTAAAGTTTCAGGAAAAAATGGACTTAATATTGTTTGCCGATGGCACTAATCTATTATGCAGTGGAAGCAATTTGGAACAACTTTTGGATACACTCGGAAAGGAATTAGGAAAGCTTAAACTGTGGTTTGAGTCAAACAAATTAACGCTCAATTTAAGTAAGACAAAATTTATAGTTTTTAACAACCATCACAACAACTTAGTATCTAAACTCAGTGTAAATGGTGTAGAGATTGAAAGGGTATCCGAAACTAAATTTCTTGGAGTAATAATTGATAATAAACTGTGTTGGAAGTCACATATTAATTATATTAAAGGTAAAATATCCAAATCAATTGCAATACTACACAGAGTGAAATATTTGCTGAATCAACCCACACTATATACCTTGTATCATTCATTAATACTCCCATACATGACATATTGTACTGAAGTATGGGGAAATACATATAAAACAAACATATATCCAGTCTTTATGCTTCAGAAGATAAGATAAGATAAGCCTTTATTAGTCCCACAATGGGGAAATTCCAGGATTGCAACAGCACAGGGATAGCAACACTCAGAGCAACAATCAGAAGGCAAGAAAAAACAACATCTAGTAAACATATGTCCATATTACTATAAATGTATATATATAGACACACAGTGCAGAGCATTATGGCTGGTGAATGTGCAGCAGAAAGTCTAAGTTCTCTCTCCGCGGATGCAGCGGGCCAGCTGGAAGTCTTTGGGCATGATGGTGACCCCCTTAGCGAAGAAGAGACCACCAGGTGGGTCTCGCTGGTCTCCTGCAGAGCCATGACGGCGAAACTCAGGAAACGCAGGACGGTCTTGAAGTCCTGAGCGATCTCCCTCACCAGGCGCTGGACGGGCAGCTTACGGATGAGCAGCTCCGTGGATTTCTGGTAGCGACGGATCTGAAGAGAAGAGAGAAGAAGAATCAGAAGAGAGCTATTAGAATAATAAACAAAGCTGCTTACAGGGAATCAACAAACCCACTTTTTCTTAAATTAAAAGCTCTCAAGTTGAAAGATCTGGTTGACTTTAAAACTGCAGTAATAATGTTTAAAGTGAAGAATCTATCACTGCCCGCAAATATCCAAAAGCTGTTCCAAATAAGGGAGAAACAATAACATTTCAGAGGAACATGTATATTTCAAAAACCTTCAGTGAGAACTACCACCAAGCAACACTGTGTTTCAGTGCAAGGAGTCAGATTATGGAACGATTTTGGACCTGAATTAAAATCATGTACAACGCTTGGACAATTTAAACAAAAACTAAAGGAAGAAATACTCCAAACATATATACAAGATGACATGTAAAATCACATAAGGATTGTCATATCCAGTCTGCGTTGTGTTGTAGCTTAGTTTTTTGTCACATTTTGTCTTAGCTTTGTTCTGAATTGTAATTGCTCTTGTTTTGTTTTTCTTTTGAATTCTTGGATGGAATATGGGTGGGCAATATAAGCTGCGGCTTCAGCCATCACCCATTTCGGATAACTTATGTTGAACTGTATAATCAGAGGAGTTATTGTCTAATTTGACCTTGTTGGATTTTCTTTCCCCCTTTGTTATATTATTCAATTTCTTTTAATCTGTACTTTTAATCTATCCGAAATAAAGATTCATTCATTCATTCATTCATATTAATGCAGAATAATAACTCATTCTAGCTTTTCTAAGAGATTTTTTATAAATTAAAAGATGATTTCTCCAAGCTAAATAGATTTCATCTAAATTAGTGGAGCACCATTTTCTTTCTAATTGACGAGTCTTCTGTTTTAAGCTACGATTTTCTGTGTTGAACCAAGGAGTTAGAAATCTCTGATTAGACTATTTCTTTTTGAAAGGGGCCACCATGTCTAGAGCTTGATGCAGAGAAGCTGTAACACTATCTACCATGCTATCAATTACAGAAGGAGCAAGCTGTTTATAGTTTATTTCCGTTGTGTTGACACATGGCATAGAGGAAACAATTCGAATAAATTTGGTTACAACATCATCTGAGAGGCATCTACTGTAGTAATATTTTTCTTTAAGAGACAAAAAGTCAGAAATAGTAAAATCAAAGGTTAACAGACAATGGTCTGACAGTACAGGGTTATGAGGAGACACTACCAGATTTTCTATTTCTATGCCATGTCAGAACAAGGTCCAATGTATGGTGGAGATAATGGGTAGAATTTCCTACTTTCTGAGAAAACCCCATCAAGTCTAATATTGAATTAAATGCCATATTAAGGCAATCACTATCTACATCTACATGTATATTAAAGTCCCCTACTATAATTATTCTATCTGATTTCAACACTAAATCAGCTAAGAATTCGGCAAATTCAGATAAAAACTCTGAGTAGGCTGATGGAGGACGATAAACTGTGGCAAATAAAATTGGGTTTAGCCTAAAATTGCTAAAATGCCCAATACTGAGGACCAGGCCCTCAAAGGAATTATACATGTTTTTTTGCTTTACATTAACTCGTAATTTGGAATGGTAAATTGTTGCTACTCCTCTTCCATGACCAGAACTTCTGGGGTTTTGACAGTTTAAAAACAGTGGGTGGCCCAACCAGTTAGCAGCAACAACTGCAATCAAGCTTTGGCCATAACTGGCAATGAATCTTTGATAGTGCTGTGGAGGAATTTTGGCCCACCCATCTTTGCAGAATTGTTGCAATTCAGCCACATTGGAGGGTTTTCGAGCATGAACCACCTTTTTAATGTCATGCCACAGCATCTCAATCGGAGTCAGGTCAGGACTTTGACTAGGCCACTCCAAAGTCTTCATTTTGTTTTCCTTAAGCCATTCAGAGGTGGACTTGCTGGTGTGTTTTGGATCATTGTCCTGCTGCAAAACCCAAGTGCTCTTCAGCTTGAGGTCACAGATGGCCAGACATTGTCCTTCAGGATTTTTTGGTAGACAGCAGAATTCATGGTTCCATTTACCACAGCAAGTCTTCCAGGTCCTGAAGCAGCAAAACAGCACCAGATCAACACACTACCACCACCATATTTTACTGTTGGTATGATGTTCCTTTTCTGTAATGCTGTGTTACTTTTACGCCGGATGTAATGGGACACACACCTTCCAAAAGTTCAACTTTTGTCTCGTCAGTCCACAGAGTATTTTTTCAAAAGTCTTGGGGATCATCAAGATGTTTTCTGGCAAAACTGAGATGAGCCTTTATATTCTTTTGGCTCAGCAGTGGTTTTCGTCTTGGAACTCTGCCATGCAAGCCATTTTTGCCCAGTCGCTTTCTTATGGTGGAGTCATGAACACTGACCTTAACTGTGGCAAATGAGGCCAGCAGTTCTTTGGATGTTGTTTTGGGGTCTTTTGTGACCTCTTGGCTGAATCATTGCTGTGCTCTTGGGGTAATTTTGGTTGGCCAGCCACTCCTGGGAAGGTTCACCACTGCTCCATGTTTTCGCCATTTGTGGATAATGGCTCTCACTGTGGTTCGCTGGAGTCCCAAACCTTTAGAAATGGCTTTATAAAGTTTTCCAGACTGATAGATCTCAATTACTTTGTTTCACATTTCTTCCAGAATTTCTGTGAATCGCAGCATGATGTCTAGCTTTTGAGGATCTTTTGGTCTCCTTCACTTTGTCAGGCAGATTCTGTTTAAGTGATTTCTTGATTGAGAACAGATGTGGCAGTAATCAGGCCTGGCTGTGGCTGGAGAAATTGAACTCAGCTTTCCAAAGATGTGATAAACCACAGTTAATTTATGTTTTAACGGGGGAGGGGGGGTCACTTTTTTCTCACAGGACCATGTAGGTTTGGATTTATTTTTACCCTTAATAATAAACACCTTCATTTAAAAGCTGCATTTTGTGTTTACTTGTGTTATCTTTGTCTAATATTTAAATTTGTTTGATGATCTGAAAACATTGGTGTGACAAACAGGAAAAAAAAAGAGAAATCAGGAAGGGGCAAACACTTTTTCACACCACTGTATCTGTCATAAAAGTGCTACAAATATTGGACTGTTTGCTTTAAATTGTGACTACTGGTCGACCGGGAAAATCTTTCGTTGGGAGAGCCCTAGTCTTTCTTGTGTTTCTTCATCCCTCATCCCCCTGTTCTCTGTAGAGAAGCAGTTAGAAATTTAGTGAGGGCTCCATCAGGTCATTCCTACTGACTGTATTATTGCTACTCAAGTTGATGGTTCACAGCAGCTCAAAAAGACCAACAGAGTTGGACATTTATTTCCTTAGAACTGAGTTCTGTTTTAATCCCATTAGTGAATGATTTCTTTTATGTTTTTCCTCTAGACTTCCCAGAGCAACATGTCTGTGACAAGGAGTTTTCTCCTAACCAGCAGCTCTGGAACCAAGAGGAGAACCCGGGTTTGGAACAGGAGAAACCAGAACTTCCACTGATTAAAGTGGAACAAGATGAACTAGAACTTCCACATGTTGGAGAGGAACAGAATGAACTAGAACCTCCACATATTAAAGAGGAACAGAAGGAACTAGAACCTCCACATATTAAAGAGGAACAGAATGAACCAGAACCTCCACTGATTAAAGAGGAACAGGAGGAACTCTGCATCAGTCAGGAGGGAGAACAACTAGTAGTGAAGCTGGAGGTCGATACCTTCAAGGTGCCTTTTATTTCTGAGGAAAAGCAACAGAGTGAAGCAAAACCAAACAGTGAGCAGCTCCTCTCTCACAGCTCTGCTGGAACTGAAATCCAAGATGAGAAAGGAAGCCGGCATGCAGACTCAGGATCAACTAAAGAAAAAGAACCCAAACCGAAGAAGAGACGAATGAGAACAGGAAGTCACCATGATGGTAAACACTCTGAACGTACTTGTCCACCTAGGCTTCTGTTAATGGAAGGGTCACGTGCCTCTTCCGCATCGGGATCTGTTGGGAGGGTGAAGGGGGCGCTACCAGGTGATAGTCACGAGTGCAGTACTCTGTAGACGCAAACTGTATGGACAGTGTCGCATCCTGGTCAGAGAACTTTGGCCGGTTTTCAAGCAGTATAGAGAATGGGCATTGACGTCATGCCGCGCTGCATTCTGGGCTGTTGTCGCCATCATCATTGTCCGGCTTCTTTGTTTACCTGTAGTCTAGGCAGCTGCTAACGTGGACAGGCATACCTTTGATGGAACGCAGCCAACAGAAAATTAAAATTCCTTATTCAGAGAAGCTGAATAAGGAAGCAAAGGAGCGCTGCCGCTAAAAAATTAAAGAAATAAACGGGATGATTGATATGAGCACAAGAAATGGACCATGGATCTTGACCTACTGCCTCGAGTCAGTAGGTCAAGATCTGGTGCCCCGGTTTGTGGGGTGAGAGTATAAAGCCATGAGCAATTTAAAAACTATTAGTCATTAGAGGCTCATTTTCAATTCACCAACGAATGCGTCCAACTGCCTCAAATATTCTGGGTGAACAACCAGAAAACCATTGTTTAACACAAAGGTAAGCAGTCACTGTTTCTACAAAGTCGAAATACGTCAAGATTAAGGTTTAGCGTACCCAAAAATGATTTCTATCATATGAGTAATGCTCTTTGAACCCATGTGTAATATATTGAACAGGTTTCTAACGTACAGCTACCATATAATGGCGTAGTTGCAGCGTACAGAGCTCTGGTGCTGTCTGCAGTGTATACAGAGAGAGAGCGAGCTAAACACACGTACTTGTATGTATAATGGGAACTGTCGGGGATGTGTCTGAGCACTTTGAAGCTACAGAATAAAGATTTTGACCTTTTACTACAGTCTGTAACATCAGCTGTCCATTGCTGTTCCGATAAATATGCCAAAATGTCAGAACATCGGAGGAGATGGATCAATCAGCTGATTGCGCTGGGACACCGAAAAAAATTACCGGTATAATTAGCTGCTATAAAAATATCCTAAACCAGGTTAGTGACGTTTTTATAGTCACCTGAAAGAGGAGAATCTGCTTAATTTAACAATACCAAACATTCTATGGACTTCAGTAACCAACTGATATTAAATCCGTGTGTAATGAAGGCAACAAGTAATCACAACTTCAAGAAAATAATCAAAGAAAATCAGCAACACCGAAAAGCTCCCATTAAAAAAAAAAAAAAAATACTGCTCCAGATTAGCAAGAGAACTTTGGAATAGCAGATGTGGGGAAATTATTAGATTTTGCCCTGTGCTTTTTTACACATTATTGAGAGATGACAGAGAGCCATGGCTCAGGTGCAGCCAAAGCGCATGGCGCGCAAGACAGCTCCTCTGGAGAGGAGAAGTCTTTCTGCACTTCTAAATATTTTTTAAATCACAACTTAACTTGGTGAAAATGCCGTGAACACACGACCATGTGTGCAAGAATATTGTCGGAGCTGATGTATTTCCTTCTGACAGCTGCAATCTGTTCCATCCCACACCTCTTTTTTTTAGCCCGGAGACCCAATTCTCTCCACTTTTCTTCCAAGTTGGGAAGTTAAAAAAATCGTATGCCGTTATCAATCTTTTTCCATGCCAGTGGTGAGAGCAGTTGTTGTATTTGATAATGCAGCAAAACTTCCCCATTCTAACGTTGCCTGGTATTCGGAGGAATAATATGATTGAAAGGACCACATTGGAAATAAGTGTTTTCACTTTCTTGTGTCATCCTGGATTTTTTTGATATTTTTTATGTACATTTACATTTCCTATGTTTGAATAACATATTCAGTGTCATTTTAATAAGGCTGCATGCCCACAGGGAAAGTAAAAATGCTCTCAACCTGTTTTCCTGAGGCTTTTCATGCAAATATTAAAAAAAAGCACTCTGCCCGGTATCCTGGCAGCCGCTTGACCTGTCACTCAAAGTGTGCCTTGAGATTTCAGATTTTGCTCTGAAACGCTCCATTCACTGGAGTAAATCACATCAAACTGATAAGAAAATACACGTCCCTCCAAGCTTTGGCTGTTAAATATTGATCATAGTGTACTTTTAGGCTGATTGTGTTCGGCTGGTGAGAGAGATGTGCAGCTGATGAGCGCTGCAGCGCATTGAAAGTTGAACTTTTTTTCATCTTTTAGCACCATGAGTACAGCGCTGACTGCTGAGAGCGTTTTTGCGCCGAGGGCACTGAGCGCATTAAATGCCAGCCTACATAGAAAATGAGCAGAAAATAGTCGCCCACAGCAGAAAAAAATGCATTTGGTGGACACGCAGGCTAACCGCATTCATTGCTCATGACTAAGCACAGACAGGCTGAACACTTTTCCCACAATTCCTTGCATTTTTTCCATCGGGTGACATCACGTGCCCATTCTCTATTTTCAGTTTCAAAAGGGCAGTTTGATGAGCTTTTTCTGTCTACCCCAACCTGCTCTGTCCTCCCCGACCTGCACAGCCTGCACATTATTGGTTGACATGACTCCTGGTGGCTGAGCTGTTTTAGTCTGTTCACAATGCATCCGGACGTTAAACTTTCGCCTATATCTTCAAAAGTAACAAGCAAAACATTTTTCAGAAAACAGTCGAGGCAAGAACTAAATGTTATACCTAGTTGCCAAAAATGTGTTTACTTTTTACTAACAACCACTCTTTTTAAAGTTCAGCACAAACTCCGGGAAGCGATCAGCTCCACACGCCTGCTCCTCATTTGTGTATTTTGGACTTGAGCGGGGATTCAGGAGGAGGTGGAGTGGATACCTCCAAGCGACGAGATTCTTGACGGCACGCTACCAGAGTGCATGCGGGGCTTGCTACACAGACAATAAATGGAAAGCGTGAAAACACATGCCTAGGTGGACAAGTAGCTTGAAAACAAAGACTTATTGCGAGAATGAAACTGATAAAATGTTAAAGAAATGTTTTTCTTAAAGAAAAAACAAATGAAGACCACAATCTAGACAGTCACAGTGAATAAATCTGATTTCGGATTTGTTTAGTCATTTGTACAGTGATGCATGCTGGGAATTTTTATTGTTGGTATGCAATCCCAACTTTACTGATTTCTAGTGCTACTTAAAATCCAACCTGCACACAATAAAATTAAATTTACAGCCATCTGCTACCAATTACATCTGAATGTCATTTTTTATTTTTACTATCAATGACTAATTACTCACTTTCTAACCAAGATGGTAAACATGAGTTTCTGTTGGTTAAAGATTATTAATATCTGACTTTTTTTCTGCAGAGTTTCAAAGAATGATGGAGCTTCAGCACAGACTGATTGATGTCACCAGGAAACCAGTGATAAACTTACACAGAATAGGTAGGGCCATGCGATATGACGATATATACAGTATCAGATGATGAAACCTGTATTGTTTCACCTAAAACTTTGTCATCTATATTGGGATTTAAAATACAAATTACCTCCGTTTCTTCAGCAAAGTTTCTCACACACTATTTGTCAGTGCCCTGCCTCTCCCCCGCAGTATGCACAACGTGTGGGTGGGTAGCCAGGCTACATTCCGGTGATTAGCACAGCCGCTAACCTCCCTTGGGACTCACCGTGGGCTGCTTCCTGGGGGGACAGCTGTAACCCCACAGTGCTTGGGCTACAGTGAAACCGTGCTGCCTGCTGTGCTCTACCTATCTACGGATCATGTATGTAAGGCGCTTGGGAATATTAGCAGGCTGGACTGCAAGCTAGCAGGACTGCTAGTGTCCCATTCGAAACATTACGTTTCAAACTAATGTGTAAGTAAACAATTGAGACTGCTAGCTAGCAGGACCCACTGATCTGAATAAAACACTGGATTGCGCACTGGCTGGCAGAAGTGAAGCCACTGGAAACTCTGTGGTCGCCATTTTAGTAAACCCAAAACACTCATTGAATCAGTGGAGTATGAATGGGTTTAGTCATAAACAGTGCCACTTTTACCTCAATAAATTCCCCAAAATTAACAAATTTTGAACTTCTTGGTATGGAGACACAGCTTATAATCTTGTGTAACCGGTGAACTATAGAAATCGAGTTGACATTATGTTTAGCGGCCGTGGGAAGGCTGGATAATTGGAAAAGTGAAGCCAAAGTGAGTAGTTCTGAGTAATGCATGCATTAAGTGTGTTTAGGCATGTCGTCATAATAGTCCTAATGATAGTCCTATATGAGTAAATCAAAATATCATGCAGTGCTTTAATCTTGCTATTAAGTGCCTAGGCCAAATCTAATTTGCAAAATATGGAATCACAACCTTTTCACAAAGGTCCAATTTAAATTGAGGTAAATATTTGAGAAAAAAAGGCCTCACATATTTTCTGTGATGATGTGGATTTAGGCCTTGCCTATAACCTGTTTAACTAGTATAGACTAACCATATATTGAAATAATTTGTCACACTGTGATGAATAGGCCGAAATGGAATAAAACAAGGCCTAATGCTAATTCTTATATACAGTGGTGTGAAAAAGTGTTTGCCCCCTTCCTGATTTCTCATGTTTTTGTATGTTTGTCACACTTAAATGTTTTAGATCATCAAACAAATTTAAATATTAGACAAAGATAACACAAGTAAAGACAGAATGCAGTTTTTAATTGAAGGTGTTTATTATTAAGGGTAAAAAAAAAATCCAACCTGGCATGGCCCTGTGTGAAAAAGTGACCCCCCCCCCCCCCCAGTTAAAACATAAATTAACTGTGGTTTATCACATCTTTGGAAATCTGAGTTCAATTTTCTAGCCCTTTCTAAAGCTTTGGGACTCCAGCGAACCACAGTGAGAACAATTATCCACAAATGGCAAAAACATGAAACAGTGGTGAACCTTCTCAGGAGTGGCCGGCCAACCAAAATTACCCCAAGAGCACAGCGATGATTCATCCAAGAGGTCACAAAAGACCCCACAACAACATCCAAAGAACTGCAGGCCTCACTTGCCTCAGTTAAGGTCAGCGTTCATGACTTCACCACAAGAAAGAGACTGGGCAAAAATGGCTTGCATGGCAGAGTTCCAAGACGAAAACCACTGCTGAGCAAAAAGAATATAAAGGCTCATCTCAGTTTTGCCAGAAAACGTCTTGATGATCCCCAAGACTTTTGGGAAAATACTCTGTGGACTGACGAGACAAAAGTTGAACTTTTTGGAAGGTGTGTGTCCCATTACATCCGGCGTAAAAGTAACACAGCATTTCAGAAAATTAACACCATACCAGCAGTAAAATATGGTGGTGGTAGTGTGATGGTCTGGTGCTGTTTTGCTGCTTCAGGACCTGGAAGACTTGCTGTGGTAAATGGAACCATGAATTCTGCTGTCTACCAAAAAATCCTAAATGAGAATGTCCGTCGGCCATCTGTTCATGACCTCAAGATGAAACACACTTGGGTTCTGCAGCAGGGCAATAATCCAAAACACACCAGCACGTCCACCTCTGAATGGCTTAAGCAAAACAAAATGAAGACTTTGGAGTGGCCTAGTCAAAGTCCTGACCTGAATCCGATTGAAATGCTGTGGCATGACCTTAAAAAGGTGGTTCAAAAGGTTGTAGTGGTCCAAACGTTATAGTGTGAACCCAGCTTTAGAAGAAAATGGCGCTCCACTAAATTAGATGAAATCTATTTAGCTTGGAGAAATCAACTTCTAATTTATAAAAAATCTCTTAGGAAAGTGTCACGATCTGAGCACGGGGGATCCTGCCGTGCTCTGTCTCTTTGCCTTTTTTCTATATTTGTATGGTGTTGTATTTTTGAGTCCTTATTCCTGTTATTTTATCTTTGGTTAATTTTCACATATTCTGTATGGTTTCTTAGTATGATTTATTTTCCTGTTTATGTTCATTATAGTTTTATTCACATATTTGAGGTTTCTTGTCTTTATTTGGTCATCACATTATATTCATATTCTGTTGTGTTTTTTCTCTTCCTCTCTGGGGCTGCAGCTGTCAGTGGCAGTTCCGGGTTTGTTGCTCTGTTGTGAGTGGTGCTCCTGTCAGCTGTCAGTCCCGTCTTCTCCCTCTCATTAACCCCAGCTGACTCCTGTTGTAATCATTGTTACCTCCTGCCTGCTGATGTGATTCACACCTGCCATCATTTGTTATCCTTTGTCTCTGGCCCTATTTAAGGGTTGTTATTTTCCTCCCTCACTGCTGGAGTCTTACATACCCATTTCCACCAGAACCCTTCCCCTGTTGTGGTGAGCTTTGTACCGGCTCCATCCGTTCGTAAGTTTGTTTTATTATCTGTTTGGATTTTTGTGTTAGTGCACTGTTTGGGACTTTTGTGTTTCTGTTAATAAATACCACAAACTACAGTTCAGTGCGTGGGTCTCCGTTCCTGCCTCAAGGGGCAACTCATGACAGAAGACTCCAGCCAGTTAGAGACCCAGCTGCTGTGGTTTGTGGGTTTTTGTTTTTGTTTCACTCATCTGTTATGGAGCTCACACCATGTCTCCAGCAAGTAAAGGGAGATCGTCAGCAGGGTCTCCGCGCATTGAGGAGCAGTGTGCCGCCAAATTCATGAAGAGCTTTGTGGATGAAGCTTTCGCCTCCCACAGCCCGAAAAAGATCTGGGAGAGTGTGAATTCAGCGACCGTTATTGTCGAGGCACACCCAGGGTTGTGGAGATATTCCCACTTTGCGGAGTTCTTGGCCACGCTCTCTGTCCTGCAACAATCTTTCCCCGGGCTGACGTGGGGGCCACCTCCAGCGAGCCCGAAGCCGACACGGAAGCGCGCTCCGCGGAAGACGCCTTGCTTCACCTTCCGTGCGCCCATTCCTGCTCCCACTCCACCGGCTCCTAGATGCCGCCACCCAGCTCCAGACTGCCGGAGGAACACCCCCACCTCTCAGGCAGCGTTTTTTCCCCACACCGAGTCAGACAATCCTCTCAGCAGCTCCCTCTTGTAGTTTGTCTTCGTCGGCCGTCCCGTCAGCCTCCAACTCCTCCCTGGCTGCTGCGATTCCTGTCTCCTCGGCGTATCCTCCTGCTGCTGAAGGTCTGGCTGTTTCCTCCCGGGCTCCGCCTGTCTCTGTGTCTGCAGGGGCGGCTCCTCCACGATCCACTGAGGGGCCCATGACTACTGTAGCCATGGAGAGGGGTTACTCTAGACCAGCTGCAGTAGGAAACATCATGCCCCAGGAACACAGGTAAGTGGTTTTTCATTCTCTGTCTCTAACAGATGAACTACCTTGTCTGATTGCTGGTGGTGAGGCTCAGCCTTTGCAGTCTACTGAGTCCTCACTGCCTGTTGCAGCCATTAATTTTTCACCTGCCCTCTCCGTGTCCCCTCCTATTTTCCCCAAGTGTCCGCCGACTATTGGGTTGAGCTGCCGGACGATGGAGGAGCCTGCGGCCCTGGAGAACCTGGTTCCAGCCCCGCAGCCATTGTCTGGACGGAGGGAGAGCTCTGCCTGTGATCCGGAGCCTGCACCAACGATTGAGCGTCCCCGGGTTTCAGCTGTGCAGGTTCCAGCGCCAGCAGGGAACTGACCTCCTATTGCCACGCCGGGTGAGCCACCTGCGTGGGTCACTTCGCTGGAGGGTCCCGGGACTGCATCAACCACCATGGCTGCTGCTGAGGCTGCCGCAGCAGAGTCAGGACTGGACCTTCAGAGGGCCGAGCCCCAGACGTCATCTGGATCGACGGAGTCCTGGATGGTGGTGGAGCTTGAGCTCAGGCAAGTGCTCTTCTTTGTTTTCACTGTCTCTGTTTTAAAGAGATCTTGCCTGGCTCTTGCTGGGGAGAGCCAAGTGCAGACATCAGCTGCACCTAAGCTCACCTCGCCGGGGTCCACTGCCGCTGGTGACCCTGACCCTGTGTCTCTGTTCCCTTTGTCTGAGCCTATCCCCAGGGTCACCAAGGTTTGTCCAACTTCGCCAGAGGTCTCCCTGGGTTCAGTCTCACCGCCGGAAATTTTCGTGGGTCCAGCTTCTCCTGCTGAGGTCATCGTGGGTGCTCTGTCCCAGCCCGGGATCTCCACGGGTGCAGCTCCCCCTCCGGATGAGGTCATCATGAGTGCTCCATCCCAGCCCGGGACCTCCATGGGTGCAGCTTCCCCATCGGCCGAGGTCTTTGCGGGTGCTCCGTCCCAGCCCGGGACCTCCGTGGGTGCTGCTCCCCCTCTGGATGAGGTCTTCACGGGTGCTCCGTCCCAGCCCGGGACCTCAGTGAGTTCAGCTCCTCCTCAGTCCGGGTCTCCGTGGGTGCTGTGTCCTAGTCGGGGACCGTCATGGGTGCTGCACCCCAGCCTGAAACCAACATGGGTGCTGCGCTTCAGTGTGGGCCTGCCATGGGTGCTACGCTCCAGCCTGGGGGCCACCGTAGGTGCAGTTCTGGCCCAGTCCAGGCCCACCATGGGTGCTGCCTTGCTCCAGTCCAGAGCCACCGTGGGTGCTGCCTGGAGCCACAGCAGCTGCAGCCTTGCTCCAAGCTGGAGTCACTGCGGTTACTACTATGTCTCAGTCTGGGACTACTGAGGGTGTTACAGGCCAGTCCGAAGGTGTCATGGTCCCCTCTCCTCTGCCAGACACTGTTGTGGTCCTCTCTCTTCTGCCAGATGCCATCGTGGTCCCCTCTCCTCTGCCAGACACCGTCGTGGTTCCCTCTCCTCCACCTGACATCGTCGTGGTTCCCCTAACTCCTCTGTCCCCTTCTTCATTGGGCTTCCCCGTGGGGGAGCCGCCTCCTGGGCCACCCCTTCTGCTTAGGTGGCTGAAGAACCCTGGTCGACCACCTGACAGACTGTGCCTCTGGGTTGGATGGCCCACGTTCTCCGGTAGGCCACCCGATTTGTCCCATCATACCATCTGCCAGGTTAGGGAGTTTAGCCGACCTCCTGAACTGTCTAGCTCTGTGGTCCAGGGGGTCTAGTGCGTGGTCTTGCATGGGTGTGGGTCCTGAGCGGGGTTTTGTGTTTTTTGTTCCCTCCTAGTCTGGGTTTTGCTGGGATGCGAGTTATGTGAGTTTTTCTTATTTTCTCTGGTTGGTTTCAGTCCCTCCATGCCTGGGTCAACACTGTTGTTTTCTTGTTTTTGAAGGGGTGGGTTTTTTGTGTGGGTGGGTCCTTTTCCTTTAGTGTTGCCCGGGGTGTCTGGTACCACCCCTTGGGGGGGAGGGGTCAGAAGAAGGCACCACCCACAACCGGGGCTCTCCTGTCTTCTCCCTCTCATTAATCCCAGCTGACCCCTATTGTAATCATTGTTACCTCCTGCCCACTCATGTGATTCACACCTGCCATCATTTGTTATCCTTTGTTTCTGGCCCTATTTAAGGGTTGTTATTTTCCTCCCTCACTGCCGGAGTCTCACATACCCATTTCCACCAGAACCCTTCCCCTGTTGTGGTGAGCTTTGTACCTGCTCCATCCGTTCGTAAGTTTGTTTTATTATATGTTTGGATTTTTGTGTTAGTGCACTGTTTGGGACTTTTGTGTTTCTGTTAATAAATACCACAAACTACAGTTCAGTGCGTGGGTCTCAGTTCCTGCCTCAAGGGGCAATTCATGACAGAAAGCTAGAACAAGTTTATTATTCCGCATTAATAGAAGAGAACAAGAATAATCCCAGGTTTCTTTTCAGCACTGTAGCCAGGCTGACAAAGAGTCAGGACTCTGTCAATCCTAGCATTCCCTTAGAGCTTACTAGTCAGGACTTTATGAACTTCTTCAATAATAAAATTTCATCTATCAGAGATAAAATCGGTCAGATTCTTCCCACCATTAACTTAAATACAGTAACTACTACAACTCCTTCAATTGATATCTGTTTGGATGAGTTTACTCCAATTGACCTTTTAAAGGTAGATAAAATAATTTCCTTATCCAAGCCGTCAACTTGTCTTTTAGATCCTATTTCTACCAGGTTATTTAAAGAAGTCTTCCCATTTATTGGTAGCTCTATTCCTCAAATAATCAATTCTTCATTAACATTAAGCCATGTATCGCAGGCTTTTAAAACTGCTATAATTAAACCCTAACTTATAAAGCCAACGCTGGATCCAGGAGTTTTAGCCAACTATAGACCAACCTCTAATCTGCCTTTCATTTCAAAAATCTTAGAACGAGTTGTTGCTACGCAGTTATTTGACCACTTGCAGGGAAATAGTTTATTTGAAGAGTTTCAATCTAGGTTTAGAATCCATCATAGTACTGAAACATTAAATTCAGATAAGACTGAAGTCATTTTAGTTAGTCCAAAAAACCTTAGAAATACCTTTCCAAATCAAACTTAGTTTGGATGCAGGTACGCTTTCTCTTAATAGTTCTGTGAGGAACCTTGGAGTTATTTTTTATCAAGATCTGTTCTTTGATTCACATATTAAACTTGTTTCTAAGACTGCCTTCTATCATTTGCGTAATATTGCGAAGATTAGGAGCATCTTGTCTCAGAGTGATGCTGAGAAACTAATCCACGGTTTTGTTAGCTCTTGATTAGGTTATTGGAACTCTGTATTATCAGGCTGTCCTAAAACATCTTTAAAAAGTCTTCAGCTGATCCAAAATGCTGTTGCAAGAGTTGTAACAGGTACTAGAAAGAGAGATCACATCTCTCCAGTTCTGGCCTCTCTTCACTGGCTTCCCAGAGAATTTAGAAATAAGTTTAAAATCCTTCTTCTGACTTACAAAGCTCTAAATAATCAGGCCCCTTTTTATTTAAAAGATCTGATACTACCCTATCATCCTAACAGAGCACTATGCTCCCAAAATGCAGGATTACTTGTAATACCTAGAATCTCCAAAAGTACAATGGAAGGCAGAGCCTTCAGTTATCAAGCACCTTTCCTGTGGAACCAGCTGCCAGTCTGGATTTGGGAGTCAGACTCGATCTCCGTTTTTAAGAATAGGGTTAAAATCTTGCTTTTTGATATAGCCTATAATTAGGGTGGGATCAGGTGCCCCGGAACCCTCCCTTAGTTATGCTGCTAATAGGTTTAGACAGCCGGGGGACCTCCAATAATGCACTGGGCCTCACTCCTTTCTTCACTCTCAATGAAATATTTGTGCTGGTCATTAACATGTGTTTGTTCTCTCCCATAGATTGCGTCCCCGTCATGCTGTTTGCGCTCTACATGTCTGTCCTTTTCTTCTTCTTCTCTATCCCCTCACCCCCCAGCCAGTCGCAGCAGATGACTGCCTCTCCCTGAGCTTGGTTCTGCTGGAGGTTTCTTCCTGCTAAAAGGGAGTTTTTCCTCTCCACCATCGCCAAGTGCTTGCTCACAGGGGATCACCTGATTGCTGGGGTCTTTCTGCAATTGTGGAGGTTTCCTCTCCTTCATCTTCTCCTTCTTCTTCTTCTTTTAGATTTGATTGGCGGTTTCCTCTACAGTTGAAAGTGCTATGAGATGGCTGTTTTGAAATGGCACTATCACTATATTAAAGCAAGAAATCTGTGTGTGTGTGTCTGTCATGTTTATAGGACATCATAGGATGGCCTATGATCTCTACCTGATCATCATAGGACGTCCTATGAACTCAGGCATCATAGAACAAAGATATGATGTCTATATGATGGCACATAGACAAATGTGTCTTTACGATGTCATATAGACCATCACGGCCTATGATCTCTGCCTGATAGGACAAAGATATGATGTCTATATGATGGCACATAGACAAATGTGTCTTTATGATGTCATATAGACCATCATGGCCTGTGATCTCTGCCTGATCATCATAGGACGTACTATGAACTCAGGCATCATAGAACAAAGATATGTCTATATGACGGCACATAGACAAATGTGTCTTTATGATGTCATATAGACATCACTCATGATGCGATGAACTCAGGCATCATAGGACTCGCGATGCCGTCATAAAGATATTCGCGATGCTGTCATAAAGATACGATGTCTATATGACGGCACATAGACAAATGTGTCTTTATGATGTCATATAGACCATCACTCATGATGCCTAGACTAATGTGTCTTTATGATGTCACATGGCTCAAAATTGGCAAGGTGAATAAGTCACAGGGCCAGTCTTTACAGCGCGTTCGTGTTTTCTGCACAACAGATTTCAGATTTCTGATCTGTTAGTTTCCAGATCAAGCAGTCTTCATATTGTCGCTCAAGATGAAGAAACTAAGCAAAAGCGTCGCTTTCTCAGCAATGTCGTTTTTAAAGAGGTGCTGACACAGTAAAAATGTGTAACCTTGAAGCATGCCAGTCTACACTACAAATGTGTAAAATGCCAAGCAAAGCGCTGGTTTTCTCTTGGTGCTCCGGTTTCTTGGTTTCTACGGGCATGCACGGGTCTTCCTGAACAGGGTTGAAAGCCACTTTTTGCTCAGATCTATTTTCATGATCCTGCCCATGAACTGGAATTACAACACACCTATCCCTCAACCAGTGGTCTGAACAAAGAAGAAGAAGACCCACCAGATGGCGAGCAATAGATTGAGGAGAACTGCTGCATGTCAGAAAAGATGCCGTGAACATGAAATACCTCAGGTTCCAGCAGTACGCCACAGGCATGACTGTGAACAACACAGCCGTCTGAGACAGGAGGAGACCCTTCAGCAACGGGCATGCAGAAATACTTGCTTATACTTGGTTTCTACGGGCATGGACGGGTATGCACGGGTATGTACTAGTATAAATAAAATTGAATTGAATTGGTAATCAACAAAAATCGGCATGTAGAATTGATCCAGTATTGACTGGTAATCAGTAGTTGATGACCAGCATCAGGAATAATTTAGCAGAGATATACACTGTCAGATGATCATGATAATTTTTTGGGAGGTTATTGAGGTAAAAGTGGCACCGTTTACTACTAAACCCATTCATTCTCCATTGCCTCGCTGAGTGTTTTGGGTGTACTTATATGGCAGCCCGGTGTCTTCACTCACTTCTGTACTTGCTAATGGGGTGTGCGCGAGCCAGTGTTTTATTCAGATCAGTGGCAGGACCACTAGCATTCCATATCCAGCGTTCCATACATAAGGTACTTGGAAATGTCAGGAGGCTGGACCACTAGCTAGCACAACCTAAAATATGTATGGAACACATACGGAACACTGGCAACGTTCAACATTCCGTATGTAGCGTTACATGTACATGTTCGTAAAACACTTAAGACAGCTAGCTAGTAGGACCGCTCCACACAGAACTCCTGTTTAACTTAATGATGTCTACTTTTTATTCATAAGATATGATTTAGAAGAAAAACCTCAGATTTATGAGAATTCCGTCTCAAATGCACATTAAAAAAACTTTTCTAACAACATTGCAAAATTATGAGGGGGAAAAAGGTGTGTGTGAAAAAAAAAAGATGGTCCTTGTGATTATTATATCTAAACTGTAGAATTTACAGAAAATGTATATTGTGGTATATATACAGTGGTGTGAAAAAGTGTTTGCCCCCTTCCTGATTTCTCATTTTTTTATACGTTGTCACACTTAAATGTTTCAGATCGTCAAGACAAATTTAAATATTAGACAAAGATAACACAAGTAAACACAAAATGCAGTTTTTAAATGAAGGTGTTGTAATGGGACACACACCTTCTAAAAAGTTCAACTTTTGTCTCATCAGTCCACAGAGTATTTTCCCAGAAGTCTTGGAGATCATCAAGATGTTTTCTGGCAAAACTGAGACGAGCCTTTATATTCTTTTTGCTCAGCAGTGGTTTTCGTCTTGGAACTCTGCCATGCAGGCTATTTTTGCCCAGTCTCTTTCTTGTGGTGAAGTCATGAACGCTGACCTTAACTGAGGCAATTGAGGCCTGCAGTTCTTTGGATGTTGTTGTGGGATCTTTTGTAACTTTTTGGATGAGTCGTCACTGTGCTCTTGGGATAATTTTGGTCGGTTGGCCACTCCTGGGAAGGTTCACCACTGTTCCATGTTTTCGCCATTTGTGGGTAATGGCTCTCACTGTGGTTCACTGGAGTCCCAAACCTTTAGAAATGGCTTTATAAGCTTTCCCAGACTGATAGATCTAAATTACTTTGTTTCTCATTTGTTCCTGAATTTCTGTGAATCGCAGCATGATGTCTAGCTTTTGAGGATCTTATGGTCTACTTCACCTTGTCAGGCAGGTCCTATTTAAGTGATTTCTTGATTGAGAACAGGTGTGAGAGTAATCAGGCCTGGGTGTGGCTAGAGAAGTTGAACTCAGATTTTCAAAGATGTGATAAGCCACAGTTAATTTATGTTTTAGCAGGGGGCAATCACTTTTTCACACAGGGCCATGCAGGTTTGGATTTTTTTTACGCTTAATAATAAACACTTTCATTTAGAAACTGCATTTTGTGTTGACTTGTGTTATTGTTGTCTAACATTTAAATTTGTTTGATGATCTGAAACATTTAAGTGTGACAAACATCCAAAAAATGAGAAATCAGGAAGGGGGCAAACACTTTTTCACACCACTGTATATTCTTATTGTGATATAAGATTACTTACATCATGATCTGAAATTTTGATATCGCACAGCCTTAAGAAGAGGTATGTAAAACTATAATGGATGACTCATAGTGGTGTCAATGTTAATGCATTAACCACGTGATAATCCAACCCCCCTCTTCCTTAACATGAACAGTTTTTTTGATCGTATTTAATTGCAGTTAATCACCTTGGAATGAAAACAGCAGAGCAGAACAAAAATGTGTAACTTTTAAAACCCAGCTACTGTTTCCATCCAGTCTTTATGGCACTCTCAAACCAACTTTATTTTGCTGGAGTATCCTTGTCATAATACGTGGACACACGGATCAAATCAGTGCTCATTTCAACTCTCAAAATGTAGCCACAGCTCACGGCCAGACAGTTTAAGGCCTGCAAGGGTGGGTGTAACCTATGAAGAAGAAGCTCCAGCTCCAAAGCCGCAGCTCAGTTTTTGTGGTACGGTCTCCTCATTTTGTTTAGTTCTGGCTGTTCAGGTCGGTTTGCTGGAGCGTTGCTATCATGTTATGTGAATATGTGGACCACATCAATCCATGGTTCCAACCTGGGTGCTAGAGAGAAGAGAGGAGAGGCAGGAGCAATGCTAACAGCTGGGCTAAGGGAACAGGTCTCATACAAATGAAACTGCATGTCTCAGTAGGATTACTTGTATAAATAAAGATTAAATTTAGAAAAAAGCCTGATGAACACCGTCTCTTTCATCCCTTCTGAGCAATCTGGAATGCCCACCACTGGAACCCACATCATGAAGGGAGGTGAGAGACTGCTGAGTCAGCATGCTTTGTGTGATTGTTGTGTTTTGCTGCATACAGGCTGGTGATGACATGTTTTGTTTGGGGTTTTTTTTGCTGCTCATTGTGCTGCCTTGTGGCTGCTGGGAGTTCTCACAGTGCCCTCTGTGGGGTTTGACGGCTTTCCAGTTGTGGTGGTCACTGTGAGGATTCTTTGGAGGGTGTTCTGGATAGTTGTAGTATCTGATGTCTTGAAAGCTTTGAATAGACCTGCAGTTGCAGGGGCAAGCACATGTGTCCATTCCCATGATGATAGTAGTGTGAATGGCTTGAAGATGACAAGTTTAAGGTACGTTACATTGGGGAAAACTGTCCGTTTTTATTTGTGATTATTAGTCGTGAATGAATGCAAATTTTTGGAAAATAATCGTGAACAAGAATTTTAATTGTTTGGCACCAAGACTGACTGAACACATGAGTATGACTCCTGTAGGATCCTAATCAGAGATCTGTGTTAAATTTAATATAATGTCTCTAAGTGGTCTGCACAGAGGCAGGTCCTGCATATGTCAGCCATCTCCACTCCTCCCTGTCTAGCGCTGTCTTTTTCATTTCATGGCATTTTTTTCCTTGCCTGATGTCATCCATCATCATCGCTCTCTTTCTCCCTCTCGATCGTTTCCCCTTGACTCTTCCCTCCAGCACTATTTGCAGTAACCCTTCTGATCTTATGATGTGTCCAATCCACCGAGCTATTCTTTTTCAGATGGTATCCAGCAAACTTCTCTTTTCTCCCACTCTTCTCAGCACCTCATCATTTCCCACCCTGTCCGTCGAGTTGACCTTCTCCATTCTCATCTACATCCACATTTCACAGCTCTCCAGTCTCTTGATGTCTGCTTCCTTCATAGTCCAGGTTTCTGAGCTATAGAATCAGAATCAGAATCAGAATCAGAATCAGGTTTATTGCCATTGTTCATGTAGTACACAAACTAGGAATTTGTCTCGGTACAATGCTGCAACATTAAACATGATAAGATAAGAGAAATAAACTATACATGTAATAAAGTGTAGGATAAGATTAAGTGATACTGGTCAACAGTTAAAATATATATTAGCCAGCAGCAGATACTGTGGAGAACTATATAGTGCAGTCGGTAATGCAGGAAGAAAACAGTGATGATTGACATGAGTCTGGTTGAGCTGCTGTACATGGTGCACGAGAGTCACTTAGTGTTCAGCAGTCTAATGGCAGAGGGGAAGAAGCTGTTCATGTGACGGGAGGTTTTAGTCTGGATGGACCGAAGTCTTCTACCAGAGGGGAGGGGGGCAAACAGTACGTGACCAGGGTGTGAGGGATCGGCTATGATCCGGCCAGCACGCCTCCGGGTCCTGGAGATGTACAGATCCTGGAGAGATGGGAGCTTGCAGCCGATCACCTTCTCAGCAGTGCGCACGACGCGCTGCAGCCTTAGTCTGTCCCTGGCAGTGGCTCCTGCGTACCACACGGTTATGGAGGTGGTGAGGATGGACTCGATGATGGCTGTGTAGAACTGCACTAACATCTTGGTGGGTAGCTTGAGCTTCCTCAGCTGCCGCAGGAAGAACATCCTCTGCTGGGCTTTTTTGATGAGTGAGCTGATGGTCAGCTCCCATTTGAGGTCCCTGGTGATGGTAGTGCCTAGGAAGCGGAAGGAATCAGCAGTGGTGATGGGAGAGCCTGAGAGGGTGAGGGGGGGCAGAGGAGTAGTGACTTTCCTGAAGTCTACAATCATCTCCACTGTCTTCAGAGCGTTCAGCTGCAGGTTGTTATTGCTGCACCAGGTCGCCAGCTGGGCCACCTCTCTCCTGTAGGCGGACTCGTCGCCGTTGGAGATGAGCCCGATGAGGGTGGTGTCGTCCGCAAACTTGATCAACTTGACAGACTGGTGGCTGGAGGTGCAGGAGTTGGTGTAAAGGGAGAAGAGTAGGGGGGAAAGTACACAGCCCTGGGGTGATCCGGTGCTGATGCTAGTATAGTCTGAGACAGTCTTTCCCAGCCGCACATGCTGCCTCCGGTCCGTCAGGAAGTCGATGATCCACCTGCAGAGGGAGTCAGGCACGTTGAGCAGGGACAGCTTGTCCCGGAGCAGAGCGGGGCGGATGGTGTTGAATGCGGAGCTGAAGTCCACAAACAGGATCCTGGCGTAGGTTCCCGGGGAGTCCAGGTGCTGCAGGATGGAGTGGAGGGCCAGGTTGACTGCATCGTCTACAGACCTGTTGGCTCGGTAGGCAAACTGCAGCGGGTCCAGGAGAGGGGTGGTGATGGACTTGAGGTGGGACAGGACCAGGCGCTCAAAGGACTTCATGACTACAGAGGTGAGCGCTACAGGTCTGTAGTCATTAAGTCCAGTGATCCGTGGCTTCTTGGGGACAGGGATGATGGCGGAGGATTTGAGGCAGGACGGCACGTGGCATAACTTAAGGGAGGTGTTAAAAATGTCTGTGAATACAGGAGCCAGCTGTTTCGCACAGAGTCTCAGGGTGGAGGGAGACACGCCGTCTGGGCCGGGGGCCTTGCGCGGGTTCAGTCTGGAGAACTGTTTGAGCACATCCTGCTCACTGATGATAAGGGGAGGGGGGGAGGAGGGGGGGTGCCTTAAATGAAGTAGGGAATGTGGAGGCTGTGGAGCTGGAGGGAGGGGGGGAGTTGGACACAGATGACGAGGTGTCAAAACGGGCATAGTGTTGGGACAGTCTCTGACAAAGGGCTTTGTCATCCTGACCTTTAGGAGCCTTAGGTCGATAGTTGGTGATTTGCCTCAGTCCTCTCCACACGGAAGCCGAATCATTAGCAGTGAACTGCTGCTGGAGTCTCTCTGAGTACACAGATTTAGCCCTCTTCAGCTCTCTGTTAAACCGGTATTTAACCTCCCTGTAGCAGTCCCTGTCTCCACTTTTCAGCGCTGCTTCCTTCTCCTTCCTGATCTGTCTGAGCTTGGCAGTGAACCAGGGCTTATCATTAGAGTACTTCACCCTGGTGCGTGATGGAAGAATGTTCTCTTCACAAAAGTGGATATATGAGTTCACAGTGTCCGTGTACTCATCCAGATCATGCGTGGCTCCTTTAAGCATGCCCCAGTCAGATATTTCCATGCACGTTTCCAGCTTCTCCTCAGCATCACTGGTCCGTATCTTCGTAGTGCTCACAACAGGTTTAGTGAGCTTCAATCTCTGTCTGTATGTGGGAATGAGGTGAACCATCACGTGATCAGATAATCCCAGCGCAGCTCGAGGGACAGCGCGATATGCGTCTTTCACTGTGGTGTAACAGTGATCCAGTGTGTTTAATCCTCTGGTGGGGCATTTAATAAACTGTTTGTAGCGGGGGAGATCGTGGCTCAGATTGCACTGATTAAAGTCGCCAGCCACAATAATCAGCGAGTCTGGAAAAATCCGCTCTGTGTGTTGAATGTGATCCGCGAGCACGCGCTGAGCTTCGCGCGTGTCCGCGTCGGGAGGGGCGTACACAGCGATCATTATAAAAGAAGCAAACTCCCGCGGGGAATAGAAGGGCTTGCAATTGATAACAAGAAATTCCAAGGCAGGAGAACAGTGTTTGGAAATTACCGTTACATCAGAGCACCAGATGCAGTTGATGTAGAAGCAGACTCCGCCTCCCGTGGTCTTGCCGGAAAGCTCTGTGTCACGATCAGCACGGAAGAGCTGGAAGCCGTCGAGGCGCAGCGCGTTGTCCGGTATATTTTCCCGGAGCCAGGTCTCAGTAAAGCAGAGGACAGCTGAGGAGGCGAGGTCCTTAAAACGCATCAGCAGTCTCAGTTCATCCACCTTGTTAGAGAGAGAGTTGGTATTGGACAGAAATATGCCAGGCAGCGCCGTTCGCGAGCCTCTCCTGCGAAGTCGTACGAGAGCGCCCGCTCGTCTTCCTCTCTTCCGCCGTCTCACTTTCCGAGCCAAACAATAAACCAGGTCGGCGGCAGGGGCTAGAAAAACTGGGAGGAGGTCCGTGGGGGTCAAAGTCCTGATATTTAAAAGTTCTTCACGGGTATAAGTGCAAGCAGACACACAATTGACAAACAAAAACAAACAAAGAGCGCAGCGAAGCACCATGTCGACCGCTGTGGGCGCCATCTTGGATCGAATGCCTAAACTAAAAACTTGATGCTCCAACATTTGTCCCCCCCCCCCCTTTTTTTTTTTCCTTTCTTACTCTAGCTCCTTTTTTTTTTTTTTTTTTTTTTTTTAAATATAGACTGTGATCTGAATGTAATATGTATGATGAAAAATGAATAAAAATCCAAGTTACAAAAGATGAGAGAGGTCTCCAATTTTCATCATAGGTATACCTCAACTATGAGAGACAAAATGAGAAAAAAAAAATAAATCCAGAAAGTCATAGAGTATAGAGGAGTATAGAGGAGCACGTATAGAGGAGCACGTATAGAGCACGTATAGAGGAGCACGTATAGAGGAGTATAGAGGAGCACGCTCCACACCAGCGTCTTGATGAGACGTTTCTTCAAGTTATGACTGGGGCCTTTAATGAGCAGCATTTGGTGTTTATTGAACACATCTTTGGCCATGGCGATTCTTGCCTTCATCTCCTTCTCACTTCTTCCATCTTCTGTCAGCAGGCTGCCAAGTTACTTGAATTGTTGGACTTGTTCAAGACTTTTTCCATTGATGTTGATTTGCAGCTGTTCTTGATTGCTCTTTCCGATCTTCATCACTTAAGTCTTCTTCTGGGTGATCTTCATTTTACAGTATATCTTTCCACCACGTCATTCATTTGAGACATGATCGTCTGTAGTTCTTCTGCTGAGCTCGTCGTCATCGCCTTATTGCAAATCTCACTGCTTGAATGTGATGACCTCCCACTTTCACACACTCTTCTATTTCCTCCATGGCTTCTGTCATCATTACTTCTGCATAAATTAATTGGAAACAAGTGAGTGTCATGATTGGATGTAAAGGGAGCATCCCTGAAAAGCTCAGTCATTCACAGCAAAGATGGGGTGAGGTTCACCACTCTGTAAACAACTGCGTGAGCAAATTGTCCAGCAGTTTAAGAACAGTGTTTCTCAATGTACAATTGAAAGGAATTGAGGGACCTTATCCTCCACAGTCCACGACATCATCAAAAGATTCAAAGAATTTAGAGACATTTCTGCATGTGAGCAGCAAGGCTGAAAACCAGTGTTGAATGTCTGTGACCTTCAATCCCTCAGGTGACACTGCATTAAAAACCAACATCATTCTGTAAAGAATATTCACCCTGTGGGCTCAGGAACACTTCAGAAAACCATTGTCAGTTAACACAGTTTGTCACTACATCTACAAGTGCAAGTTAAAACTCTACCATGCAAAGCCAAAGCCATATATCAACAACACCCAGAAACGCCGCCGGTTGCTCAACTGAGATGGACTGACACAAAGTGGAAAAGTGTGCTGTAGTGTTACGAGTCCACATTAAAAATTGTTTTTGAAAATCATGAACTATTTTTGTTTATGGTTTACACAACATAATTGGGGTTGTATATCACTGTTTCATTTTACAAATAAGCATTTAAAGGTGGAAGCTTATTCATTTCACCTACAAAATCTATATCGAGATCCTGTGTATATCATGTGTCAAGGTATAGAATTATTATATGGAGATATAAATTTTGACCCATATCACCCAGCCCTACCCCAGAGAATAATCAGTGAAACAACAGAATAAGTGAATGTCTGGCTCTGTTTTCAGACAAATTTAACACGCATGCATCACCACTTGGCTGATCTAACCCAGTGGAAAAGTAATCTCTTTGACTATACAGCTATAGTTACCTCCGCCAAGGAGGTAATGTTTTTACCGGGGTTTTCTGTTTGTTTGTCTGTTGCCAACATAACTCAAAAGGTTATGAACAGATTTTGATGAAATTTTCAGAAAAGGTGTGTAATGGCACGGGGAACAGATGATTAGATTTTGGTGATGATCTGAGAGTGCATACCTCCACCAAGGGCTTTGCTTGTATTTGAGCAGCAGGATTACACAAAAACTACTGGATGGATTTGGTTGAAATTTTCACCAGAGGTGGTTCTTGGGCTAGAGAGGAACCCATTATATTTTGGTGATGATCTGAGAATGCATACCTCAGCCAAGGCTCTTATCTTCTCACAGTGTGTTGGCAACAATACTCCAAAACTGATGGACAGACTTTGATGCCATTTTCAACACAAGTGGCTATAGGCCTGCACACAAACCCATTACATTTTGGAGGTGATCCATGAGAAACGGAAGGAGCCTTGGCAGAGGTATGCGCTCTATGAGTGCTTTTCTAGTTAAATTAGTTTTTCTTTTGATTCAGTGTACCAGGTGGAGGAATTGCCCACTCCTGCCAGTTAGTCATTAGCCCCTGCTAGCAAACCCAACAGGAAACAATGCAGTAAATGGTTATTTGTTCTTCTTCTTTTAGATTTGACTAGCGGTTGGCAACCAGCTTTGTGTATAAAAATACAATTTTGACAAGTTCAGAAATAGATACTGGACAGTGCTGTGTGTACGTCCGACTAGAAGAGATGCATAAAACAAAATTATGAATAAATAGTATTTTATATTACTGTTGATGTGCCGGGCACGGGCTAACCATGACGTCACAACTGGAGACAGATCAGAAAGGTTCACTGAATGAGACCAAGTGACATCATGGTGGACCCTAATATTTGTTGATAGACACTCCAGATAGACAATTTCATGTCTAAAAGCACTGAAAAAGTAAAATTTTGATACTGGACCCCTGTTAGACCTCAGGGAACCATGTCATAATGTGGAAAAGTAATTTTGTCCCCTTTAAATAATTTGTTGAATCTGAAACAGATTCATTGCTGCTGTAATTATCACATGTAAGGCTCAGAAGTATTTGTTACCAGGTGGTGACTTTTTTGTCCAGTCAGTGTAGTTATACTTTATAGTTTTGCTATAACTAGCATTTTTGTGTCTCTCTCTCCCCCCAGATGCTCTAAAGCTACATGATTGTAAGGAGGAGGTTCTCGCTGTCAAGCAGTTCTGTAACCAGGAGAGGAACTCCAGTCTGGACCAGGAGGAACAAGATGCTGCACAAGTTAAAGTGGAAGAGGAAGAACTCTGTACCAGTCAGGAGGAAGGACACTTTGGACTGAAACAAGAGACTGATACCTTCATGGTGACTCATACTAATGAGGACAATGACAACAGTGAAACTGAACCAAACAGTGAGCGGCTCATCTCTCACAACTCTGACACTGAGAGCCATGACCAGGGAGCAGGTAAGAATGTAAACCCAGGATCAAGTAAACATGAAGAGCCAAAGAATAGACTTCACAGAAACAGAAGTGACAGTAACAACGTAGACAACTCCTCCATATCAGAGAATCAGTGTGATACGGACACATGTAAAAAGTCTGTAAAATGTTCTATTAATGATAAATGCTGTGAAAATGAGTCCCAGAAGACGAAGCATTACATAGTTAGGTCCCATGTTTGCAACACGTGTGGGAAAAGATTCGGGGCTAAGAGTAAGTTATCACGTCATGAGATAATTCACACAGGTGAGAAGCCATTTTCTTGTGAAACATGTGGACAAAGATTCAATCACAGCGGTTCTTTGAAAACTCACATGAGAATCCACACAGGTGAGAAGCCATTTTCTTGTGAAACATGTGGGCAAAGATTTAATAAATGTAGTAATTTGAAAACTCACATGAGAAGTCACACAGGTGAGAAGCCATTTTCTTGTGAAACATGTGGAAAAAGATTTAATAACTGTAGTAATTTGAAAACTCACACGAGAATTCACACAGGTGAGAAGCCATTTTCTTGTGAAGCATGTGGACAAAGTTTTAATAAATGTTATACTTTGAAAAGACACATGAGAATTCACACAGGTGAGAAGCCATTTTCTTGTGAAACATGTGGAAAAAGATTTAATCGGCATGTTTTGAAAACTCACATGAGAATTCACACTGGTTAGGTTAACTGGAGACTCTAAAGTGGCCCTAGGTGTGAATGGTGAAGCGATTGGCGCTATACCATGGCTGCCTCATCCATCCAGGTGGATGCCCTCAATTTCCCTCTGGGATTAATA
This sequence comes from Pholidichthys leucotaenia, assembly GCA_020510985.1. NCBI lineage: Eukaryota > Metazoa > Chordata > Actinopteri > Cichliformes > Pholidichthyidae > Pholidichthys > Pholidichthys leucotaenia. The sequence goes on from CM035841.1 coordinate 122,908,744, forward strand.
AAGTATACAAAATACAAAAAAAAAATGCACTGCAGAGAAACTATTTTCTTGTGAAACGTGTGAAGCAATTTACTCACCGTGGTCATTTGAACACTAGTAGGAGAGTTCACATAAGTGAAAAGCCATAGTCTAGTAAAATATGTGGGAAACACTTCACTCAGTGTTTTAATTTATCATATGAGAACTCACAGTTGAGGTGCTGTAGTCCAGTAATGTCTGTAGATCTTTTCAGGATTGTCTCTATGAATTAAATTGTCTTTAAATTGCTGCAGCTTTAATGTAAATATAAATCAGTTTGGTAAGAAAATCGACGATCATATCATCTGCTTATTCACTCTTTTTGGACCCTCAGCCCCCTAATCTTTAATGTGCTGTATGCATGGACATCATAAGCATTTTTGATGAGGTGGGCATTGTTGTCAAGGTCTGGAGGGTCCTCCTACCATAAAAATTAAATGTAGTAGATGCCATTTTCTGCATTTGTGTCTCTTAGTAACTCATTATTTGATTGAATACCTTATGTTGAACATGTAATTAAAATGGTGAATAAACAGTAAAAGTACATTGTGAACTGACGAACAAATGAAAAAAGACACTGAAATGCCTTTCATACGTGCATGTAGTACATGTATGGCATGCATTGTATTGGGGTTTTTTTACATTAAGAAGTTTTTTATGTCAAGGAATACATCAACTTTAAATGTCTTTTAATGAAATTAATGATTTCTTCCTTTAGTTCTGTTAAAGGTAGGAAAGTTTCCCATTTGGAATGATAAGTTGTAGGTGTGAGTTAGTAGTTTGGAAATTCCCACAATTGCCCATTTTGCTGTTTTCATATCTGTGTCATCACAAACAGTTGTTTTGTTTTAATATTTATTAACAATATCTTTATTTTTTTCTTCAACTGTTTTAATCAAGATTTATCTTGGATTTCTTACAATAAAATCAATGTCATTATTATCTATGGATGTGACAGTGGATGCTGCCATCTTTATCCCATTTCCAAAATATCTGTTGAACTCACTATCATATTGATTTGTTAATACTGTTATCAATTTAAATAAAATATTAAAGCTAAGCTATTTTAAATACTGCATGTACCTTTAATATTACTGTTTCCAAATATTTTACTGTAAAATTCCTTCATACAAATATCCATATTAGTTAATTTTTTTATATTTAATTTATTTTCTGCTTCTTTAGTTCTATATTGTATAAATACTCTCAATAATGTGTTTTTAGACAGATTTTGTAATCCTGTAGACATCCACGTATTATCATAGTATTTATGAGTTCTGTATTTCTTGAACAATTTTTGTCATACAATAATGTAAATATGATTACAAATTCATCATAAGCTGGGGTGGATGTGGCGCAGGTGTAGTGTGACCGACTACTGATCAAATGGTCATGGGTTCGAGTCCCGCTGTCTGCAATCTACATGTCAAAGTGTCCTTGAGCAAGACACTGAACCCCCAGTTGCTCCTGGTGGCCAGGCTAGTGTGTGTGTGTGTGTGTGTGTGCTCTACCGCCATCACTGTGTGAATGGGTGGATAGCAGGATCTGTAAAGCACTTTGGTCATCCAGAGATGAGAAAAAGCGCTATATAAGTGAACACCATTTATTAATGTCATTTTTCATTATATATTGATTCACTCATATTTTATCAAATCTGTTTTAATGCATCTATTATGGAGTCAATTCACTGCTATGAATAATTGGTTGACTTGGTACCATGGTTTGATAAACTTTGATGATGCGCATATTGCAATTTCACTATCCTCAGATGACCTTGAGGTCAAAAGTCAGAGGTCAGATTTTTCCCTAAATCTTCTAAACACAGTAACTACTGAAAGAAATGATGTAGGCTTTTCACATCGATACAGTAGTTGTTTCTAATACACATCTTGGACAATTTACACCCTGACCTAACTTTGGTGTCAAGGGGTCAAAGTTCAAAGTTAACATTGCAGTTGCACTATGGTAAATGCTACATTTACTATTACTATAAAACAAATAAAGCTAGGGCCAGCAAACCTGGTACACAAGTTCACCTTGGGATCCTGACCTCTGACTATGGGTTTGGGGTCAAACGGTCAACATTAATATTCCCTATGCCTTATTACTGTACAAGTAAAACTAGGGTCACCAAACTTGGTACACAGGTTTATCCTGTGACCCTAAAGTGTGACTATGGTTTTGGAATCGCAAGATTAAAGGTCAACAGCAAAGTGACGTACAAACTATATCTCAACAACAAAGAAAGCTAGGGTCACCTTGGGATCCTGACCTCCGACTATGGGTTTGGAGTGAAAAGGTCAAGGTTCACATTTCCTATGCCTTATTACTGTACAACGAATAAAGTACTTGGTACACAGGTTCACCCTGTGACCCTAAAGTATAACTATGCTTTTGGGATTGCAAGGTCAAAGGTCAACATCAAAATGGCTTATAATCTACACTACTGTTCAAAAGTTTGGAGTCACTTAGAAATTTCCTTATTTTTGAAAGAAAAGCACTTTTTTTCAATGAAGATAACTTTAAACTAATCAGAAATACACTCTAATATCTAATATAGTACATTGCTAATGTGGTAAATGACTATTCTAGCTGCAAATGTCTGGTTTTTGGTGCAATATCTACATAGGTGTATAGAGGCCCATTTCCAGCAACTATCACTCCAGTGTTCTAATGGTACAATGTGTTTGCTCATTGTGTCAGAAGGCTAATGGATGATTAGAAAACCCTTGTGCAATCATGTTAGCACAGCTGAAAACAGTTTAGCTGGTTAGAGAAGCTATAAAACTGACCTTCCTTTGAGCAGGTTGAGTATCTGGAAAAAATTATTATTTCAAATACAAATCATTATTTCTAACCTTGTCAATGTCTTGACTATATTTTCTATTCATTTTACAACTCATGGTGGTAAATAAGTGTGACTTTTCATGGAAAACACAAAATAATTGTCTGGGTGACCCCAAACTTTTGAACGGTAGTGTATATCTCAACAACAAAGAAAGCTAGGGTCACCAATCCTGCTACACAGGTTCATTCTGAGACCATGACCTCTGACTACAGGTTTGGGATCAAAAGGTCAAAGGTCAAGGTTGACACTCCCTATGCTCTCTTACTATAGAACATGTAAAGCCCTCTAGGGTCACCAAACTTGTTACACAGGTCTACCTTGGGATCCTGCTCTACAGCTATGGGTTGTAGGGCAGGATCCCTACAACCCATATATTTGTGCATGATGGGTTTATGATAATTTGGTTCTGCCACAGTAATTATATTGAAAAGTTGAAAACTGCTCTTAATCAGTAAGTATTGGAATTTTCAAAGAAAGCAGAGGTGGGGGATATTGCAGTCGCCTCAGAGTGCTCTTGTAAATTTCTGCTGTCATAAACACTAAATACTGGTAGGTCACTGATCTCATTTATTAGTAATCCATTCACTATTGTTTTCTAAACTGTTAGTAATATATGATCAATTAATGTTGCACAGTGAGAGATAATGTAACTGGGCTTGATGATTTGGCTTTGGCTGCACAAAGTATTGATGAAGTCATCTGTCAGCTTGTGCTTGTATGGATTTATCAAGTCAATATTAAAATCACCACAGATGAACATTATTTTATTGGATTTTTGTAAAATGTCCTTCCATCCAGTTCTTAAATGCATCTATGCTAGAACCAGAGGGGTATTATATACCCCTCTAGGGTATACAGGGGTAGGGGTAGGGGTATACAGGGAACAGACATCGAGATGGTGACATCCTATAAGTACCTGGGTATTCATCTGAACAATAAACTAGACTGGTCACACAATACTGATGCACTCTACAAGAAGGGACAGCGCAGGCTGTTCCTGCTGAGGAGACTCAGGTCTTTTGGTGTTCAAGGGGCGCTGCTGAAGTCATTCTATGACACGGTGGTGGCATCAGCCATCACTTTTGGAGTGGTCTGCTGGGGCAGTGGCATTACTGCAGCCGATAGGAAGAGACTGAACAAACTGATTAAGAAAGCTAGCTCTGTCCTGGGGCAACGCCTTGATCCGATGGAGGAAATAGGAGAGAGAAGGACGGTGGCTAAACTGTCATCTCTGCTGGAGTCCGAGTTCCACCCTATGCAGGACATACTGAATGCACTGAGGAGCTCATTTAGCAGCAGACTACATCATCCCAGGTGCACAACCAAGAGGTTTCGTAGGTCCTTCCTACCAACGGCTGTCAGACTGTACAACCTAAGCAGGGCTGCTCGCAGAGATAGCAAAAAGACGTAACAAACTAATAGTTTTTTGAATGCAAAAGATGCAATAGACTTACACAATGGTCCCCTCCGGCATACAACTAGGAACATACCGGTCGCTATGGAGGGTGAGAATATGTATGGGCACATAATCATACCATGTAGGATAACTAAGTAGACGGTTATGCTGTTTCATTCCATCTAGCAACAATGCTCTGCACTGTGTGTGTTTATATATTTACATATTTATTCCATCTAGCTACAATGCTCAGCACTGGGTGTGTTTATATATTTATATATCTACATATTATTCCATCTAGCTACATTGCTCCGCACTGTGTGTGTTTATATACTTGCATATTTATTCCACCTAGCTGCAATGCTCCGTACTGTGGGTGTTTATATATTTACATATTTATTCCATCTAGCTACAATGCTCTGCACTGTGTGTTCATATATTCATATATTTATTCCATCCAGCTACAATGCTCTGCACTGTGTGTCTGTGTGTGTGTGTATATATATATATTTTATAGTAATACGTACATATGTATATTAGCTGCTCTTGCTTGCTTGTTTTTTTCTTGCCTTCTGATTGTTGCTCTGAGTGTTGCTATCCCTGTGCTGTTGCAATCCTGGAATTTCCCCGTTGTGGGACTAATAAAGGCTTATCTTATCTTATCTTATTGCACAAAAGTAGACTTAAGAAAGGCAGGATAACTAAAAAATTGTGGCTTTACAAAGTTTGCTCTGTGCATCCTGGCTTAATCCATTGCACATTTGTCAAGCCAGGATGAGAAGGTGCTCACTGCTGTAGGGGCTAGCCATGCTTTATTTAGTGATTATTTATTTATGGTCATTAAAGATGTCACAACTGGTCAAAACCAATAGCATAACTGGGTTGATGTCACATGCCTCTATCAAGCAGTTGATGCAAGAGTAAATGTGACACCTATTGACCAGGAGGTCAGAATATTTTCTATCACCTTCAAAAAACGTGTAAATTATAAGAAAAGATGAACAAACCTATAGAAAAAAGTTCAAATTTGTAAGAAAAATATCACAAATTTATGAGGAAAAACTTGTATATTTGTAAAATAAATAAATAGTTATAAATTAACCGGAAAAGGTTTATTTTGTCTACATAAATTTACAAGCTTATGAGGAAAAACTTGTAAATTTGTAAAATAAATAAAGTTGTAAATTAATCAGAAAAAGTTTACTTTGCCACATAAATTTACAAATTTATGGGGAAAGTTGCAAATTCACAAGAAAGAGTGATCCAATTGGGGCAGCAGGTGGGGATCTTGGCCACTGATCCTCCGGGAATGTTTCACATTTATTAGAAAAAACAGTGCACATTTTTGAGAAAATAGTTATAAATTTATTTATATTTATAAATCCCCTCATGGATCGTCACTTTATCCTGGTGGGGGGTTTGCGTGCCCTAGTGATCCCAGGAGCTATTTTGTCCAGGGCAATTTGCCTCTGGTAGGGTCACCCAAGACAAACTGGTCCTGGGTGAAGGGCCAGACTAAGAATGATCCAACACACTCTCGTGATAAATACTAGAACAAGGATTCAGTGTATCCCGCCCAGCCGGGCTCAGCCTGAAGGAGTTATGGTGGGGCAAAAAAGTATTTAGTCAGCCACCAATTGTGCAAGTTCTCCCACTTAAAAGATGAGAGAGGTCTCCAATTTTCATCATAGGTATACCTCAACTATGAGAGACAAAATAAGAAAAAAAAATCCAGAAAATCACATTGAAGGATTTTTAATGAATTAATTGGTAAATTCCTCAGTAAAATAAGTATTTGGTCACATACAAACAATAAAGATTTCTGGCTCTCACAGACCTGTAACTTCTTCTTTAAGAGGCTCCTCTGTCCTCCACTCGTTACCTGTATTAATGGCACCTGTTTGAACTCATTATCAGTATAAAAGACACCTGTCCACAACCTCAAACAGTCAGACTCCAAACTCCACTATGGCCAAGACCAAAGAGCTGTCAAAGGACACCAGAAACAAAATTGTAGACCTGCACCAGGCTGGGAAGACTGAATCTGCAATAGGTAAGCAGCTTGGTGTGAAGAAATCAACTGTGGGAGCAATTATTAGAAAATGGAAGACATACAAGACCACTGATAATCTCCCTCCATCTGGGGCTCCACGCAAGATCTCACCCCGTGAGGTCAAAATGATCACGAGAACGGTGAGCAAAAATCTCAGAACCACACGGGGGGACCTAGTGAATGACCTGCAGAGAGCTGGGACCAAAGTAACAAAGTCTACATCAGTAACACACTACGCCGCCAGGGACTCAAATCCTGCAGTGCCAGACGTGTCCCCCTGCTTAAGCCAGTACATGTCCAGGCCCGTCTGAAGTTTGCTAGAGAGCATTTGGATGATCCAGAAGAGGATTGGGAGAATGTCATATGGTCAGATGAAACCAAAATAGAACTTTTTGGTAAAAACTCAACTTGTCGTGTTTGGAGGAGAAAGAACACCATACCTACTGTGAAGCATGGGGGTGAAAACATTATACTTTGGGGCTGGTTTTCTGCAAAGGGACCAGGACGACTGATCCGTGTAAAGGACAGAATGAATGGGGCCATGTATGGTGAGATTTTGAGTGAAAACCTCCTTCCATCAGCAAGGGCATTGAAGATGAAACGTGGCTGGGTCTTTCAGCATGACAATGATCCCAAACACACCACCCAGGCAACGAAGGAGTGGCTTCGTAAGAAGCATTTCAAGGTCCTGGAGTGGCCTAGCCAGTCTCCAGATCTCAACCTCATAGAAAATCTTTGGAAGGAGTTGAAAGTCCATGTTGCCCAGCGACAGCCCCAAAACATCACTGCTCTAGAGGAGAGCTGCATGGAGGAATGGGCCAAAATACCAGCAACAGTGTGTGAAAACCTTGTGAAGACTTACAGAAAACGTTTGATCTCTGTCATTGCCAACAAAGGATATATAACAAAGTATTGAGATGAACTTTTGTTATTGACCAAATACTTATTTTATCGAGGAACTTACCAATTAATTCATTAAAAATCCTTTAATGTGATTTTCTGGATTTTTTTTTCTCATTTTGTCTCTCATATTTGAGGTATACCTATGATGAAAATTGGAGACCTCTCTCATCTTTTAAGTGGGAGAACTTGCACAATTGGTGGCTGACTAAATACTTTTTTTTCCCCACTGTACATAGGTCCACCCTCCAGTGGGCTCACCACCTGCAGGAGGGATCATGGGGGTCCGGTGCTATGTGGATTAGGTGGCAGTCAAAGGTGGAGACCTTGGTGGTCTGATCCCAGGCTTCCTAAACTGGCTTTTGGGACGTGGAATGTCACATCTCTGGTGGGGAAGGAGCCTGAGCTGGTGCATGAGGTTGAGAGATACCGGCTAGATACAGTCGGCCTCACCTCAACACACAGCTCCAGTTCCGGAACCAGTCTCCTGGAGAGGGGCTGGAGCTTGGCCTACTCTGGAGTTGCCCTGGGCGAGAGGCGACGAGTAGGGGTGGGTATTCTTGTATCCCTCCACCTTGCTGCCTCTATATTGGAGTTTTCCCCAGTGGACGAAAGGGTTGTCTCCCTGCGCCTTCGGGTTGGGAAACGGGTCCTGACAATCATTTGTGCCTATGCACCAAATGATGGTTCAGAGTACCCACCCTTTTTGGAGTCTCTGACTGGGGTGCTGGAGAGTGCTCCTCTTGGAGACTCCATTGTCCTACTGGGCGACTTCAATGCGCACGTGGGCAACGACAGTGAAACCTAGAAGGGGGTGATTGGGAGGAATGACCTGCTCAGTTATTGGACTTCTGTGCCAACCACAGTTTGTCCATAACGAACACCACGTTCAAACATAAGGGTGTCCATAAGTACACCTGGCACCAGGACACCATAGGTCGCAGGTCGATGATCGATTTTGTTATCGTGTCATCAGACCTGCAACCCTATGTCTTGGACACTTGGGTAAAGAGAGGTGCAGAGCTGTCAACTGATCACCACCTGGTGATGAGTTGGATCTGATGGCAGGGGAGGATGCCATTCAGACCTGGTAGACCCAAACATATAGTGAGGATGTGCTGGGAACGTCTGTCTGAGGCCCCTGTCTGGGAGGTCTTCAACTCCCACCTCCGGAAGAACTTCAACCACATTCCAAGGGAGTCTGGAGACATGGAGTCTGAATGGGCCATGTTCTCCACCTCCATTGTTGAAGCAGTGGTCCAGAGCTGCGGCCGCAAGGTCATCGAGGCATCTCGTGGTGGCAACCCCCGAACCAAGTGGTGGACACCAGTGGTGAGGGGGGCCATTAAGCTGAAGAAGGAGTCCTATCAAGCTTGGTTGGCTTGTGGGACTCCCAAATCAGCTGAGGTGTACCAGCAGGCCAAGCGGAGTGCAGCTCGGGTGGTTGCTGAAGCAAAAACTCGGGTATGGGAGGAGTTCAGTGAGGCCATGGAACAAAACTTTTGGTCAGCCTCGAAAAGATTCTGGCAAACTGTCCGGCAGCTCAGGAGGGGGAAGCAGCTGCATGTCCACACTGTGTACGGTGCGGATGGGGCGCTGCTGACTTCGACTGGGGATATCGTCGGGTGGTGGAAAGAATACTTCGAGGATCTCCTCAATCCTACTGATACACCTTCCACAGAGGAAGCAGGGCTTGTGGACGAGGGGAACGACTCGCCTATCACAGGGGCTGAGGTTGCCAAGGTGGTTAAAATTCTCTTTGGTGGCCAGGCCCCGGGGGTGGACGAGATTTGCCCTGAGTACCTCAAAACCCTGAAGGTTGTAGAGCTGTCATGGTTGACACGCCTCTGCAACATTGCATGGAGGTTGTGGACAGTGCCTTTGGCATGGCAAAACGGGGTGGTGGTTCCTCTCTTCAAAAAAGGGGACCGGAGGGTGTGCTCCAACTTTAGAGGGATCACACCCCTCAGCCTCCCTGGGAAGGTCTATGCCAAGGTACTGGAGAGGAGAGTCCGGCCATTGGTCGAACCTCGGATTCAGGAGGAGCACTGTGGTTTTCGTCCTGGCCTTGGCACATCAGACCAGCTCTTTACCCTCTCGAGAATCCTTGAGGGTTCGTGGGAGTTTGCCCAACCAGTTTACATGTGTTTTGTGGACTCAGAGAAGGCATTTGACTGCATCCCTCATGGTTTTTTGTGGGGGTGCTTCGGGAGTTTGGGGTATCGGGCTAGTTGTTACGAGCTATTCAGTCTCTGTACGACTGTTGTGAGAGTTTGGTTCGTATTGCCAACACTCGGTCAGACTCATTCCCAGTGAGAGTTGGACTCCACCAGGGCTGCCCTTTGTCACCGATCCTGTTCATAATTTTTATGGACAGGATTTCTAGGTGCAGCCAGGGAACAGAGGGTGTCATGCTTGGTGACCACAGGATCTCATCTCTGTTGTTTGCAGATGATGATGTCCTGCTGGTTTCATCCAGCAATGACCTACAGGTCTTACTGGGACTGTTTGCCACTGAGTTTGAAGCAGCTGGGATGAGAATCAGCACCTCCAAGTCCGAGTCCATAGTCCTCAGCCGGAAAAAGGAGGACTGTCCTCTCTGGGTTGGGGACAAGCTCCTGCCCCAAGTGGAGGAGTTTAAGTATCTCGGGGTCTTATTCACAAGTGAGGGGAGAATTCAATTTTTTTTTTCAATTCAGCTTTATTTATATAGCGCCATTTCACAACAACAGTCATCTCATAGCACTTTCAACTGTAGGGGGGACCCCCACAGGTGCAGAAAGACCCCAGCAATCAGGCGATCCCCTGTGAGCAAGCACTTGGCAACGGTGGAGAGGAAAAACTCCCTTTTAACAGGAAGAAACCTCCAGCAGAACCAGGCTCAGGGAGGGGCAGTCATCTGCTGTGACTGGCTGGGGAAGGGAGGGGTGAGGAGACAGAGAAGATGAAAAGAACAGACATGTAGAGAGCAAACAGCACGATGGGGACTCAATCTATGGGAGAGAACAAACAGATGTTAATGACCAGCAAAAAATAAATATTTCATTGAGAGTGAAGAAAGGAGTGAGGCCCAGTGCATTATTGGAAGTCCCCCGGCTGACTAAACCTGTTAGCAGCATAACTAAAGGAGGGTTCAGAAACACATGATCCCTCCCTAATTGTAGGCTGTATCAAAAAGGAAGGTTTTAACCCTATTCTTAAAAACAGAGATCGAGTCTGACTCCCGAATCCAGATTGGCAGCTGGTTCCACAGGAGAGGAGCTTGATAACTGAAGGCTCTGCCTCCCATTGTACTTAGAATGGAGCGAAAGATTGACAGACGGATCGGAGCAGCATCTGCAGTGATGCGGACGTTGTACTGGTCTGTTGTGGTGAAGAGGGAGCTAAGCTCTAAGGCAAAGCTGTTGATTTACCAGTAAATCTACATTGCTACCCTCACCTATGGTCACGAGCTTTGGGTAATGACCGAAAGAATAAGATCGCAGATATAAGGGGCTGAAATGAGCTTTCTCCGTAGGATTGCTGGACTCACCCTTAGAGATAGGGTGAGGAGCTCAGTCATCCGGGAGAGGCTCAGAGTAGAACCGCTGCTCCTCCACATTGAAAGGAGCCAGTTGAGGTGGTCTCCCAGCTAGTCTGGGAACGCTTTGGTATCTTCTCTGAAGAGGTGGAGCAGGTGGCGGGGGAGAGGGAAGTCTGGGCTTCTCTGCTTGAACTGCTGCCTCCGTGACCCGGACCTCTGGAAAAGCGGTAGAAGATGGATGGCTGGATGGATGGAGCCACTGTGGGAGGGACCTAGTGCTCCTCCTTCAGTGAAATGTAAGGAGTCTTGTGGGAAGGGAGGACGAATTTGATAAAGAGGAAATAATTATTTTTATTCATTTATTTTTGGTTTAAGTAGAAGATTACTATCCCATCCCAGATTTCACACCAGCTGGTGGTGGTAAATGCAACCAAACACTATGTGCCATAAAATGCCAAAAAGAAGAAGAGGCGCAAACTCCTTATACGAAGATACAGAGTGATGATAATTAAGTCAGTGGCGGTAATGCACCTGTAAGCTGGTTGCCAACTGCCAATCAAACCTAAAAGAAGATGAAGAAGAAGCAACAACAGTGACTGAGCAAAGGAGAGAAGAAAAAAAAACTCTTGTTTTTACTACTTTAACCTCTGATCATCTTTTTTTTTTTCCTCTGGTCTGGTTTCTTTTCAGTTCATCATCTTCTTCCTCTTCGTCTTTGTATGCTGTGTCAGTGGCAACACCTCTTGAATGGAAGGTTGGACCTTGCACATGCGTAGTCAACATGCACAGGTAACAAGGTTATAAAATTTGAGCTGCAAGGAATGGAAACAATGATGCAATTTATGTCATATAAGCTTCACGCTCAACAGACGTGCAGAGCGGATGTGGAGCAGAAACCCAGCTTTACACCAACACAATGCACAGCACTGCACTGACAACCTCCCACAATGACTACACCTGTGTACTTCTGGGGGTGTGGGGGGGGGGGGGTCACACGTAAAAACTGACTCAGGGACAGAGCAGTCTTCATTTTAGGCTCTCCAGTGTTTTTTTTTTTAATTATTATTTCTTCATCTATAGCAAAATATTGATTTTGTGCGCGCTGCTGAGAAGGTGATCGGCTAAGCTCCCATCCCTCCAGGACCTGTACATCTCCAGGACCTGGAGGCGTGCAGGTCGGATCATAGCTGACCCTTCACACCCTGGACACGCACTGTTTGCCCCCCTCCCCTCAGGCAGAAGACTTCGGTCCATTCAGACTAAAACCTCCCGCTACATGAACAGCTTCTTCCCCTCTGCCATCAGACTGCTGAACACTAAGTGACTTATTGACTCTCGTGCACTATGTACAGCAGCTCAACCGGACTCATGTCAATCATCACTGTTTTCTTTTTGCATTACCGACTGCACTATATGATTCTCCACAATATCTGCTGCTTGCTAATATATTTAAAACTGCTGACTAGTATTACTCATTCTTTCTACACTTTATTGCATGTATAGTTTATTTCTTTTATTTTATCATGTTTAATGTTGCAGCATTGCACCGAGACAAATTCCTAGTTTGTGTACTACATGAACAATGGCAATAAATCTGATTCTGATTCTGATTCTGATTTTGTCAGGTAGCCATTTGTTGGGAAAAGAAATGTTTTACAATTTCAAGAATTCGTAAGCACTTTCAAAACCTTGAAAAAGTAACATTAAAATTCATTCATTTTCAAGCACCCATGGGAACAATGCCCCAGGTTTATCTCAAATTTGCAGTCATTCGAGGTATTGATGAGTTCAAGCTTCTGTATAAATTTGAAGTCAATCCAATGAGAAATGTAGTTTTATGTTGTGACAACATAAAATGGCCTGAAAAAAAAAAACAACAACAGATGTTTAAAGGAAAAGGTATAAACAGATTAAAACAAGAAAGGGCAATGGATGCATTAACAATGATTTGATAAAATATGACTGGGAATCAATATCTAATAAAAAATGACATTAATAAAGCTTGAGTTCTTAAATAAATTTACATACTTGTATGATAAAAAATTGTCCAATCAAATAATATCATAGAAATCATAAATACTATGATAATCAGTGGATGTCTAAGGGATTACAAAATGTCTAAAAAGTTAAAATACATTACAGAAAGAGTTTATACAATAAAGAACTAAAGAAACAGAAAATAAACAAGAAATATGAAAATAAATTAACTGACATTATGGATATTTGTCAGGAGTATTACAGTAAAATATTAGAAAACTGTGAAAATTAGATTAAAGGTACATGCAGCATATTAAAAGCATAATCAAAAATTGCCACAGACAAGTTTATTAGCCTCAGCATTTCATTGAAAATGAGAACAATATTTAAAAAAGGAATGTGATAGTATAGCATATTTTGGAAATGTTGGGCTAACTTGCAAAAAAACAAAACAAAACATAGACCATGGTCACACTGCAGGTCTTGATGCTCAATTCCGATTTTTTGCCGAGATCAGATTTTTTTGTGTGGGCGTTCACATTATTATTTAAATGCGACCCCATCAGACTCCAGTGTGAACAGTCTACAGCTGTGAAGTGACCCGCATGCGCAGAAGAAAACACAACATCAGACACAGCGTTGTGTTTGGGGGACAGAACTTCTTCACCCTGATGCAGCGCAGCAAAATAAAATATTAAAATCATAAATATACATTGTTTATGGGAATGTAGATTAATAAGAATGTTTTGGGAAGAGGTGAGGGTAACAATTGAAAAAATAATCTCAAAACAAATCATATTGAATCCTAAACTGTTTTTGTTGGGTCTGTACCCAGAAAAGCATAATTTTAATAAAAGTGAAAGAACATTCATAGACCTCAGTTTGCTTAATGCCAAAAAATGTATTGCACTATTATGGAAAAAGACTCATAGACCAGATGTGACTCAGTGGTTAAGACAGATGTTAACAAACCTTCCATTAGAAAGAATAACATATATACTGAAATCAAAGGAAATTGTGTTTGAGAATACACTCACCGGCCACTTTATTAGGTACACCATGCTAGTAACGGGTTGGACCCCCTTTTGCCTTCAGAACTGCCTCAATTCTTCGTGGCATAGATTCAACAAGGTGCTGGAAGCATTCCTCAGAGAGTTTGGTCCATATTGACATGATGGCATCACACAGTTGGCGCAGATTTGTCGGCTGCACATCCATGATGCGAATCTCCCGTTCCACCACATCCCAAAGATGCTCTATTGGATTGAGATCTGGTGACTGTGGAGGCCATTTGAGTACAGTGAACTCATTGTCATGTTCAAGAAACCAGTCTGAGATGATTCCAGCTTTATGACATGGCGCATTATCCTGCTGAAAGTAGCCATCAGAAGTTGGGTACATTGTGGTCATAAAGGGATGGACATGGTCAGCAACAATACTCAGGTAGGCTGTAGCGTTGCAACGATGCTCAATTGGTACCAAGGGGCCCAAAGAGTGCCAAGAAAATATTCCCCACACCATTACACCACCACCACCAGCCTGAACCATTGATACAAGGCAGGATGGATCCATGCTTTCATGTTGTTGACGCCAAATTCTGACCCTACCATCCGAATGTCGCAGCAGAAATCGAGACTCATCAGACCAGGCAACGTTTTTCCAATCTTCTGTTGTCCAATTTCGATGAGCTTGTGCAAATTGTAGCCTCAGTTTCCTGTTCTTAGCTGAAAGGAGTGGCACCCGGCGTGGTCTTCTGCTGCTGTAGCCCATCTGCCTCAAAGTTCGACGTACTGTGCGTTCAGAGATGCTCTTCTGCCTACCTTGGTTGTAACGGGTGGTTATTTGAGTCACTGTTGCCTTTCTATCAGCTCGAACCAGTCTGGCCATTCTCCTCTGACCTCTGGCATCAACAAGGCATTTCCGCCCACAGAACTGCCGCTCACTGGATATTTTTTCTTTTTCGGACCATTCTCTGTAAACCCTAGAGATGGTTGTGCGTGAAAATCCCAGTAGATCAGCAGTTTCTGAAATACTCAGACCAGCCCTTCTGGCACCAACAACCATGCCACGTTCAAAGTCACTCAAATCACCTTTCTTCCCCATACTGATGCTCGGTTTGAACTGCAGGAGATTGTCTTGACCATGTCTACATGCCTAAATGCACTGAGTTGCCGCCATGTGATTGGCTGATTAGAAATTAAGTGTTAACGAGCAGTTGGACAGGTGTACCTAATAAAGTGGCCGGTGAGTGTATATGGAGACCTTTTATTGATTATGTAAAAAATTTAAACATAACTCTTGAAGAAGAAGGTGAATGATGTGTGTGGACCTTGTAAATTCCAAACTGGTGAACATAGTGTGTATGCTTATGTGTTGGATTGTCTGGACTAAACAGAGGAGCATTGTTGAAGACTTGATTTTGTTGGTGGTTGTTGGTGTTTTTAGTGCATTTTTTTTTTTTTTTTTTGTAGTACTTTAGTGTTAGTGTTTGATTGTTTGTATCATGTTTGTTAAAAAAAAAAAAAAGGTTCAATAAAGATATTGTGGAAAAAAAAAAATCATAAATATGAGGCCAGCTCCCTTCCTCTACACACCAGGTGACCGCTGTGATCAGCTCTGCTTTAACAGAAATGATCGATTAAACAACTCTCTTTAAAATGAGAGCCCGTGTCTCAGTGACATTACCTGTATAAATAAGGTTAATAAATAATCCTAGCAATTACAATAGGGCTCTCACCCACTGATGTTGTCAGTGGCTCTTGCCCTAATAAACTACATGGCTCATACCAGCGGCGTAACACGGGTCCTGCTGCAGGAAGGAGGAGCTGTCAGAGACTCCCCTCTCCTGTGTGTCCCGCTATCTGGCCATTCTGCTCCACAGTCATGTCCATGTTAACTTTACATTTTAGATATTACAGCAGCCAGGACTCACGGTGTGCCATTTACAGGTAAAAAGGAATTTGCAGCATCCAGTAAATGTGCCGTTAGTGCGCTTGCTTGTCTGGCGGTTTCAGAATTGAGTATTAAAACCTGCAGTGTGACCATAGCCTTAATTCAGGCTTTATTAAAATAGTTGAACAACAATAAAATAGAGACAATGACCATGTTTACATGGTCAGGGGTAAACTGATTACTGGAGTAAACCGATAAAGGTAAACAGCTGATGGTGTTTACACACGTGGACAAAATTGTTGGTACCCCTCTGTTAATGAAAGAAAAACCCACAATGGTCACAGAAATAACTTGAATCTGACAAAAGTGGTAATAAATAAAAATTCTATGAAAATTAACCAATGAAAATCAGACAATGCTTTTTGAATTGTGGTTCAACAGAATTATTTTAAAAAACAAACTCATGAAACAGGCCTTGACAAAAATGATGGTACACTTAACTTAATATTTTGTTGCACAACCTTTTGAGGCAATCACTGCAATCAAACAATTTCTGTAACTGTCAATGAGACTTCTACACCTCTCAGCAGGTATTTTGGCCCACTCCTCATGAGCAAACTGTTCCAGTTGTCTCAGGTTTGAAGGGTGCCTTCTCCAGATGGCATGTTTCAGCTCCTTCCACAGATGTTCAATAGGATTTAGATCAGGGCTCATAGAAGGCCACTTTAGAATAGTCCAATGTTTCGCTCTTAGCCATAGCCTTGGGTGTTTTTAGCTGTGTGTTTTGAGTCATTATCCTGTTGCAAGACCCATGACCTGCGACTGAGACCAAGCTGTCTGACACTGGGCAGCACATTTCTCTCTAGAATACCTTGATAGTCTTGAGATTTCATTGTACCCTGCACAGATTCAAGACACCCTGTGCCAAATGCAGCAAAGCAGCCCCAGAACATAACAGAACCTCCTCCATGTTTCACAGTAGGGACAGTGTTCTTTTCTTGGTATGTTTCATTTTTGCATCTGTGAACATAGAGCTGATGTGCCTTGCCAAAAAGTTGCAGTTTTGTCTCGCCTGTCCATAGGACATTCTCCCAGAAGCTTTGTGGCTTGTCAACATGCAGTTTGGCAAATTCCAGTCTGGCTTTTTTATGATTTGTTTTCAACAGTGGTGTCCTCCTTGGTCGTCTCCCATGAAGTCCACTTTGGCTCAAACAGTGACGGATGGTGAGATCTGACACTGATGTACCTTGACTTTGGAGTTCACCATGAATGTGTTTAGAGGTTGTTCTGGGCTCTTTTGTTACCATTCGTACTATCCGTCTCCTCCTGCGGCCACGTCCAGGGAGGTTGGCTACAGTCCGGTGGATCTTAAATTTCTGAATAATATGTGCAACTGTAGTCACAGGAACATCAGGCTGCTTGGAGATGGTCTTATAGCCTTTACCTTTAACATGCTTGTCTATAATTTTCTTTCTAATCTCCTGAGACAACTCTCTCCTTTGCTTCCTCTGGTCCATATTTAGTGTGGTACACACCATGTCAACAAACAGCACAGTGACTACTTGTCACTCTTTAAATAGGCCAACTGACTGATTACAAGTTTGTAGACACCTGTGATGTTAATTGGAGGACACATCTTGGTTGAACATGTCCCTATGGTCACATTATTTTCAATCTTTTTCGAGGGGTACCATCATTTTTGTCCAGGCCTGTTTCATGAGTTTGTTTTTTAAAGTAATTCTATTGAACCACAATTCAAAAGCATTGTCTGATTTTCATTGGTTAATTTTCATAAATTTTTATTTATTACCATTTTTACCAGATTCAAATTATTTCTGTGACCACTGTGGGTTTTTCTTTCATTAACAGAGGGGTACCAGCAATTTTGTCCACGGCTGTACATGCACTGGGTAAACTGTTTACTGGGCAAATAAACTAGGTGTGCTAATCCGTTTTCTCATAAACTGATAAAGATAATTGGATTACTCTTTTTACATGACAGTTTGAATAATCAGGTAACTCCAGAAAGCCAATTATAATCAGTTTACTCATGACCATGTAAACACGGTCACTGTTAATAAATGTTAAAACAAAGCATCAACTGATTGTGATGACACATATATGAAAAACAGTGAAATAGGTAATTGAGGGAATTTCCAAACCACTAATTCACATCAACTTATCATTCAAAACAGAACAATTTCCAATTAAAATTAAAACAGCAAAAATCATTCTATTGTGGCACGTACAGTGGGGCAAAAAAGTATTTAGTCAGCCACCAATTGTGCAAGTTCTCCCACTTTAAAGATGAGACAGGTCTCCAATTTTCATCATAGGTATACCTCAACTATGAGAGACAAAATGAGGAGAAAAAAAAATCCAGAAAATCACATTGAAGGATTTTTGAATGAATGAATGAATTTATTTCGGATAGTACAGTACAGGTTAAAAGAAACTGTATAATATAACAACAAGGTCAAATTAGACAAAGACTCCTTCTACTATACAATTCCACGTGAGTTATCCGAAATGGGTGATGGCTGAAGCCGCAGCTTATATTGCCCACCCATATTCCATCCAAGAATTCAAAAGAGAAAAAGAGAAAACAAGACAAGAGCGATTACAATTTAAAACAAAGCTAAGACAAAATGTGACTGAGAGAAAAGAAAAAAAAGAAAAAGAAAACTAAGCTAAGCTAAGTTAAGCGGTTACTATTCAAAACAAATCTAAGACAAAGTGTCACAGAGAAAAAACAAAACAAAAACTAAGCTACAACACAACACAGGCTGGATATGTCAGTCCTTATGTGAGTTTACATGTCGTCTTGTAAATATGTTTGGAGTATTTCTTCCTTTAGTTTTTGTTTAAATTGTCCAAGCGTTGTACATGATTTTAATTCAGGTCCAAAATCGTTCCATAATCTGACTCCTTGCACTGAAATACAGTGTTGCTTGGTGGTTGTTCTCACTGTAGGCTTTTGAAATATACATGTTCCTCTGAAGTGATATCGTTTCTCCCTTGTTTGGAACAACTTTTGGATATTTGCGGGCAGTGATAAATTCTTCACTTTGAACATTATTATTGCGGTTTTAAAGTCGGTTTTAATGAATTAATTGGTAAATTCCTCGGTAAAATAAGTATTTGGTCAATAACAAAAGTTCATCTCAAAACTTTGTTATATACCCTTCGCTGGCAATGACAGAGGTCAAACGTTTTCTGTAAGTCTTCACAAGGTTTTCACACACTGTTGCTGGTATTTTGGCCCATTCCTCCATGCAGATCTCCTCTAGAGCAGTGATGTTTTGGGGCTGTCGCTGGGCAACACAGACTTTCAACTCCCTCCAAAGATTTTTTATGGGGTTGAGATCTGGAGACTGGCTAGGCCACTCCAGGACCTTGAAATGCTTCTTACGAAGCCACTCCTTCATTACCCGGGCGGTGTGTTTGGGATCATTGTCATGCTGAAAGTTCCAGCCACGTTTCATCTTCAATGCCCTTGCTGATGGAAGGAGGTTTTCACTCAAAATCTCACGATACATGGCCCCATTCATTCTTTCCTTTACACGGATCAGTCATCCTGGTCCCTTTGCAGAAAAACAGCCCCAAAGCATGATGTTTCCACCCCCATGCTTCACAATAGGTATGGTGTTCTTTCTCCTCCAAACACGACAAGTTGAGTTTTTACCAAAAAGTTCTATTTTGGTTTCATCTGACCATATGACATTCTCCCAATCCTCTTCTGGATCATCCAAATGCTCTCTAGCAAACTTCAGATGGGCCTGGACATGTACTGGCTTAAGCAGGGGGACACATCTGGCACTGCAGGATTTGAGTCCCTGGCGGCGTAGTGTGTTACTGATGGTAGCCTTTGTTACTTTGGTCCCAGCTGTCTGCAGGTCATTCACTAGGTCCCCCTGTGTGGTTCTGGGATTTTTGCTCACTGTTCTCGTGATCATTTTGACCCCATGGGGTGAGATCTTGCATGGATCCCCAGATGGAGGGAGATTATCAGTGGTCTTGTATGTCTTCCATTTTCTAATAATTGCTCCCACAGTTGATTTCTTCACACCAAGCTGCTTAACTATTGCAGATTCAGTCTTCCCAGCCTGGTGCAGGTCTACAATTTTGTTTCTGGTGTCCTTTGACAGCTCTTTGGTCTTGGCCATAGTGGAGTTTGGAGTCTGACTGTTTGAGGTTGTGGACAGGTGTCTTTTATACTGATAACAAGTTCAAACAGGTGCCATTAATCCAGGTAACGAGTGGAGGACAGAGGAGCCTTTTAAAGAAGAAGTTACAGGTCTGTGAGAGCCAGAAATCTTGCTTGTTTGTAGGTGACCAAATACTTATTTTACCGAGGAATTTACCAATTAATTCATTAAAAATCCTTCAATGTGATTTTCTGGATTTTTTTTTTCTCATTTTGTCTCTCATAGTTGAGGCATGCCTATGATGAAAATTAGAGACCTCTCTCATCTTTTAAGTCGGAGAACTTGCACAATTGGTGGCTGACTAAATACTTTTTTGCCCCACTGTATGTTGGGTACATATTTTCCACAAATGTATTGCTGTATGTTTATTGTGTGCTTCACGTCTCGAGGGACAAAAGGACTGAGTCTGCAGGAGATATCGAGAAGGTGTGAGATTTGGCCTTTGTCTCAGAGAGATGCCCTGGAGGGATTTCCGGACCATCGAAGGCTAAGGGACATTGGTGGAAGATCAAAAGGGTTACATTGTGACTGGGATTAAGTACTATGTGACTGTATGTTTGCTTAGACACCATGTGACTTGAGTTTCGATGTTCCGGGATATAAAAGAGCGATGTGATATTGATCTGTCTCTTTTCTTGCTTGGAGATTGTTAGAGTATGTGTTCTGTTAATAAAGCTGAACCTGAGAAATAAACTCAGCCTCATCCTTGAGCACATCCACTACACTGGTGACCCTAAGACGAATTATGGCCGGTGGCGATTCCCCTGCACCGGACTCATCAGGAGCCAGCCAGGCTAATGCAGCTACCACAGCCCAGCTACCTGATTTCTGGCAGCATAGCCCGCGCTCCTGGTTTAACACAGTCGAGGCACAGTTCCATCTTCAGGGAATTTCGGCAGACGCCACGAAATTCTACCATATGGTTGCGAAGCTGGACAGCCACACAGCCCAGCGGGTAGAGAGCCTGATTAACCACCCGCCAGACGACGACAAGTATGGCGCATTGAAAGCTGCTCTCATCCGTTTTTTCACCCCCTCGCTGGGAGAGCGAGCAGAGAAGCTCCTGGCGTTGACTGAGGGCGAGGTCGAGAGACCTGCAGACCTGATGGCGAAGATGCTGAGTTTGAGAGACTCCGAAGATGATGGTTTTATCTTCGCCCACCTTTTCCTCAGGACACTACCGTCAGCGGTGAGAGTTACCCTGGCCAATTCACAGCTGCTAGCCCACCGAGACTACCACGAGCTGGGCCAGGAGGCGCAGCAACTCGTCGACGCCCATAGGCGACACACGGCCACGACCGCAGCAGCGGAGCTGAGCGCAACATCTGGAGATGGCAGGGGGCCAGAGGCTGCAGCACCAGACTCACTGACGACAGCAGCGGTGGAGGCCAGGAGACGCGGAGCGGGCGACGTCCTTTGCTTTTACTATCGCCGTTTCGCCGAGAGGGCATGCAAGTGCATTCCACCGTGCCAGTTCAAGCGCTCGGGAAACGCCAAGACCGGGAGTCAGTAACAGCTGCGACTCTTGGTGAAAAGAGCAAGCTGCTCTACCTGAGGGACGCGCGATCAGGGAGGCACTTCCTTGTGGACACAGGCTCCCAGCTGAGTTTCATCACACCTTCCTACGCTGACCAGCTGGCGCCTTCCAGTGGTCCCATGGTGTCGGTAGCGAATGGCTCGGCGATTAAGACCTTCGGGGAGAAGACTCTGCTTCTGTCTATACACGGCCGAACATTCGAGTGGACCTTCGTCATAGCGGCAGTCAATTTCAACATGTTAGGTGCTGATTTTTTGTGCTCACATGGTTTATTGGTTGATCTTGCTAATAGACGTCTGGTTAATGCACTGTCTTTTCACTCTATTCCCTGCACAGCCCGGGTGGCTTCGCCGACTGCACAGGCCAACGTCACAGCTGCGGGTGGTAAGTTCCACGCACTACTCACTCAGTTCCCAGCACTCACAGTCCCAACGTTTTCGGCGACAGTGGCTAAACATGGGGTGGAACATTTTATCACTACCACCGGGCCGCCCGTTTTTGCAAAAGCTCAGCGCTTGGACTCAGCTAAACTGGCCATAGCGCGCGAGGAGTTCGCCAACTTGGAAAAACTGGGCATCATTAGACGTTCCAAAAGCCCCTGGGCTTCACCGCTACACATGGTCCCAAAGGCTGATGGTTCGTGGCGACCTTGCGGTGATTTCCGCAGGTTGAATAACGCCTCAGCACACGACCGCTACCCGATTCCGCACATCCAAGATTTTTCGGTTCATTTGGCGGGGGCGCGCATTTTTTCTAAAATAGACTTGGTGTGTGGTTACCATCAGGTCCCAGTGCGCGCTCAGGATATACCCAAAACAGCGGTAATAACTCCTTTCGGGCTTTTTGATTTTTTGCGCATGCCTTTTGGACTCAAGGGTGCCGCACAGACGTTCCAGCGTATGATGGACGTGGTTCTACGCGACCTCCCTTTTGTGTTCGTCTACTTGGATGACATTTTGGTAGCCAGCACGTCCGAAGACGAACACGAAAGCCACCTCACAGCGGTTTTTCGGAGGCTGGCAGAGCACGGGTTAATAATTAACCCAGCAAAGTGTCAGTTTGGGGTGGTGCAAATTGATTTTTTGGGGCATCGCGTTTCGCCAGAAGGAGCGGTCCCTCTGCCCGATAAAGTACGTGCAATAACAGATTTTCCCCGACCTCAAACGGTCAAAGCGTTACAGGAGTTTTTGGGAATGGTTAATTTTTATAACCGTTTCCTCCCAAGCGCAGCGCAGCTCATGCAACCATTGTACGCGGCACTAAAGAAGCAAAAACCCACAAATAAAATCGAATGGTCTCCTGAGCGGGAGCGCGCATTCTCCCAAGTCAAATCAGCCCTGGCAAACGCGGTTTTGTTGGCACACCCAGTCCCAACGACCCGCATGGCGCTCACTACTGACGCTTCCGATTTAGCGGTGGGGGCGGTCGTTGAACAGTTTGTAGCAGGGACCTGGCAGCCGCTCGCGTTTTTCAGCAAAACCTTGCGCGACAGCGAGCGAAAATACAGCGCGTTCGACAGGGAGCTGTTGGCCCTACACTTGGCCATCCGCCATTTCCAGTTCTGGCTGGAAGGGCGCCGTTTCACCGCGTTCGTGGACCACAAGCCGCCAAAGTTTGCAATGGCCAAGATTTCAGAACCTTGGTCGGCCCGGCAGCAAAGACAGCTGGCCGCGATATCGGAGTTCACCACCGATATCCAGCATGTCGCAGGTAAACATAATGTAGTGGCAGACTGTCTCTCGTGTGCTGTGGCGGCGCCAGGCCCCGTGGGGGCAGACTCTGCAGCCGTGGCCGCGGTCCAGGGTAGCGACGCGGAAGCGCACGCAGCCCCGGTCCGCGTAGGTTTAGATTATGCAGCCATGGCCGTGGAGCAGGTTAGCGATGCAGATGTGCGCGCGCTCCAGTCTGGACCAACGGGGTTAAGGCTGGAGCACAGGGTGCAGCAAGTTGGTATGCCCCCCCCTAATCTGCGATGTCTCCACGGGATGGCTGCGTCCCGTGGTACCAGCTGCGTGGCGCCGCCACGTTTTTGACTCGGTCCATTCCCTGGCGCACCCGGGGGTGTGCGCATCGATCAAGATGGTGGGGGAGAAATTTGTTTGGCCGGGGTTGTGCAAACAGGTCAAGGAATGGGCGGCAGCCTGCGTAGCGTGTCAGCGAGCCAAAATACACAAGCACACTAGAGCTTCTTTGGAGCCTTTTCACATCCCAGCTAAGCGCTTTGATCATGTGCATGTTGACTTGGTGGGCCCCCTTCCGTTGTCACAGGGATACACACACCTTTTGATGATGGTGGACCGCACCACGCGTTGGCCAGAAGCGGTTCCTCTGGCATCAACCACAGTGGAAGGAGTTGCGCGCACGTTTTTAACAGCTTGGGTTGCGCGTTTTGGAGTTCCATCGGACATAACGTCCGACAGAGGTCCTCAATTTGTTTCCGAACTCTGGTCATCGATGGCCCGCAGCCTAGGGGTGAAGATCCACCGCACTACCGCATATAACCCCCAGGCTAACGGTTTATGTGAACATTTTCATAGGTCATTGAAAGCAGCCCTCAGAGCATCGCTTACGGATACAAATTGGGTGGACAAACTTCCATGGGTTTTATTGGGGTTGCGTTCTGCACCTAAGGAGGATTTGCAGGCCTCCCCAGCTGAGTTAGTTTTTGCACAACCTCTCCGTTTGCCCGGGGAATTTCTCCCCGACAATCCTGCGCCAAATTGTCCCCCCGCTCAGCTGCTGCAGAGCGACACAGGATCAAACACGCTTCCTGGCCCAGTTCATCACAGTTTCCTACGTGTTTTTGTGCCGAAGGCTTTAAAAAATGCGGAGTTTGTTTTTGTTAGACATGATGCTCAACACCCAAATTTGCGGCCGCCTTATGATGGACCTTTCAGAGTGCTGGAAACAGGAGAGAAGCATTTTTTGCTAGATTTGGGAGACAGGAAGGAGTTGATTTGTATAAACAGACTCAAACCCGCTTTTGTTTTGGCGGATGAACAAGTGCAGTTGGCGAGGGCCCCCCATCGCAGCAGACCTCCGAGAAGGCATTCTCCAGAACCCCCACAGAGATTGGCTAACAGTTCTAATCCACAGGTGCAGGAAGACACTGCAGAAGCAGCAAGGCCGGCTTACAGCAGATACGGCAGGAGGTTTAGACCTAGGCAACTGGTGGATTGATATTTGATATGTGGTAATGTTTTTATGTAATGCATCTCTGATTATGTTTGTCCCATATTAGACGTTTGGGGGGGGGGTCATGTGGCACATATGTTGGATACATATTTTCCACAAATGTATTGCTGTATGTTTATTGTGTGCTTCACGTCTCGAGGGACAAAAGGACTGAGTCTGCAGGAGATATCGAGAAGGTGTGAGATTTGGCCTTTGTCTCAGAGAGATGCCCTGGAGGGATTTCCGGACCATCGAAGGCTAAGGGACATTGGTGGAAGATCAAAAGGGTTACATTGTGACTGGGATTAAGTACCATGTGACTGTATGTTTGCTTAGACACCATGTGACTTGAGTTTCGATGTTCCGGGATATAAAAGAGCGATGTGATATTGATCTGTCTCTTTTCTTGCTTGGAGATTGTTAGAGTATGTGTTCTGTTAATAAAACTGAACCTGAGAAATAAACTCAGCCTCATCCTCGAGCACATCCTCTACACTATTATATAAATATGGTGACAGGTAACACTTCACAGATTTCTGTTCTGACACAGTTGTCAAAAATTCTAGAAACTTTTCAGTGATGGATTAGAAAAGTTTATAGAGCAACACAAACTACTCTCTGACAGTCAATATGGATTTAGAGCAAACTGGTCTACATCATTAGCATTAACAGAACTCAGAAGAAATCATTAATTTCATAGATTAATAAAAAGGCATTTACAGCTGGGGTATTTTTTGATCTAAAATAGAAATCATTTGACCTTGTACATTTTAAACAGCACCAACAATGTATAAAGTGAGGAATTTGTTGCTTGTAGGCATTTAGGAATTGTCTGCAATACAGAGGGGGGTTACAATTTAATGGGCACATTAAATATAAAAATGCTCAATTTTCAGATGCTTAGGGGAAGTTTTATGTTTTTGTGGAGGAAAATTGTGGAATAGATTAAGCATGACTTTAAAGTGTCTGTGACCCGATGTAGGAAGTATGGCTCAATATTCAGTACGAATTTATCTTCAATCGTCCACATAGTTGGCTCTGTTGACTTAGAACGCTAAATAAGTGAAAAAATATTTCTAAGTGAATTTAAATTTAGTGCCGTGTTGCAGTAACACGATATCCAGAGACTCGCCTCGTTTCCTGATATGACGTCATGAGAGGAGTTTAATCTCGGCTGATCCGTGTGCTGTCAAGGTAAACAAGCTGTTTAGCTTCTGTATCAGCAAAGAAATGCCGAAACGTTGCGTGGCAGCTGGGTGTTCTAATAGCCCCAGTGAACATATAAGCCTGTTCGCATTCCCAAAAGATCCTGATCTTCTTAAAAAATGGGCAAAGCAAGTACAGAGAACAAGGGACAAATGGCATCCAACACCATCTTCTGTACTCTGTAGCGATCATTTCACTGCAGACAGTTTTGAGGAGGCGCCTGCTATACAGGAATCTTTAGGCATGAAAGTTCGTTACAAACAAGTTCTAAAACTGACTGCTATACCTACGGTTTTTAAACAAAAACCCACAGCTCAAAACGATATCAACATATCAAAATAGCGCAGAGGACTTCCGGTTATGGCGGCCACATAGGAAGACGTGTTTCACTCTGCTCTGCTCCTAAAAATAAAAAGTAGGCTAAAACTCTCTCAATTGGAACAAAAACCTATCCTAGCGTTTAGGCGCGGATATGGTAAAGACCAAGGGTGGGAAATTAGGCGGAGGAAAAAGTGATTCATCGAAACAATCCAAGCTAACAGACTTCCACGCTCGTGACGAAGCAGAAAAATCTCCAGAGACAATGGTGGAGGAGAGAGCTAGCGGCGGAGTGGTGACTGCTGAGGAGGGTACGAGTGCGGAACTTGCTGCCATCAGCTCTATGAGAGCAGACTTTTCGTCTAAATTTGATGGGATTATAGCAGCGATAGAAGGAATGAGAAAGGAAATAAGCGACTGTATGGAATGAGTATCGCAGGCGGAGCTCCGAATCTCCAGCGCTGAAGATGACATCACCAGCCTACAATTAAAGGTGCAAACATTGGAATTAAAAAATAAACGTCTGGAAGATAACGTCCTGGACTTAGAATCCCGGTTGCGACGGAATAATCTGAGGCTGGTGGGCCTTCCGGAGGGAGCAGAGGGACGGGATACATGTTCCTTTTTGGAAAAGTGGATTCCAGAAGCACTGAACAACGCGGATCTGCAGTCATCGGTTGTCTTAGAGAGCACTCACCGAATCGGCCCACCGAGAGATAATAAGACACCACCGAGGATGCTGATTATGAAGTTCCTCAACTACAGAGACAAGATGACGGTCACCAACGCGGCGCTAAAGGAGAAATTAAATACCAGGATCAACAGGTGCGGTTCTACCCAGATTTGGCCACAGGAATTCAACAATTAAGGAAACAGTTTGATCCCGCCTGTAAAGAGCTGCGCAACCTCAGGATTCGTCACGAAGTGATTCATCCGGAAAGACTGCTGGTCACATATAAAGGGAGAACCCATATCTTCAAGACCCCTCAGGAGGCGCAGGAGCTTATCAAGCAGATCCAAGAAGAGACTGGTGGGAGCTAAGCATGAAGAAAGAACAAGATATAAAGGTAGAATATTTAAGCATTTGTACAAGTATCTGACTGATCTGAAACATATAGCATGTCTACAAAATATAGATTGTATTATATATATATAAAAAAAAGCTATGATGTACAAAGTTGCTATAAAATTTTGGAGTTAAGTTGGAAAAACTACAGAAGAGAGTTAATGTCATGTCGTTAAAAAGTAGTAGAGTCAGGGTGATTGAGAGGAGAAAAAAGTGAGTGGTTGACTGATCCTCGTGGGTGTGGAGCAGTCACTGGCTATAGCGGGAGACGGAATTTTTTTTTTGATTTTGGGGGAATTACCACGAATGTGGGGAGGGGGAATTTGTTTTTGTGTAGTTTGTGGGATAAATGTTCAACCATCTATGTTTTTGCTTCTCTGTATGAGCATGTTTATATTGCAAGGTAATCTCAAACTCCTTATTGATCATAGACCAAAGCGTTAATCTTAATTTAATTTCATGGAATTGCAGAGGTCTACAAAGTCTAAAAAAACTTAAACAAGTTATGAATAAAATAAAAGACATAGGTTCAAAAATTGTGTTTTTACAAGAAACTCATCTAATAGAGGAGGATGTAAAAAGAATTAGGAGAAGATGGCAGGGAAATGTGTTCACCTCATCATTTTCATCCCGAGCCAGGGGAGTTATGACTCTCGTACATAAAACAGTCCCATTTCAAGTGAAAAATGTAATTGGAGACAAATTAGGAAGATATCTAATCATCCAAGGATCTTTGTTATTAGAAAATATAAATCTGGTGAACTTATACGGTCCCAATATAGATGATCAAAACTTCTTCACTAATTTATTTCTTACTTTATCATCACTTACAGGGCAACATATAATAGCAGGGGATTTTAATTGTACATTGAATCCCAGTATAGATAGATCAACAGGACTGGACTGTACGCACAATGGATGCAGGATGACCATTAATCATTTTATGAAAGAACTGAGATTGCTAGATATATGGAGAGAAATGAAACCACAAGTCAAAGCCTATTCTTGTTATTCTAATACCTACAAGACATTCTCACGTATTGACTATTTTTTGATCTCCACAGAATTAAGGTCCAAGATTCAAAACTGTTTCTATGATAACATCGTGATATCTGATCATGCACCCTGCTGTCTAATATATGTAGATAAGAAATTGACAAAGGTTCCAGGTAGGTGGCAATTTCAGCATAAATGGCTTCAGGATGAGGAATTTGTTAAGTACATAGAAAAACAGATAGATGAGTTCTTTGATATCAATACTACACAAACATCAGCATGTATAAAGTGGGAGGCTTTTAAAGCTTTTATTAGGGGGCATATTATTAGTTATACAGGTACAAAATCTAAGAAGACTCGAGAGGAAAGAGTCCAATTGGAACGTAAAATAAAAATTCTTCAAGAAAAAGTGTATGCAGGAAGTAACCCAAAGTTAGAGAATGAATTACTGATTCTGAGAGCTGAATATGACAAAAAATCAGCGAATAGAGCTGCCTTGAGTCTTCTAAGATTGAAGCAAACTTTTTATGAACAAGGTGAAAAATCAGGGAAATTATTGGCATGGCAGATTAAACAATTAGAATTTAAAACACCAATTACCAGTATTATAAGTAACGGACAGGCAGTTGTAGATCCTTTAGAAATTAATAGTGCTTTTAGAGATTATTATGAAAAACTATATGATACAAAAAATGAAACTGGCTTAACAAAACTAAATGGGTTTTTGGATGGATTATCTATACCGTGTATTCCAAATGAAAACGGAGATACTGGACTCTAAAATTAGTCAAGAAGAAGTTGGGCTAGCCATTGATAATATGAAATCAGGAAAAAGTGCAGGACCAGATGGTCTTCCAGTTGACCTCTATAAAAAAATTTAAGAATAAATTAATAAAACCACTTTTGGAAATGGTTTTAGAAGCATTTCAAAATAGTAATTTACCACCATACATGAATAATGCCTTAATTATACTGTTGCCAAAACCAGGTAAACCCTCTAATAAATGTGAAAACATGAGACCAATAAGCCTATTAAATGCTGACCTTAAGATAGTCTGTAAAATTTTAGCAAGACGACTACAAGAAATATTACCAAATATTATTAACCGAGATCAGAATGGCTTTATAATGGGAAGACAAGGCTTCCATAATGTAAGAAGACTATTTAATATTATTTTTTCTAATAAAGAAGCACCGGATACAGCTCTCCTATCATTTGATGCCGAAAAGGCCTTTGATAGGGTCGAATGGCCCTTTCTTTTTGAAGTCCTACAAAGGTTTGGACTTGGAAATAATTTCATAAAATGGGTTCAGATAATATACAATAATGCTACAGCAGAAATCCTAACAAACAGCAATATCTCAAAATCAATAAAAATCAATAGAGGATGTCGACAAGGCTGTCCACTTTCACCTTTACTGTTTACTATGGCAATTGAACCTTTAGCGATGGCAGTACGTTTACATCCACAAATATATGGAATTAAAGTAGGACCAACAGAACATAAAATCTCCCTGTATGCCGATGACATAATTTTGTTTATGTCGAATCTTAAAAATCAATTCCGACCTTGTTAAATTTAATAAAGAACTTTGGGGAAATATCAGGATATAAAATAAATAAAACTAAATCTTCAATATTAATGCTAAATGAGACCCAGAGAAATCACCCAGCTCCTGAGGTAAATCAATTCAATGTTGTAAATCAGTTTAAATATTTAGGAATTCAAATTGTGCCTAAGCTAGAATCAGTCGCCAGTGTCAACTATGAAGCCTTAATGACAGATATTAATGAGTTACTTCAGAGATGGATGTCACTGCCAATGTCGATGATCGGGAGAATTAATATACTTAAAAGTAATATCTTATCCAAAATACTTTATTTATTTCAATACATTCCTTTACCACCACCTTCAGATCTATTCTCAAGAATTAAAAAAAAGTTAGTGGAATTTATATGGAATAATAGGAAGGCTAGATTATGTCTGTCCTTACTATATTTACCATTTGATCGTAGAGGTCTGAAATGTCCAAACTTTATGTTGTATTACTGGTCAGCACAACTGAGGTCTATGACATATTATTTTTCATCAAATGATCTCCCTCACTGGACTGAAATGGAATCATACAATTTACCTTTACCTCTTCCCTTATTCATATACTCAGACTCCGCTAAAAAATTACAGAAACAAGTTAAAAATCCAATTGTAAAGCATATGATCAAAATATGGTGTGAAACCAAAAAATATTTAAAAGAACCACACTTATTGTCACAATTTAGCCCAATATGGGGTAATCAATATTTTACACCAGGGAGAGCGGATGCTGTATTTAAAGTATGGAATTTAAAAGGGATTCAAAAGATTCAAGACTTATATTTGTCACGTTCAGATAACATGATGTCTTTTGAAGAACTGAGGATCAAATTTAATCTTAATAGAACACATTTTTTAAAATATCTACAGCTTAGGAATTTTATTCGATCAAATCAAAATAATGCTCTCACCTGACCTACTTATTCATCCTTGGAAAAAATTTTGACGAAAGATAGTAAGAGAAAGGGTATTATTTCAGAGTTTTATAACTCATTCACACTATCCTCAAGTGAAAACTCACAGAAAAGATTGAATTATTGGAAAGAAGACCTGCAAACTGAAATTTCAGAGGAACAATGGGAATTGGCTTGTACAGAAGCTCAAACCAAATCAATAAAGGTACGTCTTAAATTGATACATTTTAAATGGTTAATGTGGATGTATGTTACACCGGTGGAGTTAAATAGATATAACAAAAACATACCAGATACGTGCACAAAATGTATGGAAAGTAAAGGAACCCTATTTCATTGTTTATGGGAATGTAGAAAAATTAGAATGTTTTGGGAAGAGGTGAGGGTAACAATTGAAAAAATAATTTCAAAACAATTCATATTGAACCCTAAACTGTTCTTGTTGGGTCTGTATCCAGAAAAGCATAACTTTAATAAGAGTGAAAGAGCATTCATAGACCTCAGTTTGCTTAATGCCAAAAAATGTATTGCACTACTGTGGAAAAAGACTCATAGACCAGATGTGACTCAGTGGTTAAGACAGATGTTAACAAACCTTCCACTAGAAAGAATAACATACATACTGAAATCAAAGGAAAATGTGTTTGAGAATATATGGAGACCTTTCATTGATTATGTAAAGAAATTAAACATAACTTCTGAAGAGGAAGGTGAATGATGTGTGTGGACCTTGTAAATTCCAAACTGGTGAATGTATAATATGTATACTTACGTAATGGATTACCTAAACAGAGGAGCATTGTTGATGACTTGCTTTTGTTAGTGGTTGTTGGTGTTTTTAGTACATTTTTTTAATTTATTTTTTTAATTTTCAAATTACTTTAGTGTTAGTGTTTGATTGTTTGTGTCATGTTTGTTAAAAAAAAGGTTCAATAAAAAATATTGTGGAAAAAAAAAATAGCGCAGAGAAGCAACATTGTCAAAACTCGCCCGGAAAAGAGTAAATCCCTTTGTTTATGTTTTAGAGTGTGACAGAGGTGTGTGTACACATCAGATCTGCAAAACAATTGGGATGTTTAGTTAAAAAATATCTTGTTGCATTATTTGTAACTTGTAAACTGTGACAAACACATACTGTACAGTTGTGCATTTTTTTAATATATTTTTTAAACAACCAAATTAGGGGGTATTTACTTGTATTATTAGCATATTTGTGATTTGTGTGTATTTTTTTCTACTATTGAATAAAAAAAAAAGAATTGCGGGCCTTTTGGTGAATTTTATTTAAAACCAAATTAGGGGTAAAAGAGAATAATCACTGAAAGGAAGGAGACTGGCTCTTGGCCATCTAGCCACTTCAATTTACAACATAGCAAAGGTACATGATCAAAGTTGCACATCCAGTTCTTTTAGACCTATCTGTATATTACCATTCAGTGTTTTGGAGGCGACCGATGTCCATCTCTAACCCTTCACCGTCGGACCCTTCATCCTCTGAAACGTGCGAGTCATCATCGCTTCCTGAATGATGTGGTTCAAATAAATAGGGTTACAGTCCTTCGTTGGAACTAACTCGCACTTCTTCATCACTCGGTCCTGCTTCTTCCTCAAAAACTATCAACAAATTGCTCAAATCTTCGCTAAGATCACTCACAACTTCCTCCGCTTCAGTGTACTCAGCCATGCTTGTTTACATATTGGGTTCCTCTCATGACGTTACAATATGGCGGCGCCGTTTGACCCAATTTCGACAAACGAACATCGCAATCTGCTGCATCATGATGTAATTTATGGTAGTACTGTATATGGAAAAAAAATTAATTTTTTTGTCTACACAGAATAAAAACACAGTAGTTCTTCTTTCTAATGATGTCTTGGTTGAATTATGTCACAGACTCTTTAAACCAATGTCCAAACATAAAACAGTTTAAAAATTAAATATTATTTTCACAAGGTATAGAGACTCAGAGGGGTGTGTAGTCTGGTGCATGATGTAGATTACTGTGTTGAGCTGTGAATTTTATATTATATCATGAATGTATATGTGTGTATGGTTATGTATGTATGTACTGTATGTACAGTATGTACTGCATGTACACAAGTATTGACTGAATACTTTAACAGTACAAGAGCACCCTGACTTACTTTACTTACTTATCCTCTTCGTCCCAGGTGAGACATAAGGCCGCAACAAGCAATCCCTACTTTGCCCTGTCCTTTGCAACATGTTGAGCTTGTCCCCAGGTGTATCCCATCTCTTGTAGTTTGGCTTGGACTGTTCTTCTCCATGTGATTCGTGGTCTGCCTGGCTTTCTTCTTCCTGGTGGTGTCCACTTTAGAGCAACTTTTGGTATTTGGTTATTTGACATTCTTAGCACGTGCCCTAGCCATCTGAATCGCCATTGTTTGATCTCTATAGAAGTTCTTTTAGTATTACATCTTTTCCAAAGTTCTTGATTTGAAATTTTGTTGGGCCAGTAGATTCTCAAGATCTTGCAGAGACAGGTGCTGTGGAAAGCCTCTATTTTTTGCATATTACTCTGTATGATTCACCAGTATTCCAGTCCATATAACAAAACAGATTTAACATTGCTGTTAAATAAGCGGAGCTTGGTTTTTGTGCTGTACTTATTTGACTTCCAGATGGGCTGAAGTTTGGCGAATGCTGCTCTTGCTTTTGCTCGTCTTGTTCCGATATCCTTTTTAGTGCCATTGTCTGTGCTGACAATACTTCCTAGGTACTGTTCTGGCCCCGGATTATGAGCTGCATTTTGGTGTGCAATAACTGAGTTTGACATATCTTTAATGTCCTTGCTTTCGACTTTAATGCATCAAACACCGTAAAGACTGAAACATATCAAACACAAGAAATATTATTTCAGCTGTGGACACAAAATTCTAGTATTGCAGAAATTAAATCATACTGCATACACACAAATGTAAACATTTATGATCTCAAATTGTTAGATTTTTTAGGTTTACTGAGTTGTTGCAAGAAAGCTACCAGCAAAAATTATGCAGCATTTACTGTAAACAAATACAACAGATTATCAAATCCACATTTTAAAAATTGTATGGCTTGTGCACATCAGATTTTCATATTAGAAACACACACAAAAAGTTTCTATTCTTTGGACATGTGCATATTCAAACAACCATCATTAAACTTCAACAGAGTCAAACATTTCACTAACCACTTTGCCGGGTCGCAGCCTTCCGAGGGCAGAAATTCCTTGCAGGCTCTCACATTTTGTCTGCAATTAATAGCCCAGAATAAATACCTTGTAAATTGGTATTTCAGCTAATTTAAAGTCAAGATGTCAATTCAAAAACATAACAATAAAACTGACTAGAACTAGGCATCCAGTAAATAATGAAGGATTGCCAGACTTGCACTTCTAAAAACTACCAAGGCCATGCAGGCCGGGAATTGTAGCAGTGACTGACCAGAATAATACTGCATTTACCTCAAGTCAAAAATACATCCCTATTCACAAATGAAGCTTCAAAAATTACTTTTTCACAACTATTACAGTTTTTGCACATGCATGGAGACTAGGTGAAGGGTTACATAGGCATGGATTACCACTGACAGTCACATGGTCTAATCACACTTCAACAAACTTCAAAAATATCATCATCTCTCAAACAACCTACAAAATATTGGGTAGATAATTGGATATGAGGGATTATTTCATCATTATGACAGTTTCACCCTACCTGGGCTGAGGTAAGCAGCTGGATGGCTTGGATTTTTGTTTTAGCCAGCCATGCTCAATCCATCTGTTGCCATATTCTGCTGGGCAGGAAGTCTCAAAATCGTCTACTTCCTGTTGTGAATAATACTTATACCTCATGTATTTTTGATGACAAATTATTTCAATAATTTTTAAATCTCAAAGGACAAATTTCCAAATCTAGGTTTTAAAAAAAAAAATATGGAGGGAATAAAAAAAAAGGTAGGGAGTTCCCAAGGGATTCCCCAGACACAAAGTAAACAACCTTTGACTGGCACACAGAGCCAGGCTGTGAGTATATATACTTGCCAAAACAAATCTTTGGGAGGCATTGCTGTACAACCAAAGGTCAAATACTGGAAAGGATGTCACTGTTGACATATATAGCAGGGAAATTACAACAGTCACAAGAATTGCCATGTTTCTCACATGGATCAAACAAACACAGCTGCTGCCGTTACACTCCCACCAAAATCTTTATGATGGAAGACTATAAAGTCATGCCAACATAAAATTTTCACAATGTCACCTAATCTTCAACCGGCAGCAAGAGCACAACCTTTTGCACTGGTCTTTCCAGTTCGGAGACTGGCTTAATCTTCTCCCCACGAACCACACTTCTGGCGTTCGAAATTCTCAGCCTCACTTTTCGGACAAGTCCGTCCTTGTCGGCCATTGCACTCGTCACAAGTCCAAGTGGCCACTGGTTTCTCGCCAACCCTTCATCCATCATGAAAACAATGTCTCCTGTTTGGAGGTTTCTTTGTGGTTTGCACCACTTTTGGCAATGTTGGAGATTCAGTAAGTATTCTTGTTTCCATCTACTTCGAAAGAGCTGACTCAGGTGTTGAACACGCCTCCAGCGTTTCCGTGCATAAACGTCCTGGGCGCAGAAGGCTCCTGGTGGAGGTAAGACTCCCTCAAGCTTGCCATGAAGTAGAGCGTTTGGCGTTATGGGAGGTTCGGCGAGTGGGTCATTCAAAGACGTTGGAGACAATGGACGACTGTTTACGATGTATGCTGCCTCATAGAACAGTGTTCTTAAGGAGGCGTCGTCTAGTCGTGTGTTCGCAAAGTCTATCACCGACTTCAGCGTCTTCCTCACTGTGCGGATCTGTCTTTCCCATACGCCACCTTGCTCACTAGCATGAGGAGCATTGAACTTGAACTCCACTTGCTTGTTTGCTAGAACTGTCTCCAGCTTGTCATGATCCAATTCGGCGAGAGCTTGTTTCAGTTCATTGTCAGCACCGATGAAGTTGGAACCTTGATCGCAGAGTATGCTTCTAACCACACCTCGCAATGCCAAGAAGCATCTTAGGGCATTGATGAAACAGTCAGTTGAGAGGTCGTCTAGAAGCTCCAGGTGAATTGCACGACTGTACAGACACGTGCACAGCAGTCCGTAGCGCTTGATTTCTGATCTTCCGCGTTTGATGAGATACGGGCCAAAGACATCCATTCCAGACTTGTAGAATGGAGGATGCGCTTCTGTACGTTCTTGTGGCAAGTCAGCCATCTTCTGACTCTCCGCTGGTCTTCTTTGCTTGCGACACATGATACAGTTGCGTATCACTTGAGCCACTGTCTTGGAGCCCCTTTGTACGTAATATCCTTGAGATCGTAGTTCATTCAAAGTTGAGCTGCGACCTCCATGATTGGTCTTTTGATGCACATGCCTGATGATGGCCTCGGTGACATGTGATTTTCTTGGAAGGATAATGGGGTGACATTCTTCCTTGGTGATGTCTTCTGCTTCACGAACTCTTCCCCCAACCCTTAGCAGGCCTTCTTCATCCAACATGGGATCTAGAGTCTTCAAGCAGCTTGACGTTGCTACGTTTCCACCTTTCCCCAGGGTTGTGATCTCTTCAGGAAACTCTTTGGCTTGTAACCACTTGATGGCTAGATTACGTGCTTTTCTGTCTTGGAGTAGACGGCTTGTCTTCGAAGACACTCTTCTTATCATAATTCCCAAGATGTTGATCATGGTCTGCCACTTCGAAATCCTTTGTAGTACATCCAACAGTCCTGTTGGTAGAACAACGCTAGATGCCCCGAGACACTGTGCTTTTACTTCAGGGTCGCCAAGGTTGAGAGTATCGTCTGGCGAAGTCAGTGGTAGCTCTGCTTTGTAGAGAAATTCTGGGCCTTTCAGCCACATAGAGGTGCCTAGTTCTTTGGCCGACACGCCTCTCGAAGCTAGATCGGCTGGATTCGACTTGGTCGGTACGTGGTGCCGTTGTTGCACTTCAGTGTTCTCCCGAATGTACTGTACACGGTTGCTGACAAACACGTGAAACCGCTTTGCACTGTTGGCGATGTATCCCAGCACGACCTTGCTGTCCGTCCAAAAATATTCCTTGGTGACCTGGATCTCGAGCTCTCTTCTGAGGAACTTGCTGATTTTCACTGACATTGTTGCTGCTGTCAATTCAAGCCGAGGAATGGAGACAACTTTTGATGGTGCCACTCTCGCTTTGCTCATGAGCAAGGCGCAGTCTATGTTTCCATCTTGGTCACACATTCTGACATACGAGCACTGCCCATAACCTTGAGTGCTGGCATCACTGAAATGATGCAACTCGAAAGATTTCACTTCCTTGTCAGGCTTGAAACATCTGGGTATTTTCAGATCCTCCAGTTCCTGAATATCTGCTTTCCAGCTCTCCCACCGTTCAATTATGACAGGCTCGACAGGTTCGTCCCAGGATTTCTTTTGCTTGCACAGTTCTTGCAGGATCCTTTTCCCTTGCAACACCACAGGGCTAACAAATCCATTTGGGTCATAGACTGACATGACTGTAGAGAGGATGCCTCTTCTTGTGTTGGGTTTATCCTGTAGTGTTATCTTGAACCTGAAGCAGTCATTTTGAACATCCCATCTTGTTCCAAGTGTGCGCTCAACCGGGAGAGGTTCCAGTTCCAAGTTTATTTCGGAGACGGTAGTGGCTCTTTCTGAAGGTGGTATAGATTCCAGGACGTCTATGCTGTTCGACAGGAACTTATGGAGTCTAACTTTGCCCTTTTTGCATATTTCAGTGGCCTGGCAGATTAGCTTCTTCGCTTCACCCACGGTAGACAGGCTGCTCAAACCATCGTCCATGTAAAGGTTCCTTGTGAGGAATTTTGCTCCTTCAGGAAAGCTCTCTTTGTGCGTCTTTGCCAAGTACTTTATGCCATAGTTGGCACATCCTGGTGATGATGCGGCCTCGAATAAGTGTACAGTGAGCCTGTACTCCGCTGGCGGGAGTGTCAAGTCCCCATCGGGCCACCATAAGTATCTCAGTAGATCTCTGTACTGTGGCAGAACATCGAAGTTGTAAAACATCTGTTCGATGTCACAGGTCACTGCAATTTTGTCCTGACGAAACCTCAATAGCACGCCAAGCAAGCCATTCATCAAGTCCGGACCCTTCAGCAGCATGTCGTTCAGGCACAAACCTTGGTACTTGGCCGAACCGTTGAAAACCACTCTTATCTTGTCTGGTTTTTGTGGGTGGTATACACCTTGATGTGGTATGTAATTGATGACTTGATTTGGTGAAGGAGGTTCAACACGCTCTGCATAGCCCTTTTGAATCATCTGGTCCATGAAGTCGCAGTAGTGGTTTCTAAACTTGTCATCCTTGCTCAATTTCCTTTTCAGAGAATTTAGCCTAGACATGGCCATCCCGTAGTTGTTGGGCAACTTCGTGGTAGACTTGATTGGCAATGGCATGGAGATTCTTCCATTTTCATTGATTTGAATGTTTTCTTTCATGATTTGCAGAAACGCGAGATCATCCTGGGAATAGCATGCTTCATCTTTGGTGTCGCTGAAATCTTGGTCGAGAACCTTCAGGATCTCACAGGGTGGTGGCACTATCAATTCTTTGGCGACAATCCTATGGCATACACCATTGTTGCCTTGTTCATAACAAGGGCCTCCAATGATGCTCCATCCCAAGTCTGTTTTCACAGCAAAGGCTTCTTCGGGATTTCCGGAGACTATCTCCACCGGTCTGAGTGCTTGTGGGCAGGAGTATCCAATGAGCAGTCCCACTTCACAGTCTTGAATAGGAGGAATGAAGGGGGCTATTCGAGCCAAATGAGGCATCATACTTGCCGCTACCTTTGAAGGAATGTGCTCCCTGTTGTGAGGGATGTGGTCTCTTGTGTAGCACGACTTGACTCGGACTTCGACAGTCGAGTCGTATACTCTCAGTTTGATGTCTGAGAACTTCTTACAATAGACCACCGATGAAGATGTCATAGTTGTTATCTTCATTCTTGTTGTTTCATGTGGCATGCACAGCTTGGCTGCCAGATCCTCTGTGATATAGGAGCTGTCGCTTTGGGAATCAATCAGTGCATAAACCAATACTTCTTGCGAGCCAGCTTGGCCTGTCTTGACCCAAACAGGTACGATCATTGAAGTATAACTCTTCATGTAATATTGGTTGGTTTTGTTTGAAATAGATTCAAATGTGTTTTCATCTTTGTCGGCTTCTGACTCTGTAAGCTTTGTGTCTGCTTTCTTCTTGTCTAAGTGCAGCAGAGTTTGGTGTTTGCCTTTGCACGTGTTGCAGGACACTTTAACTAGACACTTCTTTGATGTATGGCCACGTCTGAGACATTTGAAGCAAAGGGCCTTGCTTTGAATGCTTTGTATTTTGTCATCATAAGGCAACTCTTTGAAAGCATTGCACTTGTAGATGAGGTGATCTTTGTCGCAGTAGGTGCAAACTGGAGAATTTTTGGCTCCACTTTTAGGGGTTTCTTTTTCAGCACTGGTGTTGGTGTTGGTGGCATGAGTAATGCCAGGTGCTCGTTTTGTCTTTGCCCTAGACTCGTTTCCTCTATTCGTGGTTGGCAACTTGTCTTGGTTTTGAGCGACCACGCATATAGGGTTGGTAGCCACTCTGGCTTCTCTGGCTACGAAGTCGACAAATTCTTGAAACGAAGGGTAGCCCTTTCCAACATCTATGTCTTCTGTAACACGCCGTGTCCACCTAGTGTTGCAATACTCGGGTAACTTGGTTGCTGTTTCCTGGATTTGGACGCAATCGTTCAAAACTTCAAGACCTTTCACGTAGGGGATAGCTTCTCTGAGGGTGCTCAGGAAATCGCTGAAATCTTGAAGACCTTTCTTATCTTTGCCTGTTACTTTGGGCCAGTCTCTCAACTTGTTTCTCAAGGAGAGTTGAACGGTGAAGGGGTGTCCGAACCGCTCTTCCAACGTGGTCCATGCACGGTTGTAGGCAGCTTCATCACTTCCGAAAAAACAACCTTCTACTGCCGCTCTGGCTTCTCCTGCAAGGTACTGCTGCAGATAATACAGCTTGTCTGATGGTGGAATTCCCTTGTTCTCAACAAGTGTCACAAAACTTTTGCGAAAGTTGATGAACTTGAGTGGGTCACCATCAAACACAGGAGGTGTGGGAACAGGCAGCCTTGATCTGCTGACGCTATCTGAGAAGGTTTGGGCGATGAAGGCCAACTGTGACTCTGCCTGGCTCGTGCAATCTTCAGCTTTTGGTGATTTGGCCTCAGGAGAAAAAGCAGGTGCCTCTGGATTCAGATAACCTTTACTAGGCTTGTCACTGCAACAAGAGATGTCATCTGACTTTTGGACTCTTTCCTCTTCTTCTGCTATTTCTAATTGTTCATGACAACTTTCCAAGGCCACCTTGTATTTCCTTATCTTTGCGTGAAGTTCTGCACACTTTCGCTTAGCGCTCAATTCAGCCAGCTTCCTGGCTTTTTCTGAGGCATTACTTGATCCTGTTGAAGAGCCTGTTGAAGATTCTGAAATCTGTGTACTTACAGATACCTTTGACTGAATGGAGACTTTAGACTTGGCAGAAATATCAGACTCATAGTCTAACTTGCTTCCAAAGAGAGACCTGGAATAATCCATTCCCCAAGTAGTCTTGAGAAGGCTTTTTCTCTCCTTGTCTGCCATCATTGGATTCTCTCCAATTTGTTTCAAGATTTTCGCCATGTCTGAGCACATTTGCTTAGCGCTGTCGACTCTGCGCCGCATCTCGTTGTCTGGTGGGCACAAATCTCGACAGGCTTCATATGTAGCTGTCATTTCTTTGTCCAGGCGAATCAGGTCTTCCAAGTCATCTTCAGTTGTGTCCAAGACCTCATCTTTGTATGCATAAAAAAGAGCGAACACAGCCTTCTTTACTTTACTGTATGTTTGCATAAACTTTTTGTTTGCTCTGTCTACCTGTGTTTCTTGTTCTTCTTTTTTACTGATGACAGCATCTAAAGTCGCAACTCTGTCATTGAGGCTGTCGTATTCAGCAGAAATCTCTGGTGAGACAGACTTATCCTCTCCCTTTGTTTTCACTAACCGCCTGACTTCTTTCAGTCTCTTCATGCATGTCTCTCGTCTTTGCTTCAGCTCATGAAGTGGGACATGCCTGAGTTTTGTTTGTGCAGTGTTCTGGTTAGTCTTGCCAGTGGCGCCATCTTTTGGATCACTTGCATCTTCTTTTTCTTGAACTCCAGCCACCGCATTCTCTTCTTCTGGTTGCTTCTTGTCACCATTATTCTTTTCTTGTTCACTGATTGTAGCCAACTCCATTTCAAGAGTTTCTATTTCATCATGTACTGTTTTTGCATCAGTGTTGAGTTGAGCTCGCTCTTCCTCAGACAAGGTTTCAACTGCCAAGTCAGCATTTATGGCTTGTAATTGCTCGTTGGCAGCTGTGATCTGCTCTCACAATTCTTGCTCAGTTGCATTTTTGGCAGCTGCAGCCATTTTGTTGCAGTACAGTGTTTATGGAAAATAGTGAGGAAATGGGACAAAAAATGAAATGGTAATTTATATTACCTCTTTGAATAAAGTGAGTTTCGATTGCCGGCAGTATTACATACACTGTCAACTGTTTCAGTGAGTTGGTGAACTCTTTGTGACAGCATATGCCACCCAACAGTCGTTTTGGCAATCTAATGACCGTAAAAAAAAAAAAAAATGTTTAGTAAATCTGGATGGTCTGACAGACAATGCTAGCCAGGCTTAGTAATTGGGATTTTCACCAACCAGATTTCTTGAGTGAAAACCTGGAGATAAAAAATATTATGCAAACCTGAAACACAATGTGTTTTTTATGTTTACCTCGAAATTTCCACTCAAAATAACTGAATGGAAACTATACTTGAATTAGGGAATTCTTATCTTTGGGGTATATAATTCCCTAAATACTTTGAACTTGTACTTGATTTGATTAATTCAAAATTGAATTATATTTGAGGAATCTGAAATATACTTATATCATTGAATTGAAGCTCAACCAGCCCTTACCTCAGCCCTTGATCTTACTTGATCTTACTAGCCTGATTTAAATTGATGTTCAAAAATACTGATTGAAATACGCTAGCAACAGGATGTGCACAAGCAGTACATGTACAATGAAAACAGAATAATGCAAACACTTCTCTCAACATCAGCACAAAATAAACACAGTATTCAGTGACTAATAAACTTGACTTTGCACTTGAGAAACACAAATTTGACTTGACTTGACTTGACTTAAAATGTGCCCTCAAGGTTCAATTACTGGATACATGTCCTTCACTTGCAGGCTGTAGCAGAAAAGTGAATGTCTCTTACTCAATTGTCATACACTAGCACTAGCACACTGGTGAGTGGCACCGACAGGATGTCACCATCACGATCTCGATGACACGGCACGACCCAACCTCTTGAATCTGCAGCGTTCTTTGCTTGCACACCCATGCTCGCCCATGATGACTTGGTACAGACGAGTATGAGGTAGTGTCTTTACTGTTCTGGCCCCGGATTATGAGCTGCATTTTGGTGTGCAATAACTGAGTTTGACACATCTTTAATGTCCTTGCTTTCGACTTTAATGCATCAAACACCGTAAAGACTGAAACATATCAAACACAAGAAATATTATTTCAGCTGTGGACACAAAATTCTAGTATTGCAGAAATTAAATCATACTGCATACACACAAATGTAAACATTTATGATCTCAAATTGATAGATTTTTTAGGTTTACTGAGTTGTTGCAAGAAAGCTACCAGCAAAAATTATGCAGCATTTACTGTAAACAAATACAACAGATTATCAAATCCACATTTTAAAAATTGTATGGCTTGTGCACATCAGATTTTCATATTAGAAACACACACAAAAAGTTTCTATTCTTTGGACATGTGCATATTCAAACAACCATCATTAAACTTCAACAGAGTCAAACATTTCACTAACCACTTTGCCGGGTCGCAGCCTTCCGAGGGCAGAAATTCCTTGCAGGCTCTCACATTTTGTCTGCAATTAATAGCCCAGAATAAATACCTTGTAAATTGGTATTTCAGCTAATTTAAAGTCAAGATGTCAATTCAAAAACATAACAATAAAACTGACTAGAACTAGGCATCCAGTAAATAATGAAGGATTGCCAGACTTGCACTTCTAAAAACTACCAAGGCCATGCAGGCCGGGAATTGTAGCAGTGACTGACCAGAATAATACTGCATTTACTTCAAGTCAAAAATACATCCCTATTCACAAATGAAGCTTCAAAAATTACTTTTTCACAACTATTACAGTTTTTGCACATGCATGGAGACTAGGTGAAGGGTTACATAGGCATGGATTACCACTGACAGTCACATGGTCTAGTCACACTTCAACAAACTTCAAAAATATCATCATCTCTCAAACAACCTACAAAATATTGGGTAGATAATTGGATATGAGGGATTATTTCATCATTATGACAGTTTCACCCTACCTGGGCTGAGGTAAGCAGCTGGATGGCTTGGATTTTTGTTTTAGCCAGCCATGCTCAATCCGTCTGTTGCCATATTCTGCTGGGCAGGAAGTCTCAAAATCGTCTACTTCCTGTTGTGAATAATACTTATACCTCATGTATTTTTGATGACAAATTATTTTAATAATTTTTAAATCTCAAAGGACAAATTTCCAAATCTAGGTTTTTAAAAAAAAAACTATGGAGGGAATACAAAAAAAGGTAGGGAGTTCCCAAGGGATTCCCCAGACACAAAGTAAACAACCTTTGACTGGCACACAGAGCCAGGCTGTGAGTATATATACTTGCCAAAACAAATCTTTGGGAGGCATTGCTGTACAACCAAAGGTCAAATACTGGAAAGGATGTCACTGTTGACATATATAGCAGGGAAATTACAACAGTCACAAGAATTGCCATGTTTCTCACATGGATCAAACAAACACAGCTGCTGCCGTTACAGGTACAGTAGGTGAAATCATCTACATTTTCTATGGGCATGTAGTTGATGGTGATAGGATATTGTATATCTGCATTTATGATCATTGTTTTAGTTTTTGCTACATTTACATTTAAACCTGTACTTTGTGCATATTCATTCAAAATAGTAGTTTTTTCTTGTAGTTAGTGCCTAGTTGTTGAGATTTCAACTAGGTCGTCAACGAAATCAAGGTCTCCAAGCTGGATGAATAGTGTCTACTGGATACCATTTATTTTGATGCCGTTTATTTGCCTTTAGTACCTTCCACAAGGTGTCTGTGTGGATGCTATCAAAGGTTTTTCGGAAATCTATAAAACTGATGAAAAGAAGCATATTCCACTCAATGCTTTTCTCGATGATGTTTCTTATGCAAAGATTTGGTCGATGCAACCTCTTCCTTTCCTAAAACCAGCTTGTTCTTCACTTAGCTCTTTGTTTATTGCTTCATCAATCCTTCCCAGAATTATCTTACAGAACACTTCATTTGGAACAGAGAGGAGGTTGATTCCTCTCCAGTTATCAAAGGATTGTAAGTCTCCCTTTTTTGGTAGTTTCACTATGACTTTTCAATATAATTACTGTGGCAGAACCAAATTATGATAAACCCATCATCCACAAACATACAACAAAGTATACAACCCATAGTTGTAGGGCAGGATCAACCTTGACATTTTGATCCCAAACCTGTAGTCTGAGGTCATGGTCTCAGAGTGAACTTGTGTACCAGGTTTGGTGACCCTAGCTTTCTTTGTTGACGAGATATAGTTTATAAGCCATTTTGATGTTAACCTTTGACCTTGCAATCCCAAAACCATCGTTACACTTCAGGGTCACAGGGTGAATCTGTTTAAGTTTGGTGACCT
Organism: Pholidichthys leucotaenia; assembly: GCA_020510985.1. Classification (NCBI taxonomy): domain Eukaryota; kingdom Metazoa; phylum Chordata; class Actinopteri; order Cichliformes; family Pholidichthyidae; genus Pholidichthys; species Pholidichthys leucotaenia. Next base: position 122,953,226 of record CM035841.1, read on the forward strand.
GAACTTTACTCGTTGTACAGTAATAAAGCATAGGGAATGTTAACCTTGACCTTTGGACCCCAAACCCATTGTCAGAGGTCATGACCCCAAGGTGAACCCCTGTAGCAAGTTTGGTGACCCTAGCTTTTTTCATTGTTGAGATATACAGTGGTGTGAAAAAGTGTTTGCCCCCTTCCTGATTTCTCATTTTTTTTGTATGTTTGTCACACTTCAATGTTTCAGAACATCAAACAAATTTAAATATTTGACAAAGATAACACAAGTAAACACAAAATGCAGTTTTTAAATGAAGGTGTTTATTATTCAGGGAAAAAAAGTCCAAACCTACATGGCTCTAAAAACTGATTGCCCCCTAAACCCAATAACTGGTTGGGCCACCCTTAGCAGCAACAACTGCAATCAAGGGTTTGCGATAACTGGCAATGAGTCCTTTACAGCGCTGTGGAGGAATTTTGATCCACTCATCTTGGCAGAATTGTTGTAATTCAGCCACAATGGAGGCTTTTCAAGAATGAACCACCTTTTTAAGGTCATGCCACAGCATCTCAGTTGGACTCAGGTCAGGACTTTGACTAGGCTACCCCAAAGTCTTCATTTCGTTTTTCTTAAGCCATTCAGAGGTGGACTTGCTGGTGTGTTTTGGATCATTGTCCTGCTGCAGAATCCAAGTGCACTTCAGCTTGAGGTCACGAACAGATGGCTGGACATTCTTCAGGATTTTTTGGTAGACAGCAGAATTCATGGTTCCGTTTACCACAGCAAGTCTTCCAGGTCTTGAAGTACCAAAACAGCCCCAGACCATCATACTAACACCACCATATTTTACTGTTGGTATGATGTTCCTTTTTTGAAATGCTGTGTTACTTTTACGCCTGATGTAATGGGACACACACCTTCCAAAAAGTTCAACTTTTGTCTCGTCAGTCCACAGAGTATTTTTGCAAAAGACTTGGGGATCATCAAGATGTTTTCTGCCAAAACTGAGATAAGCCTATATGTTCTTTTTGCTCAGCAGTGGTTTTTGTCTTGGAACTCTGCCATGCAGGCCATTTTTGCCCACTCTTTCTTGTGGTGAAGTCATGAACGCTGACCTTAACTGAGGCAAGTGAGGCCTGCAGTTCTTTGGATGTTGTTGTAGGGTCTTTTGTGACCTCTTAAATGAGTCATCGCTGGGCTCTTGGGGTAATTTTGGTCGGCCGGCCACTCCTGGGTAGGTTCACTACTGTTCCATGTTTTCACCATTTGTGAATAATGGCTCTCATTGCGGTTTGTTGGAGTCCCAAAGCTTTAGAAATGGCTTTATAAAATTTTCCAGACTGATAGATCTCACTTTGTTTCTCATTTGTTCGTGAATTTCTTTGGATTGCAGCATGATGTCTAGCTTTTGAAGATCTTTTGGTCTACTTCACTTTGTCAGGCAGGTCCTATTTGAGTGATTTCTTTATTTGAGAACAGGTGTGGCAGTAGTCAGGCCTGGGTGTGGCTAGAGAAACTGAACTCAGCTTTCCAAAGATGTGATAAACCACAGTTAATTTATGTTTTAACAGGGGCAATCATTTTTTCACACAGGGCCATGCAAGTTTGGAATTTTATTTACCCTCAATAATCAAACTGCATTTAAAAACTGCATTTTGTGTGGTAGCTAACTCCGACACAAAGGAGTGACTCTGTCCCCAGTTTGTCTCGGTCGGTCGGCCTCCGTCAGTCTATGATGACCATGGAAGAGAATCCTAAACGTCTACTCTGCTGGAACAGCACCGCCTGTGGCTGAACAGGCCGATGCAAGGATGACAATCCTACTTTCCAGCGTTGGGCGTTGGTAGGATTCAAGCCTGGGCAGGAAGATATGGAGGACAAGATGTTACCCATGCAGCATGTCCCCCCTCTCCACGTCACTGATGAATCCAAAGGTACAGCAGGGCTGCTATAGTTTGGCACCAGTGCCGTCGCAGGAGCTGCCAGAATGATGTTGAGCACAACAGAGAACTGCCTTAGGGGCTCCGATTCCGGATTTTTCCTCAGGGTTGACTCCCGAAGCCTTTCCCGTGACCGGGTGTGCCGCAAGGCAGCGGAGGTTTGAAATCAGGGTTTACCTTCCCCTAGATGGGCTACCTTCCCAGGTTGACGAGCCACCATCTACCCGAAGCATCTGGTTTTAAGGCGCCAGAGATCCGCGCTCGCCCCTTCTCCTATTAGTAAAAGCAGTTCCGCCAGGCTTAGAGACTAAACCACATGGGCAGGCTAGGAGTTGGACTTAGTTGTCAGAGGCTTTTTGAGACGCACGCCGTAAGGAGCATTTTATGAGCACTGGGAGCTTAACCCCAGTGCCGCTCCTGGCTATGACAACCTTGTCTCACTGACCCGGCATCAGCCGGGTAGATGACGGCTGAGCCTCCCGCACAGATTCTTAGAATGTTGTGATTGGGGCTAGGTGGAGCAGCTAACCGAGGCCCCAGCTAGATAGGAGCCGGATCGGAGCTCAACTACAGTGGCGGTAGGTAGCAGAGCTCAGCGGAGTAGCTAACTGAGGCCCCAGCCGGATCGGAGCCGGATTGAAGCTCAACTACAGCGGCGGTAGGTGGCGGAGCTCAGCGGAAGAGCTAACCGAGGCCCCAGCTAGATTGGAGCTCAACTACAGTGGTGGTAAGCGGTGGGGCTAGCAGTGGAGGGGCTAGCTGAGGTCCCAGCTGGATCCAAGGTCAGCTGGACCAGATACCAGCAACACCAGCAGAAATTATCCTGCTATCATCAGGTCAGTAAAAAATGCCACCAAAGAAAGAGGAAATGGAAGAGATTAAAAAATCTCTGAACTTCATGTCAGAAGAACTTACCAAAGTGGCGCAATCAACAGTCCAAATTATTAGGGCTAATGGAGGAAGTCCGAGAGCTGAAATTAACAATTACGGAAAGAGACAAAAAAAAACTGCAGACTTGGAGCGACGCATCAAGGATTTTGAACAATATACTCGTATGGATGATTTATATCAATAGTGGACTAGACATTAAATATCAATCATATGCTCATGCTACAGCAGGAATGAGAGGTGAGGAGGCTCCCCCAAGTGAATCAGTCTCCTTGGAAAACCAGGTGCTTCAGTTCCTTGAAAGCAGAAACATAAAGACTGAAGTAAATGCAATTTCAGCCTGCTATACACTACCCAGAAAGGATAATAAAAAAAAGAAATCAATTGTGATACGCTTTGTGAACAGAAGAGTAAAAAATTACATACTCAGGCAGGCCAGAAAGCTACGGGGAACAGAAGTTTACCTAAATGAACATTTAACAAAGACTAATGCTGAAATACCACGGCAAGTACGGATGTTGAAAAGACAAAACAAGATACAGGCAACATGGACAAGAAACTGTAGAGTCTGGATTAAACTAAATGGAACACCTGAGGAAGCAAAGGCCATAATAAGAGATCTCATTGACTTAAATAAATATAGATGAACACTGATTAAGAAAATTAAGAGACTACGATAATCCATATCCACACACGTGGCAAGAACAGTCCTTTTGTGACATAACATGATAATGTACTTTAAAAAAAAAAACAGCTCATGACTGACTTTAGTAGACATCAATCATCCCCAATTGGAGGAAGTCATTTGACACAGAGGGAGCAAATTCAGACTCTGAAAATATCTCATTATGCTGAACATAAACTACAAGAGATGAAGAATGATACTGATCCTGATAACCACTTCTTCAATAAAATTCATAATCACTGTGAATATTACACTGAAAAGCAATTCAAAAGTCAAGTGCAAGTAGATGGTAAACTATCAATAATACACTTTCAGTAGAAGTCTTAACAAAAACTTTCCACAGATTCAGGACTATTTAAAACAGCTAGATAGAAAATTTACAGCTATTGCAGTCTCTGAAACTTGGCTCAATGAAGAGCAGGCTTCTTCGATGGCAATAGAGGGATATCAGATGCTTCATATTTACAGATCTCAAAAAAAAGGGTGGTGGTGTTGCACTGTATATTGATGAACTGTATAGGTGTAAACTTGTAAATGGAATGTCACTTTGCACTACCAGGGAATCTGGAATGTGTTACTGTTGAGATTGACCAAGATAAAACAAAAAATCTAATTATAAGTTGTATATATAGAATGCCGGGAACTTGTGTTGAGACATTCAGAGATAAGTTAGTCGAGCTGTACAATAATATAACTAATAAGAAAATGGTTGTAATCTGTGGAGACTTCAATATTGATTTATTAAATCCATTTCAACAAAATGTAATTACAGAGTTCATTAATTCTATGTACAGTATGAGTCTATATCCCACAATAATGACAATGGGCTGCACGGTGGCGCAGTGGTTAGCACTGTGGCAGCACAGTTTACCCTTGGCCGGGGGATCGTGGGGATCGTGGGTTCGATCCCAGCCCCCGACCAACAGTGATCTGTGTGGAGTTTGCATGTTCTCCCCGTGTATGCGTGGGTTTACCCCGGGATTTCTCCGGTTTCCTCCCACATGCCAAAAACATGCAGGTTAGGTTAGGTTAATTGGAGACTCTAAAGTGGCCCTAGGTGTGAATGTGTGTGTGAATGGTTAAGGGATAGCGCCGTATCGTGGCTGCTTCATCCATCCAGGTGGTGGATGACCCTCAATTTCCCCTCTGGGGATCAATAAAGTATACTAAATCTAAAAAAAAAAAAAACACATCCCAGTAGAATCACAGTCCACACTGCTACACTTACTGGCAACCTGTTTGTTAATATTATTGATAAGAAAATAGAAAGTGGATTATTGATAAATGACATAAGTGACCATCTGCCAGTCTTTGCACTTACAGTGGGGCAAAAAAGTATTTAGTCAGCCACCAATTGTGCAAGTTCTCCCACTTAAAAGATGAGAGAGGTCTCCAATTTTCATCATAGGTATACCTCAGCTGTGAGAGACAAAATGAGAAAAAAAAATCCAGAAAATCACGTTGAAGGATTTTTAATGAATTAATTGGTAAATTCCTCAGTAAAATAAGTATTTGGTCACCTACAAACAAGCAAGATTTCTGGCTCTCACAGACCTGTAACTTCTTCTTTGAGAGGCTCCTCTGTCCTCCACTTGTTACCTGTATTAATGGCACCTGTTTGAACTCGTTATCGGTATAAAAGACACCTGTCCACAACCTCAAACAGTCAGACTCCAAACTCCACTATGGCCAAGATCAAAGAGCTGTCAAAGGACACCAGAAACAAAATTGTAGACCTGCACCAGGCTGGGAAGACTGAATCTGCAATAGGTAAGCAGCTTGGTGTGAAGAAATCAACTGTGGGAGCAATTATTAGAAAATGGAAGACATAAAAGACCACTGATAATCTCCCTTGATCTGGGGCTCCACGCAAGATCTCACCCCGTGGGGTCAAAATGATCACGAGAACGGTGAGCAAAAATCCCAGAACCACACGGGGGGATCTAGTGAATGACCTGCAGAGAGCTGGGACCAAAGTAACATCAGTAACACACTACGCCGCCAGGGACTCAAATCCTGCAGTGCCAGACGTGTCCCCCTGCTTAAGCCAGTACATGTCCAGGCCCGTCTGAAGTTTGCTAGAGAGCATGTGGATGACCCAGAAGAGGATTGGGAGAATGTCATATGGTCAGATGAAACCAAAATAGAACTTTTTGATGAAAACTCAACTTGTCGTGTTTGGAGGAGAAAGAACACCATATCTACTATGAAGCATGGGGGTGGAAACATCATACTTTGGGGCTGTTTTTCTGCAAAAGGACCAGGACGACTGATCTGTGTAAAGGAAAGAATGAATGGGGCCATGTATTGTGAGATTTTGAGTGAAAACCTCCTTCCATCAGCAAGGGCATTGAAGATGAAACGTGGCTGGGTCTTTCAGCATGACAATGATCCCAAACACACCGCCCGGGCAACGAAGGAGTGGCTTCGTAAGAAGCATTTCAAGGTCCTGGAGTGGCCTAGCCAGTCTCCAGATCTCAACCGCATAGAAAATCTTTGGAGGGAGTTGAAAGTCCGTGTTGCCCAGCGACAGCCCCAAAACATCACTGCTCTAGAGGAGATCTGCATGAAGGAATGGGCCAAAATACCAGCAATAGTGTGTGAAAACCTTGTGAAGACTTACAGAAAATGTTTGACCTCTGTCATTGCCAACAAAGGGTATATAACAAAGTATTGAGATGAACTTTTGGGATTGACCAAATACTTATTTTAAGGAGGAATTTACCAATTAATTCATTAAAAATCCTTCAATGTGACTTTCTGGATTTTTTTCTCATTTTGTCTCTCATAGTTGAGAGTTGTATACCTATGATGAAAATTGGAGACCTCTCTCATCTTTTAAGTGGGAGAACTTGCACAATTGGTGGCTGACTAAATACTTTTTTGCCCTACTGTATCCATGGCCACACAGGGGCCAATACAGAAAAAAACTTTAAAATCTTTCAGATACAAATCACAAAATGCAATCAGTTCTTTTAAAGAAGGCCTGCTGAAGCAAGACTGGACAAAAGTCTATGTTATGGCTGTGTTGTGAGACATGTATATGTTGGACACTGCATATGTGATTTAACCACGATGAAGGAGAGCCAGCCCCCTGCGGTGCGGAGCCACAGAGCCTGGACCCCCTGCGGAGGACAGGGGACAGAAGACTTCCTGACCACTGAGGCTCGGGAAGAGAGAAGGGGGAGTTATGTAAATAAAAGGCTAATGAATGTGAATAAAGAGATTTTGAGAGAGATGTGTGATTTCCCCCGCGAGGGAAATGCTTTGATGTCAGAATGTTTAAATGAGAGAACTTTGGTGTGTTCACCCTCTTTGTTCGCTACTCAAGAATGAGAGCAGACAGTGGAATGATTTCTTGAATAAACTGGAATGAAAGACAATTCGGTTTCGTTATTCAAGTCTCCCCACATTGGTGACTGACGACGTTGAGAATGAACGAAGAAATTCTCAGGGTCCCGGACTCACAGCGCTCAGAGCTGGCGAGCGCAGTGGCCGTTAAGCTGCCTGATTTCTGGCAGGATAACCCACGGTCGTGGTTTCTGCAAGCAGAGTCGCAGTTCGCGCTCGCAGGAGTAACGGTGGATGACACTAAGTTCCACCATGTCATCGCTAAACTGGACAACAGCACAGCTCGGTGCGTGCAAAGCTTGGTGGAGCAGCCACCCGCGACCGACAGGTACGGCAAGCTGAAATCCACCCTCATCAAGTTTTTCACCCCCTCGGCTGAAGTGAGGGCGAGGAGGATCCTGTCTTTGCTAGACCAAGGTGGACACAGGCCGAGCGCCCTGATGGAGGAGATGATACAGCTGAGAGGGTTGGACAACGATGATTTCATTTTTCAGTTCATCTTCCTCTCCAACCTCCCGGCGCATGCGAGAAGCACGCTGGCCGGCAAAAAGTGTCACACCCTGGAGGAGTTCCGGGAGCTGGCCCAGGAGGCAGATGGGATCCTGGACGCCTGCGGCGGGCAAGCAACCACAGCAGCAACCCGAGACAGCGGGGAGCCAGAGGCGGCAGAACCAGACTGGCCGACGACGGCGGCAACACGGCCACGATGAGGGGGAGCCAATAGCCCGGCGGCAGAAGCGCGGGCACGACACAGCGGAGGAGAAGATCTCTGCTTTTACCATCGGAGGTTCGCAGAGAAGGCACGCAGGTGTGTGCCGCCCTGCATCTTCAGGAGTTCGGGAAACGGCAAGACCAGGGGTCGCTAGCAGCTTCGACCCTCGGAGAACGCAACAAGCTGCTCTACATCACGGATGCGCGCTCCGGACGAGTGTTCCTCATCGACACCGGAGCACAAGTGAGCTTCATCACCCCAACATACGCGGACCGGGTGGCTGGACCCCACGGTAGCGGAGCTACAGCGGCAAATGGCTCGAACATCAACACCTACGGGAGAAGGACCTTGCCTTTATGCTTACATGGCCGCACATATGAATGGACTTTTGTGATAGCGGCGGTGAGTTTCAACATGTTGGGCGCGGATTTTTTGTGTTCACACAATCTGTTAGTTGATCTTGCTAATAGACGGCTGGTAAATGCACTCTCTTTTTACTCTCTCCCCTGTTCAGCTCGAGTGTCCCCGCCACCAGTACAGACCCACGTCGCTACAGCAGGTGGTAAGTTTCACACACTCCTCACCCAATTTCCAGCGCTCACTGTGCCCACTTTTTCAGCGATGGTCGCGAAGCACGGGGTGAAACACTTTATCCCCACTTCTGGTCCTCCCGTGTTTGCAAAAGCTCGGCGCTTGGATGCAGTTAAGCTCGCCATTACGCGCGAGGAGTTCGCCAGCCTGGAGAGGCTGGGCATCGTTCGTAGGTCGAAGAGCCCGTGGGCTTCGCCGCTGCACATGGTACCGAAAGCCGATGGCTCCTGGAGACCGTGCGGGGATTACCGCAGGCTAAACAACGCTACGGCGCACGATCATTATCCCATCCCGCACATTCAGGATTTTTCGGTGCACCTGGCGGGGGCGCGCATTTTTTCAAAGATTGATCTAGTTCGCGGCTATCACCAAGTCCCGGTCCAACCGGAGGACATTCCTAAAACAGCGGTAATAACCCCGTTCGGACTTTTCGAATTTTTACGCATGTCGTTTGGTCTCAAAGGGGCGGCGCAAACATTTCAGCGGATGATGGATGCCGTGTTACGCGATCTCCCTTTCGTGTTTGTGTACCTCGACGACATTTTGGTCGCGAGTACTTCAGAGGACGAACACAAAACGCACCTCACAGCAGTTTTTAGGAGGCTGGGAGAGCACGGCTTAATAGTTAACCCAGCCAAGTGCCAGTTCGGCGTCGAGCGGATCGATTTTTTGGGTCACCACGTCTCCCCGGAGGGAGCGGTTCCGTTACCAGAGAAAGTACGCGCGGTAGCGGATTTTCCCCGTCCACAAACGGTCAAATCACTACAGGAATTCTTGGGGATAGTGAATTTTTATAACCGATTCCTGCCCCACGCAGCTCAAATCATGCAACCGTTATATGCCGCGCTCAAAAAACAAAAACCGACCCAGGCGGTCGAATGGTCCCCGGAGCGGGAACGCGCGTTCACAGAGGTTAAAAAAGCCTTGGCTGACGCTGCGCTCCTGGCCCACCCAGACCCTGCAGCACGTATCGCGCTGACGACAGACGCTTCAGATTTAGCCATAGGGGCCGTTATTGAGCAACAGGTAGCCGGAGTTTGGCAGCCTTTGGCTTTCTTTAGCAAATCTTTAAGCGCGGCTGAACGAAAATACAGCGCGTTTGACAGAGAACTGTTGGCGCTGCATTTGGCTATTCGTCATTTCCAGTTCTGGCTGGAAGGACGGTGCTTCACCGCTTATGTGGACCACAAGCCGCTCACATACGCCATGGCCAAAATTTCAGACCCGTGGTCCGGCAGGCAGCAGAGGCAGCTGGCCGCAATCTCGGAATTTACCACTGACATTAGGCACGTTGCAGGCAAATTCAATGTAGTAGCGGATTGTCTCTCACGCGCGTTCACGACCCCAAAACGCGCAGAGGCAGAACGGGCCACCGTGACCGCGCCGCAGGAGAGCGGCACGGTGGCGCGCGCAGCCCCGGTGCACGTGGGTATAGATTACGCAGCCATGGCAGCGGACCAGGGGGCGGACGCAGACGTGCGCGCGCTCCAGTCTGGACCAACAGGGTTGAGGCTGGAGAGCAAGTGTTTACAAACCGGTATGCCCCCCCTGATCTGCGACGTGTCGACGGGGCGCCCGCGTCCGGTGGTTCCGGCCACGTGGCGCCGCCATGTTTTTGACTCGGTCCACTCACTGGCGCACCCGGGGGTGCGCGCGTCGGTGAAACTAGTGGCGGAAAAGTTTGTTTGGCCGTGCCTGCGCAAGCACGTGAAGGAATGGGCAAAAACCTGCATTTCCTGTCAACGGGCCAAAATTCACAGGCACACAAGAGCCCCGTTAGAACCGTTCCGCATTCCGGCCAGAAGGTTCGACCATGTGCACGTCGACCTTGTGGGCCCCCTACCGGCATCACAGGGGTTCACGTATCTTTTGACAATGGTGGACCGCACCACACGTTGGCCGGAAGTGGTCCCACTTGCGACGACCACGGCCGCGGAGGTGGCTCGCGTTTTTTAACGGCTTGGGTGGCGCGTTTCGGGGTTCCGTCGGACATTACGTCCGATAGAGGACCGCAATTCATCTCTGAGCTGTGGTCAGCGATGGCCAACGGCTTAGGAGCCAAAATTCACCGCACTACGGCTTACCACCCTCAGGCCAATGGTTTATGCGAGCGTTTTCATAGGTCTTTGAAGGCAGCACTCAGAGCGTCGCTCACGGATGCAGATTGGGTGAATAAACTTCCATGGGTTTTATTAGGGTTGCGTTCTGCGCCTAAAGAGGACTTAGACGCCTCCCCAGCGGAGCTGGTATTCACACAAACTCTGAGGCTGCCGGGCGAGTTTTTACCAGAGCACCCAGAGCCCCCACCTCTCTCGGCTCTGGGACCGTTAGTCGGCACGGGGGCAGACACGCTCCCGGGTCCGGTTCATCACGCTTTTCCATGAGTTTTCGTCCCCAAGGCTTTGAAAAATGCTGATTTCGTTTTTGTCAGGCGCGAAGCCCTAAAAGCAACGCTCAAACCGCCTTACGAAGGGCCATTTCGAGTGCTGGAGGCAGGTGATAAGCAATTTGTGCTGGATTTTGGAGACAGAAAAGAGACAGTCAGTATTGACAGACTAAAACCTGCTTTTGTCATGAAGGACGTGTCTGTACCGGTCGCGGTGGCGCCTCGACGAGGCAGGCCCCCGCAGAAGGCAATTAATCACTCTCTCCCTCAGTCAACAGCGCCGAAGCAGAAACGCACCGCAGGCAAGGCGGGGCCAACGCACAGCAGATTCGGCAGACGGCTGAAGCCCAAGCGGCGCACAGACTGAATGTTGGTGTTGATTATTCAGTAGTGAGTAAGGTGCTATTTAATTTTAGGAATTAGTCTGTTCTTCATCGTTTGGGGGGGGGGGGTTATATGGCTGTGTTGTGAGACATGTATATGTTGGACACTGCATATGTGATTTAACCACGATGAAGGAGAGCCAGCCCCCTGCGGTGCGGAGCCACAGAGCCTGGACCCCCTGCGGAGGACAGGGGACAGAAGACTTCCTGACCACTGAGGCTCGGGAAGAGAGAAGGGGGAGTTATGTAAATAAAAGGCTAATGAATGTGAATAAAGAGATTTTGAGAGAGATGTGTGATTTCCCCCGCGAGGGAAATGGTTTGATGTCAGAATGTTTAAATGAGAGAACTTTGGTGTGTTCACCCTCTTTGTTCGCTACTCAAGAATGAGAGCAGACAGTGGAATGATTTCTTGAATAAACTGGAATGAAAGACAATTCGGTTTCGTTATTCAAGTCTCCCCACATATGTATCAGATGTAAATGAAGCCTACGATACATTCATGAACATTGTAACCGCTCTTTATGAAAAAAATTGTCCATTAATAAAAAAGCTTAAACAGAAATTTGTCGACAAGCCATGGTTAACCAAGGGATTACAAAAAGCGTGTAAAAAGAAAAATTCACTATATAAAGCTTTTCTAGAGAAAAGGACAAAAGAAGCAGAGCAGCGGTATAAAACCTACAAAAATAAATTAATATATATAATAAGATGTAGTAAAACAGATGATTACAGTAAAGAACTGCAGAAAAACAGAGATAACACTAAAAATACATGGACAATACTTAACAATATTCTTGGACATAAAAATAGAAATACAAGCTACCCAACCAATCTTTAAAAAAAACAAAAAAAAACAAAAAAACGACTCAGAGTGTGAATACAGTGTCACCTGCAGATGCAATTTAATAAATTTTTTGTTAACATTGGTCCTAATTTGGCATGAGAAATACCCATTACGGCACCTACAGGTGATACAATAAGCAAAAACATTTCTATAAAAGACTTCGTCTTCATAAAGAACACAGATGAAAGAGAGGTCATTGAAATTGTTAAATTGTTTAAAAGTAAAACATCTACGGATTGTGATGGTATTGACATGCTTTTAGTCAAAACTATCATTGAATGCTTAGTGAAGCCACTGACGTATATCTGTAACCTGTCTCTCCAAACAGGTATATTTCCCAATGCAATGAAAATAGCCAAAGTAATTCCAATATACAAGATGGGTGACAGAGAGGAATTTTCAAACTAAGGACCTATTTCACTATTGCCGCAGTTTTCAAAGATACTCGAAAAATATTCTGTGAGAGAATTGACAACTTTATAATGAAGAATTATTTATTGTGTGAGCAGCAATATGGGTTCAGACACAAGAGGACAACTGCATTTGCTCTAATGAATCAGAATCAGAATCAGAATCAGAATCAGGTTTATTGCCATTGTTCATGTAGTACACAAACTAGGAATTTGTCTCGGTACAATGCTGCAACATTAAACATGATAAGATAAGAGAAATAAACTATACATGTAATAAAGTGTAGGATAAGATTAAGTGATACTGGTCAACAGTTAAAATATATATTAGCCAGCAGCAGATACTGTGGAGAACTATATAGTGCAGTCGGTAATGCAGGAAGAAAACAGTGATGATTGACATGAGTCTGGTTGAGCTGCTGTACATGGTGCACGAGAGTCACTTAGTGTTCAGCAGTCTAATGGCAGAGGGGAAGAAGCTGTTCATGTGACGGGAGGTTTTAGTCTGGATGGACCAAGTCTTCTACCAGAGGGGAGGGGGGCAAACAGTACGTGACCAGGGTGTGAGGGATCGGCTATGATCCGGCCAGCACGCCTCCGGGTCCTGGAGATGTACAGATCCTGGAGAGATGGGAGCTTGCAGCCGATCACCTTCTCAGCAGTGCGCACGATGCGCTGCAGCCTTAGTCTGACCCTGGCAGTGGCTCCTGCGTACCACACGGTTATGGAGGTGGTGAGGATGGACTCGATGATGGCTGTGTAGAACTGCACTAACATCTTGGTGGGTAGCTTGAGCTTCCTCAGCTGCCGCAGGAAGAACATCCTCTGCTGGGCTTTTTTGATGAGTGAGCTGATGGTCAGCTCCCATTTGAGGTCCCTGGTGATGGTAGTGCCTAGGAAGCGGAAGGAATCAGCAGTGGTGATGGGAGAGCCTGAGAGGGTGAGGGGGGGCAGAGGAGTAGTGACTTTCCTGAAGTCTACAATCATCTCCACTGTCTTCAGAGCGTTCAGCTGCAGGTTGTTATTGCTGCACCAGGACGCCAGCTGGGCCACCTCTCTCCTGTAGGCGGACTCGTCGCCGTTGGAGATGAGCCCGATGAGGGTGGTGTCGTCCGCAAACTTGATCAACTTGACAGACTGGTGGCTGGAGGTGCAGGAGTTGGTGTAAAGGGAGAAGAGTAGGGGGGAAAGTACACAGCCCTGGGGTGATCCGGTGCTGATGCTAGTATAGTCTGAGACAGTCTTTCCCAGCCGCACATGCTGCCTCCGGTCCGTCAGGAAGTCGATGATCCACCTGCAGAGGGAGTCAGGCACGTTGAGCAGGGACAGCTTGTCCCGGAGCAGAGCGGGGCGGATGGTGTTGAATGCGGAGCTGAAGTCCACAAACAGGATCCTGGCGTAGGTTCCCGGGGAGTCCAGGTGCTGCAGGATGGAGTGGAGGGCCAGGTTGACTGCATCGTCTACAGACCTGTTGGCTCGGTAGGCAAACTGCAGCGGGTCCAGGAGAGGGGTGGTGATGGACTTGAGGTGGGACAGGACCAGGCGCTCAAAGGACTTCATGACTACAGAGGTGAGCGCTACAGGTCTGTAGTCATTAAGTCCAGTGATCCGTGGCTTCTTGGGGACAGGGATGATGGTGGAGGATTTGAGGCAGGACGGCACGTGGCATAACTTAAGGGAGGTGTTAAAAATGTCTGTGAATACAGGAGCCAGCTGTTTCGCACAGAGTCTCAGGGTGGAGGGAGACACGCCGTCTGGGCCGGGGGCCTTGCGCGGGTTCAGTCTGGAGAACTGTTTGAGCACATCCTGCTCACTGATGATAAGGGGAGGGGGGGAGGAGGGGGGGGTGCCTTAAATGAAGTAGGGAATGTGGAGGCTGTGGAGCTGGAGGGAGGGGGGGAGTTGGACACAGATGACGAGGTGTCAAAACGGGCATAGTGTTGGGACAGTCTTTGACAAAGGGCTTTGTCATCCTGACCTTTAGGAGCCTTAGGTCGATAGTTGGTGATTTGCCTCAGTCCTCTCCACACGGAAGCCGAATCATTAGCAGTGAACTGCTGCTGGAGTCTCTCTGAGTATAGAGATTTAGCCCTCTTCAGCTCTCTGTTAAACCGGTATTTAACCTCCCTGTAGCAGTCCCTGTCTCCACTTTTCAGCGCTGCTTCCTTCTCCTTCCTGATCTGTCTGAGCTTAGCTGTGAACCAGGGTTTGTCATTAGAGTAACTCACCCTGGTGCGTGATGGAAGAATGTTCTCTTCACAAAAGTGGATATATGAGTTCACAGTGTCCGTGTACTCATCCAGATCATGCGTGGCTCCTTTAAGCATGCCCCAGTCAGATATTTCCATGCACGTTTCCAGCTTCTCCTCAGCATCACTGGTCCGTATCTTCGTAGTGCTCACAACAGGTTTAGTGAGCTTCAATCTCTGTCTGTATGTGGGAATGAGGTGAACCATCACGTGATCAGATAATCCCAGCGCAGCTCGAGGGACAGCGCGATATGCGTCTTTCACTGTGGTGTAACAGTGATCCAGTGTGTTTAATCCTCTGGTGGGGCATTTAATAAACTGTTTGTAGCGGGGGAGATCGTGGCTCAGATTGCACTGATTAAAGTCGCCAGCCACAATAATCAGCGAGTCTGGAAAACTCCGCTCTGTGTGTTGAATGTGATCCGCGAGCACGCGCTGAGCTTCGCGCGTGTCCGCGTCGGGAGGGGCGTACACAGTGATCATTATGAAAGAAGCAAACTCCCGCGGGGAATAGAAGGGCTTGCAATTGATAACAAGAAATTCCAAGGCAGGAGAACAGTGTTTGGAAATTACCGTTACATCAGAGCACCAGCTGCAGTTGATGTAGAAGCAGACACCGCCTCCTGTGGTCTTGCCGGAAAGCTCTGTGTCACGATCAGCACGGAAGAGCTGAAAGCCGTCGAGGCGCAGCGCGCTGTCCGGTATATTTTCCCGGAGCCAGGTCTCAGTAAAGCAGAGGACAGCTGAGGAGGCGAGGTCCTTAAAACGCATCAGCAGTCTCAGTTCATCTACCTTGTTAGAGAGAGAGTTGGTATTGGACAGAAATATGCCAGTCAGCGCCGTTCGCGAGCCTCTCCTGCGAAGTCGTACGAGAGCGCCCGCTCGTCTTCCTCTCTTCCGCCGTCTCACTTTCCGAGCCAAACAATAAACCAGATCGGCAGCAGGGGCTAGAAAAACTGGGAGGAGGTCCGTGGGGGTGAAAGTCCTGATATTTAGAAGTTCTTCACGGGTATAAGTGCAAGCAGACACACAATTGACAAACAAAAACAAACAAAGAGCGCAGCGAAGCACCATGTCGACCGCTGTGGGCGCCATCTTGAATGGAATTTATAGAAGAAATATCAACTGTTGTAGAAAATAAAGAGTATTCAGTTGGGGTATTCCTGGATCTTAAAAAAGCATTTGATACAGTGGATCATAAATTATTGTTAAACAAACTACAAAATTATGGTATTGGGGGTAGCACTGTCCTGGTTATGTAGTTACTTAAAGAACAGATATCAGTATGTATGTGTTGGTAGCAAAAACTCGCAGTTACTGAAGGTCACTTGCGGAATCCCACAGGGTTCAGTTTTGGGGCCATTGTTATTCAATATGTACACTACCGTTCAAAAGTTTGGGGTCACTTAGAAATTTCCTTATTTTTGAAAGAAAAGCACTTTTTTCAATGAAGATAACTTTAAACTAATCAGAAATACACTCTATACATTGCTAATGTGGTAAATGACTATTCTAGCTGCAAATGTCTGGTTTTTGGTGCAATATCTACATAGGTGTATAGAGGACCATTTCCAGCAACTATCACTCCAGTGTTCTAATGGTACAATGTGTTTGCTCATTGCGTCAGAAGGCTAATGGATGATTAGAAAACCCTTGTGCAATCATGTTAGGTCTGCAATGCTGTAATTGCTGTAAATGGAGGATTCTTTGACGAAAGCAAAGTTTGAAGGAAAAAATTATTATTTCAAATACAAATCATTATTTCTAACCTTGTCAATGTCTTGACTATATTTTCTATTCATTTTACAACTCGTGGTGGTAAATAAGTGTGACTTTTCATGGAAAACACAAAATAATTGTCTGGGTGACCCCAAACTTTTGAACGGTAGTGTATATAAATGATATATGTAAAGTTTTGGAAAAAATGGATTTAATATTGTTTGCAGATGACACTAATTTATTATGCAGTGGAAGCAATTTGGAACAACTTTTGGATACACTCAGAAAGCAATTAGGAAAGCTTAAACTGTGGTTTGATTTAAACAAATCAACACTCAATTTAAGTAAGACAAAATTTATAATTTTTAACAACCATCACAACAACTCAGTATCTAAACTCAGTGTAAATGGTGTAGAGATTGAAAAGGTATCCGAAATTAAATTTCTTGGAATAATAATTGAGAATAAACTGTGTTGGAAGTCACATATTAATTATATTAAAGGTAAAATATCCAAATCAACTGCAATACTACACAGAGTGAAATATTTGCTGAATCAACCCACACTATATACTTTGAATCATTCATTAATACTCCTATACATTACATATTGTACTGAAGTATGGGGAAATACACATAAAACAAACATCCATCCAGTCTTTATGCTTCAGAAGAGAGCTATTAGAATAATAAACAAAGTTGCTTATAGGGAACCAACAAACCCACTTTTTCTTAAATTAAAAGCTCTCAAGTTGAAAGATCTGGTTGATTTTAAAACTGTAGTAATAACGTTTAAAGTGAAGAATCTATCACTGCCCACAAATATCCAAAAGTTGTTCCAAATAAGGGAGAAACAATATCATTTCAGAAGAACATGTATATTTCAAAAACCTTCAGTGAGAACTACCACCAAGCAACACTGTGTCTCAGTGCAGTGAGTCAGATTATGGAACACTTTTGGACTTGAATTAAAATCATGTACAACGCTTGGACAATTTAAACAAAAACTAAAGGAAGAAATACTCCAAACATATATACAAAACGACATGTAAAATCACATAAGGATTATCATATCCAGTCTGTGTTGTGCTGTTGCTTCGTTTTGTTTTGTCACGTTTTGTCTTGGCTTTGTTATGATTTGTAATCACTTTTATTTTATTTTTGAATTCTTAGATGGAACATGGGTGGGCAATATAAGCTGCGGCTTCAGTCATCACTCATTTCAGATAACTTATGTTGAATTGTATAATCCAAGGAGTTATTGTTTAATTTGACCTTGTTGGATTTTTTCCCCCCCTTGTTATATTATTCTGTTCCTTTCTTTTAATCTTTTAATCTAATCTATCTGAAATAAAGATTCATTCATATCATATCAAAAACTGCATTTTGTGTTTACTTGTGTTACCTTTGTCTAATATTTAAATTTGTTTGATGATCTGAAACATTTAAGTGTCACATACAAAAAAATGAGAAATCAGGAAGGGGACAAACACTTTTTCACACCACTGTAGTTTATAAGCCATTATGATGCTGACATTTGAGCTTACAATCCCAAAACCAGTCACACTTCAGGGTCACAGGGTGAACCTGTGTACCAAGTTTGGTGACCCTAGCTTTACTCATTTTATATAGTAATGTTGTGGTGATGTTAAGATAAGGCACAGCGACTGGAGTTTTTAAGGAAGTTTATTCATCAAATCATCGCCACCACGGAGCTCACCCCAGCTGCTGTATAAGCATGCTGGGGATCGCTCTCAGGCTCTCATGAGCAGTAGTCAGAAGCAGTCAGAAGAAGAACAGACAGTGAACATATGAATTCAGCCACTTAAATACCCAGCAACTGACAATACATCAAAGGCATTTTATCATCAAAGGAAATGCATTCAGGCATGTGACATTTGTACCACAATGAGAACAGGAAGCATGAATGTTTGCATTTGAGTCATACATATCCACAGGATACTGGCGCCTGAACTAGACATGGAGAGGCTGCCTAATGATCTCAACACACACATCTCATTGCTCTGCTAATTGCCCCAGCTGAGCGCTCTGTTTGTCTGTGGCTGTTGTGGGGGTTACCCCATAATGTAACTGTAGCATTTACCATGTGCAACTGCATTGTTAATCTTTGAAGTTTGACCCCTTGACCCGAAAAGCCTAGATAATTTCTTCCAGTCGTTACTGTGTTTAGAAGATTTAGGGAAAATCTGACCTCTGACTTTTGACCTCAAGGTCATCCGATGATAAGTGAAATTGCAACATGTGCATCATCAGAGTATATGAAACCATGGCACCCAGTATCAAAACAATCAGAACAAAACTGTAGGAGTAGTTGATTTCACACGACAGTTACTTTCTATAAAGTGAGGTGAAATAAGAGGCCATAGGTCAGGGGCTACAAGTCCTGCAAAATCCGCCAATCAGAACCAAATTGCAATTTGTGCATCCTCAGTGTATATGAAACCATGGCACCAAGTTTCAAAACAATCAGAACAAAACTGTAGGACGAGTTGATTTCACAAAAGTGGAAAAGACGGAGGGACAGACAGACGGACTGACCTGTAACATACAACCCCTTTGGGCTTCGTCCGGCTGGGGATAAAAAGGGGTAGGATTATACATTATTATATTTACATTACAGCTTCAGCAATTCAAAGAACATTTCATTCACACAAAAGAAACTTAAAATGGAAAATAAAAATGTTGAGATGTTGCTGGACAACAAAAGCTAATCTTTGAGTTTTCTTGTGGTAAATTAAGCTAGAACACCGAGTGAAGCATTTTCTATGTATTTTACAGGACTACCATTTCTCACCAGTGTGAATTCTCATGTAGGTTTTCAATTGAAAACAATGCCTAAAAGTCTGTCCACGTGATCACTGAGAAAATGGCTTCTCACTGTTTTATTTATTTGCATCACATTTTATTACAAGTGCAATGGGCCCCAGCTTGGGGTCTATGGTTACACTTTGAATCAAAAAGCTTTGTATATGAGGGCTCTCTTCAAGATGGAGACTGTTCCTCTGATTGCCAAGATCTGTATTTCACAGATACTAGAGCAGCCGGGGATCGCCTGTAGATATTTTTTCAGGTTCTTCACCGTCCCAGTTGCTCCCACCACCACAGATATAATATCTGCTTCCTGCAGTTTCCAGGTGATCCTTAAGTCATTTTTGAGATCTTGATATTTTGTAATTTGTAATTTTTTTTCCCTCTTTCTGCTCTATTGAGGCCGTAGTCGTTTGGTATGGTTACACTAGTGCAAAGAATTTAAAATAGAAATGAAAGGCCCAGTTTGCATATTTTCCAGTGTATATGACGGCAGATCTTATTGTGACGAGCAGTGTAGTGTCCATCGGCCATTAGGATCTGGCAGCCGGAGTGTAGGTGGCTTGCACTCTCCACCGCTGCATGACAAAATCGACATTTGTCACTCTGTGACAGTCCTGCCATTTTTTAAAGCCATTAGTCAAAAGTCCCTGGTCTTGTGCTCCAACCACTAGTCTCTCCTTGTCGTACCCCAGATTGCCGTTCCTGATCCAGCGCAATGTCTCTTCCTTATCAATATAATCCCTATTGAGTTCCTCCTGAAAGCGCCCTGCTTGCTTATGCTGTTCCCATCTTTCTTTTCTTTCCTCCTGTGTCCTTTTGCTGTATTTTTCCTGTGTCTTTCTAGCCATTTTTGTTGCTGGGTTTTGTTGACTGACTTTTATGTTGTCTAATAAGTCTCCTGCAAAGGCCTGGGCTTGTTTAGTTATGGATGTGAAATGACGAAGGGTTTCATGGTGTTGAGTGACTTTTTCCATTGTCTCGTCATTTGAGTTTTTTTAGATATTGGCCAGTGCTCATTATTGTCACCCTGTAGGCCTGGTTTATTTCAATTAGGCCCAGCCCTCCCTCTTTACGGGGTGTACACATCCTATCTAAGCACCGACTTTTATATGTGACCTTGTAAAGGGTCAGGGTCTTCCTGGTCTGAACATCCAACTTGTCCAGTTCCCCCTGTGGCCAGTTTATCACCCCGAATCCGTATGTGACAACTGGTACTGCCAGCTGGTTTATCACAGTGATCTTATTTTTAGAACTTAAGTTTGATTTACAGATTTTCTTAAGATGATGTTGGCATTCTTTTTTGATAATTTCCCTCATTTTCCTGTGTTCAATAGTTGTGTTTTCCTCTATGCCCAGATATTTATATGCTGATTCATCTGCCAGGTCTTTGATGTGCTCATTGTCATCTATTTGGATGTTCCCTGATGCTGTTTTCCTTTCCTTTTTTTATTGTATATTTTGCACATTTGTCAAGCCCAAATTCTATGCAGATGTCCTTTGAGAACATGTGAACGGTATTGACAAGCTGATTTAGTTTCTGTTCAGATTCTGCATAAAGCTTGAGGTCGTCCATGTAGAGCAGATGATTCACTCTCTTGTTCCCTTTTCTTGTTCTGCCTTTGCTTAAATCATACCAGATATCAAGATCTGGCAGGATTTTGCTTCAGGGGTCGATACACAGACAGAAGAGCAATGGCGAGAGGCTGCCTCCCTGGAATATTCCTCGTTGGATCCTGATGTCCGGGATTGTTATTTACCCTTCTTTATGATTAAGTGTAATTGTGGTTTTCCACTGAGCCATCTGGACCTCCAGAAAAGTTTTTAACTTTTGGGTTGATGTTATACAGCTCCAGACAGTGTGTTATCCAGGAATGGGGGACGCTGTTGAATGCCTTTTTGTAGTCTATCCACGCCATGCTTAAGTTTCTCTCACGCTTCTTGCAGTCTTCCAGGATGGTTTTGTTAATGAGCGGTTGTTCTTTGGCTCCCAGCTTATTTCTTATGCAGCCTTTTTGCTGTGGTTGCAAGTAGTTTCCTGTATCTAGCTGTTCATAGATGGCCTCAGTAATGAGTCCTGTCAGCCATTTGTATGTAGTGGGGAGGCAACAGATGGATCTGTATTTATTAACTTGTTGGGTTTCAGGGCTCTTGGGCAGGAGTATGGTACTTCTATAGGTGAGCCACTCTGGTGCTTCTTCTTCTCCCCTAGCAAGTCAGCTGAATGCCTCTGCATAGTGTTTGTGCAGTGCCATCATCTTTTTGAGCCAGAAGTTTGGTATTTTATCTATTCCTGGGGATTTAAAGTTGAGATATTTCCTGATTTTTTCTTTAGCAGTTTCTTCTGTGATTTTAATGAGGGCATCTGTTATTTTCCTTTATTTTTATTGGCACTAGTTTGAATCCAATTATTACTTTTATGTTGTACTGGGTCCTCAAATAGCTTTCTCCAGAATGTTTCCAGCTGTATTTTTTCAGGAGGTACCTCTTCTTCTATGATTTCTTCTGCAAGCCTCCTATGGACTTGTTTTGGGTTTTCTGTGAATAGTTTATCAGTTTTGAGTTCTCCCTCCTTTGTCTGTTTCTAATTTGGGCTGCTTGGGCCTTGACTTGCACCTGGTGCTCTGCTATTTTTCCTATAAGTTGCTCTTTCCTAATGTTATATATTTTTTGGATTCTGTTTATTACTCTTCGTAATTTGGTAGTGCAGTTTTGGTTATGTGTATAGTCAGTCATTTGAGAGATTTCAGCCCTAAAATCGATTAATTTTTCCTTGAAGTTTCTTTTTCCAAATAAGTGTGGAAATTTTTGTTTTGGTTCGACGTTCATTTTTTTCTCACCAGTGTGAATTTTCATGTGACTTTTCAAATGACATCATCAAATCTTTGCTCAAATGTTTCTCAAGAAAATGGCTTCTTGCTGTTTTATTTATTTACATCACATTTCATTACAAGTGCAGTGGGCCCCAGACAGGGGTTTACAGTTACACTTAAGTCAAAAAGCTTTGGATCCAAGGGCTCTCTTCAAGATGGAGACTGTTCTTCTCGCCGTTTTATTTATTTACATCTCATTTCATTACAAGTGCAATGGGCCCCAACCAGGGGTCTATGGTTACACTTTTTCCACAAAAAAAAAATCCACACACTTCTTGCCTGTGTGGATTTTCATGTGTCTTTTCAAATTACTACGTTCGTTAAATCTTTGCCCACATATTTCACAAGAAAATGGCTTCTCACCTGTGTGAATTCTCATGTGCGTTTTCAATTTACAAAATTCATTAAATCTTCGCCCACATGTTTCACAGGAATATCGCTTCTCACCTGTGTGAATTCTCATGTGAGTTTTCAAATTACCACGCTGAGTAAAACTCTTCCCACATGTTTCACATGAAAATGGATTCTCACCTGTATGAATTCTCATGTGAGTTTTCAAAGCACCACTGTGCTTAAATCTTTGCTCACACATTTCACAAGAAAATGGATTCTCGCCTGTATGAATTCTTATGTGAGTTTTCAAAGCACTACTGTGCTTAAATCTTCGCCCACACGTTTCACAAGAAAATGGATTCTCCCCTGTATGAATTCTCATGTGAATTTTCAAAGCACCACTGTGCTTAAATCTTTGCCCACATGTTTCACAAGAAAATGGCTTCTCACCTGTGTGAATTCTCATGTGAGTTTGCAAAGCACCACTGTGCTTAAATCTTTGCCCACATGTTTGACATGAAAATGGTTTCTCACCTGTGTGAATTCTCATGTGAGTTTGCAAAGCACCACTGTGTTTAAATCTTTGCCCACACATTTCACAAGAAAATGGCTTCTCACCTGTGTGAATTCTCATGTGACTTTTCAAATTACCAAATTCATTAAATCTTCGCCCACACATTTCACAAGAAAATGGCTTCTCACCTGTGTGAATTCTCATGTGACTTTTCAAATGACCATGCCGAGTAAAACTCTGCCCACATGTTTCACAAGAAAATGGCTTCTCACCTGTGTGAATTCTCATGTGAGTGTTCAAACTACCCTGTTGATTAAATCTTTGCCCACATATTTCACAAGAGAATGGCTTCTCACCTGTGTGAATTCTCATATGACTTTTCAAATTACTACGTTCATTAAATCTTTGCCCACATATTTCACAAGAAAATGGTTTCTCACCTGTTTGAATTCTCATGTGTCTTTTCAAATTACCACGTGTAGTAAAACTCTGCCCACATGTTTCACAAGAAAATGGCTTCTCACCTATGTGAATTCTCTCATGACATGATAACTTACTTTTCTTCCCGAATCTTTTCCCACACATGCTGCAAACATGTGACTTTACTGTGTAATGCTTTTTCTTCTGGGACTCATTTTTACAGTCTTTGTCACCAACAGAACATTTTTCAGATCCTTCGCCTGTGTCAGTATCACACTGATTATCTGACATGGAGGAGTTGTCTGTACTGTTACTGTCACTTCTGTTTCTGTGAAGTCTCTTCTTTTGCTTTGGCTCTTCAGGTTTACATGATCCTGGGTTTACATTCTTACCTGCTCCCTGGTCGTGGCTCTCAGTGTCAAGAGAGTTGTGAGTGAGCAGATGTGCACTGTTTGGTACAGTTTCTCTCTTGTCATTGTCTTCATCAGTAGGAGTCACCATAAAGATACCAGTCTCTTGTTTCAGTCCAAAGTGTTCTTCCTCCTGACTGGTACAGAGTTCTTCTTCTTCCTCTTTAACTTGTGCAGTATCTTGTTCCTCCTGGTCCAGACTGAATTTCCACTCCTGGTTACAGAGCTGCTTGACAGTGAGAACTTCCTCTTCCTTACAGTCATGAAACTGTGGAGCATCTGGAGGGACAAAGAGACACAAAATTGATAGTAATAGCAAAACCACAAAGAATAAATATACTGACTGACCAAAAAAATCACCACCTGGTAACAAATAGTTCTTATCCATGCATGTGATAATTACAGCAGTGATGAATCTATTTCATATTCAACAAGCTATTTAAAGAGGACAAAATTATTGCTCCACATGCCAACATGGTTCCCTGAGGTCTAAAAGGGGACACAGGGACTTCCGGTCTGGACACCATGGTGATAGCAGCTTAACGCTGAAGCTCCCAGACCCGATCCAAGATAATATCTTGAAAATCAGATTTAACGGATTTTTGGAAGAGTGAAAATCAAAAGACAAAGTCATCATGTCTAAAGGAAAACAGAAGAAATCGACATTTACCAGGCCAGGACACGCATCGGCCGGAGAATCTGATCCAGAGGATTTCCATTCAGAAGACGAGGAGCTGAATGAAGCTAGCAAAAAGGTTAGCTTAAAAATGGTACTTAAAGAATTAAGACGATTTCGCCGAGAGTGTTGGGCCGAATTTCGTGAAATCAAAGAAGAAATAAAAAGGACAAACAGCAGAGTGGACCAGGCCGAGGACCGAATCTTGGAAGCAGAGGAAAGAACAAAAGGGCTGGAAGATACCGTGCTGGATCTACACAAAAGACAGTCAAGACTGGAGGCTAAGCTAACCGACCAAGAAGGAAGACTAAGAAGAGACAACATAAGAATTCATGGTCTGAAAGAAAGAGTCGAGGATGGTTTCACCACAATGGCGGCATGCGTGGAATCCTTACTGAGAGAGAAGTTGGATATTCCCCAAACCACCGACTTGAAGATAGAAAGGGCGCATCGTACATTAGCCCCTAGGCCGGCGGCGGAAGCGCCTCCACGATCGGTGGTGGTGAAGTTTTCCAATTCCAAAATAAAAGAAGAGGTTGTAAGACTGGCTTAGCAGAAAAAAGGATTTATGCACCAAGAGAGAAAAGTTTTCGTGGAACACGATTACGCCCCGGAGGTCCTTAAAAAGCGTCGGGAATACAACGATGCTAAAAAGGTATTACGAGAGAAAAAACTGCACTTCCAGACACCATTTCCGGCGAAGCTGCGGGTTTTCTATGGGGATGAGACGTGTCTCTACAACTCGGCGGAAGAAGCAACCACGGATATGGCGAGAAGAGGGCTCCCGGTAACAGTGTATAAACCTGCAGCAGACCCGATCGAAAGAATCAAGGCTCAAACGTGGTCCACACAGAGACCCTCAAAATCCACGGGCCAGCAGCGGGAAACCCAGCGCCAGAGCTACAAGGAAAAACTGGCCGTTTACAGGAGGGAATAACGATATTTTTAGTCAATCTGCACATCCAACCCCCCTCCTACAAGGTAACAAACATTAAAGGAGATGCAGAATCTGCAAGTGGTAAAACATTTCATGGAACAGTCATAACATTAGAAACAAATAAGTCTTTAAAAAAAACAACAACTTGTTAAAATAGAAATGTGACAATGAACCACATGATCTCTCCACACTAACAAATACTGTATTAATGTGAATGTTTGCTGTGATGGTGGTGGGAGGGTGCACACAATTTCATAGGGTATAGGCATAAAAAAAAAAAAAATCATTACAAGTTCGGATTGAGATCTGAAATTCACGTTAAAAACATGGGACAACTTACAGGGGTAAGAGAGGGCCCTCAGCACGTAACGGAATCTGAGGAATTTCCCTCAGAGCCAACACACCATCATAGCTCTTCTAAGGTCACTAAAAAGACCTCAGCTCAGGAAGTTCTTTTGTCAGTCTTTTGTTTTAAAGTTTTATATACTATGTTCTTAATGTTTTTTATGGTCTTAATGTTCTTTCAGTTTCTGAGTAGCATAAAAGTGGGCCACCACACTGTTATACTAAATAAGACAACACAATGGAGAAACAGAGTGTAACCAAAATAATCTCATATAATGTAAAAGGGATCCTGAATCCAGTTAAAAGATCCAAGATTCTAGGCAAAATGAAAAAAGACAAAGCAGGAATAATATTTTTACAAGAAACCCACCTAACAGACGTGGAGCACACTAAACTCAATAGACAAGGGTTTAAAATGATCTCTTCATCTTCATATAAACCAGGGAGGAGGAGGGGAGTAGCGACATTGATCTCAACCAAAATTATATTTGAAAAAAAATCAGAACACAAAGATAAAGAAGGGAGATACAGATTGGTACTTGGGTGGCTAGAGGGAGAAGATATCACCCTGCTGAATGTATATGCACCTCCAGGGGCTAACTGGAAATTTTATAAAAATGTATTTGACCTAATGATAACTAAAGCCCAAGGTTTAGTGATATGTGGTGGAGACTTCAATCTAAGACTGAATCCATACTGGGATGCATCAGGTAATTCTCCACATCAAAATAACACTCAAAGTAGGAAAACTCGGATGCTACTAAAAGAAATGGGAATCTGTGATATGTGGAGGGAATTCAACCCCAATGTAAAAGATTACACATTTTACTCAGCACCACATTCATCATACTCAAGGACTGACTATTTTTTTATGTTTAATAGAGACATTGGAAGAGTAAAAACATGTAAAATAGGACTGATGGATCTCTCTGACCACAGTCCGATCTATATGGACTTAAGTATCCAAAAATACACAAATAATACATTTTCTTGGAGGTTAAATTCAAATGTCCTGAAAGGACCACTGAAAGATGAATTGGAATCAGATATTCTCAGATATTTGGAAGAAAATGATAATGGAAAAGTATCCCCTTTAATACTGTGGGATGCATGCAAAGCTGTAATAAGGGGAAAGATTATTGCAAAACTAGCAATCCAAAAGAAACTGAGACAAGAAAAACTAACCACATTAGAGTCAGAACTTAAGAACCTAGAAAAAGAGCACAAACACAACACTCATTCTAATGACTCGCTCAAAATTAAGGAAATTAAAAAACAAATAAATGAGATCTACACAATAGAAATCCAGAAGAAACTTACATTTCTGAAACAAAAATACTATGAAGCAGGCAGCAAATCAGCAAAATTACAAGCCTATAAATTGAGGAAACAGCAAACGGAGAGAGCAATCTACAAAATCAGAGACCCAGTATCAAAGGAAATAAAATTTAGAATTCAGGATAATCTTAAAAGCTTCGAGAACTACTACAAGAACTTGTACTCCCCCAAAAAACATAAAAACGGATCCGAAGCATTCCTAAACACATTAAACCTTCCCCAACTTACTGAGTCACAAAATAAAACACTACTGTCAGAAATACAACCTAAAGAATTAGAAAAAACAATTATGAAACTTAAAGCTAACAAATCCCCAGGTGCAGATGGCTATACAGCAGAGTGGTACAAAACCTTTAAACAGCAAATATCTCCTCTCCTCCTGAAAACATTTAACTATGTCCTCCACACAGGGGAAATCCCCCCCTCCTGGAGAGAAGGGGTCACTGCAGTCATACCTAAACCTGAAAAGGATAAACTAGACTGCTCCAACTACAGACCAATCAGTGTGTTAAATCGGGACTATAAGCTTTTTACCACTATCCTTGCCAAAAGGTTAGAAAATATACTGACAGACTTAATTCATTTAGACCAAACAGGTTTTATAAGACAAAGACAGACACAAGACAACATTAGACGCACTTTACACATAATTCATCATATAAAAAATATAACTTAAATGCAGCCATATTGGGATTAGATGCTGAAAAAGCATTTGATTCGGTTGACTGGTCTTTCCTATATAGAATCTTATCCAGTTTCAATTTTCATAACAACTTCATTAGTACTATCCAGGCATTATATAAAAAACCAACAGCTAAAATAAGGATTAACGGTAATTTATCATCATCTTTTGAGCTGGAAAGAGGATGTCGTCAGGGCTGCCCCTTGTCTCCACTGCTCTTTGCAATCTTCATAGAACCTCTGAGCCAATGGATAAGACAGAATCAAAAAATTCAAGGTATTACACTTGGGCAGAAGGAACATAATATAGCACTCTTTGCTGATGACATTTTAATTTACCTGGGGCAGCCGGACACCTCTTTTCCAGAACTAATCTCAGTTTTTTCAGAGTATGGAGATTTATTGGGGTACGAATTAAACATGCATAAAACCCAAGTTTTAACATTCAACTATGACCCAAATCAATATTTACTAAGCAAACTCAAAACTAACTGGGAGATGGAATCTATGAAATATCTGAGGGTCAATATCCCGAAACAACTCAACAAAATTATAACACTAAACTATGATCCACTGGTGGCAAAAATAAAATCTGATCTAGCAAGATGGAATATGATACCATTCTTGGGTACTGCACAAAGAATTGAAGCAGTCAAAATGAATATACTTCCACGTCTTCTATACCTTTTCCAAACAATACCGGTAGAACCTCCCAAAAAAACATGGCAAGAACTGGACAGAAGGATCTCAAGATTCATATGGCAGGGCAAGAGACCTAGAATCAGATATAGAACCCTACAGCTAAATAAAGACAAAGGTGGGCTCGCGCTGCCAAATATCAGGGACTATTTTAAAGCCACACAAATTAAAACTTTAGTAGAAATATGTAACCCAGTCTACACTGTACAATGGAAGGAGATGGAATGCCAAATAACAAGTGACATCCCCCTACAGGCGATAATAGGGAACAATGCCTTACCTAAACTTTTGAATAACACTAACCCATGGATAGAGACCCCGCTAAAAATTTGGTTTAAGATAGTCAGAGAGAATCAAACTAAAGAACCCTATCGATTTCTGCAATGGATTGCCTATGATCAAGACTTTACTCCTAATAAAACAGACACTAGATTTAAAAAGTGGAAAGAGAATGGACTGATAAAATATTACGATTTTTTTAAAGGGCAAATTTTAAGAAGTTTTGAAGATTTGAAAAAACAAGGTCTAATAAATCAAGACCTTTACAGGTTCTTTCACCTTAGACACCACATAAACAATATACTTAAAAAGGAGGATTTGGAAAGGGTCCAGTCAGGTGTTCTGAAGGTCTTCTTAAGGCACTTTTCCACTTGGAACCCAAAGGCCTCGTTTGGCCTTGGACCGAACAGTCCTGTTCCGGCACTGGTGGTTTTCCACAGCACAAGGCTCACTGTAGTATGGGTGGGAGAAGGAGGGAGTTGGAGGCGGGGTTTTGAGGGAGTTGGAGGCGGTGCTACACTCCCCTTGAGGCTGTGCCATTTTCCCTGGACCAGTTAGTAGTCCAAGAGCTATTTAATATCATTTTGGTGGTGAGGCTGCTGTGTATTATTATGCATTACTCATCTCATGTAACCTTGTGCCATTGCAATGACGCAATTTTTTCGTATATTTAATGTGGACGTGTGGATCTTTAATATCACAGTTACAAGTACTGGGACAGCCATCTAATAAAAAATATCTTACAAAATTACGAGTCCACATTTTCTTTAAAGTGTACTTGTTAATGCTAAGTACAGAATTGGGTGAGGCGCACCAAAACAGTTGTTGCTGTACACCCCACACTCACCCGTCCTTACAATGGCTAAGTTGAATATTTTGTGCAGATAAAACCATTACCTGGGTTGGCAATATGAACATTTCCAAATACAGAACTTAAAATATTAGGTGTCCCTGTTGTTGCACATGGATATAAAGCTTGGTCAGTAGTGGCTGGCTTTTAATGTATGTGTCGGCAGTTATTGGACTCCATAACACACTGCAATGACAA
The DNA here is from genome assembly GCA_020510985.1 of Pholidichthys leucotaenia. Lineage (NCBI taxonomy): Eukaryota > Metazoa > Chordata > Actinopteri > Cichliformes > Pholidichthyidae > Pholidichthys > Pholidichthys leucotaenia. Next base: position 122,982,744 of record CM035841.1, read on the forward strand.
ATTTTTCCCAACCTTTTTAAGGGTTTTAAGACAGTGTAAAACTTAGTAGTAACAGACAACACATGATGTCAACAGTCACGGGTTTATTCAACGTTATTAACACTGGTCATTGATTAATGTACAGTATATACATAATAATGGTTGGGAAAACGGGTCACACACGCCGTGCGAGGGTTTCAAAGACTGCCATGAAAGTGTTATTGAGGGCAGCATTCTGCGCAATTTCCTCCCTTCGTACAACAACTTCAGCTTCCCTGGACTGACGGACCTCATCCACAAGCAGTGAATTGAGTTCCAACTGTTGCCGCTGGAGCTCCCTCTGCTCACGTTGATGTTGCCACTGAAGCTCCATCTGTTCACAGTGCTGTTCCCTTTCTGCTTCTTGCATCGATGCAAAAATAGTTGAAAGGTCTTGTTTTGTGTTGCTCCGCTTCCTCTTACCTACAAGACAGAAATGTGAGATGGTGTCAGTAAAATCAACCTCAAAACATGTAGCAGTACATCCCCAAAAATTAATACAAAAGTTAAATATTTTTGGACACATGTCAGAAAGTGAAACCCATATATTATACAGAATCATTAATCAGACAGTGAAGTATTGTTACATTTTAATCATTTACTGGCTCACAGCGCATGAATATCCAAAATTATTTTTCTCGAAAAATCGATGGTTATGTTAAAAATAGATATATAAAAAAAAAGGGGAGTGTTCTCAAAAGTATGAGGATTTATGGAGAAACGGATTTCATTTTGCAGCTGGAGTGACCATCACCCCACAGTGCCTAAACAATCAAAACCTGGTGTAATGGACAAGGCATCACTGTGTTTGATTTGGCCAGGAAACTCTCCTGACATAAAACCCATATGGATTGTCAAGATTATGACAGATACCATCTTATATGACTTTCACTGTCTTTTGTGAGTCACAAAAAACACACTGTACCATGACATTGCAGTTATTTTGAGATGTACCTGTACAAGGGACACACACTGGTGAAAGGCAAGTGCTGGGTTTGAAAAAATTACTTTTTTTTATGAGTATCACAACTGTGTATTTGTACAATACATTTAGTAAAAGCTGGGTTTATGTTTCAAATGCCTAGCTTTTTATGGTGGTCAAAAAATTCTAGAGGTGACCCAAATTCTATGGTGGAGAGACCCAGCTGGTCTATCATCTCTGAAGAGCTGGAGCAGGTGGCTGGGGAGAGGGAAGTCTGGGCTCCTCTGCTTGAACTGCTGCCTCCGTGACGCGGAGAAGCGGTAGAAGATGGATGGATGGAAAAAATTCTGAATGCATTTATACAGTAGGCTCAACTGAATCATGAAAATGAAGCACGCTGACTTTCAAATAATGAGTTTTGTGCTACAACAGCTCATTAGCTTTTCCATGCCTGTGATTAAATATGCAATTGCATTGCTGGACTTTTTTGATGTGCTTTACATGAAACAAACTGTACCGTGAGTATTACATTATTACAATATAATATAATTATATTATTTGACTATTGGGCTTTACCTGTGCGTGAAAGTGTTGACGGAGATGTGCCAAACTGTGAGCGAGCTGGACTTGGTTCTGGTGCCAGATGATCTAGATCCGTAGCAGGAGAAGCCGGGTGCTCGTATCGCGGGAGGTGGGCTCCGTCGGTGTGGAAGCATAATCTAAAAAAAAAAAAAACCAAAAAAAAAACTTTTAACCAGGATTACAACTAACTATTTCATCAGATATTGTCAACACAAAAAACAACATACAAGGATGGACATAGCATTAAGCTAGGTCATCGTTTAAACACGATTAAGTTTTCGTCTGTCCTAAGTGAACTTTCCACTGTTGGAAAAAATAACATAAAGCATGAATATCAGATCACTTACCGTCCTGTATATCACGGCTTCAACTGCTGAAGTTGGATGCGTTGCGGCTGCACATTCAATTCAATTCGGGTGGCTGGGTCTAATTCCCGGTGCGTCTCCGTGTAATTTCTGGTGCGTCTGTTTGTGCGCACCACTGCAAGTTCAGTCTGCTTCCCTCTGCATTCTCTCATCAGCCGAAACGCACAGGAAACTCTGCTGGACTGCGGTGTTAGATTTCTGCTGATTTCTGTTAAGCCATTCTATCACAATATCATGGCTTCAACTGCTGAAGTTGGGTGCGTCGCGGCTTACCATTCAATTAATTTCTGGTGCGTCTGTTTGTGCGCACCACTGCAGGCTCAGTCTGCTTCCCTCTGCATTCTCTCATCAGCCGAAACGCACAGGAAACTCTGCTGGACTGCGGTGTTGGATTTCTGCTGATTTCTGTGAAGCCATTCTCTCGTTGTGGTTTATAATATCACTTGTTCACGGGCTCACTGACGAAAAATTGCAAATGGCGACCAGCAAGCGATTCTGGAAAGTCAGTTTAACGCCCACGTAACGCCCACTCTCATGACGCTACGCACAGACCAATGAATGGCCAGCAGTGGCGTGACGAAACGGGGCCGGGAGCCTTCGCACCTGCTTTTTACGGTGCCGAAAAAAGTGTCAGTTAAACTGGAACTGTTCCGAAAAAGGGAACTGTGAGGCCTTTAGGTTCCGAGTGGGAAACCGGACAATGGAGGCCGATCGGGGCCAAACGGGGCCTTTGGGTTCCATGTGGAAAAGCGCCTTTTATGGCATATAAAGGGATCCCAGGGATCAGATACATTTCTAAAATATAACAAGGTCTTCAAGACTTAAAAGGAGACAACACAGCCTGAAACTGGGGAGGGTACCACAGCTGTGGAAAACATCTTGTGTGGTACCTGTACCAAAAACTTCCCACCCCAAAGACCTGAACAGCTACAGACCAGTGGCCTTGACGTCCCACTTGATGAAGACCCTGGAGAGACTGCTCCTTGCTCATCTCCGCCCCCTGGTGGAACCAGCGATGGATCCACTCCAGTTCGCCTACCAGCATGGCATTGGGGTGGAGGATGCGGTGATCTTCCTCCTTCACCGTTCTCTGTCCCACCTGGAGAAGCCCGGGAATATGGTGAGGATCATGTTCTTTGACTTCTCCAGTGCTTTCAACACCATCCAACCGATGATCCTGAAGGACAAGCTGCTGCGCGCAGGGGTGGACCAGCACCTGTCATCATGGATCCTGGACTACCTCACGAACCGGCCTCAGTTTGTGAGAACCCGGGACTGTGTTTCCGACACGATCATCAGTAGCACGGGGGCCCCCCAGGGAACGGTGCTGGCTCCCTTCCTGTTCACTCTTTATACTGCGGACTTCTCACACAACACAACACACTGCCATCTACAGAAGTTCTCTGATGACTCTGCGATCGTTGGTCTCATCTCCAACGGAGATGAAGCTGAGTACAGAGGGCTTATCCAGGACTTCGTGGACTGGTGCCATCGGAACTGCCTCCAGATCAACGCGAGGAAAACTAAGGAGCTGGTGGTGGACTGCCGCAGGCATGGGCAGCCCCTCACAGCACCAGTAAATATACAGGGAACAGACATCGAGATGGTGACATCCTATAAGTACCTGGGTGTTCATCTGAACAATAAATTAGACTGGTCACACAATACTGACGCACTCTACAAGAAGGGACAGCGCAGGCTGTTCCTGCTGAGGAGACTCAGGTCTTTTGGTGTACAAGGGGCGCTGCTGAAGACATTCTATGACACGGTGGTGGCATCAGCCATCACTTTTGGAGTGGTCTGCTGGGGCAGTGGCATTACTGCAGCCGATAGGAAGAGACTGAACAAACTGATTAAGAAAGCTAGCTCTGTCCTGGGGCAGCGCCTTGACCCGATGGAGGAGATAGGAGAGAGAAGGACGGTGGCTAAACTGTCATCTCTGCTGGAGTCCGAGTTCCACCCTATGCAGGACATACTGGATGCACTGAGGAGCTCATTTAGCAGCAGACTACATCATCCCAGGTGCACAACCGAGAGGTTTCGTAGGTCCTTCCTACCAACGGCTGTCAGACTGTACAACCTAAGCAGGGCTGCTCGCAGAGATAGCAAAAAGACGTAACAAACTAATAGTTTTTTTGAATGCAAAAGATGCAATAGACTTACACAATGGTCCTCTCCGGCATACAACTAGGAACATACCGGTCGCTATGGAGGGTGAGAATATGTATGGGCACATAATCATACCATGTAGGATAACTAAGTAGACGGTTATGCTGTTTCATCCCATCTAGCAACAATGCTGTGCACTGTGTGTATTTATATATTTACATATTTATTCCATCTAGCTACAATGCTCAGCACTGGGTGTGTTTATATTTATATATCTATATATTTATTCCATCTAGCTACAATGCTCCGCACTGTGTTTTTATATATCTACATATTATTCCATCTAGCTACATTGCTCCGCACTGTGTGTGTTTATATACTTGCATATTTATTCCACCTAGCTGCAATGCTCCGTACTGTGGGTGTTTATATATTTACATATTTATTCCATCTAGCTACAATGCTCTGCACTGTGTGTTCATATATTCATATATTTATTCCATCCAGCTACAATGCTCTGCACTGTGTGTGTGTGTGTGTGTATATATACAGTATATTTTATAGTAATATGTACATATGTATATTAGCTGCTCTTGCTTGCTTGTTTTTTTTCTTGCCTTCTGATTGTTGCTCTGAGTGTTGCTATCCCTGTGCTGTTGCAATCCTGGAATTTCCCCGTTGTGGGACTAATAAAGGCTTATCTTATCTTATCTTATCTTATCTTATATATAAAAGAGAGATGGGAAAAAGAGGGGAATTTCACTTTACAACTGGAAATATGGGAAAAGCTAAATAAACAACAATGGAAAAGTACCTCATCCCTGCAGTGGAGAGAGTTTGGATGGAAAAATTTGGTAAGATTTTTCAGAACACCTGCACAAAACAAATTTACTTGTAAGGGGTTGAAATGTTGGCGCTTGTGTGGTGAAGAGACTGCAAATCATTTTCATGTGTTTTGGTCATGCCCAGTTATCCACCAATATTGGACCAATGTACAGATAATATTGGGGAAAATATTCAAAATAACAGTCCCCTTTTCTTTTGTAACTTTGTATTTGGGTTTACTACCGGATTCACTGGAAAGACGAGGAGAAAAATACTTATTCACTGTTTTAATACTGGCAAGTAAAAAAGCCCTAACTAAAAAATGGATGTTGAAGGATTGTCCTACACCTGAAGATTGGATTAACGTGATCCAAGACATTTACTAGATGGAAAAGTTGACATTCGCACTGAGACAGGACATGGATGGATTCTTGAACTTTTGGCAACCCTGGATCACATATGTGTCTTCCATTACTGTAGATCTAATCTTTGACAAATACCATTTCAATAATGGCACCGCTCTTTGTTCCAACGCTACTCAGATGCTTTTATTTTTATTTATTTATTTTTATTTTTTTGTTTTTTGCTCTGTTTTTTTTTCTTGTTTTGATTTTTTTTGTTCTTTCTTTAATTTCTCTTTTTCTTTCACTTAAAAAAAGGGGTGTTGTAATAATTATTCTTCCAATGTTGTCAAAAAACAAAAAAAGGCAACATGTGATGAAAATGTAATCAATGCAATGCTGTAATGACATGTATACCTTTTACAAAAACTTAAAAAAAAGGGGGACACAGGATGAAAATATTATTCTCAGTGCTTTTACACATCAGTTTGTTTATATGGAGTGGTTATTAACAAAAATCTCAACACACACACACACACACACACACACACACACCCCTCTGTGATGAAGGACAAATTTTTCATAGTGAAAAATAATTGATGAGTAACGGCTGAACTGCGCCCCCTGAAGGTGGACAAATACAACTGCTCATCAGTCTGCGCTGTGGTTTAGAGGGAAGATAATGATCTGAGAAGCTGAGATTTTGGTTCATTGTTAAATGTTAGTTTTTTGTGTCATCAAGAGTGTGTGTTCAGATACTTTTAAGTACAGCTAATATTTACTGACATATTTCTGTTTTAATATTGTGGTGTAATTTCAATAGATTTAATGTAATATTTTTTCTACCGTTACTGCTCAGTCATTGTATTTCCAGATAGCCATTACTCACATAACTGTTACTTTATTTCACACTGATAAGTTAGCTTGTATTTTAGTGTAAGTTACATGTGTTCATTAGTGTTCAGACCTGATGTGCATGTAACATTATCTTGATTTATTTATTTAATTGTGGCTTTATAAATCATCAGTGTCTGTACAGTTAATGTTGTACAGACATAAAGCAGACGTTTATATATTTTTTTATATTTCTTGATTGCTATCTTCATTGTTTTATGCTGATGTTTCTTTGCAGCTATTTGGTTACTCTAAGTGATATATAGACAATTGATTGTATATTTTTATTGTATAATTGTATATTCATAAGTAGGTTATTTCATTTCTTTTTGGGTTATTTCTTTGTATTGACTGAACCACACACATGCAGTATACTGAACCAGATAAACTTGAAGAACAGCTGTTTGTTAAATCTCCAAATAACATTTTGGCTTGTTGTTAATGCATTCTGACCGATGCCCCATGGTGGACACAGTTTTGAGGACCAGATAACTTAATACGGTCCTTTCAGTCATCCATAGCAACCCTGTTGCTATGTTAGGGTCCACCATGATCTCACTAGGTCTCATTCAGTGAACCTTTCTGATTTGTCACCAGTTGTGACATGATGGTGCCATCTTTTACTTGGAACAACTGAAATTTAAAAAGTGTGCCTAACAAGTATTTCCGGGCCGTGTTGTTGGGTTTTCAATTGTGAATATACAGGCCAACTGTGGTAATAAAGAGTTAAATTCCTTACTTGGATCCAATATGACTGAGCTGGTGCCCAGCAAATTAACAGTAGTAATAAAGAATGTATTAGTATGTATTTATTTGTAGAATGTTAGTAGAATTAGTAGTAAAATTAGTAGAATTACTATTAGAATGCATTTATTAGTAATTCTGTTTTATACATCTCTTCTAGTCCAGTGTTTTTCAAGTAAGGTGTCCTGGTACGTTCAGGTTTCAGTGGAAAAATATCTAATATCACTTCTTAATAAGTCCAAAAAGACGCAAATAATTTGCCATTGTTGTGCATGGGTGCTTACAGAACCCATGCAAAACAATGGCTACTGCATTGTTTCCTGTTGGTGTTGCTAGCAGGGGCTAATGGCTAAGTGGCTAGAGCAGATGATTGCTCCAACTGGTACAATGAACCAAAAGAAAAACTAATTTGAAGTGCAAACTTTAACTGTATAGTCAAAGAGATTAAATTATTTTCCACTAGGTTAGATCAGTCAAGTGGTGACATATACACACGTGGACAAAATTGTTGGTACCCCTCTGTTAATGAAAGAAAAACCCACAATGGTCACAGAAATAACTTGAATCTGACAAAAGTGGTAATAAATAAAAATTCTATGAAAATTAACCAATGAAAATCAGACAATGCTTTTGAATTGTGGTTCCACAGAATTACTTTAAAAAACAAACTCATGAAACAGGCCTGGACAAAAATGATGGTACCCCTAGAAAAGATTGAAAATAATGTGACCATAGGGACGTGTTCAACCAAGATGTGTCCTCTAATTAACATCACAGGTGTCTACAAATTTGTAATCAGTCAGTCGGCCTATTTAAAGGGTGACAAGTAGTCACTGTTCTGTTTGTTGACATGGTGTGTACCACACTAAACATGGACCAGAGGAAGCAAAGGAGAGAGTTGTCTCAGGAGATTAGAAAGAAAATTATAGGGGGGCGCTAGTGAGCCATGTTGGAGTAAAGACGTGTTTTTCAGTGCTCCTGCAGACTTTTGGACATTTTACCCATCATCATCGGACTTTCTTGCCCACTTTTATCGTCATGACGGATAAACTTCAAAAGTTTAAATTCGACGCTACCGACAAACCCAATAGGCCTAACACGAGGTTGCAAGCCGAGCTGGAAAAGAATGACGAACCACAGAGCGCAGTGCCAACGCTGACCACGGACGAAGGCTTCAAAACTCAGATTTTGGCATCTTTAAGAGAAGACATCACACAAATTATACGGGAAGAATTTAAGAATGCCTTAGCTAACGATTTTGCCTCTCTCAAAGTGGAAGTTCAGGCTGTACGTTCGGAAATAGCCTGCAATGCTACCTCTGTTAGCGCACGATTTGGCACAATTGAAGCTGACATTCAAGACGTGAAAGATGACATGTCTACTTGGTCAGATGACATAACTGGGCTTCAGAGCTCGGTGAAAGAGCTCCAAAGTGAAGTGAAGTCACTGCGGAGCAAATGTGAGGATTTGGAGGGGAGAATGAGACGTGGAAATATCCGCATTGTCGGTGTCGATGAGCAAAATCCCTGCAATCCAAAAGAGGTGGCTAAAATTATTAAACAAGCTTTACACATGGACCAAGAAGTGAAAGTTGATCGATCTCATCGCACACTAGCACCACGGAAAGTGGGAGAAGACAGACCCCGAGTGATAGTCGCCAAGATGCACTATGATGGAGATGCACCGGATATTTTGAGAAGAGCCAGGGAAAAGGCACCTTTGATGTATAACGGCAACAGGATCAGTATCTTTCCTGACTATACAACAGGTGTTGCTAAAGCCCGGGCTGCCTTTTCAGATGCACGGAAGGCGCTATGAGGTCGACGTGATGTGCGCTTTGGTCTTTTTACCACGCAAGATTCCGGATCACTTTGGGGAATGAGAGCCTGGACTTTCACGATCCTACAAAGGCCATGGACTTCATAAAGAACAATATCCTGTCTGAAGCTGATGATCCTTGAGGTACCATGTTTGGATTATATAGCGTGAATCCGCAGTTTATGATCGCATTGGATGCGTAACCTGTTAAAAACATATTGTTTACGGTGACGAGAATAATACATTATTTCTTTCTATCCTGTATTGTTATAGTGTAATGTGTTGAGTATTTTGAAAATTCTCACTTAATGTTGTTCCTTATCGTAACTTAGTCTGCGGGGGCCTGAGCTCCTTTAGTAAATTTGTTTTGCCGTTTTAATTTTTGCTCCTCTTTTTAGTTGTGGACACAGCCTACCACAGTAGGTTGTGTATTTAGCTGCTAATACACAGTGGCTAGGGACTTAATCCCATCCTTTTGCATTTCGCTTGTTTGATATACACTTTGTTTTTTTTTTTTCCACAATATCTTTATTGAACCTTTTTTTTTTTTTTAACAAACATGATACAAACAATCAAACACTAACACTAAAGTACTACAAAAAAAAAAAAAATGCACTAAAAACACCAACAACCACCAACAAAATCAAGTCTTCAACAATGCTCCTCTGTTTAGTCCAGACAATCCAACACATAAGCATACACACTATGTTCACCAGTTTGGAATTTACAAGGTCCACACACATCATTCACCTTCTTCTTCAAGAGTTATGTTTAAATTTTTTACATAATCAATAAAAGGTCTCCATATATTCTCAAACACAATTTCCTTTGATTTCAGTATATATGTTATTCTTTCTAATGGAAGGTTTGTTAACATCTGTCTTAACCACTGAGTCACATCTGGTCTATGAGTCTTTTTCCATAATAGTGCAATACATTTTTTGGCATTAAGCAAACTGAGGTCTATGAATGTTCTTTCACTTTTATTAAAATTATGCTTTTCTGGGTACAGACCCAACAAAAACAGTTTAGGATTCAATATGATTTGTTTTGAGATTATTTTTTCAATTGTTACCCTCACCTCTTCCCAAAACATTCTTATTAATCTACATTCCCATAAACAATGAAATAGGGTTCCTTTACTTTCCATGCATTTTGTGCATGTATCTGGTATATTTTTGTTATATCTATTTAACTCCTCCGGTGTAACATACATCCGCATTAACCATTTGAAATGTATCAATTTAAGGCGTGCATTTATTGATTTGGTTTGAGCTTCTGTACAAGCCAATTCCCATTGTTCCTCTGAGATTTCAATTTGCAGATCTTCTTTCCAGTAGTTTAATCTTTTCAGTGAATTTTCACTTGAAGATAGTGTCAATGAGTTATAAAACTCTGAAATAATACCCTTTCTTTTACTATCTTTCATCATCATTTTTTCCAAGGATGAATAAATAGGTCGAGTGAGAGCTTTATTTTGATTTGATCGAATAAAGTTTCTAAGTTGAAGATATTTAAAAAAATGTGTTCTATTGAGATTAAATTTGATCCTCAGCTCTTCAAAAGACATTATGTTATCTGCACATGGCAAATATAAATCCTGAATCTTTTGTATCCCTTTTAAATTCCATACTTTAAATACAGCGTCCGCTCTCCCTGGTTTAAAATATTGATTACCCCATATTGGACTAAATTGTGACAATAACTGTGGTTCTTTTAAATAGTTTTTAGCTTCACACCATATTTTGATCATATGCTTTACAAATGGATTTTTAACTTGTTTTTGTAATTTTTTTGCCGAATCTGAGTATATGAATATGGGAAGAGGTAAAGGTAAATTGTATGATTCCATTTCAGTCCAGTGAGGGAGATCATTTGATGAAAAATAATATGTCATAGACCTCAGTTGTGCCGACCAATAATACAACATAAAATTTGGACATTTCAGACCTCCACGATCAAATGGTAAATATAATAAAGACAGACGTAATCTAGCCCTCCTGTTGTTCCATATAAATTCCACTAACTTTTTTTTTATTCTTGAGAATAGATCTAAAGGTGGTGATAAGGGAATGTATTGAAATAAATAAAGTATTTTAGGTAAAATATTACTTTTAAGTATATTGATTCTCCCGATCATCGACATTGGTAGTGACATCCATCTCTGAGTTAACTCATTGATATCTGACATTAAGGCTTCATAGTTGACACTGGCGACTGATTCTAGCTTAGGCACAATTTGGATTCCTAAATATTTAAACTGATTTACAACATTGAATTGATTTACCTCAGGGGCTGGGTAATTTCTCTGGGTCTCATTTAGCATTAATATTGAAGATTTAGTTTTATTTATTTTATATCCTGATATTTCCCCAAAATTCTTTATTAAATTCAACAAGGTTGGAATTGATTTTTTTAGATTCGACATAAACAAAATTATATCATCGGCGTACAGGGAGATTTTATGTTCTGTTGGTCCAACTTTAATTCCATATATTTGTGAATGTAAACGTATCGCTATCGCTAAAGGTTCAATTGCCATAGTAAACAGTAAAGGTGAAAGTGGACAGCCTTGTCGACATCCTCTATTGATTTTTATTGGTTTTGAAATATTGTTATTTGTTAGGATTTCTGCTGTAGCATTATTGTATATTATTTGAACCCATTTTATGAAATTATTTCCAAGTCCAAACCTTTGTAGGACTTCAAAAAGAAAGGGCCATTCAACTCTATCAAAGGCCTTTTCGGCGTCCAATGATAGGAGAGCTGTATCCGGTGCTTCTTTATTAAAATAGATAATATTAAATAGTCTTCTTACATTATGGAAGCCTTGTCTACCCTTTATAAAGCCATTCTGATCTCGATTAATAATATTTGGTAAAATTTCTTGTATTCGTCTTGCTAAAATTTTACAGATTATCTTAAGGTCGGCGTTTAATAGGCTTATTGGTCTCATATTTTCACATTTATTAGAGGGCTTACCTGGTTTTGGCAGCAGTATAATTAAGGCATTATTTATGTATGATGGTAAATTATTATTTTGAAATGCTTCTAAAACCAGTTCCAAAAAAGGTTTTATTAATTTATTCTTAAATTTTTTATAAAGGTCAACTGGGAGACCATCTGGTCCTGCACTTTTTCCTGATTTCATATTATCAATGGCTAGCCCAACTTCTTCTTGACTAATTTTAGACTCCAATATCTCCCTGTTTTCATTTGGAATACACGGTATAGATAGTTCGTTCAAAAACCAATTTAGTTTTGTTAAATCAGGTTCATTTTTGGTATCATATAATTTTTCATAGTAATCTCTAAAGGCTCTATTAATTTCTAAAGGATCTATAACTACCTGTCCATTACTTATAATACTGGTAATTGGTGTTTTAATTTCTAATTGTTTAATCTGCCATGCTAATAATTTTCCTGATTTTTCACCTTGTTCATAAAAAGATTGTTTCAATCTTAGAAGACTCGAGGCAGCTCTATTCGCTGATTTTTTGTCGTATTCAGCTCTCAAAATCAGTAATTCATTCTCCAACCTTGGGTCACATCCTGCATACACTTTTTCCTGAAGACTTTTTATTTTATGTTCCAATTGGGCTCTCTCCTCTCGAGTCTTCTTAGATTTTGATCCTGTATAACTAATAATATGTCCCCTAATAAAAGCTTTGAAAGCCTCCCACTTTACACATGCTGATGTTTGTGTAGTATTGATGTCAAAGAACTCGTCTATCTGTTTTTCTATATACTTGACAAATTCCTCATCCTGAAGCCATTTATGCTGAAATTGCCATCTACCTGATTCCTTTGTCAATTTTTTATCTACATATATTAGACAACAGGGTGCATGATCAGAGATCACGATGTTATCATAAAAGCAGTTTTGAATCTTGGACCTTAATTCTGTGGAAATCAAAAAATAATCAATACGTGAGAATGTCTTGTAGGTACTGGAATAACAAGAATAGGCTTTAACTTGTGGTTTCATTTCTCTCCATATATCTAAGAATCTCAATTCTTTCATAAAATGATTAATAGTCATCCTACATCCAATGTGCGTACAATCCAGTCCTGTTGATCTATCTATACCTGGATTCAATGTACAATTAAAATCCCCTGCTATTATATGTTGCCCTGTAAGTGATGATAAGATGAGAAATAAATTAGCAAAGAACTTCTGATCATCTATATTGGGACCATATAAGTTCACAAGATTTATATTTTCTAATAGCAAAGAACCTTGAATGATTACATATCTTCCAAATTTGTCTCCAATTACATTTTTCACTTGAAAAGGAACTGATTTATGTATGAGAGTCATAACTCCCCTGGCTCGGGATGAAAATGAAGAGGTGAATACACTTCCTTGCCATCTACTCCTAATTCTTTTAACATCCTCCTCTATTAGATGAGTTTCTTGTAAAAACACAATTTTTGAACCCATGTCTTTTATTTTACTCATAACTTGTTTAAGTTTTTTTAAATTTTGTAGACCTCTGCAATTCCATGAAGTTAAATTAAGATTAACACTTTGGTTTATGATCAATAGAGAGTTTGGGATTACCTTGCAGTGTAAACATGCTCATACAGAGAAGCAAAAACATGAGTGGTTGAACATTCATCCTACAAACTACACACAAACAAATTTCCCCTTCCCACACTTGTGGCAAACCCCCCAAAATCAAAAAAAAAAATTCTGTCTCCCGATATAGCCATCGACCGTTCCACACCCACGGGGAACAGCCTAAGCCACTCCTTCTTCATCCTCCCAATCACCCTAACTCTACTGCTTTTAATGACGTAACATTAACTCTCCTCTGTAGTTTTCCAACTTAACTCCAAAATTTTTAACAACTTTGTACATCATAGTTTTTTTTTGTTTGTTTTGTTTTTGTTTTGTTTTTTTAATATATAATACAATCTATATTTTGTAAACTTACTATTTACTTCAAGTCAGTCAGATGCCTGTGCAAATGCTTAATTATTCTACCTTATATTTTGTTCATGCTTAGCTCCCACCAGTCTCTTCTTCTTCTTTGATCTTCTTGATGAACTCCTGCGCCTCCTCTGGGGTCTTGAAGATGTGGGTTCTGCCCTCATACGTGGTCAGCAGTCTCGCAGGATAAATTACACCATGACGAATCCCAAGGTTGCGCAGCTCCTTACGTACGGGATCAAACTGCTTCCTCAATTGCTGGATTCCTGTGGCCAAATCTGGGTAGAACCGCACCTGCTGGTCCTGGTGTTTAATCTCTCCTTTAGCTCGTGCAGCGTTGAAGATCTTCATCCTGTCTCTGTTGCTAAGAAACTTCATAATTAAGGTCCTCGGCGGTCCCTTATCTCTCCGTGGGCCAATACGATGTGCTTTTTCCAGAACCACTGCTGATTGCAACTCCTCGCTGCCCAGCACCTCCGGAATCCACTTTTCCAGAAAGGAACATACGTCCCGACCTTCTGATTCCTCTGGAAGACCCACCAGCCTCAAGTTATTCTGTCTCGACCGAGATTCCAAATCCAAAATATTATCTTCCAGAGATTTATTTTTTTTTTCCAAAGTGCGCACCTTTAATTGAAGACGGGTGACGTCATCTTCAGCACTAGCGAGACGGAGCTCCATCTGCGCCGTTCGTTCTACACAGTCACCCAATTCCTTTCTTATTCCTTCCAACGCTGTCATAATCCCATCAAATCTAGAGGAAAAGTCCGCTCTCATTGAACTCATGGCAGCCATCAGCGCATCTGCGCCTCTCCCCGCAGACATCGCACCGTTGCCAGCCTCCTCCGCCATATATGGAGTTTTATTTGCTGCGTCACAGACCTGAAAGTCCGTTAATTTGGACTGTTTCGGCGGCTCGCTTTTTCCTTTTCCTGGTTTTCCAGCCTTAGGCTTCGCCGACATATCCTCACCCAAACGCTGGGATACGTTCTGTCCCAAATGAGAGAGTTATTTGCCGATTTTTTTTCTCCAGGAGCAGAGCAGAGCGAGACACGTCCGTCCTACGTGGCAGCCATAACCGGAAGTCGATATACACTGTTATTGTGTTTTTTGCGTTCTGATCCTTTTGTTCCCCGGGGATCACATATTATTTAAAAGAGCAACAGAGTTATTATTTGTTACTTGTTGGAACCATATTCTCCCAGTCATAAAGTCTTTCCACTTCGATGCAATATCCCTTTGCGAAGTAATATTCCCTATGTTGTTTCTGCTGTACTTTCGATCATGGGCCCGCCTCTGCCTCAAAACAACTTTTACGATGCCCTATATTGTAACTTTGTGCACCAAAGTACTTAAGTTATGAGTCCATTGACAATTATAAGTTATAATGTGAAGGGTCTAAATAGCCCCATCAAAAAGAAGAAAATATTATTACAGCTTAAACGTTTGAAGTGTCAAGTAGCACTATTACAAGAAACCCATTTGTCCGATGATGAGCACCTGAAATTAAAGAAATCCTGGGCAGATAAAGTGTATTTCTCATCTCACTGCTCAGGTAAAAGAAGAGGGGTAGCAATATTAATACATAGACAAGTTAATTTTGTTGATACATTTGTACATGCAGATGGAGAAGGTAGATTTATTCTGGTAAATGGGCTGCTTGATGGCATACCTGTCTCTCTAATTAATGTGTATGCCCCAAATGAGGACCAACCAGGCTTTATCAAATTACTATTTAATAGAATCACGGAGTATAGTGTTGGTCTTTTACTTATGGGGGGAGACTTTAATTGTGTAATGTCACAACAAGACAGGCAACCTCCATCTAAAGCATCCATATCCAAGATGGGCAAGATGCTTAAATATTTGACTGCTGAAGCAGGAATAGTTGATGTATGGCGATCAAAATTTCCAAAAGAAAGAAATTTTACATTTTACTTTAACAGACATGCATCCTATTCAAGGATTGATTACTTTTTCACTTCTAAAGCTGAACTCCATAGAGTTGAAGACATAACCATCATGCCTATTACAATTTCTGATCATGCCCCAGTGGTTCTTCAGTGGGACATGGGATTGACACCAACTTATAAGCAATGGAGATTGAACGCCTCTCTTCTTAATGATAAAGATTTTATTACTCTCATTAAAACAGAGCTCAAGAACTATCTTGATATAAATGACACACCTGGCATGTCTCCTCTTGTACTTTGGGACTGTGCAAAAGCCTATTTAAGAGGTTGTATAATTTCTTATGCTACTGCAAAAAGGAGGCAAAAAATGGCTAAACAAACAGAATTGGAGCATAAAATCAGTGAGCTCGAACATAAGCATAAACGAGAGATGGCGTCCAATCTCTTAACTGAACTCAAAGCAGCCCGTACAGAGCTACAAGAGTTACTATCAGAAAAGATCGAGGGAACTTTGTGTTTTGCCAAGCATCAGTATTATGAACATGGAAATAGAGCGAGCAGGCTTCTGGCTTTCAAATTACGTAAACAACAATCTTCTAATATTGTACATAAAATAAAATCTGGACACAAATATATAGTAAAGCCTAAGGAAATAGCTGAAACATTTGCAGAATTTTATAAATCCCTCTACCAAGATACTGATACATGCCCTGATGAGTCCAATATTGCTCAATTCTTACAGGATATTAATATATCTCAGTTATCTGGTGAAATTGCTGCAGATTTGGATGAACCAATCCAAGATTGGGAAATAAAACAATGTATTTTATCTCTCAAAAATAATAAATGTCCTGGTCCAGACGGATTTATCAATGAATTTTATAAATGTTTCCATGAAGAACTTATTCCACTCCTCTTAAATGCTTATCACTATTCATTAGAAACAAAAACAATGGCTGTGTCATGGGTAGAAGCTACTATAGTGGTATTACAGAAGGAAGGTAAAGATCCCACTGATTGCCGCTCTTACAGGCCATTGTCTATGTTAAATGGAGATGTTCGTATTTTGACGGGTGTATTAGCATGGCGACTAAATGACATAATAACCAACATTATTCATCCAGACCAGACTGGGTTTATTGTCGGGAGACATTATGCAAATAACTTACGTCATTTGTTTAATATCTTATCATACCAAAAACAAAGCAAAACCAAGACAGTTGTATTATCACTGGATGCCCAAAAGGCTTTTGATAGAGTGTCATGGAAATATCTTATTCAAACATTAAAAAGATTTAATTTTGGCCCTAAATTTATCGACTGGATTGAAACCATCTACTCTTCACCTCAAGCAGCGGTGAGAGTTAATGGGTTTCGATCTACAAGGTTTAACTTGGAGCATGGTTGCAGACAAGGGTGTCCTTTGTCACCCTTGCTCTTTGCTTTAAGTATAGAGCCATTGGCTCAACTCATTAGAGATGACAATAATATTAAAGGGGTGTTAATTGGCAAAGAAGTACATAAAATATCACTGTACGCGGATGATGTCCTACTGTATCTGACAGAGCCATCCTGTACAATTCCATGTTTAATGAAAATTATATCAACATATGGATATTTCTCAGGATATAAAATTAATGTTGATAAAACTGAGGCAATGGACGTTTTGGACAATATTTCACCAGAGTTTAAACAACAAAGTGGCTTTCGTTGGCCTAAAGAAGGTATAAAGTATTTGGGCATCTATGTTCCCCTTTCATTAGACAAGATATTTGATGCAAATTATGGTAGGATAATTAGTACTATAAAAAATGACCTAAACCGTTGGTCATCACTGCCTTTGTCTCTCCTAGGTCGCACAGAATCCATTCGTATGAATGTTCTTCCTAGGCTTTTATATCTGTTTCAAACGTTACCAATACTAATACCTAAGTCAACATTTGAAGAAATGGACAAAACATTCTCAAAATTTATATGGCAGGGTAAGAGCCCTCGGATAAAATATAAAACACTTCAAAGACTTAAGGAAGAAGGGGGGCTTAACCTGCCAAACTTGAAATATTATTTCTGGGCTTCACAATTAAAACCATTGATTTCATGGATGCAGAATGACATTCATACGAGATGGGTGGACATTGAACAAAACTTGAGCCCCAAACCACTACAAGTTCTGCCATTTGCTAATATTCCAGTTGTGGGCTTATCAAGGTGGACTAAAACCACACTTGATATTTGGAAGAGAGTTGGAATTACGTTTAAGTTACCAACTAGTCTATCTGCCTTGTCTAGTATTGGGCATCTAAAATCCTTTATACCAAGCAGACTGGATACGAGCTTTCTCAAGTGGGCTGACCATGGGCTTATTTACATACATCAGTTAATCGATAAGGATGGTTTTGTATCGTTTGAATATTTGAGAAGACACTTCCAACTCCAAAAAAATGATTTCTTCAGATATCTGCAAATACGATCTTTTTTGGTTTCTCATAAAGAGTGGGATAAAGTGCTAGACCCATCACTCATTGAACATTTTTTAATTCAAACTCAAAAACACAAAGAGGATAAAAAAGTGATTTCAAAGTTATACAAAATATTTGGTTTAATGACTCAAAATAAACCTATTCTGGCAAAACAAAGATGGGAGGCAGAGGCGGGTCAAATTTTCTCTGATCAAATGTGGGAAGAGGTATGTACAGTGGCGCATAAGACCACAAATTCAAACACATGGAGGGAATTTAAATGGAAGATATTTAGTAGATATTTCAGAACACCAGACATTGTGGCTAAGATGACACCAAATGTTCCAAGCCTGTGTTGGAGAAATTGTGGTACAGAAGTGCCTAATCACACACACATTTTCTGGTCGTGCCCTAAAATACAAACATTTTGGGATGAGGTGTACAAGGCAATAAATCATATGTTTCAAGTTACAATACCAAGGGACTTGACAGTAGCAGTTCTTGGCATCACCCCTCCGGAAGTGCATGGGAGAACACCAACATACCTCCTAAACATACTTTTTGCAGCAGCCTTGAAATGTGTCACTGCTTCTTGGATGAAAACAGACCCACCCTCCTCCAGTGCATGGCTTCAAAAAGTACAAGAACTTTATCACATGGAGAAGATTACTTACGCACTGAGACTCCAATTACCTACTTTTAAATCAAGATGGCATCCAGTAGAAGTCTCTTTATTGTAGTTGCTCAAGGTGGCTATTAAGCGCTTGGTTTTATTTTTTGGCAGATGCTGTTTCTCTTATATTGATGTGGGATT
The DNA here is from genome assembly GCA_020510985.1 of Pholidichthys leucotaenia. Lineage (NCBI taxonomy): Eukaryota > Metazoa > Chordata > Actinopteri > Cichliformes > Pholidichthyidae > Pholidichthys > Pholidichthys leucotaenia. Next base: position 123,001,484 of record CM035841.1, read on the forward strand.
TGTGTTGTAAATAATTTTGGCTACATATGGTAATTATATTTGTAATGACTCTGTTGTCAAAAATTTTAATAAAATATAAGTTCTAAAAAAAAGAAAGAAAATTATAGACAAGCATGTTAAAGGTAAAGGCTATAAGACCATCTCCAAGCAGCTTGATGTTCCTGTGACTACAGTTGCACATATTATTCAGAAATTTAAGATCCATGGGACTGTAGCCAACCTCCCTGGACGTGGCTGCAGGAGGAAACTTGATGAAAAATGGAAGAGACGGATAATACGAATGGTAACAAAAGAGCCCAGAACAACAACAACACATTCATGGTGAACTCCAAGGTCAAGGTACATCAGTGTCAGATCGCACCATCCGTTGTTGTTTGAGCCAAAGTGGACTTCATGGCAGACGACCAAGGAGGACACCACTGTTGAAAACAAATCATAAAAAAGCCAGACTGGAATTTGCCAAACTGCATACTGACATGCCACAAAGCTTCTGGGAGAATGTCCTATGGACAGACGAGACAAAACTGGAACTTTTTGGCAAGGCATATCAGCGCTATGTTCACAGACGCAAAAATGAAGCATACCAAGAAAAGAACACTGTCCCTACTGTGAAACATGGAGGAGGTTCTGTTATGTTCTGGGGCTGCTTTGCTGCATCTGGCACAGGGTGTCTTGAATCTGTGCAGGGTACAATAAAATCTCAAGACTATCAAGGTATTCTAGAGAGAAATGTGCTGCCCAGTGTCAGACAGCTTGGTCTCAGTCGCAGGTCATTGGTCTTGCAACAGGATAATGACCCAAAACACACAGCTAAAAACATTCAAGAATGGCTAAGAGTGAAACATTGGACTATTCTAAAGTGTCCTTCTATGAGTCCTGATCTAAATCCTATTGAACATCTGTAGAAGGAGCTGAAACATGCCGTCTGAAGAAGGCACCCTTCAAACCTGAGACAACTGGAGCAGTTTGCTCATGAGGAGTGGGCCAAAATACCTGCTGAGAGGTGCAGAAGTCTCATTGACAGTTACAGAAATCGTTTCATTGCAGTGATTGCCTCAAAAGGTTGTGCAACAAAATATTAAGGGTACCATCATTTTTGTCCAGGCCTGTTTCATGAGTTTGTTTTTTAAAATAATTCTGTTGAATCACAATTCAAAAGCATTGTCTGATCTTCATTGGTTAATTTTCATAGAATTTTTATTTATTACCACTTTTGTCAGATTCAAGTTATTTCTGTGACCATTGTGGGTTTTTCTTTCATTAACAGAGGGGTACCAACAATTTTGTCCACGGCTGTATGTGTTACAAAGTGACATTCCACCAAAAATCAAGTTTTTTTTTTCTTGTTAACATGTCTGTAACATGTTTATTATGACTTACAAGACAAATCAAGAGCAAAATTACTCAAATGTCTCATCTGTTTTATTGCTGTGAAGTTTCACTTAAGCCCCGCCCCCTGCAAAAAGGCAAGTTAAGACGGAACGTTTTTGGTGACTGAATGGACACCTCAGTACACGTCAGCACAGGATGACTGGAGTGTTATCACTAAGGTTGTAGTGCCACAAAAGCTTTGTTGTGAAATGCTCACCCTCGTGCATGACAACCCTTTAGCTGGTCATTTAGGAATTAATAAAACTTATCAGTGCATTTTGTGTCAGTTCTTTTGGCCAGGATTGAAACAGGGGATGTGAAAAGGCACTGTAAAACATGTCATGTGTGTCAGACAGCAGGCACACCAAATCAAGTCATTCCACCGTATCCACTGCATCCCATGCCTGCTGTAAAGGCACCCTTTGATTCCTATGCGTAAAATCACTGCTCCCACTGTTGTTAAGGCGCTCACTAAATTTTTTCAGTGCTTGGTTTGCCTAAATATATTCAAACTGACCAGGGTTCGAACTTCATGTCACACATTTTTGCGCAAGTGACCAAACAACTAAATATCTCCCATTGTTATGCCAGTGCCTACCACACAGAGTCAAGGTGTGCTGGAGCGATCCCATTAAACCTTGAAAAACATGCTACAAACATACTGCCTTGAGTTTGATAAGGACTGGGATGAAGGGGTTCACTTGTTAATGTTTGCAACATGTGAAGTAACGCAGGAGCCAGCGGGTTTTAATCCAGCGGAGCTTCTGTTTGCCCACACTGTGTGTGGCCTTTTCAAATTGTTGTGGGAAAATTGGCTCGGTGACGGCAAACCACAAAATCTGCTCAACTACGTCACTTCTTTCCGTTTTAAACTTCACTGGGCATGCGAGCTGGCAAAACAGACTCTAGCAGTGGTTCAGACAAAAAAGAAACGGCGGTTTGAGAAAACTGCAAAAATCAGATGTTTTGAAGCGGGTGATGAGGTCATGGTTTTTCTTCCCATCCTCATCTCCAGTTTGCAGGTGCCTTACAGCAGCCCGTACATGGTGGAGAAAACAGTGATTATGATTATGCTGTTGCAACACCTGATCGTGCATGTCGAAGCCAGCTTTATCACATTAATATGTTAAAACCATATTTTGAGTGGCAGGCTCCTGTGGTCGACTCACAACCTGATGGAACGAGTTCTGCCTTAATCTTGTCTTCCACTGTGCCTATTGCACCCTCAGTACTGGTCTCTGAGGTTCTCTTGCCTTTGCCTAATTCTGTAGGAGAAAACATGTTACATTTGGAGCAGCCCTGTGATGAGAGCGGTGACACTGAAGCACCTTCTGTTGCTGTAGTCCAGGGCCGCTTGAAAAATTCCAAAATCCTGACAAAGTCAAATACCTGTTTTATGCATTTGACTGAATCTCAGCAATTAGATCTCATTGACCTCATCAATTCATATTGTTCACTTTTTTCTTATGTGCCTTCAACAACGCATGTTTTAGAATATGATATTGATGTGGGTGACTGTGCCAATAAAGCAGCATTCATACAGAGTTAACCCAGATAAACAAAAGAGGTTACAGGAACAAGCTGATTATATGCTGACCAACAGAATCGCTGAACCCAGCTGTAGCTCTTGGAGTTCACTCTGCCTTTTAGTGAGTAAGTCCGATGGGTCTGATTGTTTCTGCACGCACACACACACACACACATACAGACACAAACACACACGTACATCTCAAAAGATTAGAATATCATGAAAAAGTTCAATATTTTTGGTCACTCAGTTCAGAAAGTGAAACCCATATATTATATAGAGTCATTACACAGAGAGAGATACAGTATATTTCAAGTGTTTATTTATTTTAATTTTGATGACTATGGCTTACAGTCCAAGAAAACCCAAAATTCAGTTTCTCAAAAAATTAGAATATTACATAAATTTAATTTTAAAAAATTGTTTTTTAATACAAATGTGGACTGACTGAAAAGTATATCCATGTACACACTCAATACTTGGTCGGGGCTCCTTTTGGATTAATTACTGCATCAATGTGGCGTGGCATGGAGGTGATCAGCCTGTGGAACTGCTGAGGTGTTATGAAGGCCCAGGTTGCTTTGATAGTGACCTTCAGCTCGTCTGCATTGTTGGGTCTGGTGTCTCTCATCTTCCTCTTGACAATACTCCATAGATTCTCTATGGGGTTTAGGTCAGGAGAGTTCGCTGGTCAATCAAACACAGTGATGCCATGGTCATTAAACCAGGTTTTGATACTTTTGGCATTGTGGGGGGGTGCCAAGTCCTGCTGGAAAATGAAATCAGCTTCTCCATAAAGCTTGTCAGCAAGGGGAAGCAGGAAGTGCTCTAAAATGCCCTGGTAGACGACTGCACTGACTTTGGTCTTGATAAAACACAGTGGACAAACACCAGCTGATGACATGGTTCCTCAAATCATCACTGACTGGGGAAACTTCACACTAAACCTCAAGCAACTTAGATTCTGTGCCTCTCCACTCTTTCTCCAGACTGTGGGACTTTGATTTCCAAATAAAATGCAAAATTTACTTTTATCTGGACAGAGGTCATCTGCTGGTTTTTGTCCACTGTGTTTTATCAACCTTGGTCAAGGTTGATAGGTCATAAGTTTGGGGTCTAAAGGTCAAGGTCAACCTTGACCTTTAGACCCCAAACCTGTAGTCAGAGGTTATGGCCTCAGAGTGAACTGGTGTACCAGGTTGGGTGACCCTAGCTTTCTTCATTGTTGAAATATAATTTATAAGCCATGTTGATGTTAGCCTTTGAACTTGCAATCCCAAAACCACAGTCACACTTCAGAGTCACAGTATGAACCTGTGTACCAAGTTTGGAGGCCTGAGCTTTACTCGTTTTATAGTAATAGTAAATGTAGCATTTACCATAGTGCAACTGCAATGTTAACTTTGAAAGTCTGACCCCTTGATCCCAAACCCATAGTTAGGTGAGGGTGTAAGTCATCCAAGATGTGTATTAGATGCTGCTACTGCATCAATTTGAAAAGCCTAAATTATTTCTTTGTAGATTAGTTTATTTGACAGGGACAGTGCAATAAACATAGACAATTAATCAAAGACAATCAATCTGATGTGTTGCACATAGAGTGTATAGCTATTAGCTAATTTGCAACTCTTGTCCCTGGATGGGCTTTAGAAAAAAGAATCAAGATAAAAAATATACACAATAACCACATACATCAATGCAGAAAAATTATAAATACACAATTATAAATATTATAAATATTATAAATACACAAATATAACAGCCTGACTCACATTTAACATAAATATTATAAATATTATAAATACACAAATATAACAGCCTGACTCACATTTAACACATATAACATAACTCACATTTGCCTATTTCAGGCCTTCCTCCCTCCGTCACTCACTATAAACAAACACATTTATTCCTTCCCTTCATTCACTCTCACTTTGCAGACAAATAATTCATACATGAGTACATTCTTGTTTATTTTTCAGCCAGTTTTTAACATTTTTAGTGAATGTTTTAAAGTCCGTTATTATTTTAATTTCATTTGGCATTGTGTTCCAGATGTGACTGCCCTTTATAGAGAAAGCTGTTTGTCCAAATGTGGTTCTGCGGTGGAATATTTTACAGTTATTGTTAACAGAACTCCTGGTGGCTCTGCTGCTGTCCTGTCTTTGGACGAAACCAGCAAGTGGCTCGGGTGCTGATTTATGGAAACATTTGAACGTTAATTTCAGAAGACAGAGGTCAATGAAGCTCTCAAAACTCAATAGGTTGTATTTTTTTAAAACATTACAGTGATGCCACCTAATGGGCTTTTTGTCCAAGATTTTTAGGGTTTGATTATATAATGAACCTATATGTCTTATTGTGGAAGGGGCTGCTTGAGCCCAGACTGTCAAACAGTATGATATATGAGAAAAAACCATAGAATGCATATACAGTGCAGCTGCTTCGTAAGGTATGTAATATCTAATTAATTTAAAGCAGTTCAGATTTTTTTTTTACTGTTTTTGAAATTTTCTTTATATGAAGATTAAATTTGAGTTGAGGATCTAGTACAATGCCAAGGTATTTGAATTCTGTAGCTAAACTGATGTCATGATCATGTATATTAACTTTAAAATGTTGCAGGTTACATTTTTTGATTGAAAAGCACATTGAGACTGTTTTCTGAAGGTTCAGCAATAGATGGTTCTTGAGGAGCCACTCTTGGACATCAACCATACTTGTAGACAGTACATCTGCAGCCTGTGCTGGAGTCTTGGCAGCTGTGTAAATAACTGCATCATCTGCATAAAGTTGGCATGTTGCAGCTGAGCAGTGTAACGGCAAGTCATTAATAAAAATGCTGAAAAGTAAAGGACCAAGAATGGACCCTTGTGGGATACCCATGCGGTTGTTTAAAAATGAGGATTTATCCTGGTGAACTTTTACACACTGTTCTCTATTCTGGAGATAAGATGCAAACCATTCTAATGTATTTGGGGAGAAGTTAAAAGATACCATTTTGGATAAAAGCAAACTGTGGTTTACAGTATCGAAAGCCTTTTTGAGATCTAGAAAAACAGCTCCTAGCTTCTTTCAGTAGCTAGTGTGTTTAGAAGATTTAGGGAAAAATCTGACCTGACCTTTGACCTCAAGGTCATTGGATGACAGTGAAATTGCAAAATGTACATCATCAGAGTATATGAAACCATGGTACCAAGTTTCAAGAGAATCAGAACAAAACTCTCGGTGTAGTTGATTTCACAAGACAGTTACTGCCTATAAAGTGAGGTGAAACAGGAGGTCATAGGTCAGGCACTACAATTTCTGCAAAAATCATCCAATCAGAACCAAATTGCAATATGTGCATCCTCAGTGTATATCAAAACATGGTACCAAGTTCATAACAATCAGACCATAACTGAAAGAGGAGTTTATTTCATAAAAGTGGGACAAACGGACGGATGGACTGACCCGTAACATAATGCCCCTTCGGTCGACCAGCGGGGGATAATAATTAATCAACTGTCAACAGTTTAACTCTCTCACTCACACACATTAAGAGATCTGATAGTTTATGGAACTATCAGTTTACACTGATCTCTTCAATCCAGGGTGGATTGATGGCACATCATTGAATATTTAGGTATTTTAGTCCTTTTTATGATCTTACATATTCATTTTTAACATTTAACTATCCATGCCATTTACTTTAAGTTTACAGCATTTCAGTTCTCTTTTACCACATCATTTTTGTTAGAACTTTTTGATCTAAAACTACTTTGTCGTTCCTTATGTTGACTGCTCTCATGTCATTTTTCAGTTCACTTCTTCTGTCTAATTTCTGTCTCATCAATAACTGAGTGGAACCTTGACCTGCACTGACCTTCAAAGGTTTGGGTCTCCTGCTTCAGTCCAAACTGCTCTCCCTCCTGACTGATGCAGACGTCCTCCTGTTCCTCTTTAATCTGGGAACAATCTGCTTCCACCTGAACAACAATAAAGTTTCTCTCCTGGTCTAGAAACTGCTGCTCATCCAGAACCTCCTCCTGGTTAAAGTCATTTTGCTGTGGGACATCTGGAGGGACAAAGAGACACAAGAAAGGTGTTGGAATGTGGTTCTGACACAAATGGTAAATGGCATTCACTTATATAGTACTTTTTCTCATCTCTAGATGACCAAAGCACTTTTCAGATCCTGCCCTCCACCCATTCACACACTGACGACGGCAGAGATAAAGCTCATCCTATGAAGCTTCTGTGATAAAATTGTCTTCAGCAGCAGAGACCCTCTGACCTCTAGTGTAAACACTACAGTGGGGTAAAAAAGTATTTAGTCAGCCACCAATAGTGCAAGTTCTCCCACTTAAAAGATGAGAGAGGTCTCCAATTTTCATCATAGGTATACCTCAACTATGAGAGACAAAATAAGAAAAAAAAAATCCAGAAAATCACATTGAAGGATTTTTAATGAATTAATTGGTAAATTCCTCGGTAAAATAAGTATTTGGTCAATAACAAAAGTTCATCTCAATACTTTGTTATATACCCTTTGTTGGCAATGACAGAGATCAAACATTTTCTGTAAATTTTCACAAGGTTTTCCCACACTGTTGCTGGTATTTTGGCCCATTCCTCCATGCAGATCTCCTCTAGAGCAGTGATGTTTTGGGGCTGTCGCTGGGCAACATGGACTTTCAACTCCCTCCAAAGATTTTCTATGGGGTTGAGATCTGGAGACTGGCTAGGCCACTCCAGGACCTTGAAATGCTTCTTGCGAAGACACTCCTTCGTTGCCCGGGCGGTGTGTTTGGGATCATTGTCATGCTGAAAGACCCAGCCATGTTTCACCTTCAATGCCCTTGCTGGTGGAAGGAGGTTTTCACTCAAAATCTCACAATACATGGCCCCATTCATTCTTTCCTTTACACAGATCAGTTGTCCTGGTCCCTTTGCAGAAAAACAGCCCCAAAGTATGATGTTTCCACTCCCATGCTTCACAGTAGGTATGGTGTTCTTTCTCCTCCAAACACGACAAGTTGAGTTTTTACCAAAAAGTTCTATTTTGGTTTCATCTGACCATATGACATTCTCCCAATCCTCTTCTGGATCATCCAAATGCTCTCTAGCAAACTTCAGATGGGCCTGGACATGTACTGGCTTAAGCAGGGGGACACGTCTGGTACTGCAGGATTTGAGTCCCTGACGGCGTAGTGTGTTTCTGATGTAGCCTTTGCTACTTTGGTCCCAGCTATCTACAGGTTATTCACTAGGTCCCCCCATGTGGTTCTGGGATTTTTGCTCACCGTTCTTGTGATAATTTTGACCAAAAACAATTAGTCAACATTGTCGATAACGTCGACAATGAAAATTTGTTGACAAAGATTTTTTTGTCCACAAATCATTTAATTATAAAGTTTATATGCATGCCGCGGAAATGTTCAGTTGTAACAGTAATGCACAACCGGAACTGCAGCAGGCAGTAAGCACCTCTGTTGTCCAGCATGCATGAACAATTTCCAGCGAAGAAGAAGAGGAGCACAGCATGGCGAAGTGGAAGGATAAACACGTAGAACCGGAGCTAAAAAAAAAAAAAAAAAAGCAGACCCCAAACTTTCTGTAGTATGGGAACATTTTACAGAAAACAAAAAAACGAAACAAGTAAAAGGCAGACTTTGCAAGGCAGACCTTTGCTATCATGGCAGCACTACAGTGATGCATGAGCATCTGAAACGACGGCACCCAGGAGCCGCGACATTAACGGCTGCTTGGTAAGTTTTAGCGAATAAAGGAAGTTAGCGCCGCTTATTTTCAAAGGCCAACTGTTTCAAGCTTTAGAAAAATGACAATACTGGTAGTACGTGCTGTTTATGTTAGCTTACCTGTGTGACAATAAGCTCTCTGGTTGCTGAGGGCTGAGCTGTTTAAGTCACGGCTTATGTGTTGAATGCAGTAAATGATTGAATTACAGGAGTCGCTCTCTCTTTTTCATCTTCGTTAATATTAGCCCCCATTCTTCAATATTAGTGCATCTCGGTTAATTAGAATATCCCAATTAGTAATTTAATAAATAAAAACCTACAACCATAATCATCAAAATTAAATCAAACGGCTTGAAATATATATTTTTTTTTTATTACTTATTTTGTACCCGTAGGTAGATTTGTTTTGCAGACTGGTGACAAGCCACCAGCTGCCGGTCGCTGCGTGCGCAAGCGCCCCTTAACTCCCTAACCTGCATGTTTTTGGCATGTGGGAGGAAACCGGAGAAATCCCGGAGTAAACCCACACAAACACGGGGAGAACATGCAAACTCCACACAGATCACTGTTGGCCGGGGGCAGGGATCGAACCCACGAGCTCACGATCCCCGCGATCCCCCGGCCGAGGGTAAAACTGTGCTGCCACAGTGCTAACCACTGCGCCACCGTGCAGCCAAGAGCCATTAATATCACTCTTAAGTGCAGTGAATACTGAATATGAAGGTTTACCTTTCTGAATTATATTGTTAAAAAAATGCACTTATAGAAAACTTCCACCTAATGTTAGTTTGTGGGTCAGAGCAGATCAGTAATTCAGTTGTAAGATATTTAATCAGTTGTTTAATTGATATAAGGCATTATGCTGTCTGTGAAACTGATATACAACCTTAAACTTGTGATAATACAGCATTCTTGTTTTTTTGCATTTAGCTCTGGAAATTGCTTATAAAATGTTATATTAAAGCAGGGACTGACAACAAGGTGATTTTCACAGGTGTGCAGGCTTAAACAGTGGGTGAGGTAAAATCTGCACTAGAGTCCCAACAGGAAGCAGAGATGGTGGACATGAGAAAAATAATCGCTATTAGTCGACTAATCGAAAAAATAGTCGTTAGATTAGTCGACTACCAAAATAATCATTAGTTGCAGCCCTAACGCACAGCCTCCCTCAGGAGCTTACGCCTGGCTGATGAAGTCGTGGACCTGGAAGGATGATGCTGAGGCTCCCAGGATGATGCTGAGGCTGACGATGTTGAGGCTGGCAGCCTGACGCAGGCTGCAGGTCTGGCAGCCTCCGTCATCTCCAGGTGGCAATCCAACGACAGCTTCTCCTACAGTTATGTAATGGCTGTGAGATGGTTACTTACCTTGTGGCCACCTACCGAGGCCGCAGCTGTCGGTGGGGGAATAATTGCAGGGGCAGATCTGTCGGGAGTACTGGCTTTTCTGTAGCCAGCAGAGTGAAGTGGTTAGAAAGAGTCAGGTTGGCGAAGGGGGGGGGGGGGGGCGGCAGATAGAATCCTTCAGCCATAGACCACCACCTTGGCCCACGTTGACTCATGGTTCAGCGTGGAGCAGGAGGGATGCCGGGGACATGTGGGAGGATCCAAAGAATGGTGTCCCGGAAGCCAGTGCCGCCAGAGACCGGTTTCATGGATTGTTGTGCTGCAATGGTGCTCGTCAGGAGAGGAAGACTTGTGGCAAAACTGGAAAGCAGTGCATTTTTATCCTCAAGTTCACAGCGGAGGAGACGGATATCTTCCTTAAGGTCAGGAATTTCTTTATATGCTTCCTGTAGTTTGTTGTCGTCGGTTGAAGTTGCTGGGGTCATCCTGAAGTTAATATCTTCTGTATGTCGATGGTTGTAAACTAGACTATAAAATAGGTCTACTGTACTATACACTGCATTACACTATAGCATACTATGTGATCTATAAAATGGTAAATGGCATTCATATATATACACATACATATATACTTTTTCTCATCTCTGGATGATCAAAGCGCTTTACAGATCCTGCTATCTACCCACATTCACACACTGATGGTGGCAGAACTGCCATACACAGACAGACGCTAGCCTGGCTACCAGGAGCAACTGGGAATTCAGCACCTTGCTCAAGGACACTTCGACATGCAGACTGCAGACAGAGCGGGAATCGAACCCCTGACCCTCCGATCAGTAGTCAGACACACTACATCTGCGCCACAGCTGTAGGTGTAGTGTAAAAGAAACTATACTATGATTACACAATAATAGTGTACAGGAAATTATACTACAATTACACAATAATTCAGCTCCCTAGCTTACACAGCTCAAGCAAACAGTTCAAACAGAACTCATGTATGATAACGGGGGTCCGTAACAGTGGGGCCAAAGTCTGCTGTCTCTGACTGCCTTGTTACTCTTTCACTGTAGATCTAACTTTTATTGTAAATTTACAGACATTTGCTGCTGAATTTATTTTTTTTTTGCTGTTGCTTTAATATTAATTTAAAAGATATTTGAAATTCATAAATTAATAACTTTTCTTGCAAGTTGGTGAGGTTCTTCTGTCATGAACTTTAGACTTTTTGTAAATTTAAAACTATGTACTTTAAATACAACAAAGTTTCTCAAAGCCTCGTTAGTTCCACATACCCAGTCTGTGTGATTTTATTTTGGAAACTGAAGTCATTGTTTCTCTTCGTCCTCAGACTCAGATTGTTAACTTCCACGGTGGTGCTTTATCCTCCAACATTCAGCACAGACCATCAATGGCAGGTCTCCACGGAGCTACATCAGCTATTCATCCATGAGGAACAAAACAGGCGCCGAACCACTGACACCGGGCACATGAAGGGTATATAGGTCCGTGTGTGCTTATTTTGTCCTGTAAAGATCAGCACCGCACCGCACCGCACCGAAGACACTGTAGCCATTCAGGAGTAACCGCAGCCTTCTTCCATGGAGAGACCAGCCGGAGCTAACAAGCTAACATGCTACTGAAGAATGTGACGGTTTACAGTTTTCTTCGGTTACCGCTTTGGATCTCAGTAACAGCCACACGGAGTCATTGTCTGAATAAGTCATAGAAACAGTCTTAATAATCCAGCATCACTTTCATACATGTGGAAGTATTCACCACGATGAAACCAAATGTTGCTAGCTGCTATTGCTCGGGGTTGGGGGTCACAATCCAGCCCTGCTGTCACAGCGACGTCACTTCCGCGCTTCCAATCTAGACGCTACCAACACAAGAGCACTTTAGTTCGAGCATACATGTTTTTTTTTTTTTTCTGGAAGCATTTAACATCACGTTAATAGGTCAATATAAAGTTATGACAGAAAAAAAGAACGTGCTGTAAATAATAAGTTATTATTATTATTATTATTATTAGTCGAGCTGTACAATAATATTACTAGTAAGAAAATGGTAGCAATTTGTGGAGATTTCAATATTGACCTACTTAATCCACATCAACAAAATGTAGTTACAGAGTTCATGAACTCTATGTACAGCATGAGTCTATATCCCACAATAACACATCCCAGTAGAATCACAGCTCACTCTGCTACACTTATTGACAACCTGTTTGTCAATGTTCTCGACAAGAAAATAGAAAGTGGATTATTGATAAATGATATAAGCGACCACTTGCCAATCTTTGCACTTATCCATGGCCACACGGGGCCCAACCCAGAAAAAATCTCAAAATCGTTCAGACACAAATCACCAAACGCAATCAGTTCTTTTAAAGAGGACTTGCTGAAGCAAGACTGGACAGAAGTCTATGTATCAGATGTAAATAAAGCCTATGACACATTTACAAACATTGTAACCACTCTTTATGAAAAAAACTGCCCATTAGTTAAAAAAAAGCTTAAACACAAATTTACTGACAAACCATGGCTAACCAAAGGACTACAAAAGGCGTGTAAAAAGAAAAATTTATTATATAAAGCTTTCATAAAGAAAAGGACAAAAGAAGCAGAGCAGCGGTATAAAACATACAAAAATAAGTTAACATATATAATAAGATGTAGTAAAAGAGACTATTACAGTAAAGAACTGGAAAAAAACAAAGACAATATTAAAAATACATGGACAATAATCAACAGTATCCTTGGAAATAAAAGCAGAAATACCAGCTACCCAACTAACACTCCAAAAAATAATAAATCGACTCCGAATGTGAATATAGCTTCACCTGCAGATGAATTTAATAATTTTTTTGTTAACATTGGACCTAAACTGGCCCGAGAAATACCCACTACGGTGCCTACAGGTGATTCAATATGCAATAACACTGCTGTAAAAGACACCATCTTCATAAAGAACACAGACGAAAGAGAGGTCATTGAAATTGTTAAATCGTTCAAAAGTAAAACATCTACTGACTGCGATGGTATTGATATGCTACTAGTCAAAACTGTTATCGAATGCATAGTGAAACCACTGACGTATATCTGTAACCTGTCTCTCCAATCAGGTATATTTCCCAATGCAATGAAAATAGCTAAAGTAATTCCAATTTACAAGACAGGCGACAGAGGGGAACTCTCCAACTACAGACCAATTTCACTATTACCGCAATTTTCCAAGATACTTGAAAAAATATTCTATGAGAGAATTGACAACTTCATACTGAAGAATGATTTATTGTGTGAGCAGCAATATGGGTTCAGACACAAAAGGACAACAGCATATGCCTTAATGGAATTTACAGAAAAAATATCAACAGCCATTGAAAATAAAGAGTATTCAGTTGGAGTATTCCTGGATCTTAAAAAAGCATTTGATACAGTAGATCACAATCTATTATTAAAGAAACTACAAAATTGTGGTATTAGAGGGGTAGCACTGTCCTGGTTAAGAAGTTACTTAAAGAATAGATATCAGTTTGTATGTGTTAACAACAAAAACTCAGAGCTACTGAAGGTCACCTGTGGAGTCCCACAGGGTTCAGTTTTGGGACCATTATTATTCAATATGTATATAAATGATATATGTAAAGTTTCAGAAAAAATGGACTTAATATTGTTTGCTGATGACACTAACCTGCTATGCAGTGGAAACAACTTGGAACAACTTCTGGATACACTCGGAAAGGAATTAGGAAAGCTGAAACTGTGGTTTGATTCAAACAAATTAACGCTCAATTTAAGCAAGACAAAATTTATAGTCTTTAACAACCATCACAACTACCCAGTACCCAAACTCAGTGTAAATGGTGTAGAGATTGAAAGGGTATCCGAAACTAAATTCCTTGGAGTAATAATTGATAACAAACTGTGTTGGAAGCCACATATTAATTATATAAAAGGTAAAGTATCCAAATCAATTGCAATATTACACAGAGTGAAAAATTTGCTGAATCAACCCACACTATACACCTTGTATCATTCATTAATACTCCCATACATGACATATTGTAATGAAGTATGGGGAAATACATATAAAACAAACATATATCCACTCTTTATGCTTCAAAAGAGAGCTATTAGAATAATCAACAAAGCAGCTTACAGGGAACCAACAAACCCACTTTTTCTTAAACAAAAAACTCTCAAGTTGAAAGATCTGATCGACTTTAAAACCGCAATAATAATGTTCAAAGTGAAGAATCTATCACTGCCCGCAAATATCCAAAAGTTGTTCCAAACAAGGGAGAAACGATATCACTTCAGAGGAACATGTATATTTCAAAAGCCTACAGTGAGAACAACCACCAAGCAACACTGTATTTCAGTGCAAGGAGTCAGATTATGGAACGATTTTGGACCTGAATTAAAATCATGTACAACGCTTGGACAATTTAAACAAAAACTAAAGGAAGAAATACTCCAAACATATTTACAAGACGACATGTAAACTCACATAAGGATTGACATTTCCAGCCTGTGTTGTGTTATAGCTTAGTTTTTCTTTTTTCTCTGTGACACTATGTCTTAGATTTGTTTTTGAATAGTAACCGCTTAACTTAGACTAGCTCAGTTTTCTTTTTCTCTCAGTCATATTTTGTCTTAGCCTTGTTTTAAATTGTAATCGCTCTTGTCTTGTTTTCTCTTTTTTCTCCTTTGAATTCTTGGATGGAATATGGGTGGGCAATATAAGCTGCGGCTTCAGCCATCACCCATTTCGGATAACTCACGTGGAATTGTATAGTAGAAGGAGTCTTTGTCTAATTTGACCTTGTTGTTATATTATACAGTTTCTTTTAACCTGTAATGTACTATCCGAAATCCGAAATAAATTCATTCAAATAAATAAATTCATTCATTCATTCATAAGTTCTTTCGGAAACATCCGGTTACGTCACCTCACAGGATGTAGCCGCATTAGCTTAGCTTGTGTCGGTGGTTCAGTTGAAACAATGAACGGAGTCAGATCGGTGCTTTATTTAGGAAAGTAACAATGTGTTCATATTATCAAAGAGAGACCAACTGTTACTGAAGAAGAAACACGCAGAGAGGCTGATAAAACATCCAACAGGACAAAGAAAAGATAGAAAGTCAGAAGAAACTGTTGGATGACATGAAGCTACAAACAACAGGTATGTGAAACGGATACAGGTCAAGTGGACCCCTGACCAAGTGAGCATCCCAAGTGGATCCCGGGACCCAATCTGTACATGTACAAGTACATTCTCAATCCCAGTGATTTGTAAACGTGAAGAAGGAGAACAACAACAAGAATTTGAGTGAAACTGTGGGAAAGACATTTCCCGGTCACCAAGAAGTGTCAAAAAATATCTTCCATCTATCGAAAAGAAATCTCTGTCTGTGTGTGTGTGTCTGTTCCATGCATATCTTTTGAACCGTTCCTCAGACTGGCCTCAGATTTTATAAGTGCTTTGCTGAGGTTATGAGGGTCTGCATTGCCAAGTATGGAGTCGCTCAGTCAAAATATGCAATTTTTATCAATAAAAGTTTAGCCACTACTCTCTTTTCATGCCCTTCAGTGTGTGCTGGGCGTGGTATTGACTCTGTGTTGATTGGATAATACATAACGTCACAGCCATGCTGATTGGATAATATGCAGCATGATGACTAGTCAGTCACCACAACGTTTAGCAAGCAAAAAAAAGGAAGTGAAAAGCAACAAATTTGACAAGAAAGAGAATAGTGAAGATGTAATGCTTAAAAAAAATTATACTGTAATGTTGCCATGATTGCTTACATTTAAAGGATAATTTGGGGAATGCCAGCGGGGACCCGGGGTCTGCCTTCTCTAACACCAGTGTTGGAGAAGCAGCAGGCAGAACGCGGTCCTTTGCATTGAAGCAAGCCCAACCTGCCCGGTCAGCAGTAGACGGGAGTCTCTTTGCAGGACCATGATTTGCCATTGCCGATGGCGCTTTCTTCAGTGTGCTCACACAGCTATCTAAAAACTAAAAGTTAATAATTGTGGAGCAGAATGCCCAGATCAACTGCATATCTTATGTGGCCACATGCACGGTTTGACTAAATGATGACTCCCCAAACTGGACACAAAAATGCTCAAATAACAAAATAAATCATTTTTATTTAAGTATTTACTGACAAATGGGCAACACTGATGCAACAGTTGCACCCAAACAGGTCATTCTGCTGTGTATAATATCGCTGTTTTGTACTTATAATAATATTCCTAAAATATAAAAGGACGTACTAGAATGGGTCTCAAATATTTGTAAACGTGCCCGGTCAGTGGTAGATGGAAGTCTCGACTGCTGCTTTATTTTGGAGCGGAATGGCCAGATCAAGTGCATATAGACTTTCTGCTGCACATTCACCAGCCATAATGCTCTGCACTGTGTGTCTATATATATACATTTATAGTAATATGGACATATGTTTACGAGATGTTGTTTTTTCTTGCCTTCTGATTGTTGCTCTGAGTGTTGCTATCCCTATGCTGTTGCAATCCTGGAATTTCCCCATTGTGGGACTAATAAAGGCTTATCTTATCTTATCTTATCTTATATCATATGAGGACACATATGCGACAGCAAGACGTAAAAATGCCCAAATAACGAAATAAATCATTTTTATTTAAATATTTACAGACAAATGGGCAAGACTGATGCAACAGTTGCAGCCAAATGGGTCATTCTGCTGTGTATAAAAAACATGCAAGATAGGTTAATTGGAGACTCCAGAGTGGCCCTAAGTGTGAATGGTGAAGGGATTGGCGCCGTACCATGGCTGCCTCATCCATCCAGGTAGATGCCCTGAATTTCCCTCTGGGGATCAATAAAGTATACAAAATACAAAAAACCCCCCCGCATGATAATGTTTGGTGTTTTGTACTTATAATATTGCTAAAATATAAAATGATGCACTACAATGGGTCTCAAATATTTGTAAACATGTCCTGTTATAGTACTGCATGACTTTATTGATGATTGAATATAAACTACACATATAAACTAAATTATATTGATGACTGAACAACTCACATTCCCCAAAGTGCAAGATACACTATTATGAATAAAAGATCACACAAATAAGTGATCTGACAAAAAAATAAACAAGCAGTTCTTAAACAGTGGCAAATATTGGATGTCCCGTTCATTTTCAATTCTGTAATTAATATTCACACAATCAAATAAATCTCAGTTCAGTCCCTTTCATATTTGTCAAAGTCTCATGTGTGATTTCCTACATATAGGCTGCACCTCTATATTCCACTTTCAAACAGCCTACATTTGGGCCTGTAAAGCCTGATTGGGCTACCTGTTTCATACAGGAATACTTGCATTCTACGGGCAATGCACTAGTATATACAGTGGTGTGAAAAAGTGTTTGCCCCCTTCCTGATTTCTCATTTTTTTGTATGTCACACTTAAATGTTTCAGATCATCAAACAAATTTAAATATTAGACAAAGATAACACAAGTAAACACAAAATGCAGTTTTTAAATGAAGGTGTTTATTATTAAGGGTAAAAAAAAAAAAAAAAAAATCCAAACCTGCATGGCCCTGTGTGAGTGATTGCCCCCCCCCCCCCCATGTTAAAACATAACTGGTTTATCACATCTTTGGAAAGCTGAGTTCAATTTCTCTAGCCACACCCAGGCCTGATTACTGCCACACCTGTTCTCAATCAAGATATCACTTAAATAGGACCTGCATGACAAAGTGAAGTAGACCAAAAGATCCTCAAAAGCTAGACATCATGCTGCGATCCAAAGAAATTCAGGAACAAATGAGAAACAAAGTAATTGAGAGCTATCAGTCTGGAAAAGGTTTTAAAGCCATTTCAAAAGCTTTGGGACTCCAACGAACCACAGTGAGAGCAATTATCCACAAATGGCAAAAACATGGAACAGTGGTGAACCTTCCCAGGAGTGGCTGGCTGATCAAAATTACCCCAAGAGCACAGCGACGACTCATCCAAGAGGACGCAAAAAATGTCACGACAACATCCAAAGAACTGCAGGCCTCACTTGCCTCAGTTAAGGGCAGTGTTCATGACTCCACCATAAGAAAGAGACTGGGCAAAAATGGCCTGCATGGCAGAGTTCCAAGACGAAAACCACTGCTGAGCAAAAAGAACATCAAGGCTCGTCTCAGTTTTGCCAGAAAACATCTTGCTGATCCCCAAGACTTTTGGGAAAATACTCTGTGAACTGACGAGACAAAAGTTGAACTTTTTGTAAGGTGTGTGTCCCATTACATGCGGCGTTAAAGTTAACACAGCATTTCAGAAAAGGAACATCTGTCATGAGCTGAGTACTGGAGGTTTCTGCCATGCTCAGTCTTACGGCTTTTCTCTATATTTGCATATTTGTTGTATTTTGTGCCTTTTGATTTTTGTATTTCTCGTATTTTCTTATTTTCCTGTTTGTGTTATAGTTTTGTTATTCTTTTATTTTATATTAGATTGCATTTATTTCTCAGTCTGTATTTGTTGATATTTTATTCTTTATGTCCTTTACTGCTGTGTTCTCCATCTGGGTTGACAGCTGTCAGTGGCATTTCCTGGTTTTTGCTCCATGTGGCGGTGTCCCTGTCAGCTGTCAGCCTTGGTCTCTCCCCTCTCATTGCTCCCAGCTGGTCCAGATTATTAATCATTGTTTTCTCCTGCCCGCTCTGGTATCCACACCTGTGTTCTATTGTACAATGCCAATATTTAAGACTCCTGCTCTTTGCATTCCTCGCTGCAGTCTTGACTGATGTCTGTACTCCCAGAAGTAAGTTTGACGCTCTGTGTTTTCTGTTTATTACCGGGTTTATCTCTTTCTAGCTTTTGAGTTATTTTGTGCACTTTATGTTTGTAATAAACTATCACAAGCTCACAGTCCAGCATGTGGGACTCTTCCCTGCCCCTAAGGGGCATTTATGACAACATCATACCAACAGTAAAATATGGTGGTGGGAGTATGATGGTCTGAGGCTGTTTTGCTGCTTCAGGACCTGGAAGACTTGCTGTGGTAAATGGAACCATGAATTCTGCTGTCTACCAAAAAGTCCTGAAGGAGAATGTCCAGCCATCTGTTCGTGACCTCAAGCTGAAGCGCACTTGGGTTCTGCAGCAGGACAATGATCCAAAACACATCAGCAAGTCCACCTCTGAATGGCTTAAGAAAAACAAAATGAAGACTTTGGAGTGGCCTAATCAAGGTCCTGACCTGAATCTGATTGAAATGCTGTGGCATGACCTTAAAAATGCAGTTCATGCTTGAAAATCCTCCAATGTGGCTGAATTACAACAAGTCTGCAAAGATGAGTGGGCCAAAATTCCTCCACAGCGCTGTAAAAGACAAATTGCCAGTTATCACAAACGCTTGATTGCAGTTGTTGCTGCTAAGGGTGGCCCGACCAGTTATTAGGTTTAGGGGGCAATCACTTTTTCACGCAGGGCCATGTAGGTTTGGATTTTTTTTTTCGCCTTAATCATAAACACCTTCATTTAAAAACTGCATTTTGTGTTTACTTGTGTTGTCTTTGTCTAATATTTAAATTTGTTTGAGGATCTGAAACATTTAAGTGTGACAAACATACAAAAAAATGAGAAATCAGGAAGGGGGAAACACTTTTTCACCCCACTGTATGTGTTACTATCTGTGCATTTTGCTCGCTTTTTCTTGGCATCTTCAGATGAAATAAAGAGTCACTCATCACATGCTATGTGGACGGACAACAAATTTCTTTTTGTTTCAAGCCGTTTTGCTTTCTCTGCGTCTTTTGAACTGCTCTAAGTGCAGTGCTTCCAGGCCACGAAATTACATCCACAGGCACGTCTTAAAGGAGAAGTACATGAAAAGATCACTATACACACACAACAAGGAGAGATTTTATTGCAACTCACTCAAAAATCAGTCACCCATGACAGGCAAAGTAAGGGTGTAAATTGATGAGGCACACTCAGAAGGACTGCTGGCACACATTCATGAAGTTGGATACTGAAGTGCACCAGCTGAGGTAATGCAGGGCTCTACTGAGAAAGGAGGACAACAGTGGTGGTGAGACCCTTGTTTAGCTGAAGTTTTCTCACTGACAGGCAACTCACTGCCTCCTTAAGTGTGCAGGTTAAATTATAGTTTAAGGGCTCATTGCTGCTTAAAGAAATTCTTTCTCAACCCTGGGACATAAACCATTTACTGATGTTCCAAAACTGCTCTTTATATTTCACTGATTAAATGAATATATCTGTCATAAAAGTGCACAAATATTGGACTATTTGCTTTAAATTGTGACTTCTGGTCAACCAGGAAAATCTTTAGTCGGGGCAGCCCTAGTCTTTCTTGTGTTTCTTCATCCCTCCTCCCTCTGTTCTCTGTCGAGAAGCAGTTAGAAATTTAGTGAGGGCTCCATCAGGTCATTCCTTCTGACTGTATTATTGCTGCTCAAGTTGACTGTTCACAGCAGCTCAAAAAGACCAACAGAGGTGGACATTTATTTCCTTAGAACTGAGTTCTGCTTTAATCCCAATAGTGAATGATTTCTTTTATGTTTTCCCTCTAGACTTCCCAGAGCAACATGTCTGTGAGAATGAGTTTTCTCCTGACCAGCAACTCTGGAATCAAGAGGAGAACTCAGGTTTGGAACAGGAGGAACCAGAGCCTCCACAGACCAAAGAGGAACAGGATGAACTAGAACCTCCACTGATTAAAGAGGAACAAAATGAACTCGAACCTCCACAGATTAAAGTGGAACAGGAGGAACTTTGCATCAGTCAGGAGGGAGAACAGCTGGTAGTGAAGCTGCAGGCCAATGCCTTCATGGTGCCTCTTGTTTCTGAGGAAAACCAGCAAAGTGAAGCAGAACCAAACAGTGAGCAGCTCCTCTCTCACAACTTTGCCAGAACTGAGATCCAAGATGAGGAAGGAAGCCGGCATGTGGACTCAGAATCAACTAAAGAAGAAGAACCCAAGCCAAGGAAGAGACTATTGAGAACAGGAGGTCATCATGAAGGT
This sequence comes from Pholidichthys leucotaenia, assembly GCA_020510985.1. NCBI lineage: Eukaryota > Metazoa > Chordata > Actinopteri > Cichliformes > Pholidichthyidae > Pholidichthys > Pholidichthys leucotaenia. The sequence goes on from CM035841.1 coordinate 123,022,511, forward strand.
AAACACTCTGATGGTACTTGTCCATCTAGGTTTCTGTTTATGGAAGGGTCCCATGCTTCCTCCGCATCGGGATCCATCGGGAGCGTGAAAGGGGCGTAACGTGGCGAGAGTCACGAGTCCAATACTCCATAGCCACAAACTGTATGGAGAGTATCGCCGCCTGGTCAGAGAACTTCTGCCAGTTGTCCAGCAGTATTTTCAGTTACAAAAGTGCAGTTTGATGAGCTTTTTCTGTCTTCCCCAACCTGCTCTGTCCTCCTCGACCTGCACAGTCTGCACATTACTGGTCACCGTAACTCCTGGTAGGTGGGCTGTTCTAGTCTGTTCACGACGCATCCGGATGTTAAAGACCAACGTCAATGGCTTAAACTCCCGCCGAAATGTGATATTTATGTCTCAAAATTTTGCACGTCAATGTTTTAGCAAAAAAAAGAAAAAAACAACTTAGATCAGCCTAAAAAGTCTTATTTAGAAGCACCATTCCTGGTGCTCATTAGCTATGTGCCTCTAGCTATAGGGCAGGCACTTTTCTTTCTCCAGAGGGGGAAAAAAACTTTATATGTTAGAGGCATGGCAGCTCTTTCTTCATGTGTACCAGAGGCTCAGAAACCACTCCAACAGCCTCCTCTGGGCCATTCCCTACAGTCTTCTGATAGAAGGTTGAGATTGGAGCTGATTGGTTTGGCTCTGAGATGTAGAAGAGCCAGACCAGATCTGAACGGCGCAATTTAGGCTTGAACCGGAAGTAGTCAGAATCACACTCAAAATATGCAGTTTTAGGCTCTATGGCTGATTTTGTTATTGATATGTGTTGGAAGTAGGGGTGTGCCATATCGTATTGTTCACGATAATACCTGTATAAATTTTGATACCAGTGTAAAAATGAATATTGTGATATTTGGGGTCTGTTATGCTGCCAACGGAAGTTACGTGTTACCATAGAAACTGGAAAACAAACATGGCGCTCCGTGCTTGGAACGTCGTCGTCTGGTTGTGAGGAAGTAGGGCTGTCGCAGTAGAGGAATTTCCCCTGCGGTGACAGTGGATAGCTCAATACCGCGATATGTGGTATTATTGCAAATATTTTTAGGACCCTGTGGTCTCGTAATTTAAACAAGGTTCATAACTTACTGTATGTGGCAAACGATGGAAACTGTGAGAAGCTCATTGCAGCTCTGAACTCAACTTTATGTGCATGTGTGACAATTGTGCGGAATTCCGGTCTTACTAGGCATGAACTGCTGACTCTGTTAAAAAAGATCTATATCATTTTCATAAAGCAGTGTTAGCCGTTTCACTTGAATGAGGAAAAAGTCAGATGAAATGCGACATGACAGTTCAGACGGAGGTCGCTTTGGAAAATGTCAGATGCATATCCGAATGAGGACCACATAATGAAAGTGGCCTGGGTTTGGTGTGAAAAAATCGGATATGTGGTGTTCAGACTGCCATTAAAAATCAGATATGGGTCACATTTGTCAAAAAAATTGGAGTTGAACAGTAAAACCTGCAGTGTGATCGTAGCCATGTAGGATCCTAATCAGAGATCTGTGTTAAATTTAATATAATGTCTCTCTATAAGTGGTTTGCCCAGAGACAGGTCCTGCACGTCAGCCGTCTCAACTCCTCCCTGTGTAGCGCTGTCTTTTTCATTTCATGGTATTTCTTTCCTTGCCTAATGTCATCCATCATCATCACTCTGTTTCTCCCTCTCGATCGTTGCCCCTTGACTCTTCCCCTTTACACTGTTCATAGTAACCCTTCTGATCTTATGATGTGTCCAATCCACTGAGCTTTTCTTTTCCAGATGGTATCCAGTGAAGTTCCCTTTTCTCCCATTCTTCTCAGCACCTCATCGTAGGGCTGTGCGATATAATAATAATAATAATAATAATGATAATAATGATGATAATGCAACTCATGGATCGTCACCTTATCGTGGTGGGGGGGGGTTGCGTGCCCCAGTGATCCCAGGAGCTATGTTGTCCGGGGCAATTTGCCTCTGATAGGGTCTCCCAAGACAAACTGGTCCTGGGTGAAGGGCCAGACTAAGAACGATCTAACAGACTCTCATGATAAATTGTATATCAAGGATTCAGTGTACCCCGCCCGGTATGGGGTTACCGGGGCCCCACCCTGGAGCCAGGCCTGGGGGAAGGGCTCGAAGGCTAGCGTCTGGTGGCCGGGTTTCCACCCATGGGACCCAGCCGGGCTCAGCCCGAAGGAGTTACATGGGTCCGCCCTCCAGTGGGCTCACCACCTGCAAGAGGGATCATGGGGGTCCGGTGCTATGTGGATTAGGTGGCGGTCAAAGGCGGAGACCTTGGCGGACTGATCCCAAGCTTTCTAAACTGGCTTTTGGTACGTGGAATGTCACCTCTCTTGTGGGGAAGAAGCCTGAGCTGGTGTACGAGGTTGAGAGATACCGGCTAGATATAGACAGCCTCACCTCAACACACAGCTCCGGTTCTGGAACCAGTCTCCTGGAGAGGGGCTGGAGCTTGGCCTTTTCTGGAGTTGCCCCGGGCGAGAGGCGACAAGCAGGGGTGGGTATTCTTGTATCGCCCCACCTTGCTGCCTCTATATTGGAGTTTTCCCCAGTGGACGAAAGGGTTGCTTCCCTGCGCCTTCGGGTTGGGAAACGGGTCCTGACCATCATTTGTGCCTATGCACCAAATGGTGTTTCAGAGTACCCACCCTTTTTGGAGTCTGTGACTGGGGTGCTGGAGGGTGCTCCTCTTGGAGACTCCATTGTCCTACTGGGGGACTTCAATGCGCACGTGGGCAACGACAGTGAAACCTGGAGGGGGGTGATTGGGAGGAACGGCCTGCCCGATCTGAACTCGAGTGGTGTTCAGTTATTGGACTTCTGTGCTAACCACAGTCTGTCCATAACGAACACCATATTCAAGCATAAGGGTGTCCATATGTGCACCTGGCACCAGGACACCCTAGGTCGCAGGTCGATGATCGATTTTGTTATCGTATCATCAGACCTGCGACCGTATGTCTTGGACACCCGAGTAAAGAGAGGTGCAGAGCTGTCAACTGATCATCACCTGGGGGTGAGTTGGATCCGATGGCAGGGGAGGAAGCCATTCAGACCTGGTAGACCGAAATGTATAGTGAGGGTGTGCTGGGAGCGTCTGGCTGAGGCCCCTGTCCGGGAGGTCTTCAACTCCCACCTCCGGAAGAACTTCAACCACATTCCGAGGGAGTCTGGAGACATGGAGTCTGAATGGGCCATGTTCTCCACCTCTGTTGTTGAAGCGGCGGCCCAGAGCTGCGGCCGCAAGGTGGTCGGTGCATCTCGTGGTGGCAACCCCCGAACCAAGTGGTGGACACCAGTGGTGAGGGGGGCCATTAAGCTGAAGAAGGAGTCCTATCAAGCTTGGTTGGCTTGTGGGACTCCCGAAGCAGCTGAGGTGTACCGGCAGGCCAAGCGGAATGCAGCTCGGGTGGTTGCTGAAGCAAAAACCCGGGTATGGGAGGAGTTCGGTGAGGCCATGGAACAAGACTTTCGGTTGGCCTCAAAGAGATTCTGGCAAACTGTCCGGCGGCTCAGGAGGGGAAAGCAGCTCCCCGTCCACACTGTGTATGGTGCGGATGGGACACTGTTGACTTCAACTGGGGATATCGTCGGGCGGTGGAAGGAATACTTCGAGGATCTCCTCAATCCCACTGATACGCCTTCCACAGAGGAAGCAGGGTTTGGGGACGAGGGGGATGACTCGCCTATCATGGGGGCTGAGGTCGCCAAGGTGGTTAAAAATCTCCTTGGTGGCCGGGCCCCGGGGGTGGACGAGATTCGCCCTGAGTACCTCAAGGCCCTGGATGTTGTTGGGTTGTCATGGTTGACACGCCTCTGCAACATTGCGTGGAGGTCGGGGGCAGTGCCTTTGGCATGGCAAACCGGGGTGGTGGTTCCTCTCTTCAAAAAAGGGGACCGGAGGGTGTGCTCCAGCTTTAGAGGGATCACACTCCTCAGCCTCCCTGGGAAGGTCTATGCCAAGGAACTGGAGAGGAGAGTCCGGCCGTTAGTCGAACCTCGGATTCAGGAGGAGCAATGTGGTTTTCGTCCTGGCCGTGGCACATCGGACCAGCTCTTTACCCTCTCGAGAATTCTTGAGGGTTCGTGGGAGTTTGCCCAACAAGTTTACATGTGTTTTGTGGACTTGGAGAAGGCATTTGACCGCGTCCCTCGTGGATTTTTGTGGGGGGTGCTTTGGGAGTATGGGGTATCGGGCTTGTTGTTACGAGCTATTCGGTCTCTGTACGACCGTTGTGAGAGTTTGGTTCGTATTGCCAACACTCGGTCGGAGTCATTCCCAGTGAGAGTTGGACTCCGCCAGGGCTGCCCTTTGTCACCGATCCTGTTCATAATTTTTATGGACAGGATTTCTAGGAGCAGCCAAGGAATGGAGGGTGTCATGCTTGGTGACCACAGGATCTCATCTCTGTTGTTTGCAGATGATGTTGTCCTGTTGGCTTCATCCAGCAATGACCTACAGCTCTTGCTGGGACGGTTTGCCGCCGAGTGTGAAGCGGCTGGGATGAGAATCAGCACCTCCAAGTCCGAGTCCATGGTCCTCAGCCGGAAAAAGGTGGATTGTCCTCTCCGGGTTGGGGACAGGCTCCTGCCCCAAGTGGAGGAGTTTAAGTATCTTGGGGTCTTGTTCACGAGTGAGGGGAAAATGGAGCGAGAGATCGACAGACGGATTGGAGCAGCATCTGCAGTGATGCGGACGTTGTACCGGTCTGTTGTGGTGAAGAGGGAGCTTAGTTCTAAGGCAAAGCTGTCGATTTACCAGTCAATCTACGTTCCTATTCTCACCTATGGTCACGAGCTTTGGGTAATGACCGAAAGAAAGAGATCGCGGATACAAGCGGCTGAAATGAGCTTTCTCCGTAGGATTGCTGGACTCACCCTCAGAGATAGAGTGAGGAGTTCAGTCATCCGGGAGAGGCTCAGAGTAGAACCGCTGCTCCTCCACATTGAAAGGAGTCAGTTGAGGTGGTATGGGCATCTGATTAGGATGCCTCCTGGACGCCTCCCACTTGAGGTGTTTCAGGCACGTCCCACTGGGAGGAGACCCCGGGGCAGACCCAGGACTCGGTGAAGAGACTATGTCTCCCAGCTGTTCTGGGAACACCTTGGTATCCCCTCTGAAGAGCTGGAGCAGGTGGCTGGGGAGAGGGAAGTCTGGGCTTCTCTGCTTGAACTGCTGCCTCCGCGACCCGGACCTCCGGAAAAGCGGTAGAAGATGGATGGATGGATAATGCAACAGATTTATATAGCGCTTTTCATAGACTCTCAAAGACACTTTACAATGGATCCATTATTCATTCATTTCACAGGCAATGGTAGTGGTAAGCTACTACTGTAGCCACAGCTGCCCTGGGGCAGACTGACAGAAACATGGCTGCCAATCCGCACCAATGGCCTCTCCAACCACTACCGAACATTTATACACATTCATGCCCAGTGTCATGGACACTGGAGACAAGGTGGGTACAGTGTCTTGCCCAGGGACACAATGGCAGGATGTCTGAGGAGAGTGGGATTCGAACCGCCAACCCTCCAGTTATTAGACGACCTGCTCTACCTCCGAAGCCACTGCCACCCACAGAAATACAGTATATATGAAAGAAAGAATTTCTCAGACCCATAACCTCCTAACAAGACTGTCTGACCACACCATAATATTAGCAGTCAGAAAACTTCCACGGAAACAACTTTCATATCCATTTAAAAAGTCATCAGTTAACACAATAGATTATATAATTCCAAAAATTCAGCAACAAAATATAACAATGCCAAGAAAGGAAGTTGAATGGAAGGAAATCACCTCTTCAAATGACATAAACTACAGTAATGAATTTTTTCTTACAAAAATCAAAGCGGTTATTGTAGCATTTTTAAGAAAATGAAACAATAGAAGAAGAATCAATTTACCATGGCTCAACTCTGAATGTTTACCATTAATGAAGACCAGAGATCAACTCCTCAAAATAGCGTAAAAGTCTGGTCTAACCAGTGTTGGGCAAGTTACTAAAAAATAGTAACTAGTTACTTCTTTTCAAAAGTAACTGAATTACCAGTTACTGCATGATTAAAGTAACTAGTTACTTGGAAAAGTAACTTTCACATTACTTTTAAATGCATACTTAAATCATCTTGCACGCATTGCAAGATCAAGGGCCCCTTGTTCTCATCAGAAAAAAAAGAAGAAAAAGAAAACTGATGAGAAAAAAAGTCTCATCTTAAAGAGAAAAAAAATGTCTCAGGTTTACACAAACTATTGTAATCAGTAGAAAGTCAGAAATTTACTAGAAATAAAGCTATAAATTCACAGAGAAAATCTCCCCCCCCCCCCCCCCCCCGTGGGCCATTTTTGACACCCCTGGGCCAGCCCATTAAAAATGCAAATTTAGAGGATTTACTTCCATGAAATAGCTGCATATCACAACAGCATGTAAATGAATAAGATAAAATAAAACAGAAAGCACAGATAAATGAAAGTTCACCTTAGAATTACTGCAACAAATCAGTCACTTTTTCCTCTGTGCGCTAATTTACACAACTGCAGACATTAAATGTGAGCTTCTTGCTCTAAAAAATACTCATGTTTAACCACAGAGGTAGGAGGTGTTAGGGACTACTCACCGCTCGGACAACAGGTGATAAGGGCTCGATATGAAAAGTTACCACCGCCTCGGCATTTCTTGCCACCGTGTTGTGGTGTGAGCAGGACAGGAAAACGACCCACAGAGGAGACTGACGGCTGCGCCAGCTAGTGGGATCAGTTTATATTTATCCATCCATCCATTTTCTACCGCTTTTCCAGAGGTCCGGGTTGCGGAGGTAGAAGTTCTAGTAGAGAAGCCCAGACTTCCCTCTCCGCAGCCACCTGCTCCAGCTCTTCAGAGAGGATACCAAGAAGTTCCCAGACCAGCTGGGAGACGTAATCTCTCCAGCGAGTCCTGGGTCTGCCCCAGGGTATCCTCCCAGTGGACGTGCCTGAAACACCTCAGAAGGGAGGCATCCAGGAGGCATCCTGATCAGATGCTCAAACCACCTCAACTGGCTCCTTTTAATGTGGAGGAGCAGCGGTCCTACTCTGAGCCTCTCCCGGATGACTGAGCTCTTCACTCTATTTCTGAGGGTGAGTCCAGCACTCTTACAAAGAAAGCTCCTTTCAGCCGCTTGTATCCATGATCTCATTCTTTCGGTCATTACCCAAAGCTCGTGACCATAGGTGAGAGTAGGAACATAGATTGACTGGTAAATCAACATTTGCCTTAGAGCTTAGCTCCCTCTTCACCACAACGGACCGGTACAATGTCCACATCACTGCAGATGCTGCTCCGATCCGTCTGTCAATCTCTTGCTCCATTCTCTCCTCACTCGTGAATAAGACCCCGAGATACTTAAACTCCTCCACTTGGGGCAGGAGCTTGTTTCCAACCCGGAGAGGACAATCCGCCTTTTTCCGGCTGAGGACCATGGACTCGGACTTGGAGGTGCTGATTCTCATCCCAGCCGCTTCACACTCAGCAGCAAACCGTCCCAGCAAGACCTGTAGGTCATTGCTGGATGAAGCCAACAGGACAACATCTTCTGCAAACAACAGAGATGAGATCCCATGGTCACCAAGCATGACACCCTCCGTTCCCTGGCTAGCCTAGAAATCCTGTCTATAAAAATTATGAACAGGATCGGTGACAAAGGGCAGCCCTGGCAGAGTCCAACTCTCACTGGGAATGAGTCCGACCGAGTGTTGGCAATACAAACCAAACTCTCACAACAGTCGTATAGAGACCGGATAGCTCGTAACAACAAGCCCGATACCCCCTACTCCCAAAGCACCCTCCAAAAAAACCACGAGCGACGCAGGCAAATTCCTTCTCCAAGTCCACAAAACACATGTAAACTGGTTGGGCAAACTCCCACAAATCCTCAATGTGCCACGGCCAGGACGAAAACCATATTGCTCCTCCTGAATCCAAAGTTCAACCAATGGCCGGACTGTCCTCTCCAGTACCTTGGCATAGACCTTCCCAGGGAGGCTGAGGAGTGTGATCCCTCTAAAGTTGGAGCACACCCTCCGGTCCCCTTTTTTAAAGAGAGGAACCACCACCCTGGTTTGCCATGCCAAAGGCACTGTCCCCAACCTCCACGCAATGTTGCAGAGGCGTGTCAACCATGACAGCCCTACAACATCCAGGACCTTGAGGTACTCAGGGTGAATCTCATCCATACTGGGGGCCCGGCCACCAAGGAGCTTTTTAACCACCTTGGCAACCTCAGCCCCTGTGATGGGCGAGTCGTCCCCCTTGTCCACAAGCCCTGTTTCATCTGTGGAAGGCGTGTCAGTGGGATTGAGGAGCTCCTCGACGTATTCCTTCCACTGCCCGACGATATCCCCAGTCAAAGTCAGCAGCGCCCCATCCGCACCATGCATGATGTGGACAGGGACCACACCATGTATGGTGCGGTCCCTGTCCTCCTCCACCAAACTCCTCCCAAGGGGGTTTGCATGCCCTAATGATCCCAGGAGCTATGTTGTTCGGGGCATTTTGCCTCTGGTAGCGTCACCCAAGATAAACTAATCCTGGGTGAAAGGCCAGACTAAGAACGATCCAGTAGACTCTCATAATGAATGTTAGAACAAGGTTAGAACAAGGATTCAGTGTACTCCGCTCGCTATGGGGTTACCGGGGCCCCACCCTCGAGCCAGGCCTGGGGGAGGGGTTCGATGGCTAGTGCTTGGTGGCTGAGTTTCTGCCCATGGGACCCGGCTGGGCTCAGCCCAGCCCGAAGGAGTTACATGGGTCCGCCCTCCAGTGGGCTCACCACTTGCAGGATGGACCGTGGGGGTCCAATGCTATGTGGATCAGGTGGCGGTCGAAGGCAGAGACCTTGGTGGTCTGATCCCAGGCTTCCTAAACTGGCAGTTTATATTTATTTGCGCTAAAAATATCTGTCCATATTAATAAAAACGAGTAACATGAGTAACGCATCTGATCAAATTTCAGTAACTGTAATGCATTACTGAATTTTTAAACAGTAATTTCATTACACAGCATGTTACTGCAAAAGCAGTGGCATTACAGTAATGTGTTACTCCCAACACTGGGTCTAACTACTGACAGATAAAAATTTACATCTGCTGGAAATAAGGTAACACAGATTGAGAAAGGCTTAGGCAAACTTTTTTATAACCATTATTGAAAATGCGAAAGGAGATGGCAAAAAAAATCCAGAATAATGTTAACAAACTAATTAACAGAACAAAAAAGATGACAGAGATATGGAATTTGATATCAATAACAAATTGGTGCAGAATCCCACGGCCATTGCCACTGAGTTTAATAATTTTTTCTTAAACTCCGTGTTAGAAATATCTCATTTATTTAATCCACCTGATCACAATTTTAGTCCCATTAACCCTACAAAACCAGTTTTTAGTATATCGGTAATAATTGAAAGTGAAGTAGCAAAAATTATCACTTTATTAAACAGCTTGGAAGCAATGGATGAATATGGTTTTAACACCAACTTTTTAAAAGAACATAAAGAGTCTCTCATTTGTCCAATTACACACTTAATTTGTCAGTCAAACATGTTGTTGTCCCAACTGCTTGGAAGGTTAGAGTGGTCAGACCAATTTTCAAAACTGGGAATAAAACTGATATACACTACCGTTCAAAAGTTTGGGGTCACTTAGATATTTCCTTATTTTTGAAAGAAAAGCACTGTTTTTTTCAGTGAAGATAACTTTAAACTAATCAGAAATACACTCTAATATCTAATATACATTGCTAATGTGGTAAATGACTATTCTAGCTGCAAATGTCTGGTTTTTGGTGCAATATCTGCATAGGTGTATAGAGGCCCATTTCCAGCAACTATAACTCCAGTGTTCTAATGGTACAATGTGTTTGCTCATTGCGTCAGAAGACTAATGGATGATTAGAAAACCCTTGTGAAATCATGTTAGCACAGCTGAAAACAGTTTAGCTGGTTAGAGAAGCTATAAAACTGACCTTCCTTTGAGCAGGTTGAGATCTGGAAAAAAATATTATTTCAAATACAAATCATTATTTCTAACTTTGTCAATGTCTTGACTATATTTTCTATTCATTTTACAACTCATGGTGGTAAATAAGTGTGTGACTTTTCATGGAAAACACAAAATAATTGTCTGGGTGACCCCAAACTTTTGAACGGTAGTGTAAATATTTACAGACCAATCAACATATTACCCATGCTCTCCAAAATAACTGAAAAATGGGTGGTAAAACAGTTATATGGACATCTGAACAAATGGGACACCCCTCCGCATCACACAGTTTGGTTTCTGTGCTTACCATTCAACAGAATTGGCAATAAGCCTGTTTTTAGAAAAACAAAATCCTTTTTAGATAAGCATAGCTGTGTAGGTGCCGTATTTTTAGATTTAAAGAAGGCATTTGACACTGTTGACCACAGTATTTTCTTCGCCAAACTTAGTGAAATATCTCGAAACATGCTATTAAATGGATGAAATCATATCTAACAGATAGACAACAGTGTGTCGTGGTCAGTGGTGTCCAATCGCCATATTTGAGGTGTCAGGTGGGAGTTCCACAAGGCTCCATACTTGGACCAATTTTGTTTTCCATATACATAAATCAGGGGTTCCCAAACTTTTCAGCCCGCAACCCCCAAAATAACGGTGACACAGACTGGCGTCCCCCCACTATCCCCAGAGGTAACTGATACATAAAAAAAACATGCACACAGTTTGATGTATCTGTGGATTCATCTAACTGCATAGCATATTTCCCTTTCTTCACTCTGTCAATCAGCTGACACTTATGTCTTGGGCCATGTCCGTGATGCACCGGGATATGGTCGCATCAGACAGCGGCACTGCTTCCAGCCCCCGCGCCTGTTTATCCCCACGCATTGTCCGACTCATTGCGATAGCAGCAGGTTTTATTAGGGTTTCTCTGATTGTGTGTGGCATTTTTGCCTGTGCAATTAAATATGCCACCTCATATGATGCCTTTTGAGCTTTGGTAGTGGTTGTTGTTTGATTAGCTATGACTTTCTTTTGGCCTTGCAATTCTCTCTCCTTTTAGTGGAAAAAAATCAACTGGTTTAGCGGCAAGAGATGGGTGCTTAGTTATCAAGTGTCTGAGCATTTTTATGAGCTTTAAACTCTCATATGCAAGCACCTCAGTGCACACTACACATTGGGGATGTTGTACTTCACTGATAACGATGCATGAATCCATACTGACTATATTCCTCTCAATACTTGCAACACTTGGAGGAAGGCTGGTCTGACTACTTATGGAGCCGTTTATGATGCTTTCCTTCTCCTCCTCCTCCTCCTCCCCCCGTGCCAGATGTCGATGGGCTTTCTGACGGCATTTCTCCGCTCTCCTTTGCTGCCATCTTGTCTTTTGGTCGGTATTAGCTGTTTCAGTTTTAAAAATAATATCCTGGGCTTAAAGCATAGTGTGTTGATTTGAGCTGTTCAGACGAAATCTACTGGTGCACACTGACTTGTGTGTGACCTGTGACATTTAATGTGGCGCAGTTAAAGTGACATGTCACCTGTGTAATCACCTCAGGAGGAGTCTGAAAATCATCTTGTGACCTCCCCTTAGCATCTCGGGACCCCCCGGGGAGTTGGGACCCTCACTTTGGGAATCTCTGACATAAATGATCTACCAAATGCATGCAGAAACATTCACATACAAATGTGCACAGATGACACTGTTATTTTCACTCCTGCAAAAAACACACAAAAAGTAGCTTGTATCCTTACATCAGTAATGACCCAAATTCATAATTGGCTCAATAATTCATGCCTATTGTTAAACACACACACAAAAAAAACCAAACTGTTTGTATGATGTTTGCCAAACAAACATTAAAAATTACAAACTCAAATATTTTTTTAAAAGGGGAGGAGTTGGAACTAGACAAGGAATTTAAGTACCTTGGTGTGACTCTGGATTCCACTCTGATTTTTAAAAATCACATAAAAAATCTCAAACATAATCAAATTTAATTTAAGCAGTTTTAAACAAATTAGACCATCGCTGACAGTCAAGGTGGCAAAAATGTTCCTGCATACAGTGATCATTTCCCACATTAACTACTGTTTTACCAACTGGTCACTTACTGGCATAACCACAATCAAGCCCATGGAATCGCTCTACAAAAAAGCCATAAAAATTTTGGATAAGAAAGACTTTTCATATCACTGTTGTCTTATTCTCAAGAAATGTAATCTTTTGTCTTTTGAAAACCATAAGACATTCAAATTTGCTTGTTCGATAATAAAATATTAAATGGTTATGCACCACCACCCCTGAGAGAATATATCAAACTGAGGACTGTTACCGGTACAGCCACCAGAGCCACAGCCAGAGGAGACTGTGAGGTTCCCCACAAACACACTACTCTTGCTCAATCTGTGCTATCAGTGAGGGGCATCAAGATATGGAACAACATACCACCTGCAATCAGAGAACTTTCTACATTAAACGCTTTCAAAACTCATCTTTAAAACTGGCTTTTAAATAATCAACACTGTAGTCATGGTTAGGGGATGTTTTGTGGCATGTGGACACATATACAGCCGTGGACAAAATTGTTGGTACCCCTCTGTTAATGAAAGAAAAACCCACAATGGTCACAGAAATAACTTGAATCTGACAAAAGTGGTAATAAATAAAAATTCTATGAAAATTAACCAATGAAAATCAGACAGTGCTTTTGAATTGTGGTTCAACAGAATTATTTTAAAAAACAAACTCATAAAACAGGCCTGGACAAAAATGATGGTACCCTTAACTTAATATTTTGTTGCACAACCTTTTGAGGCAATCACTGCAATCAAACGATTTCTGTAACTGTCAATGGCCACGGTTACATGGGCAAAATTTCTTCAATCTGATTACAATTCAGATCAGAATTTTACTGTTTACACGGATACTGAAAAAGCTGATCCGATTAGGATGTGCGTTTCCATGTGTCACACGTTTGAAGGGAATAAATCATTTTGACATGCGCACGTCGACATTTCGACATTCCGAAAATAGTAGAAGAAGAGGCAACTTCCGGTGTTAGCAAGCCCCGCTTCGTGTCGAAATTGAACTGTATTGTGTTATTCAGACTGTACTTTTGCTTCTGCTGGTCTCCGTAATGAAGCTACAAGTACATACTTCTGCATATGACGAACAGAGGGAGACAGCAGGACGATACAGACCAGTTTTGTTTTACTCCTGCTATGTCTTCCGCTAGCTGCTGCTAAGGCAGAAACACGTCACGTCGACGTGCGGCTGGTATACAGACATGCGCAGTAAACATATTTTCTGCCCTACGTTGGGAATAAGCGTTTTCATGCGCACCATTCCGATTAACAATCGGCATAACCCACCCCTCTCAATCGGAATGAAATTTTGATCTGAATGAGCGTGATCGGATTAGAATATTCAGATTGCCGTGTTTACATGAAGCATTTTTATTCTGATCAGGCTTTTAATCCGGTTACTTGTGTCCATGTAAACATAGCCAGTGAGACTTCTGCACCTCTCAGCAGGTATTTTGGCCCACTCCTCATGAGCAAACTGCTCCAGTTGTCTCAGGTTGGAAGGGTGCCTTCTCCAGACGGCATGTCTCAGCTCTTTCCACAGATGTTCAATAGGATTTAGATCAGGGCTCATAGAAGGCCACTTTAGAATAGTCCAGTGTTTTGCTCTTAGCCATTCTTGGGTGTTTTTAGCTGTGTGTTTTGGGTCATTATCCTGTTGCAAGAGCCATGACCTGCGACTGAGACCACCAAGCTGTCTGACACTGGGCAGCACATTTCTCTCTAGAATACCTTGATAGTCTTGAGATTTCATTGTACCCTGCACAGAATTCAAGACACCCTGTGCCAGATGCAGCAAAGCAGCCCCAGAACATAACAGAACCTCCTCCATGTTTCACAGTAGGGACAGTGTTCTTTTCTTGGTATGCTTCATTTTTGCGTCTGTGAACATAGAGCTGATGTGCCTTGCCAAAAAGTTCCAGTTTTGTCTCGTCTGTCCATAGGACATTCTCCCAGAAGCTTTATGGCTTGTCAACATGCAGTTTGGCAAATTCCAGTCTGGCTTTTTTATGATTTGTTTTCAACAGTGGTGTCCTCCTTGGTCGTCTGTCATGAAGTCCACTTGGGCTCTAACAATGACGGATGGTGCGATCTGACACTGATGTACCTTGACCTTGGAGTTCACCATGAATGTGTTTAGAGGTTGTTCTGGGCTCTTTTGTTACCATTCGTATTATCCGTCTCTTCCATTTTTCATCAAGTTTCCTCCTGCGGCCACGTCCAGGGAGGTTGGCCACAGTCCCGTGGATCTTAAATTTCTGAATAATATGTGCAACTGTAGTCACAGGAACATCAAGCTGCTTGGAGATGGTCTTATAGCCTTTACCTTTAACATGCTTGTCTATAATTTTCTTTCTAATCTCCTGAGACAACTCTCTCCTTTGCTTCCTCTGGTTCATGTTCAGTGTGGTACACAACGTGTCACCAAACAGCACAGTGACTACTTGTCACCCTTTAAATAGGCCGACTGACTGATTACAAGTTTGTAGACACCTGTGATGTTAATTAGAGGACACATCTTGGTTGAACATGTCCCTATGGTCACATTATTTTCAATCTTTTCTAGGGGTACCATCATTTTTGTCCAGGCCTGTTTCATGAGTTTGTTTTTTAAAATAATTCTGTTGAACCACAATTCAAAAGGACTGTCTGATTTTCATTGGTTAATTTTCATAGAATTTTTATTTATTACCACTTTTGTCAGATTCAAGTTATTTCTGTGACCATTGTGGGTTTTTCTTTCATTAACAGAGGTGTACCAACAATTTTGTCCACATGTAGTTAGGGATTTTCGACTTTCGGGTGAAATTTCAGGATACACATAAAATGCACTATAACCTTTACAGGAGAACTTAATTTGACCTTCTCTAACTGTTCAGTGTTTCAGTACTTTTTGCTTAACACGTGTAATGGATGCCTGAGTGTTTGTTTTTAGATTGTCTAACACATGCACCGTATAAAGACAATTATTATTGTAATGTATTATTAAGTATTTTTACTTTCACATTTTAATGCATGCATTATTTATAATGTTGATTACAAATGTTCATTTAGTGTTGTTTTGATGTGTATTTTTGTGACCTGCCAAGGGACTATGGATGCAATTTAGCAAGTTTGCTAAGTCCACCATATTTACATCTACATTGATGTTTATGAATATGCATTGTTCCTTTCAAATAAATAAATTAAAAAAATATACAGTGGTGTGAAAAAGTGTTTGCCCCCTTCCTGATTTCTCATTTTTTTGTATGTGTATCACACTTAAATGTTTCAGATCATCAAACAAATTTAAATATTAGATAAAGATAACACAAGTCAACACAAAATCCATCCATCTTCTACCACTTTTCTGGAGGTCCGGGTCACGGAGGCAGCAGTTCAAGCAGAGAAGCCCAGACTTCCCTCTCCCCAGCCACCTGCTCCAGCTCTTCAGAGAGGATACCAAGGCGTTCCCAGGCCAGCTGGGAGACATAGTCTCGCCACCAAGTCCTGCGTCTCCCCCGGGGTCAACACAAAATGCAGTTTTTAAATGAAGGTGTTTATTATTAACGGAAAAAAAATCCAAACCTACATGGCCCTGTGTGAAAAAGTGATTACCCCCAAACCTAATAATTGGTTAGGCCACCCTTAGCAGCAACAAGTGCAATCATGCGTTGTTTTTTTTACCTTCTTTACATGTTTCGACTGTTCACTGCAGCCTTCGTCAACAGTCGAAATATGTAAAGAAGGTAAAAAATATCTCCTTTCTATTTTTGTCTTTAATAAGAACAAAAGGTAAATTAAAAGAAGATAAAATGAACCTACTTGAGCTGCAATCAAGTGTTTGCGATAACTGGCAATGAGTCTTTTACAGCGCTGTGGAGGAATTTTGGCCCACTCGTCTTTGCAGAATTGTTTTAATTCAGCCACATTGGAGGGTTTTCGAGCATGAACCGCCTTTTTAAGGTCGTACCACAGCATCTCAATCAGATTCAGGTCAGGACTTTGACTAGGCCACTCCAAAGTCTTCATTTTGTTTTTCTTAGGCCATTCAGAGGTGGACTTGCTGGTGTGTTTTGAATCATCGTCCTGCTGCATATTCCAAGTGTACTTCAGCTTCAGGTCACGAACAGATGGCCGGACATTCTTCTTCAGGATTTTTTGGTAGACAGCAGAATTCATGGTTCCATTTCCCACAGCAAGTCTTCCAGGTCCTGAAGCAGCTAAACCATATTTTACTGTTGATATGATGTTCCTTTTCTGAAATGCTGTTACTTCTACGCCAGATGTAATAGGACACACACCTTCCAAAAAGTTCAACTTTTGTCTCATCAGTCCACAGAGTATTTTCCCAAAAGTCTTGGGGATCATCAAGATGTGTTCTGGCAAAACTGAGACAAGCCTTTATGTTCTTTATGCTCAGCAGTGGTTTTCGTCTTGGAACTCTTCCATGCAGGCCATTTTTGCCCAGTCTCTTTCTTATGGTGGAGTCGTGAACACTGACCTTAACTGAGGCAAGTGAGGCCTGCAGTTCTTTGGATGTTGTTGTGGGGTCTTTTTTAACCTCATGGATGAGTCGTCATTGCGCTCTTGGGGTAATTTTGGTCTGCTGGCCGCTCCTGGAAAGGTTCACCACTGTTCCATGTTTTTGCCATTTGTGAATAATGACTCTCACTGTGGTTCACTGGAGTCCCAAAGCTTTAGAAATGGCTTTATACGTAACCTTTTCCAGAATGATACATCTTAATTACTTTGTTTCTGAATTTCTTTGGATCGCAGCACGATGTCTAGCTTTTAAGGATCTTTTGGTCTTCTTCACTTGGATAGGCAGGTCCTATTTAAGTGATTTCCTCACTGAAAACAGGTTTGGCAGTAATCAGGCCTGGGCTAGAGAAATTGAACTCAGTTTTCCAAAGATGCGATAAACCACAGTTTATTTTTTAACGGAGGCGAGGGGGGGCAATCACTTTTTCACACAGGGCCATGCAGGTTTGGATTTTTTTTACCCTTAATAATAAACACCTTCATTTAAAAACTGCATTTTGTGTGTACTTGTGTTATCTTTGTCTAATATTTAAATTGGTTTGATGATCTGAAACATTTAAGTGTGACAAACATACAAAAAAATGAGAAATCAGGAAGGGAGCAAACACTTTTTCACAACACTACATTTTCATTGATTTAAGTTAAGTTATTGCCATACCAATGGCGTAGGGTGACGCCTCTCTCCATTTCATGATTGATTTAAACTAACAGCTGATTTATATCTGTAGATGGCAGCAATGGGTAATTTTCTCATTTTCAGACATTTTTTTATTGTCATGTTTTGTTTTTTTATTTTGCTATTCTCTGGCTCAGGAAATATTTAAGTTATTGTTTACTTTTTATTCATATGATATAATTTAGAAGAAAAACCTCAAATTTATGAGAATCAAGTCTCAAATGCACATGAAAAAACTATAACACTGCAAAATTATGAAGGAAAAAGGTGCATGTATAAAAAAGAAAAAAAAAAGAAGAGAGATGGTCCTTTTTATGTGATTATCTAAACCAGGGGTCACCAACTGGCGGACTCCGGTCCGGATCTGGACCCTGAGAGTCCTCCATCCGGACCTCGAAGCCTTTTGATACAATTTGGGGAAAAGGGAGACTTTTATTTTGGTGGGGAAAAAAGGAAGAAAAAGCGGAACTGGATTGCTGCATCGGCGACCGTCTGACAGATTATGGCATGCATGATTTTAATTTAATTTTAATTTAATTTAATGAGCCCTTGGGCACTCTCTCCTGTTGCAGACTCCCTCTTTGCTGTCCCACGAATGCTAGCTGAACGCCAGTCTCTCTGCAGAGATTCTGTGGCTTTAACCGCTCCAGAGAGTCAGCGGGTTGCAAAATCAGGTTCACTGCACCCCCCCCCCCCCCCCCCCCCCCGCAAACACACACACAAAGATGACAGCCAGGACATCCATCCTACAAAAAGAAGCGCTGTTGTGAAACTGAATGTACAGTACCTTTGCTGGTATCACTTTAAAAAAAACTCTGTAAAAGCTGCGTATGTTACTGAACATAAAAAGTTCCACCTCCTCTCTCCCTGTAACCACGGAGTTACTGCTCCATCCATGCTGTAACAGAGTTTACTGTTGAGATATAAAAGAATGTCAAGGAATTCTGTCCTGTGGAATTATATTTTGAATCTGGGTTGTTTTTTTGTTTTTTTTTGTCTTAGTTTGAAAGTTTTTTCTGCACTGAAAATATTGTATAGGGGTGGACTTTTTGTGAAATTGTTTTTTTTAGATATTAATCTTTTTTTTAAAAATGCAATACAAATTAATTTGTGTTCTCCTATAAAGCATTTTTAGGATTTTATTACATTTTGTTTGAAATTGAAGAAAGAATTCATTTTAATATTTTTTTTGTTTAAAAATTAATATAGTGCTAAAACAAGCTAAAACATGAGCTGAATAAAATAATGTGTGAAAGCAAGTTAAATGATATTGGCCTGTCTGGAGACAGCTGTGGTCTTCTGAAAGAATGTCCATGAAAGGATGACAGTTCTTAAAAGCACATTTTGAGATAAATTTGTCCATGTTGTTTATTTAACCTTTATAACCTCCACCTCCACATTTATTTATACAAGGTAGTTCCATTGAGAGGCAACCTCTCTTTTTCAAGGACTCCCTGTTCACACTCACACCAGGAAGCTGCCCACTACAACCACAGACTGACCTGTGGCCACTGAGCAGCTCCACTGGAGCAGTTGGGGTTAAGGGCCTTGCTCAAGGGCACCACAGTGGGGTTAAGGTGGGTGGTGCAAACACTGCTACGTCATCTGTCCCACCCAGATCTAATTCTGCTGGTCCAGGGATCAAACCCACAACCCTCCACTCACCAGTCCACAGCCCTACCCATTAGGCCACCACTGCCCACCATGTGTAAGATTTCTCTTCCATTTGTTTTAATAAAAGATGTTGGAAGTAAATCCATGGGTCATTGCAAATACTTGGCTTTAAAAGGGCCAAGTTGTCACACAGTGGGAGGGAAAAATCTTGAATAGAAAAAAAAATGTGTCAAGGTGCATTGAGAATGGTTTTAGAATCAAGTCGCAGTTCTGAATCATAATCGAATTGTGAGGTGCCTAAATATTCCCACATCAAGTTCGGACCTTGGCTGGGGAGGAGGACCGACTTATCGGACCTTTTGCAGTTTTAGTTGGTGATCCCTGATCTAAACTGTAGAATTTACAGAAAATGTACATTGTGATATCCATCGTTATCGTGATTTAAGATTACTTTTATCGTGATATGAAATTTTGGTCATATCACACAGCCCTACCTCATTGTTTCCCACCTTGTCTGTTCACTTGATCTTCTACATTCTCCTCCACATCCACATTTCACAGCTCTCCAGTCTCTTGTTGTCTGCTTTCTTCATAGTCCAGATTTCTGAGCGATAGAGGAGCACACTCCACACAAGTGTCCTGATGAGACATTTCCTCAAGTTACTATTGAGGCCTTTAATGAGCAGCATTTGGTGTTTATTGAACACATCCTTGGCCATGACGATTCTTGCCTTTATCTCCTTCTCGCTTCTTCCGTCTTCTATCAGCAGACAGATGACCAAATGACACATGACCTTCCTCTTTTATGCACTCTTCAACTTCCTCCATGGCTTCTTTCATCATTGCTTCTGCATAAATGTTAAATAGAAAGGGTGATAGCAGACAACCTGGATGTAGTCCTCTTCCAGTGGTGCATGGTAATAATGTATAATGTACAAACTAATGTATAATGTACAATTAAAAAAAATATTATAGTTAGCTGCATATACAGGGCACTGGGTACAAACATTGAGAGTTTCAGACATTAGATGGAGGTCACATACTCAAAAATAAGCAAAAAGGTTGTATTCTTATGCAGTGATTTCAGTATTGATATTTTAAATCAATATTAACACAAAACAACAGAGGAATATATAAATACAATGTATAGTTTGACTCTATTTACAAAAGTCACCCGACCCACCAGGATAACATCAAATTGTGCCACCTTGATTGATAATACACTCATGACACTGACAATAAACCAATAAGCGGGATACTAATTAATGACATCAGCGACCACCTACCAGTTTTTATCTTCTTCTTCTTCTTCTTTTAGATTTGATTAGCGATTGGCAACCAGCTTACAGGTGCATTACCGCCACTGACTTGATTATTATCACTCTATATCTTTGTATAAGGAGTTCTGAACAACTCCTTATGTGTGAAAAAATTATCCGTCCTTGGACTGTGTCCGAGGTGCAGCTGAGGGGCTATACCGCCACACACTCTATACCAGTTTTTATCATCTACAATTATAGCTATAGGAAAAAAAGACAGATGAGCAAATTCAATATAGGCGAATGAGTTCAGAGGAAACAACACGTTTAAGACTGAATTACTGACGCAGAATTGGGAAATGGTATATAACGAAAATGATGTGAATAATGCCTATAAAACATTTCTGAGTCTATTTAAACAGTTATTTGACCAAATCTGTCCAATTACAAAATACACAAAAAAGACAAAATATAATAACTGCTCGTGACTCACAAAGGGATTGAAAAACACCTGCAAGAAGAAAAATACACTAGCAGAATTCATAAAGCTAAGAACTAAAGAGACAGAAAGTAAATATAAAAGGTATAAAAATAAATTAACTCCTATGATGAGGATAATCACAATATGAGTTAATTTCTTTTTATACCTTTGATATTTATTACCTCCACAAGGGAGGAGGTAATCCTTTTAGTGGCATTGATTTGTCTGTTAGCAACATAACTCAAAAAGATATGAACAGATTTTGATGAAATTCAGGAAAGGTGTGTAATGGCACAGCGAACAGATGATTACATTTTGGTGAGGATCTGAGAGTGCATACCTCCACCAAGAGCTTTGTTTGTATTTGTGTGGCAGGATTACACAAAAACTACTGGATGGATTTGGATGAAATTTTCACCAGAGGTGGCTCTTTGGCTAGAGAGGAACCCATTACATTTTGGTGATGATCTGAGAATGCATACCTCCTCCAGTGCTCTTATCTTCTCAAAGGTTGTTATCAACAATACTCCAAAATTACTGGATGAATTTAGATGAAATTTTCACCAGTGCTGATTCTTGGGCTACAGACGAACCCATTACATTTTGGTGATGATCTGAGAATGCATACCTCTGCCAAGGCTCTTATCTTCTCACAGTGTATTAGCAACAATACTCCAAAACTAATGGACACACTTTGATGCAATTTTCACCAGAAGTGGCTCTAGACCTACACACAAACCCATTACATTTTGGAGGGGATGCATGAGGTACGGAAGGAGCCTTGGCGGAAGTATGCACTCTCTGATACCCTTTTTCCACCAAAAAAGAGCCAGTGCTAGTTTGGTTCAGGTGCCTGTGCTAGTGCCTAATCAGGTCAACTATCGTGCCTTGTAAGAACCAGAAGTTTCCAGAAATCCCAGTGCTGTCAGCACCTGCACTGGGATGGGCAGCGCACGGCTTCTCACCATGTCGTGTTCCAAGAGCGGCCGTAGCTCTGAGCACAGTTCCACAGGGACTGCCCATGGAAATCTAAACCGGCTGAGAAGCCAGTCATCATCCTAAGCCAGAAAATCTTCTCTGTCTCTAAATACCCTTTCTCTTCTCACTGTGCGAGTTGCAATATCTTTTAATAATGCGAACACCATTGTTGTTAGAGGCATTTTCTGCACTTCTTTGCACTTGCTTTTATATCCGCTCATCTAATTGCGCACACTTGGATGTTTGTTCATCATGTGTCTGTCTCCCAACATCACCTCTAAGTCTTGCCAGTGGACCAATAACAGTAGAAACATACGTATGGCAGCCATGAAGATGGCGTGGGGCTGTGCATATTTCCATGGTCAGTTCATTCTTGATACATCTAAAATTTTCCGTGGAAAAGGACGTACACCCTGTTTTTGTGCGTAAGTACCTTTTGTACATGAGGCCCCTGGACCCTCTCCACCACAACCACCCACCATTTGGATATATTCCATCGGACCTGCTTCCATAACATCCTCGGCATCCAATGGTTCCACCACACCACAAACGATGAGGTTAAAGCCTTTTTCATGCTGCATTTCCCTGTAGTTTGCTTTGGTCTGCATGCGCTTTAGATGAGCCCGGCGCGCATGTGGCGTTGTTCATGCTCACTTTTTTCGTCTACTAGGCCAAGCAGTTGACGCATGCGTACAACTGCTATTTGTAGTTTCGCCCCAGCCCTATGGGCAGCGCAAATGTGCTAACATGCCAGTTTGTTCACCGGCTATAAAACACAAGAGTGACACACATTTTTTTTTGTAGCAACAACAATGGTGTTGTTTCAAGGAAAGGAAGAATTACCGTTTTCCAGTGCTCTTCTCCGGTCAAGCTGCTGCTGCTGCAAAAGGATTCATGTATGTTTATTCTCGTTTTCCGCCTTCTCATTGTCTTCCTCGTCTACTTTGTCTTCATATGCTGTGTTGATAGCGCCATCTTGTGAATGGGACATTCAGTCTTGCGCATACTCTGTCAACGCGTTCAGATCGTGGGCAGGCCATGCGGTCACCAAATTTTGGCTGCACGCGGTCGTCCGCGGTAGAGTCCTGCATACACTAGAGGAATGGAAACGGTGACGTAAATTTCGTCAAACAAGGTTTCCAGTTGCACGTACGCAGACAGCGGAGGTGCAGCATGAATCCAGCTTTACAGGAGGGCTGGCTGCCCCATCCCCATCTCCACTGTCACCAGAAGAGGGAGGCTGTGGCTTCTCGGCCCCGTGGCCAGGTTGGAAAATGGGACACCAGCCAAGCAGGCCCTCTCTGCCAGCGCTTGTCACCCCCCCACCCCGAGCTGGCCTCACCCCCAAGGTTGGCCCAGACTGTCCTGGATGACCTGGGTCGCAATGATAAGACCTCTGGCTGACCTCAGTGGTATAGCCCAAGATCACCCTGCCTTCAGACGATTGGCCGCAACGGTCATAGTATTATATTGTAGTAATATAATGTAGTCATATTGTTGTTGCTGTCATTTCTCTGTCTGTAAATAATAATAATAATGGATTGCATTTATATAGCGCCTTTCATTCAAATTTTCAGGAAAGGTGTGTAATAGTACACTGAACAGATGATTGAATTTTGGTGATGATCTCAAAATACATACCTCCGTCAAGGGTCTTATCTTCTCACAGAGTGTTGGCAACAATATTCCAAAACTACTGGATGGATTTGGATGAAATTTTCACCAGAGGTGGTTCTTGGGCTACAGACAAATCCGTTACATTTTAGTGATGATCTGAGAATGCATACCTCAGCCAAGGCTCTTATCTTTTACAGTGTGTTAGCAACAATACTCTAAAACTAATGGACAGAACTTTGATGCAGTTTTCACCAAAAGTGGCTCTAGGCCTACACACAAACCCGTTACATTTTGGAAGTAATCCATGAGGGACTGAAGGAGTCTTGGTGGAGGTCTGCGCTCTCTGAGTGCTTTCTAGTTTGTCTATTTGTTTCTTACTGTCATGTTACTGTTAGGTCTCTTGTTTTTTGTCCTTTATTGTTATTATTGTTGTTGCTATTATTTTTATTATCATTGTTATTATTGGCATAATAATTATTAAGGAAGAAGGATGGATATGAATACAGTGGGGAAAATAAGTATTGAACACGTCAACATTTTTCTCATTAAACATATTTCTGATGGAGCCATTGACCTGATATTTTCACCAGATATCAGTAACAGCCCAAGTAATCCGTACATACAAAGACATCAAGGCAACTGCGTTCACAAAACAAGTTATAGTTAATAAAGCGGAATGACACAGGGAATAAGTATTGAACACGCTTGGTGAAATTCATTTAATATTTAGTAGAAAAGCCTTTGTTGGTAATAATAGTTTCCAGACACCTTCTGTATGGAGAAACTAGGCACAGGCATTGTTCAGGAGTGATTTTACCCCATTCTTCCACACAAACTCTTCAAATCTTGAAGCTTCCATGGGTGTCTTCTATGAACTCTGATCTTCAGTTTGTTCCATAGATTTTCAATTGGATTCAGGTCAGGTGACTGACTGGGCCATTCTAGCAGCTTTATTTTCCCTCTCTGGAGCCAAACACACAGCCAAGAAAATTGGCTGTGTGTTTGGGATCATTGTCTTGCTGAAATGTCCACCCTCATTTCATCTTCAGCATCTTGGCAGATGGCAACAAGTTCTTATCAAGGATGTCTCTGTACATGTGTCCATTCATCTTTCCTTCAATTATATGAAGTCTGCCTGTACCATGTGCTGAAAAACACCCCCACACCATGATGGGAATGCAGTGCCATTTCTCCTCTAAGCATGCTGTGTGTTGTGGCATCCAAAAAGTTCAATTTTGGTCTCATCTGACCAGACTATATTCTCCCAGTGTTTTACTAGTTTGCCCAAATGATTTGCAGCAAACTTTAAACGAGCTTCAACATGCTTTTTCTTCAGCAATGGAGTCTTGCGAGGTGAGAGGGTATAGAGCCCATGTTGGTTGAGTGCATTACTTATTGTTTTCTTTGAAACAGCAGTACCTGCTAAATGCAGGTCTTTCTGGAACTCTCCATGAGTGCTCTTTGGCTCTCGGATAACTCTTCTGATAATTCTTTTGACCCCTCTGTCAGAAATCTTGCGAGGAGCTCTTGGTCGTGGCTGGTTTATGGTAGAATGATGTTCTTTCCACTTCTGAATGATGGCTCCAACAGTGCTCACTGGAACAGTCAGCAGTTTTTATTGGCCTCAAAACTGGGGATTCTAAATTGTCCTTAGGTAAGAATGTGAGAGTGAATGGTTGTCTGTCTCTCTGTGTTGGCCCTGCGATGGACTGGCGATCTGTCCAGGGTGTACCCTGTCTCTCGCCCAAAGATGCTGGGATAGGCTCCAGCCTCCCCCCACCCCCCCGCGCGTGACCCAAAAAGGATTAAGTGGAAGAAGATGGCTGGATGGCTGGCTGTAACCAATGCTATCATTATGTTTTGCAACAATAAGTTTGCGAAGGTCTAGAGAGAGCTCTTTGCTTGTACCATCATGAGTTCTTTGTGGTGTGACAATGTGATATTCACAGACCTTTTTAAAGGCTATCAGTCAGGACTCAACCAGCTGAAATTAATTTGCATTGATGGGGAATGGAATTGCTTCCTAAATTCTGATAGATTTCAGCTGGCTTCTTGGCTTTCTATGCCTTTTTGCACCTCTTTTTCATCATGTGTTCAATATTTATTCTCTGTCTCATTCCCTTTTTTAAATATAACTTGTCTTGTGAACACAGTTGCCTTGATTTCTTTATATGTATGGATTAGTTGGGTTGTTACTGATATCTGGTGAAAATCTCAGGTCAATGGCTCCATTAGAAATGTTTAATGAGAAAATTGTTGGCATGTTCAAAACTTATTTTTCCCGCTGTATATAAACTCATAGTTGCATGGAGAAGGGGAGGGATTAAATAAGTTTCAACTTCTTCCTACTCCTTTTTGAACATTTTGCTTTCTGATGTGTTTTTTCTTTTATTGTTTTTTTTTTTTTTGTTTCTGTTCTACTTATGGTCAAAAAAACTTTCCAGCTAACCCAATCAATCAAAAACTCAATTTCCAGTGAAGTTGGGACATTGTGTAAAACGTAAATAGAAACAGAATACAGTGATTGACAAATCCTTTCCAAATGATATTCAATTGAATACACTACAAAGACAAGATATTTAATCTTCAAACTGACAAACTTTTTTGTTTTATTGCAAATATTCACTCATTTTGAATTTGATGCCTGCAACACGTTCCAAAAAAGCTGGGACGGGGGCAACAAAAGACTCGGAAAGTTGAGGAATGCTCAAAAAACACCTTTTTGGAACATTCTACAGGTGAACAGGTTTATTGGAAACAGGCAAGTGTCATGAGTGGATATAAAAGGAGTATCCATGAAAGGCTCAGTCATTCACAAGCAAGGATGGGGCGAGGTTCACCACTCTGTGAACAACTGTGTTGGCAAATAGTCCAACAGTTTAAGAACAATGTTCTTGATGTACAATTGAAAGGAATTTAGGGACTTCATCATCTACAGTCCATGATATCATCAAAAGATTAAAAGAATCTAGAGAAATTTCTGCATGTAAGCGGCAAGGCTGAAAACCAGTGTTGAATGCCTGTGACCTTCGATCCCTCTGGTGTCACTGCATTAAAAACCAACATCATTCTGTAAAGGATATTCACCATGTGGGCTCAGGAACACTTCAGAAAACCATTATCAGTTAACACAGTTTGTCACTACATCTACAAGTGCAAGTTAGAACTCTACCATGCAAAGCCAAAGCCATATATCAACAACACCCAGAAATGCCACGGGTTGCACTGGGCCCGAGCTCAACTGAGATTCACTGACACAAAGTGAAAAAGTGTGCTGTGGGCTGACAAATTGTTTGTGGAAATCATGGACTGTTTTTATTTATGTTTACACAACGTAATTGTTGTATATAACTTTCATTTTACAAATAAGTGCTTAAAGGTGGCAACTTATTCATTTCACCAACGAAAACTGTATTGAGATACTGTGTATATCATGTGTCACAATGTAGAATAATTATATAGAGATATCATTTTTGATCCGTATCACCCAGCCCTACGCTACAGAATAATCAGTGAAACGACAGAATGAGTGAATGTCTGGCTCTGTTTTCAGACAAATTTATATACACCACTACTTGACTAATCTATCCCAGTGGAAAATTAATCTCTGACTATACCAGGGGGTCTGCAACCTTTGCCATCCAAAGAGCCATTTGCCCGTCTCAGACTAAAATAGAAGTGGCTGAGGGCTGCAGCAGCAATTTGACCTTTAAAACAAAAATTATGCTGTTTATAAAGTTTTTATATACATAGCTCTCAGTATTATGTGGCATTAATGAATTCATACTACAACGGTGGAAAAAACTGTCAAGCTTTATATATACAATGGTGTGAAAAAGTGTTTGCCCCCTTCCTGATTTATCTTTTTTTTTTGTATGTTTCTCACACTTAAATGTTTCAGATCATCAAACAAATTTAAATAGACAAAGATAACACAAGTAAACAAAAAATGTAGTTTTTAAATGAAGGTGTTTATTATTAATGGTAAAAAAAATCCAAACCTACATGGTCCTGTGTGAAAAAATGATTGCCCCCCCACCCCCACCCCGTTAAAACATAAATTAACTGTGGTTTATCACATCTTTGGAAAGCTGAGTTCAATTTCTCTAGCCACGCCCAGGCCTGATTACTGCCACAACTGTTCTAAATCAAGAAATCACTTAAATAGGACCTGCCTGACCAAGTGAAGAAGACCAAAAGATCCTCAAAAGCTAGACATCATTCTGCAATACAAAGAAATTCAGGAACAAATGAGAAACAAAGTAATTGAGATCTGTCATTCTGGAAAAGGTTATAAAGCCATTTCTAAAGCTTTGGGACTCAAGTGAACCACAGTGAGAGCCATTATCCACAAATGGCGAAAACATGGAACAGTGGTGAACCTTTCCAGGAGTGGCCAGCCGACCAAACTTACCCCAAGAGCGCAGCGATGACTCATCCAAGAGGTCACAAAAGACCCCACAACAACATCCAAAGAACTGCAGGCCTCACTTGCCTCAGTTAAGGTCAGTGTTCATGACTCCACCATAAGAACGAGACTGTGCAAAAATGGCCTGCATGGCAGAGTACCAAGACGAAAACTACTGCTGAGCAAAAAGAGATAA